>CM068706.1:5577500-6777500 GCA_035079005.1 Fraxinus americana | reverse complement strand
TCGGTGCTAACGGTTTTTCGGCAATCATCTCCCAAGATACAACGACCACATCAAGCCATAGAGCATTCCAAATGACTTAGACCAACGAACTCGAATGGAGTTCCCTCTCTACCATAACCATGATCTTGATGTAAGAAATAATCAATTCTACAAAGTGTTTTATGCAAAACTAAACTGTAAACATAGAATGGAATGATATGAAACTATCAATTGAATTGTTTGTTATTTTTCATAAAATCCAAATACATGGGGATCTATATATATAGTAGTTGGAAACCACACAAAGAGTCACATCTCTTGAAATTAAGAATCATAATTATTGGAAGTTACTCACACCAAAAGTCATAATCTCCAAAAGTCATGATCTTCCATATGAAAATACTCATCTTTTCATCTACTCATTCTCTAGAATATTCCACAATATTCTATACAATTTCCAACAATTTCAAACATTTAAGCATTTTAAGTTTAGTTTAATTTCTCATTCACCAAAAAAAAAAAAATTCTACTTAAACAATCACTTAAATTGGTAACAACCAATTTCGAATTTTCCAACAAAAAACACCATTGAAGAGCAAGGAAGTGGGCGAGAACAAGGGATTTCATTCAAGATTCAAGATTTCAACCATAATTCCTAGTTTTTGGGTGGTGTTTTCTCTTTATTATTTTTATTATTCTTTTATTTTATCCATGTTAGGCTAGACTTTTCATGTATTAGGTGAACGATGAACCTCGCATTGTGATCTTTTAATTTCTATTTTGCAATTTGATATTCAAACACGTTTGATGGATGTTGAATGATTTATATACACTTTCCTGCCTCCATGATTATAGTGCACGATAATTTTGTGAGTTTGTGTGGTTTATTTTATACATTCGAAAGAAGGAAAATAAACTCAACAAGGTATAAATCATCGTTTTGTTCATAAAGGATAGAAATATACCGATATGCATTACGTGAATCTCTAAGTGTTTACAAAACTTCATGCATTCTTGTATATTGCATTTGTTATAGAAATATAGTCAAATGGTATGCTAAAATAGGTTCAATTCTACTCGAAAGAGATTATTGGATAGGTTAGAAACATTGATTCTTCAACCAATTCCTCGTGTTGTCAAATTGTGAAATAGGAGTTAAGGGTGAACTTTGCTTGGGGATTCGGGATCCTAGTACGCTTTTCATACATTAATTTCATCAACTTTTGCGTTCAACCATTATCTTGCATTTAGATCGCAATTTTAGTTTAATTCGCATATTAGTCATAATTTCATCATAAAATCACAAAAACAATCATCTTGAGTTTAATAGATTCGGTTAAGGTCGATATAATAAAAATCACTTTAAATCAATTCTCGTGGGAACGATACTTGAAATTCTTGAATTTTCACTTTATTACTTGTGAACGATCCATACACTTGCGGGATTTAAATTCGAAACATATTTTCGTGAACAATTGATATTAGTTGATTCGAAAATCAAAAGTACTTTTCACCGTGGGAAAAAAAGAAACACAACGACAAAAAGACCAAAAATAGCAATAAGAAATTGTCAATGAACTAAACAATTTGATAATTCAAGTGAATGAAGCGGTAGTTGCCGATGAAGGGGATATGCTAGTCGAGAATTTAATGACTCTGCAAATAATTAAGAGTCAATCTAGCAACGTATATCCTCCATTTGGACAACAAAACTTTCAATTGAAAACTTCCATTTATTTTCAGAATGGACATCAGCAATAATTTTATTTTTCTTCGATTTAGAAGTCTCTATTTTTCCTTTTCCTCTTTTTTCCCTTCATTTTCTTTGATTTCTTCCCTCACATAAGTCGATTTGAGGGGCTTAGTAAATGAATTTAAAAAAATGTATCTCAATGGTCATTGACTATGTCAAAAGCTACTACTTAATGACCGAACTTAAAAAAGTATTCCAGTGTTCACTTAACTATATCAAATGCTACTTAATATTAACTAAATTTAAAAATATATTTCAATGGTCGCTGAACTATTGATTTAGTCCTAACCAAGCAAGCCTTTTTTTAGATTTATAGTTGGCAGATCCAGATTGAAAGCAAGTAGCAACAAAGTTTTTTCACTCTTGTCACAAATAAGATCTTGTTTTTGCATTGAAACATATATAGTTGATTAATCTGGTTAACATTAAACTTGGTAAAATGAAATCATTGAATAATTAAAAATTAGATTATTCAAGAATACACATTGAATGCTAAAATCTAGTCGTGGAAATGTAAGTACATTGCAAATGTATGAAATACTACTAGTAATGAAATTCACTAAATATATCTTGTCAAACCTAATGTGTATACCAATGAAATTGATTAAATATGTCACTTCAAGTGATTAAATTTTTGCAATATATTCTTGTGAAAATTAGAATGTTTCGTACTATCAAAAGTTGGGCTCGCCGCAGGGCGGTACTCCGGCATTAGCCTCCCCGACTTGAATCGCACACCACAAGCATTACAAAGTGTCTTTGGTCCCAATGGACCCATCCTCCACTGCGGTGTCTTCTCAGCTTGGCAATGAGTGCACCTCAGTTTCATATCTTTCGATGAATTCCGTGAATGACTCTGAGGTCTGTTGCTCCTACCTTCAATTGCCTGTTTCTCGTCGGTCTGTTCTAAAAAATCGTACAAAACCTCTTTCCCTTTCCCTTTCCCTTTATCTTCAGATTCTTGCTTCTTAAAGCCATAAAAATGGAGTTCTTCTGGATTATGGATTCCTCCGAAGCCCTGAAAATCATTTAAAAACAAGGGCATGTTCATGTTTTCACGAGCATCCAATGAAAGGGTATTGGTGTGTTTCTTGGATGAAAATCGACCTGAAGAGTAGGATTTATGTTCTGGTGATTGAAATAATCCATTTAATGAAATTAAATCGTCGTTTAAGGATGGAAAAAAATCCAGGTCTTCAAGTCTATCTTGTGGTATGCATAATGGATTCTTTGATTCAGTAGGAATTCCGTCTTGGTCCAAGCCCAAGTCTTCCCATGTTAAGTCTGAGAGAGATGAAAACTCTCGTGGATTTTCTGCAGGCATAGGTAGAGAGAAGTCTGGAGGTGTTTACATATATACAACAGGGGCATTTGTGTATATATAAGCCCCCTGTGGGAGTTGAAAAGTTCTTTAATTGGTTAGGAGAGATGTACATGACAAAACAGAAACCTAGAACTCTTCGGAAACGTCAAGGTTAATTTCTTGAACCAATGAGAATCCTACACGTAAGAGAATGTCGTGTTTGTGCCAATAATATAAAAAGTTGTGAATTTATTGGATGTGGACGAGTTTAGGAAATTAATGCAATTAATTAAGTAGAAGACTTGTACGTTTGTTAGAATGCATGCGACTGTACGTCTACCCGCCCTAGAAAAAAAATAAAAAATTAACTTTTGCAATATTTAAAATTATTCACTGAGATCGATTCTTATCTTTTTAAACTTCAATCGAGAGATAGTCGGGATGACGAGAATAGTTCTTGATTCAATGACAGTATCTATTAGACGGGATAAACAACATATAGTGATGGTTAAATCATCGATTCAAAACAATATTATTCAAAATAGGATTAAAAGGAAGAATTGAAACATTTTGAACTTATCCATGAATATAGTAGAATTTAACACCAGATACGTTGATAATTTCGACTAAATAATATTTTTGGCTAATCTCGACTTGAGAATAACATGCTAAATTGATAATTCGCTAAATCATTATTTTAAAAAATCATATAAATCTCATGTAATATATAAATTAATAATTTTTTAACACGTAGTTCTTATTATTTGACTAGGAGGCCTTCCTAAAATAGAGTTTTTAGTGGTTGATGTTCATAAAAAGGAATAGCGTGGTACATTGAACAATTTACAAATTATTTTTTGGCAAAAAAAGAAGATTCGTGAATTTTACTTAATTTTAAAAATACATGGAATTATTAGTTCGTAAAACGAGAAATAAAATACAATGTATATCATTTAAGAATATAGGGTAAACTTCAATAAATTAATAAATTTATCGATCATTTTAGTATTCGTTATATAAAGATTTTCCTTAATCTTAACCGCATGGGATAATTCAAATAGAAGTCTATCGATATAGTGCTCCATTGTACAATATTTTGTAACAATAAATAGACTTCCACAATTTAAATAACACGAGTAATCAATAAATGATATTCATAAGAACATAACATGATATAATGAAACTAAATCGTTCTTTAAAAATAAAATCTTTTTTTTTTTTGAAATTTTTTTAAGGTAAACTGGACGAGTTAGGGTCCGTTTGATTATAAGGGTGGAAAATGAGTGGAAAAAAAATGTTTTAAAGGGAATTGATTTTCCTAAAAAATGTTTTGTTGGAAATTATAATTAATTGTGTTTGATTTGTATAATTTTTAATAGAAAATGTTGAAAGCTTGGTATCCATTTGGCTTCATTTTTTATGGAATTTGTTCATTAAAGTGATATTTTTTCTACCATTTGGTCAAAAATTTGTTCCAATAGTAAAAAAAAATTTACTATATCATTCTTTTGACTTTGTTTTGTATGTAAGTTGTCAATAAAAGTAAAAAATTTTTTTATCATTGTATCTAAAATTTGTTCCCATCACAAAAAAAAAAAAAAAAAAAAAAAAGTAAAAGTGGAAAATGTTTTCCCACAAAATAGGTGGGAAAACAAAATCAAGCTTTTGCATCAAATTATTGTACCTTGAAAAAGATGGAAAACATTTTGTTAGGAAAATTTGTGCTATCAAACACCCTTAATTGACTAAAATTAGAAAATATTTTCCTTTTCCACCCATTTTCTAGGCTATCAAACGGACCATTAATCTATTAGTTTCAATGCAGTTGTTTTAGGGATTAACTTTACATTGTCGCACACATTGATTAGGAATCGAATTGTATGGTCATGTATACAATTGGATTTGATTTGTTTCCTAGGTAGAAGATGATTTGTGTAGTCCTATGTAGTACAAGAATTAGTTATTGTGTTTCCTACTAGGAATTTGATTAGTTCGCCCTTTTAGTTGTGTACCAGTATTAATACTTTGGACCTTGTTTGGTGTACATATTTTTTTATACATAAGGGTGTCATTTCCCTTACAGGTGGATTGTGGGTCCCACCCCATGTGAGGGAAAGGATGCCATTGTGTACAAAAATTATGTACACTATTGTGGGTAGCCCTATGTGAAGGAAATGACACCTTTATATACACTTTTTTATGTACACCAAGCATAATTCTAATACATTTTGGTAGTGCTGGAGGGTTTTGGGTATGTGAGAGACATTGAGCATGTTTGAAAAAAAAAAATTGAAACTGCTACCTTATAAGTTGGGGATCTACAAACAGTGTAGATCAATATCTATGAGACTAACTTATAAGTGTCCAATTAATATGGCTTATGAGTTGGACTTATGAATTTCTGTCCAGACAATTTGTGGATCCCAAACTTTTAAGACATCTACTTTTTTTTCCCCAAACATGCATGCTTATTGTGTAATTGTACAATTCTTTTTTTTTTCCCTCATAGGAAAGCACCATATTTTTAAAGCTATTCAGCCCTATAGACCTACTTGTCAACTTTATCGAGCTTTTCTTTGGCATGATGGAAAGGGTTCCATACCATAAAGTTCTTTGTATGGAGATAAAAGACTCTTCTCTTCTTTGTTTTTTGGTTCCTCATCGTTGACATTAGGCTGGTTCATAGCTGTAGGGTTAGGATTTTTACCAGAAAACGAGAAGAATGAGACGTCTGAAACAAAGAACAATTGGCAAGTCGTTGTCAGTGAGAGTTAGGGCTTGGTCAGTACATTCACGGCATGTCTTCATCAGTACAACCAGTGTGTATTACAAAATGCTATGATCGGCCGTTGCACTGTTAACCTGATTGAACTCTAGGGTTCATGACGAAGAGGTGTTGGTAGATTTGAGGAAAATATCAAAATGGTGATTTTGATTCTAAGAAGGAAGAAACGTGTTTTTTTAAAAAAAAAAAAAAAAGAAGGAAAAATCGTGTTTCTCATTACACTTGACACAACGTTTTATGGTGACTAGATAACCACGATGATTTGGCGTGATTTATCGAAATATTCAACTCAATAATGTACTGTGTATTGTTAGAAAAAAAATCTAACATATGGGGCCACACATGTAATATATTAAAATGTGTGGTACTATTATTTAAAGATTGATTAAGGCCCCGTTTGGCACCCATTTTTTTATCATTCTCATTCTCATTTTTTTCTCTTTCTTCATTTCAACCACACATTCTATCAATAAAATAATATTACACATAAACCTAAAAATTCTCCTTACTTTTTAACCACATATTTTTCCATCAATCACTATTCAAAAACACATTTTTCTATTAAAATGGGTGTCAAACACCCCCTAATTAAAGTGATCCGTTAAAGTTAATTTTGACTAACGAGTATTATATTTCATGGAAAAAGTGTAGAGACCGGAATATTGTTTTAAATTGATAAGAGACCAATTTGATACAACTGAAAAATAATAACTGCATATGCAGTTATTATTATTATTTTATTGGGTCATGGTCCCCAAGTTGATAGTGGCTTTTCATTCTCTGCATCCCCATCAACAGAGAGAAATTCAAGCAAACAATCGGACATACATGGATCAAGGTATGTTTATGCTTTATTCTTTTATCTGATTTCAACATGGAGTATGTATTAAGTTTTATATGTGAAAAAGGTTTGATTAAAGCATATGGATTGATAATCATTTTCTTGTTTTATAACAAGTGGTATCAGAGACACTCTATGATTGAATTCTTGATAAATTGAAGATTTTAAAATTCTGAATTTTTTGAATTTTGGGTTATTGGATCTTCAAGCATGTTATTATGGAATAAAGCATTTTATAATGTGGATTTTGATTTTTTCTTCCAAAAATTCGGATTTTTAAAATCAAGTATTTTCAGATCTGTTAATTAAAAAAATATATATATGAAATTCCGATCTTGACAGCCGCTGCAACAGCAGCTTGCAACGCTGCTGGGTGGGCACGGCGCCCCTTGCCACTTGAGGCCCTAGCGTTGCCGGCCACGCCGCCAAGGAAGAAGGGGCCTTTTTCCTATTAGGGTTTCCGTTTTGAAATTTTTCGGGGCGTGAGCTTGGACTGCAAATTTAAAGTTTTGGGGCCCTGCTTGCAATTTAATATTAGGGTTAGGGTTGAGTTATTTATATTTCAGCCCCTAAAGTTTAAAATTTATTTAAGTTGGGCCTTAAGGTTATGAGTTTTAATAATTCAGCCCCTGAAGTTCTAAAATTAATTAATTTGGGCCATTTAAGTTCTGAATTTTATAATTAAGCCCCTAAATGTTCATAATTGATTTAAATTGATCTCTAAAGTTTTGAATAATTGAATTTTGACTCCTAAACTCTCCATCAATTAATTATTGACCCTTAAAGTTTTGATTTAATTAATTTTGACCCCCTAAAGTATTGAATTATTAACCCTTAGCCCCTTAAAGTTTCAAGATAAATAAAATTTAGTGTTCTGCTTTTCAAATTTTGGTATAAATAACTCATTTGAGAATATAATATTCAAAAGTGAATTGATTGAAGCAATATGTTGTCCAAGGAACCTCTCTTGTGGAAATTAACTTAGAATATTATAAGAATTTCGTGTGTATGCTAGTTCATGCGAATATTAGTCGATCCAAAGGAAGGTTAATATTTGGTCGAATTGCATGCACACTTGTGGTGGTAAATGTGTGACAGTTATAAGATTTCCATGTGAATAATAAATCAATCCAAAGATGAGTTTATTATTTGACAGGAGTTATTGTCAATATTTGATCACTACACTAAGAGTGCCACTTACAATTAATATTACTGTCCGAAAACTTGATATTAATGATGTGCTAGGTATCTTGGGATGTAACTTACCATTATTTAAATTTATTAATTATTGAATGTTAATATTAATATGAGCATAATTTTTCCTTGTCTCTCTACAACTAATTCATCTGTTACTACCATATCTGCAAATGTTAATTCTATTTCCATGCTCAATGGGACAAACTTCAAGGATTGGAAAGAGAATGTATTGATTGTTCTTGGCTGCATAGATCTAGATCTTGCTCTCCGGATTGAGCAACTCACTTCTCTTACGGAAGAAAGTTCATCAGATGAAAAAATGAACTTTGAGAAGTGGAATCGCACAAATCGCATGAGTATACTGATCATTAAGCGTGGCATTCCAGAAGCTTTTAGAGGTGTAGTATCTGAAGAAGTAACTAATGCCAATGATTTCTTTGTCGAAATTGAGAAATGTTTTGCGAAGAACAATAAGGCTGAAACAAGCACGCTTTTGCAAAACTTGATTTCAATGTGGTATAAACGCAAAAGAAATATAAGGGAGTACATCATGGAGATGTCTCACATTGCTTCTAAACTTAAGGGACTAAAGCTCGAGTTGTCTAATGACTTGCTCGTACATTTGGTATTGATATCGCTTCCTGCACAATTCAGTCAATTTAATTTCAGTTATAACTACCGAATGAGAAATGGTCTCTAAATGAGCTCATTTCATATTGTGTGCAAGAGGAAGAAATGTTGAAGCAAGACAAAACTGAAAACATTCACTTGGCAAGTACTTCTAAGGATAAGGGCAAGAGAAGAAAGAAGGAATATGAAGTTGCTCCTAAGGGTCCAATACAAAAGAAATGGCAAGAGGACAAATGGACCTGTTTCTTTTGTAACGGGACTAGACATTTGAAGAAGAACTGTACCAAATATCACGCCTGGCGTGCAAATAAAGGTACAAATCTTACTTCAGTTTTGTTCGGGGGTTAATTTATCTTCAGTACCTAGAAATACTTGGTGGTTAGATTCTAGTGCTACTACTCACATAAGTGTTTCTATGCAGGGCTGTCTGAGCTACCGAAAGCCAAATGATGGTGAAAGACACATCTATGTGGGTGATGGCAAATCGGTGGAAGTTGATGTAATAGATACTTTTAGGTTATTGTTAAAAATTGGTCATTATTTAGATTTAAAAGACACTTTTGTTGAGCCGTCTTTTAGACAGAATTTGGTTTCTATTTCTTTGTTGGATAAATTTGGATATTATTGTTCATTTGAAAACAATTAGTTTAGTATTTCATTAAATTTCAATGTTATTGGTACTGGTTTATTATCTGCATATGATAACCTATATTTGCTCGATATTGTTGCATCATATCATAAAACCTTGCATGTGGAATCATGTGGTACTAACCGCAAATTGAATCATGAAAATTCAGCAAAATTATGGCACAAGCTCTTAGGTCACATCTCAAAAGCTAAAGTTGAACGACTTATGTCAGATGGTATTTTGGATTCCCTTGACTTCACAGATTTTGATGTATGTATTGAACGTATCAAGGGAAAACAGACCAAAACTAAGAGATTAGGTGCTAACAGAACTTCGGATGTCTTAGAATTGATACACCCAGATATTTGTGGACCATTCCCTACGGTTTTTTGGAATGATCAACAATATTTTATACCATTCATAAACGATTACTCACGTTATGGGTACCTATATTTAATTCATGAAAAGATTGAGTCACTGGACATGTTCAACGGTTTTAAGACTGAGGTTGAGAATCAATCCAACAAAAGAATAAAGAAAGTTAGATCTGACCGTGGTGGTGAATACTACGGCAGATATGACGGTTTAGGTGAACAATGTCCAAGACCATTTGCTAAATACCTAGAGGAATGTGGGATCATCCCACAATACACCATGCCAGGATTGCCTAGATGAATGGAGTAGCTAAAATACGAAACATGACTCTTAAGGACATGGTAAGAACTATGATTAGTCATTTCACCTTACCAAAATCACTCTGGGTAGAAGTATTAAAGATTGCAGCTTATATTTTGAACATAGTACCAACTAAGGTTGCTGCCAAAACACCTTATGAGCTTTGGACAGGTAGAAAGCCTAGTCGAAAGCATTTTGACATTTAGGGATGTCTAGCTGAGGCTAGACCTTATAGGCCACATGAAAATAAATTGGACTCCAAAACAATGAACAACTACTTTATTGGTTATTCTGAACGATCCAGGGGCTATAAATTTTATGATCCCACACTTAAGTCGATTTTTGAAACGGGAACTGCAACATTTTTTGAGGATGTTGAATTTGTGGAGAGAAATAGGTTAGAGACATTGACATTGCCTTTGAGGTAGAAGTTGAGGAAGAATCGGTTTCGATTCCTACTATTGCTTTTGACAATGTACAGATTTCTATACCTATCATTGATCAAGAAGTATATCCAGAATCTCAACAAGACAATGTTGAAGAACCTCCCACCCAAAATGAGATAATTATTCCATATGTACAAACTCAACAACCTCAAGAACTAATACCTTTAAGGAGATCCACGAGAGAAAGGAAAAATGCTATTTCGGATGATTTTATAGTATTTCTCCAAGAACGTGAAGAAAATAATGGAATGATGGAAGATGATCCAACCAATTTCCATCAGGTCATGCAGGGTTCTAACTCTCAAAAGTGGATTGATGTCATGAATGAGAAGTATAAGTCTATGTAAGACAATAAAGTTTGAGATCTTGTCACGTTACTAGAAGGTGCGAAACTCATTGGTTGCAAATGAATTTTTAAAACTAAGAGGGATTCTATTGCGTTTTTTATATTGCAAGTGTACGATATCGTAACAAGTATTATAGTGGACCTTTGAGTCCGAATTATCGTTCCCACGAGAACTATACTTTAGTATTAATCTAATTTTCTAACTCATATTTGATAAAAGACAAACAAATAAACTAAAATATCATAAAACTCAAAAACAAAATAAATAAATAAAAAGAAAGTTTGGGTTGCCTCCCAATAAGCACTTTTTAAAAGTTATTAGCTTGACTTTTTGCCATGTGTTTCATGACACTTTGAATATGGCTTTAGATATCTTGCTTAGCTTGCTCATTTTGACTTTGGTCCATATGGCAACTTTCTTCCAAATTTTAGCCTTGCTTTTGGCTACGTAGTATGACTTTTCCTCATCATCCGTTTTGAATTCAACAATAAACACCTCAATTTCTTCTTAAGGTTTAATCACAAAATCCACTTTTGAGCAAACAAGGAAGTCGAGGATTTCCTCTTCGTTGACTGCTACAATTTCTTTTTCGCCCATTGTGATTAATTTATTGATCTTCTCAGGCTCCTCTTCTTTGATTGAATTTTCTCAAGTTCAACGTCTTTGTCCAAAACTTCTGGCACAAAGGCAATGACATCTTCATTGGAAGTCTCCTCTGTTTGTTGTATTTGTTGGAAGTTTGATGGATCTACTTCTCTTAATTGATGTTCATTAGTACTATCTAGAAGAAGTAATTCCACTGGGAAATCATTCATATCAAATTTGTGTGTGAGAAAAAATGCAACATGCAAGCTTCCCAGGACAGTTTCATCAATTACACATTCCGCTTTTAGTTCTTGTATTCTCCTTCCTATAATGATATCTCCCACAATCATATCTCCCTCAATAATTTCTTGAGCTGCCAATTGTTGTTGCCTTATGATGAAATCACATACGAGCATATTGTCGAAAAGAGTCATAGCCGTCTTTTATCCTGCTATTTTTTGTTAATCTTTTTTTTATATCCTGAAAAAGAAAAAAAAAACTAAAATAGAAAATAAAATAAATAAATCAAATAACATTTAAACAAAAATAAACTAAGACTAAAAGTAAATAGTCCACCAGCAACGACGCCAAAAATTTGTTGTGTTTTTTATATCGTAAGTGTACGATATCGTAACAAGTAATATAGTGGACATTTGAGTCCGAATTATCCTTTCCACGAGGACTATACTTTAGTCTTAATCTAATTTTCTAACTCATATTTGATAAAAAACAAACAAATAAAGAATGATAAAAGTTGTGTATATTATTTTTCTTTTATTAACTAACTACCTAAAACTAATGGAAAATATGATGAAATAACAAATAATGATTCAAATGCATAATGAATATTAGGGCAAATCAACTTCATCTAATGATCATCTTAATTCCCAATTCAAGATTATAGCCTAATGTAGTATTCGGTCGAATTCTCCAACGGTATTCAATTTACCCCTCTCGAGTTCTCATTGAGCCTATTTAACTAATTTAATTTCATATCTCTATGCGAATTACCCTTAATTAAACGAATTATGGTACTAGGAATTCATATAACGATCGCAGTACTTAGTATAGGCATCTCCACACGTTATACTTCGTTATCGGATCTTATTACACGTTCTAAGTCTCAAACTTACCTCTTGATTCGTAAGAAACTCAATGGATCATCAAATTATTGATCAGGTAATTTAATGCATTAAACTCATAATAAAACCAACACATAAATAAATAAATCACATAAATCTTGAATAAAAGAATTAAGGATCACAAGTTGATTACATTGTTTTTCCTAATATAAAAATTAATTATTCATGCTGGAAAAATAAAAATAAGAAAAAGTGGAACAACATCACCGAAAATTGGCCAAACGTGAGAATTCTAGTATTTGCAGTTCACTTCCTTTTCCCCTTTTCTCTTTCTTTCTTTTCCCTGTTTTGCGTGAGAGTTTCTGCTGCTTTGACTTTCTTTTGCAACTTAATTCCTTTTTATTTCCCTCTCTCCTTTATTTCTGTTTCTATGATTTTTCCAAGACGTTGCCAATTGTTCTCCAATATATCTACCGAAAACTATTTTTTCTCTGCGCCCGGGGTCCCTCTCTATATTTTCTAATTTCAGCCCCAGAACCCCCCTTTTTCTGTCTGCCTTAATGTGTGTATATATATATATATATATATATATTTATATATATTTATATATATATATATTTATATATATTTATATATATATATTTTTTTTTTTTTTTTTTTTTTTTTTTTTTTTTCCCCAGCCTCCAATCAATTGTAGTCTCTTTTCAATTCCTAGCCGCCAATTAGTTCCACTCAACTTCGAATTCCACGTGCAATTGAAGTGCTATTCCAATTAAGTTCACTTTGTATTTCTCCAATTCATCTCAACTTTATAATTAATGCAATTTAGTCCTTCAATTTTCATAGTGTAGGCTTTAATCCCCAAAATTGCAGATTTCATTCAATTTCAGCATTCTTTTCCCAAATTCTTCGTTAAACATCAAGTTTTACCTACAAAACATATATTAGGTAGAATTTAATCCAAAAGACAATTAAATATCACGATTTAAGGCCATAAATAAGTGTACGAAAGGTAATGTTGAAATATATAAGGTTCGTCTTATAGCTAAAAGATTTACTCAAAAGGAAGACATCGATTTCAAAGAGACTTTCTCTCAAATTTCAACGAAAGACTCTTTTAGGATAATTATAGCACTTGTTGTGCACTTTGACCTTGAGCTGCATCAGATGGATGTTAAGACAGCGTTTCTCAATTACGACATTGATGAGAAGATCTATATGGTGCAACCAAAAAAATTTGTGTCAGGAGACCCGAAGAGTATGGTTTGCAAATTAAAGAAATTCATCTATGGGCTCAAGTAGGCTTCCCGTCAATGGTACTACAAATTTCATCAAGTAATTATCTCGTGTGGTTTTGAGATGAATGATGTTGATGATTGTGTATATGACAAGTTCAGTGGGAGTAAGCATATTTTCCTAATTTTGTATGTTGATGACATACTGCTTGCCACTAATGATATAGGCATGTTGCATGAAACCAAGAGATTTTTATCAAGGAATTTTGAGATGAAAGATCTTGGTGACGCCTCTTTTGTATTAAGAATTCAGGTACATCGAGATCGCTCTCGAGGTATTCTTGGATTGTCACAAAAGAGTTATATCGATAAAGTACTTAAGAGGTTTGGCATGCAAGACTGTAAATTAGGTAACACTCATGTCGCTAAGGGAGACAAATTTAGTCTCAAACAATACCTGAAAAATGACCTTGAAGTTTAGGAAATGCAGAAGATTCCCTATGTATCAGTTGTTGGGAGTTTTATGTATGCTCAAATTTGTGCATGTCCAGACATTCATTGTTGGAATGCTAGGCAGATATTTGAGCAACCCTGGGATGAATAATTGGAAAGCAACCAAAAGTGTTATGAGTTTTTGAAGAGAACAAAGGATTACATGCTCACATTATTAGATCGGATCAGTTAGAGATCATAGGGTACTCCGATTCTGATTTTGCTGGATGTCAAGATAGTAGGAGATCCACATCAAACTATATCTATCTGCTAGGTGGAGGAGCTATTTCCTAGAAGAGTGCCAAGTAGATACTCATAGCTTCTTCAACCATGACAACGGAGTTTGTAGCGTGCTATGAGCCATCTAATCATGAAATATGACTACGAAATTTGTCATTGGGCTGCGCATTCTGAATGGCGTAGAAAGACTGCTAAAGTTATATTGTGACAATAACTCTACAGTTCTATATTCCAATAACAACAATAGCTCATCTAAGTCTAAACACATTGAAATTAAATTCCTGGTTGAAAAGGAAAGAGTACAGAGTGTACAGATTTATATAGAGCACATTGGGACAAACTCTATGATTGCGGATCCGCTTACTAAGAGATTGACACTCAAAGTCTTTCATGAGCACACTGCTCGTATGTGTGTTGTATATTATGAGGATATCATATTTTAGTGGGACTTTGTATTTTCATTACTTTATGTTTTGGACACATTTGTGTATTTGGATATATTCTGTACAGAAATAAAGTATTCAGTTTATTTCATTCTGTTGTTATATTCAATATTGATCTCACTTAATAAATGAGGTTGGACCAGTTAGAAATAAACATATTTTGATCACATAACATGTAAATTTCATGCTACACTCTCATGATTTATTTATGTCATTTAGTTGTATGGGTGTACGTGACTATTAATAGATTTAGTCACGTTAAATGTGGCGAAAATCGCTTTGATCCTATATCAATATGATTAACGGATGAGATTGTTTGGAAATACCCATTATAATGATAGCAAATTTTTGAGTTCATAAGGTTGTGTACATTTATAAGATTACACGTATGGTCCAGTGGGAGATTGTTGGAAAAATTCTAACATATGGGGCCACACATGTAATATATTAAAATGTGTGGTGCTATTGTTTAAAGATTAGTTAACTAAAGTGATCTGTTAAAGTTAATTTTGACTAATGTGTATTATATTTCATGGAAATATAGTGTAGAGATCAGAATGTTGTTTTAAATTGATGAGTGGTCAATTTGATACAACTGAAAAATAATAACTGCATATACAGTTATTATTATTATTATTATTATTATTTTATTGGATCAAGGTCCCCAAGTTGATAGTGATTTTTCATTCTCTGCATGCCCATCAATAGAGAAAAAATTGAAGAGAATGTCACGAATCAATTGGAAGATCACAACTCATTCAAGCAAACAATCAGACATCCATAGATCAAGGTATGTTTATGCTTTATTCTTTTCTCTAATTTCAACATGGACTATGCATTAAGTTTTATATGTAAAAAGGGTTTGATTAAAATATATGGATTGATAATCCTTTTCTTGTTTTATAACATGTATAAGTTGCCTTTTTTTAAAAAAACCTTTAAAAAAAAAAAAACAAACAAAAACAAAACAAAACGGTATGAATTAGAGAAAAGGGAAGCGAAGCCATTCCTGATAGCCGTTGCCTCATGTTTTGTTGTGGCTCATAACAAAGCAAACACCGAATGGCATAGCCATAATTCACTTACAATAACACCATTGCGTTGCTCGAGTGAACACAAAAATGGCGACGGCATCAGAATTCTGCCGCACCGGACTCAATTGTTCATCCAAAATTCCAACCCACAATTCCCATGTCTATGCCTTCAGTTCCAATCGTTCTTTAAGTTTCAACAAAAGTTGTATTCAATTTTACAGCAGAAGTTACTCATCTACTAGTATACTCAGTTTTCGTACAAGAACACGGCGTAATTTTGGCATTTATTGCCTGGCTACTGATACCGACCTTCAGTCCAAACGCACCCCTTCAGCTTCCGACCTCAAATTCGCCGTCCTTGCTGGCAAGGACCGCCTCTCCAAGGTTAAGAAACTACAGTTATTTACCGATGGCTAATTACCGATAGACTATAGATTTTATTGCTAATGTCTCAGTAAAATGAGTTATATTTTATTAATGAGTGAATATGTGTATTGATATTGTAGGTGCCAACGACGAATATAAGGAATTTCAGTATCATAGCACATATTGATCATGGAAAATCGACTTTGGCTGACAAATTGCTGCAGATGACGGGCACAGTGGAAAGCCGAGAAATGAAGGAGCAGTTTCTTGATAATATGGACTTGGAGAGAGAAAGAGGCATCACTATCAAATTACAGGTCACTTATTTTAGTGACCACGGCCAAAACTAAAGAAGCATATCTACTAGATTTTCTCTTGTAATTTTTGTTGGTGTATATGTGTGTAAATTGCAAATTATAATTTGAATAAACAAAACAAAACAAAGTAACAAATTTCCAACAAATTTTTTTTTACGCATAAATGTGGATCACAGTTTTTCTAGTGAGTGGATATTAGTTGGTGTAGAACTACGAAACAAAAGTTGGATGAATCCCCAAGGATGAAATCTGTGGTTGCTCACTTAGGTTGTGCCGCAAATGCTGAAGTATCTCTGCAGCCTGGACTTGTACCATGGAAATAACATGGTGCAAACTCTTGTACAAAATAGTTTGGCACTGACCGGAGAGTATTTTAGATTTATTCATTTAATTATGAGTTATGTGAAACGTAAGTCGAAATGGGTTGACTTAGTTTGACAATAGTTGAAAATAACAGTTTCATGGACTAGAGCACAGTTTTTATCCTGGGTGGGTATAGCTACTGGCATATTGTAGATTAAGGGCATTGGCTTGTTATGAATAAGTTTGCGGTGACAACTGACTCTTTGAGGAGCGCGACATGTCTTTGGTGAAAGCAATGATTCTCTCCTATTGAACATTATGCAGTGGGAAAAACATTTCTTAATTGGACGTTCTCTTCAAATCATCATGATACTGCTTTTGTCTTTCTGTTCTTATTGGGATTTCCATGTATGATCAATTAATTTATGGATTTTCTCTCAGGTTTATTATGTTAAAATAGGAACTTTTATCCATTGCTATTGTTTTAATGGGGTCCTGCAAGCTTTCCTATTGTAATTGAATGTTGACATCTTTTTGTTTTAGGCTGCACGAATGCGTTATATGTATCAAAATGAACCATATTGCCTGAATCTTATTGATACCCCGGGACATGTTGACTTCTCCTATGAGGTATGTCATCAAATGGCCTAACAATTTTTGAAGTTGTTATCATATGTGGTTGTTGATGACGTTTGTTAATTTATGAAGTAACATGTATTCTAAATGCTTGAAATGGTTCTTATGGTAATAATCGTTTTGACGATAAAAAGCGACAATTGGGTATTATTAAATGGAGATGATATCTATTATTATGCTGTGGATTCGATTCCCATCTTGTTTTTTTCCTCGCCAACTTACAGAACAGTTTTAGATAGCAAAACTGAAGAAGGAAAATCATTATAGGGAAGAAGTCAAGTCTGAAAGAGCTAGATCACTAAAAGTGTTCACCTGAGGGATAAGGTAAAATTACCTAAAAAGCCAAACAGACTTTTTTAGTGGAAAACTACTACATATGTGGAAGGTTGTAGATACCTCTTCAAGGTAAGCCTATCTTAAGTTATGAGAAAGGAGCCTAGCCTAAGGTTAAGCTCACTAGACAAAGCAAGTTCTCTTTACATAATGTACATAATGAAAGCGTATTTGCCCCCGAAGTTCGACTTCTTTTCTTCAATCAGATTGGGTAGTTTCCTGCAGAGAGTCTGATGCCTTCTCATTTAGATCCTTCTAAAAGAGAATGTGACAAGTGACTCAATTCCAGATGTTGACACATTGCAGCTTCTGATTGCACCTCACAGCTGTGGTATATTCCTTATTTCTCTGCCTACCTGTAAACTGAAGTTTCCCTGTCAACATAAACTTCTAATTTTGATTCTCAAAGAAAGAAATGGTCCTAAATAGTTCTCCTTCTATCTTATCTTCTTTATATTCAGGAGCCTATTACAGAGCTCGGTTCCCAAGATTCTTTCTACCGCTTATTATATTATTTGAAACCACCACTTATGATTTCAAATTCTGATGTTTAATTCTCTTGCGTGTTTAAATCATTAGAGTTACCTGGTAGATTGTGTATCTCATTAAATCTCTCTGATTTTATCTCTTGTGTATCTCATCAAATCTCTCTGACTTTGTCCAGAAAGAGACATAGATCTTTTTCTTTTTCTTCTTTTATATTGATGATGGATTTTGTCCATCCATAATTATATTAACAGGTTTATCAATTTTAGAAAGGCCTACAACAATTCTACCACGTGTATATCTTTCATGTCACTTTGCATTTTATTGACAATTGTAGGTTTCTCGTTCTCTAGCCGCTTGTGAGGGAGCTCTCCTTATTGTAGATGCCTCCCAGGTACTTCTTTGCTCTTTTGTGTATTCGGGTTGGTTCCATACTTTCACTAACTCTCTAGACATTCGTTTTTACTTTCATAGATGTTTTGTTACATTATGCTAGTGATGATAGCCAATTTAAATCATGAAAACACGTACATCTTCTCGTAAGAGTTAAGAGTTGTGATTTAGAGTTTATTTTGTAGGGAGTGGAAGCCCAAACACTTGCTAATGTGTATCTAGCCTTGGAAAACAATCTTGAAATCATTCCGGTAGGTTTAATTGATTTCATAATTCCTTTTCCATAAAAATAGAATTTTGTTGATGTAAACCGTAATGAAATCCTTGTGCGTTACTTGGAACTATGGATTGTGTGAACGATTTTGCAGACCAATTGGGATGCTTAAAACAATGTCGAGGCACGCATCTTTAATATCTTACTATTGTTATGGTTGTTTTCATTTGTACTTAATGCCATGCGAGCTGTCTGCATCTTTTGAGTTGAAAAAGTCTTTATAGAGCTAAGGGGAAGGTTTGGAATCCTAGTAGCAGAATGGCATGTTGGTTTAATATTCTAACCTGATTGTGTGTTTGGTGTTAGAGTCTAGCTAATAATGTCCGTTATCATTTTAGAATATCTTCAAGGTGGTTTCTAACTTCTAAGATTGTGGGGTTCTTCCATCCAATGCCTCAAGCTTTTGGTTTAGTTGCTTCCATTCTGCCCACTTTTAACACGTCTTGAAATTTGTTAGATGACTTCATCTTTAAGCTTTTAGACTAGGCGGTTCAATATGTATGGTATTAGAGCTGGCAACATGATGAAAAAAATACCCACATTGCTTTGAAGAGAGTAACGCTTAGTTTGTTTTTGTACCTTATGTGTGTTATGTCAATTGTCTTGTATCTTTGTGGCATTCTATTTGCAGATAAATCTTGCTACGGTGATTGAAAGCGACACTTTGAATTTTTTTCATTATCTCAACAACACGTGCCGTTTGATTCCATCTTACTTGAAGTAGCTAATGTATTGCATGAGATGAACCATGAAGTTTCAACTGTATATCCCCTTTTTATCCTCTGCAGGTTTTAAACAAGATAGATCTTCCAGGTGCTGAGCCAGACCTTGTTTGCCGAGAGATAGAAGAGGTTAGTTCGCAGGGCTAACAAAAAAAGATGTTTGATTGGTGTCATTTGCATAAGAAGTGTTGATGAGGTGTTTTGAAAACACGAGTTCTATGCTTGCTGAAAGGCGAACCTTTTGTTTCTGAATTTACCAATCTTCTGTATAGGTTGTTGGTCTAGATTGCAGCAACGCAATTTACTGCTCCGCAAAGGTCAGTTTTCTTTTCCTCACCCACCCAATATTTTTCTAAATCTAAGACACGCTTCATGTAATAGAGTAGGGTTTTAAAAAGAGGAAATTCCGAATGTGATGATATAATGAAGTTCCATTCCTAATATGTGGTAGGAAATACTCACCACTTATTTTATTCTGTAGGAAGGAATCGGTATCACTGAAATTCTAAATGCAATTATTCAAAGGATTCCCCCACCTCAAGTTAGCACAGACAGACCTTTGAGGGCTCTTATATTTGATAGGTATCTGATTTAGGTACAATGATCAAACTCCTTTATGTTAAGGCCTTGTATGGGAGGGATTAAAATCGGATTAAAATTGAAAATATAGCCGTTATTGTTGACTTTTATTAGACGAGTGGGACCCAATAACGGCCATATTTTCAATTTTAATTGGATTTTAATCCCTTCCGAACGGGGCCTAAATATTTTCCTAAAGAACTTACATGCCTCATTTTTATATAATTCTTTTCATAATTTACCTAGCAAAAATCTTTAATAACTAATTATTTATCTGGTTCGTTTTTCCTAGTAGGCTTCTAGTAAATGTTGAAAAATATTGAGGACACGTCAAATATGTTTTTAGTCCCATATATTTATTGGACCTAAATACAATGGATGTATTCCCTGCTATTTGAAATCTTATCATCTTAAGTGTCTCCTGATCCTTATTATTAGGCATGCAAATGTCATCTCTTTAGTAAAAAATGCATTTTAATTTTCTAAAACATGTTATTCATATTATTTAAGGAAACACTGTTTATCTCCTATATTGATGTATAGCTGTCAAATTTCATTTAAACATTGAAAATGACTTCTGCTTTCATATATGAATCTCTTTATAAGATACTGATTAGATTAAGAGCGTGTTTGGTAGGGATTTTTGGGGGAAGAATTGATTTTTGAATAGTGATATGATGGGAAATGTGTGGTTGAAAAAAAAGAAAAAATTATTGACGTGATGGAAAATATTATTTTATTGAAGAATGTGTGGTTGAAAATGAGAATTGATTTGAGAATCAATTCTCAAATCACTACCAAACACCCCCTAAATTGACTTTTGCTTTGCTTCATTTACATATCTCTTCATGAGCTACCAATTAGTTTGCTTTCAAATTCTTTTGCAGTTACTACGATGCATACCGGGGCGTCGTAGTATATTTTAGAATCATTGATGGGGCTATTAAAAAAGGTGACAGGATATTTTTCATGGCTAGTGGAAAGGTACAGACAGTACTATTGTCAAGTCCCTTCAAGTGCTTGGTATTTTTTTGGTCTCATTGTTGAAGATGCAACTATAATGAATTAATTTCTTCTCTCTCTAATAGCTTAGCCTCCATTTGACAAAATTTGTACATCATTTCTAAATGGTTAAACTTTATTTTCAATCACACGTTTCAATAGACCCACAAGTAGTATTCGCTTATCCACCATCTAATTATGTATTAAATGTTTATAAATCTTCCCAAACGGAGGCTTAAACTCTTGGATGAGGTTGATCATCGTTGTATTCATTCGAAAGCAAGCAAATGTCCCTGAGTTCAATTCTCACAACCGACCAATTATAAATTTCACGTGTTTGCATTTGATAAAGAACTGAATTTGAAATGCATGAGAGGGGGTTTGTCGAAGATATAAATATAACAAATACATTCCTCTCCTCTCAAATAGCTTATACTTTTAGTTGAGTGTTAGTGGTTCAACTCTCCACATCAAGTGAATCTATTGGAAGTAATTTCTGTATTCCACTGTTAGTTATGAAGCATCTACTTACAACAAAGAATTTCGTTGGAGATTTGAACCAAAACATGTCGTTACTAACAATTTTATTTATTTGATAATGTATGTACCTTATTATGCTCATTTCTAGAAAGCTTTCATACTCATGAGCCAGCCAAACCATGGAATTATGAAATGCAGGATTATTATGCTGATGAAGTTGGAGTTTTATCTCCCAATCAGTTGCAGGTTGATGAGTTGTATGCTGGAGAGGTAGAAACCTCATCTGATTTAGTCTGATATTGTAGAATACCATACCTGGGAACTTTTTGACTGTTGTTGATGGTCTCATTTGAGTTGTGGCTATACTCTATTGGATGTTTGGATTGTGACCTATTGTAATAATTTTGTAAATGTTTCCTTATCGTTTGTAAATGCAATAGCTAATTACTTTTTCTTTAAGTAATGCCAAAAGTACCTTTCTTATTTATCAAAGAAAAATTTGAAAGAAAAATACAAAGACAAGGAATGGTTGAGATCTATCGACTAGTCCCCAGTGGCCCCTCAAGTTTTCAATGTTAAGGGCAAACACATAAATAGCTTCTCCTGTGTTGAACGTCATATGACAGATCAGCATCATATAAAACTAATGGATGTGGGATTCCCACTATCTATATTTACACTCCCTCTACATTATTCAAATATCACAGCTACTCTCTTTCTTTTTTCGCTGTGAGTTTGACCTAAAAATTGCTTCTGCGTGTTCTTTAACCATTTCATCATTCAATTTCCATTTTTTTTTTGTTGGGTGCTTCTCATGCTTATTTACAATTTCTTCTTTTTAAGGTGGGCTATATTTCGGCTTCTATTAGATCAGTGGCAGATGCTAGGGTTGGTGACACCATAACAAACTACACTAGAAAGGCAGAACAATCATTGCCTGGATACAAGGAGGCCACACCAATGGTTTTCTGTGGCCTGTTTCCTGTGGATGCCGACCAGTATAGCTCTATCTACCTTATTGTTAATAGATGCACTTAATAAATAATAAAGTATTAAGAACTTTTTTTATTTCCTCAATGTTTGTTTTGATTGCTACAGATTTTCTGAGTTGCGTGATGCATTAGAGAAATTGCAGCTTAATGATGCTGCTTTGAAGGTAGGTATGCTTCTTGTTAATGGTTATTTTTGTCACCTTTGGCTCATATCCCAAACTAGTACTTGAAAGCTGTTGTTGTTGCTTTAATCTTTTATGCTAAAGAATTTGCCACGTCTCTTGCATGCATTTCATATCCTGTCTCGTGAATGCTTATTGGAAGCTGTAATCAATTCAACATTTTATGGTAAAGAATATTCCATGTCCCTCATGCATTTTTATCTTGTCTGTTGTAAGAATTTACTGATAATGCTTGTACTAAATCAATATCTAAACATTAATCTGTTTCTGCAATTGAAGACAGAAGTGCGAGGTCTGTGTATATATAAGGGTTAAAACTCCGAGATCATTCACTTACAGTGAAATTTCACATTGGTCATTGAACTTTTTATTCCCCGGTTGGATCGCGGAACTTAGAATTTGTTATAATTGAGTCACTCCCTCCAACTCTGTTTGACTAATGAAAAACGGTCTATTTGGCAAAAATGCTGATGACAAGGACTCACGTCACTAGGAACATGGCAAATTATGATGCGACATTAAGAAATTGAAATAATAGGATTTTCAAGCAAATGAAATTAGTGATACGTGAAAGGTATAACGGTGAAACTGGAGACAATGCTTGATTTAGCTTCTATTCTGCATCTTTTTGTTTCAAATTTGAATGAAATAAAATTATTTTCAGTCTCAGCAACAAAGTAGTCTTTAGATACACCTGAGGAAAAGCAATAGTTTCTACTAAAATTAGGCTAAGACAGGCTAAGTAATCAAAGATATGCAATACTAGTTCCAGATAAAATATCACTTTGCATGAAACTTGGATGCTGTACCGGTTTTCTTTATAGTAAAACAAAGCATGAAGGAGCATGTAGTTTGTATTGCTTTTTGCACTTTTCTGCAAAGTTCATGTCCTAGTCTTATGCCTAAAAGGAGTTTTCTAATCATGTTTAGTTAGGATTATATATCTATGCTGCTATTGCCTATTTTTTGTGGTAATATTCGCCAAAGTTATATGCTTAATGAAACAATTGTTTCTTCACGGATTATGGTCTTTCAGTTTGAGCCTGAAACATCAAGTGCTATGGGATTTGGCTTTAGATGTGGGTTTCTTGGTCTTCTTCATATGGAAATTGTTCAGGTCGGAAAATTAATGTTCTTGTACTTAGTAATCATTGTGGCCTACCTTTCCTGCTATTTTGTGTCATGGTTCTTTCTCCAATCAACTTCTATTTTACAGGAAAGGCTTGAACGTGAATACAATTTGAGCCTTATAACTACAGCTCCAAGTGTTGTTTACCGGGTGAACTGTGTAAACGGTGATACTGTAATTTCTGCTTCTCCCATGCTCGTAACATCTCACTAAATTGCTTTTTCTTTCTTTCTTTCTTTCTTAGATTTGTCTTGATTTGTAGACTGTTTGTTAGAGGTTGATGTTTAATGTGACTTTATGATATAGCTATTGTTCTGCAGTATAAAATAATAATTAGGATTTTTGGAATATGTTGTCTGTAGTAATTCATTTTTGTGGGTTTTATGCTTATGAATGAATGATTCTATTGGTTGCGGATAGAGCCTTTGACACTTGACTGGCTGATGCTTGCAAGCAGAAAATTGTACTAGTGGAGTAGGTCACCTGTTCTGGGTTTAATTTGGGCAAGGTGCCTGCTCGTTAGAATGATCAAGAGTTCACATGCTGGCACATCATTTTGTGGTTTTTCTTTAGATTTGAATTTAGTTTGTTAGTGTTTGATATTTCAAGAATTTGTATGAAACCATGCAGCTGTAAATTAATAAGAAAAGGCTTCCACCTCATCTTTTAATAAAATCTTGAATTTTGGATCTTACAGTGAATGCTAAGTACAAAAAGACTATTAAAACGAGTTCATAAGGTCTGAGAGTAGTATTGCCTCTAATTAAAAAACAAGTAGATTTTTGTATTTATAGATAACGAAGTTGAAGTGATTACGAGGATACAACTTTCATATCCTTATTTCGCATGCAATTTTATCTGATACAGGTTGAGTGTTCGAATCCATCCTTACTTCCTGAGCCTGGAAACAGGAGATCAATCGAAGAGCCAGTTGTTAAGGTTGACCATTAAACTCTTGCAATTGCACCAGTTGTTGAAATTATAGTACAGTTTTTCATTTCACTTTTTGAAATTCTAAAAGATTTTTTCTCATCCATACAGATTGAAATGCTTACTCCAAAAGACTATATTGGTGCGCTTATGGAGCTTACTCAGGACCGGAGAGGAGTATTCAAAGAAATGAAGTTCATTACTGAGAATAGAGCATCAATCATTTATGAGTTGCCCCTAGCTGAGGTACTCCAATGGGAGGCTAATATGCAGCTTCCATTGGCAGATCTAATGAAGTTATAGATACATTTAGAACTGTGGTTTACCCGAAGTAAACTGTATTCTTGGTTCATTTTGCAGATGGTGGGGGATTTCTTTGATCAGCTGAAGTCAAGAAGTAAAGGCTATGCTAGCATGGAGTATTCCTTCATTGGGTAAACCTTTGGAATCTATGATTTTGAATTTAACATGTTGATGTCATAGGATATTTGGTTATTATAAAAGAAGATTTATTTGTAATGGGCCCTTTCGTTACATCTTATCCATGGTGTTCATGTGAATTTTTTTTGATAAGTTTGCATTCCTCTGCGACGTCGACCTCGTGTGGAAGGTGTTCATGTGAAATTAAACAGTAAACATATGCTAGTTGCTGCTTCCCATAGTAGTGATGGGTGTTGGAAGCGAGTAGGAATAATTATATTCTTATTGACAAACTGATGTGATTATTATGATGTTCTAGACTATTTCTGCATCAACCATTGAGAATTGCTTCACACTTTTTTGTTAATACTTGTTTTCGTATCTCGTGAGATGGAACAGTTATTCCTTCATTAGCCAATTATATAATCTTCATGGAAGTTCTTGTAATGTTGTTCCTTATAATTCTAATTCAAGTTAACCAATTATTCACTTCTATCGTGGTTTTAGTATTTACAATCCTTATTCACTTCTGACAGGTACAAGGAAAGTGAGCTGATAAAGCTTGATATTCAAATTAACGGTGATCCTGTGGAACCTTTATCAACTATTGTACACAAAGATAAGGTACCTGTTAAGTAAAGACCGTATACATATTCCTCTGTCCTTAAGCTTTATGATTGCATATGTATGAAATTTTCTATGGTGTACCAAGAAGTTATTGCACAATCAGACCTGCTGTTCAATATACATGCTATTCTACTAGGTAAAATAACTGAAGTTTTGTGTTCTTTAATTGTTAGGATTTCAAAAAACTTTCTACCTTGAATCTCCTTAAAGTCTCTACTTGCTCGTGAAAAGTACTTTAGTTACTCTTTCGTAAAGATCTTGTTGTTTATGAGGAACAAACATTTGATTGTTTTCTTAATCGTCAGACTTTTCCTCTCGTTCTCTTGTCTTTCATTACTTTTTTGGACTTGTCTGACTGTTTAAAGCATAATCAATCATTCTCTTCTTTTCATTAATTTTCAGGAACTCTAGCATTGTAATATGCTCTCTGCATTTCAATTTGTTTTCTAAAAATACTGAAACAACAATATATTGTCTTAGGCATATTCTGTTGGAAGGGCTTTAACCCAAAAACTGAAGGAACTAATACCGAGACAAATGTTTAAAGTACCAATCCAGGTAAGATTCAAATACCTACTCTAGTCAATTAATCAGTGTTCTAGAATCTATACTATGGGAATGGGGATATTTGGACATCAACGTTTGACAATTTCTTTTAGCCATAGTTAGATTCTATGCCCAAGTGTGGAGGTTTTATTTCTTTCAAAAGATTAAGACGGGATGGCCTAAATAGTTATTTCCAAGTTGTTTGTTGAACTACCATTCTTGAGGCTTGTGATGATCTTTTACTTGATTACCTTTTCTTCTACATTCTTTAACCTGCAAAGGCCAATTGGTGGCACAAAACTGTCAATACATGTGCTCAGGTTTCCAGGACAATCATTAAAAGTTGGGATATTCCATTCCTTAATCAAGCTTTGAGCTCAGGGCACTAGTGTGGTTAGACCTGGTTGACTGGGCTCGAGTTGCTGAAGCATTCTTTTTTTATAGCAGTTTTATGGAGTGCAGGGGAATGCTGAAATCTTGAATTTATTTGCCTCTGTCAGTGACTGTTAACATTTTGCCCTAACACTTCTATTCACCTGTATTTAAACATTTCGCTCTTAACAGTTTTGTTCACCTATATCTCAAGAAAACCGTAACTTTCCTTCAAGTCCAAGTACCCTATCCCAAATTAAGACGCGCACACAATCTCACTCCAACAGACATGTCAGATGTATTCAACAACTGCTTACTCGTGATTCTATTGCATTATGTATCTTGGCAGGCATGCATAGGCTCTAAGGTGATTGCTAGTGAAGCATTGTCTGCAATCAGGAAGGATGTCCTGGCTAAATGCTATGGTGAGTTGCAAACGTACACCTCTATTTAGAACATATCTGCATTGATTATGTTTCAAATCTTCATAAGATGATACCTGGGACACAGACATCCATCCAATATTTTATCCCAGTTTTGTGGGGTCATATATCTGAGAGAAGTAATCTTGTTTAGTTCTGCTGTCTTGTGTTGATACTTTCTTTATGTGGAAGATGCTCTTCCACAGATTTTATAATTTTGGAGGGAAACTATTCTTTTTATATAAACATGTGTACAGATATGGGGTAATTTGAAAGGTTGCAGATGATCTTAAGGCATACTTCTCTTCCTTGATTTCCCATGCAGGTGGGGACATCTCAAGAAAAAAGAAACTGCTTAAGAAACAGGTACTTTTTTACTTGGCTTTTTACAATCATCAGTTGGATAATCTCATAATCACATTACTCTTTCCATGCACGTTTATTTTCTTTCAATATCGATTCCTGATCATAGCCTGAATGCCATTTCTGAGCACTTTATTTTCTTGTGTGCGTACCAACATAAATGCATCTGTATGGGTATTCATTGTGAAATCTCCAATTCGAAACTTGTAATTTTGTCGTGTTTCTCTCAGGCTGAAGGAAAGAAACGAATGAAGTCGATTGGTAAAGTTGATGTACCTCAAGAAGCATTTATGGCTGTATTAAAACTTGAGAAAGAAGTATTGTAATTGTATGCCTGTAAGCTCTGTTTGTTGGCCATTATTTTGAAAAAAAAAATGGAGTTTTGAATAGTAATTTTTTTGGAGAATATGTGGTTAAAATGTAGGGAAAAGTTTTGAGTTTATATACAAAATATTTTATTGTATAATATGGTTGCAAATGAGTATGAGAACTAAAGAGTTCTATTTTAAAATGAGCTAAATAGAGAATCATAGTTATGTTGACGTGAATATGTTCTTGAAGAAAAAGTAGTTGTATACACAAGAGGGTGGGAAAATCATTCCATTATATATATACTAGGTGCAAGCAACGTGCAATGCACGCTTGTTTAGTTTATATTAATATTTTTGTTTAATAATTAATTTGTTATTAATAAAAATGTAATTTTTTTTGATTAATTAAGGACGTGTCTGGGCACGTTGCAAAGAGGAAGAAAAATTGATTATATTACCGTTTTTTTTTTTCAAACCTACAATCATACAGTGAGAGAATTGGTCCAAAATTGCGGCTCCCAACGGCATGAATTGTGTTGCCAATGGCTTGATTTCTGCTAAAAAGCAGAAATAGACACCTTATAAATAATTAATAATGTAATGTTTATGTAATTGATAAATAATTAGATGTATGATTTTGATATTGTGATGTAGGTTGGTGAGATTGAAGAAAATAAGCAAAGGTAGACAAATTTTGAGAAATTGCTAAATTGTAAGGGATCCAAAGTTCCGGGGTTAAAATGTAAATACTTAAAAGTTGTACCGAATCTCACGATGAAGATTTGAGAGTGCTCGGAGTCAATTGGATAAAGGAAGATGTCAAGGGGATCAAATTTAGTCAAAAGATGATCACAAATCAATTTCCAACCGAAAAATTATGCTCCGGTGTTTTAGTCTCATATTGAGACCTATTTTTGGCATAGGAATTGATCGAATTGGAGAATGATGCCTGAATTAAAGTTGTAGTTAGATGAGTTAGCTTTCCAACGCATTTTGCATCGCCTCAATAGGACATCAGAATACAAAGTTATGATAAAAACACTGAAAGAAAGTGCAGCTGCCTGTTTAAAACAAGAAATTCCGTTACATAGTCCATTATATTGAGACCTAATTTTGGCATATAAAGTGGTTGAATTGGAGAATGATGTCTGAACCAAAGTTGTAACCAAATGAGTTAGATTTCCAACGCATTTTGAATTGTCTCAATCGGATATCGGAATACAAAGTTATGATAAAAACACTGAAAAAAGGTGCAGCTGCCTGTTTAAAATAAGAAATTCTGTTACATAATCCGTTATATTGAGACATATGTTTGGCATAGAAAGTGATCGAATTGGAGAATGATGTCTGAATTAAAGTTGTAGCCAGATGAGTTAGCTTTCCAACTCATTTTGAATCTCCTCAATCGGATATCAGAATACAAAGTTATAATAAAAACACTGAAAGAAGGTGCAGCTGCCTGTTTAAAACAAAAAATTCTGTTACATAGTTTGTTATATTGAGACATATTTTTGGCATAGAAAATGATCGAATTGGAGAATGATGTCTGAATCAAAGTTGTAGCTAGATGGGTTAGCTTTCCAACGCATTTTGAATCGTCTCAATCGAATATCGGAATACAAAGTTATGATAAAAACACTGAAAGAATGTGCAGCTGCCTGTTTAAAACAAGAAATTCCGTTACATAATCCGTTAAACCAACAAATTCCGTTAAATAGACACTTTTTATATATATAGAAAGATATATATATATATATATATATATATATATATATATATATATATATATATATATATTTTTTGCCTTTATTTATTTATTTATTTATTTTTGTTAAGTTCTGGGCCATTGATTGAATCTATAAAGTGGCACTTACAAAAATACCCTTAAAATTAGAGATATTTTGAAAAATCATATGAAATGTTTTTAGGAAGTAAAAAATACTGTATAAAATGAAAAAGTGACACAATATCACTCTTTTTATAAAAAAATGTTGCTTTTTTACTTCTTTTTTTTAAAAAAAAGTAACACAAACTCAAAAAAAAAGTGATAAAACTAAAAAAAGTGACACAAATTCAAAAAAGTGACACAAACTCAAAAAAAGTGACGAATACCAAAATTGCATCATCCATTTGTGCAGCACCAATAATCATGTTCTTAAAATAATCAGTACGTCCAAGTCAATCTACATGCTGATTATGTTAGGAAACTATAACCTATTATTTCACTTTTTTATCTTCTTAAAAAGTGACAAAAACTTAAACGGTCACAAAAACCTAAAAAAGTGACAATTTTAAAAAGTGAAACAATGTCACTTTTATAAAATTGACAAGCAATTTTGACATTCCTAGATGGTAATGCATAAAATTAAGTAAGTGACAGTGTGACATAAAATTATATTTCATTTCATTTTAGGAATACAACACTCTATAAGTTAGAAGTGGTAGAAATTCAATAAAGTGAAAAAAAGTGTGGCAAACATTCAAAAGAAGTGACAAAAATTTTTTTAAAAAAAGTGACAAAAATTCAAAAAGCGACGACCACTTAAAAAAGTGAAAAAAAATGTATCAAAACCTTAGAATAAATCTAGGGGTAGTTGGAAGTAGTAGAAATTAAAAAAAAAAGTGACAAACGCTCAAAAAAGTAACAAAAGTTCAAAAAAACGACAAACATTCAAAAAAATGATGAACCCCAATCAAAACTCCGACGGGAGTTGCCAAAAAGATAAACCAAACCTAGCATTAGAAGAAGCCACTACCAAATATAAAATATACAGAGACCATGATTCTCCCAAAATGATTAAAGAAGAGTGTCGGATAAAACACGTATATACAAAGATGACCCTCAAACTTTTCTCGTTTCTTAATTGACCTTCATTAAATTATGTAATAATAGAGAAACACAAAAGCAAAAAAGTCTTCTATAGCTTCCCTAAAGCCAAAAGCAAAGAAAAAAGAAGTTGCTCAAGTTTATATGAGATATTACAATGTATACAATGACATTATTAAGGTATAACAAGTTATATTCACAAAACTCAAAGGACATAACACCCTGAGAGTTTAGTATCATAATATCTCATTCAACGACTCACTTAGTACACCAATTGTTTATTGAAACATATGCATATGTGATATATAACCCAAGTGGGAACAACCAAATGCTTCCACTATTATCATACCCAGAGGTTGGTGAGAACGTTGTTTCCCTGAACATCCTCAACTCTCAATCTGATCTTCTTAAAAGCATGGTCCTCATCACCTTGAAGGTCAGCCAAAGACGCTTCAAACATACGACGGTTAACTCCTTCTAAAGCAATCTGATAGAGGAAACATTGTTGGTTATCAATTTTAAGTGCTTATGAGTAGTAGAGTACTTGCACGAAAGATTGTTTCTAAAACGATGACGTTACAACAATTGTATGACAAAAATGAGGTTCAATAGTGTAAGCTTTCAAATATTTATCTTAGTTCTTTAGATGGATTTATCTTAGTTGTTTAGATAGTTAAGAACTTCTGATCAATTTGAAGAGATGATTGTATAAAATAATGAGCATAAAAGAGATGCGATAAGTCATTTCCTTAATTTTTTTTTCACAGTAGTTGCTCCATCATGATCTTCATTTGTTCGGGTTTCAAAAATCTCAAGTTCTTTAAGCAAAAGCTGATGACACTTGGAATTGCAATTCATGGACAAATGTATCTCTGAAGCATTGACTCACATCTTTTGAGCAATGAATTCAAAGTTCGATAACTCGAAACTAGAAGAATCTTAGCTAAGCAATAACGCTAACATATGCCAAATCGATAGTTTTTCAGAATCCTCAATTATTCAGGAGGAACGAAAAAATAGTAGGAGTGGGGACAATATCCAAATGAAACAGTGTGTTAGTATCTTTTGATAGAAAATGCAACAGATGAAACCTAAAAAAAAAAAAAAAAAGAACTCATTAGACCCTCTGGACAGCAGACAACTAGATCCCTTGTTGAAGCGAAAAATTACAACTTTCCAAATGTACATAGATTTCAATGGCTAAACCAATTCATCAATCAATTTGCATTAACAAGAGTTATATCATTTCTCCAGCATTTCTCCAACATAACGAATATAATTTAAAGAGAGAAAAATTACCCTGAGTACGAGTAAAAAATTGACGATGCTTTGATATCATACCAATCCTTCTTTGCAAATGGATCAACTCTAGACATATACAAACACATAAATATAAGCATAAAAATTTCAGAAAAAAATAAAAAAAACTCAAGAAAAAACATGTATGAATGGAAATCAGAAAATAATTAAAAGTGCTCATGCTTTCTTCTTCCCTCTTGTCGATGTCTAACTCTGACATTATGCGCTTCATCAAAATTTCACCGAGTTCTAATAATGAGATTCTGTGATCTCCATTGGTATTGAATTTCTGGAATACTTTTTCAACTTCTCCGCCGCTGTCTAAGATTTTGGGGTTTGGGGATTTTTAGCGTATTAATTACGGAGGTGTAAGGATTTTAATTAGATTTAAGGGTATTATTCTAATATGTGATATTTAGAGGGTAGTGGGCCTAATTTTTCCATCTATAAATAGACAAACCTCAAACGTTAGATCCAGTTGGATCAAATTCCTCTTTGGCCCCATTTGATAGCACACATTTTTTATGGAAAATGGAAACTTTTGTAGTGTTTGATTTAGCAAAATTTTCCCGGGAAAATATTTTTCAACTTTTCAAATTTTCCACATTTATAAGGAAAATAAATTCTTGATGTTTTGGTGGGTAAATATTTTCTAGGTTTTTTTTTTCATTATTATTATTTTTTTTTGGCAATTGGAAAAAATTTTAGACACAATTGTAAAAAAAAATTCATTTTATTGACAATTTCCATGCAAAACAAAGTCAAACGAATGATATTCAGTATGGTTATTTTTTCAATTTATTTATTTATTTTTATTTTTTTGCAATTAGAACAAATTTTAGACCCAATAATAGATAACATGATCGCTTTAATGGATAATTTTCATAAAAAACGAAGCCAAATGGACACCAAACTTTCAACATTTTTCATGAAAAATTATACCAATCAAACACAATTAATTACAATTTTCAGTAAAATAATTTTTAGGCAAATCAATTCACTGTAAAACATTTTCTTTCCATCCATTTTCCACATTTGCAATCAAACGGACCTTTAGTGATAACTAACAATGGATATTGGCCTTATTTGTTTGTTTAAATCTTTTGAATTTTGCTGCTTTTGTGCCCTTTTCTAGTGTCATATTTGGCCTCTTTAATTTTAGTGGCATGTGTTCGTCGTTTTCTTTGAATTCGATGTGCAGGATCGGCTAAAACAGTAGATATTCATATTAAATACGAAGTCCAATTCAATATATTAAACATACTCAAAATGTTTTTCGACCTTCCAATCTCAATACAACAAATGCATTTAGAACTATAGAAATTTATAGATATATAACGGCATCATTATTTACAGAACAATCATGCTATATAAACATAATGGTCGACATAATTTTTGACATAATATCACTTGGCAACCTATCATTAGATTGTTTAAAACAATAGATGTTCATATTAAATACGAAATCCAATTCAATATATTAAACATGCTCAAAATGGTTTTCGACCTTCCAATCTCAATACGACAAATGCATAGAGAACTATGGAAATTTATAGATACTAGTTTTTTGCCCGTGCGATGCACGGCCTGGGTTATTTTGGAGGTAACATTAGTGTGTTAAATATGTTAAATTATCGTGAATTACATCTTGAATATTAGATATGGGCAATTTAAATTATCCTAGTAAATTTGCAATTGATGTAAAATAAATTTTATTTGGAAGTGAAAGTTATGTTGTTGAGTCAAGTCTAATTTTCAAGACAGGTTCGGTGTTGTTTAATTTAACATTGTGTGTCTGAATGCAACTATTACCTTGACTACTATTTTAATGATTGTGTGTTTAATTAAGTAAAGAATTAAAAACAAAACATAAATAAAAAGCAAGTGAAATAATGAGTCGTTAAACATTATTTATCAATAGAGATATAGTATATTATAGTGTAGTGTACTAGTACTTGATATTAAAACGAAAACTTTATAAGTTAATGTAGTAATATTTCAATTTATATATGAAGGTTTATACTGAAGTTATATATAAACTAAGAAAGAAAAAGAATTGATATATAAAATAGTATTGAAATTAAAAATAAGTGTAATGAATGAATTAACCTGAATTTATAGTACTTAATAAATCATTGTTAAGTGTGTTTTTTTTAGGTTCAAAATATTGTGAAATTGAAAACGTAGTGGATATGATTAATTTTATTGTGTTTTCATGTTAGGATAATGTTGTTAGGATCATATTTTTTTTAATTATTAGTTACATTGAAAATAGAAAATTGAGAAAAAAAAAAAAAGAATGCAGGGGGAAGGAAAAAAAGAAAAAGAAATTGCTCCGTAATGTGCGGAGCAATTGCACCAAATAGTGCGGAGCAATTTTTTTTTTAACCTTTTCCCCTGCATTCCTTTTTTTTTCCCAATTTCCTATATTTCAATGTAACTAATAATAAAAAAAAACACGATCATAACAACATTATCTTCACTGAAAACACAATAAAATTAATCATATTCACTACGTTTTCAACTTCACAATATTTTGAACCTACAAAAAAAAAAAAACACTTAACAATGATTTATTAAGTACTATAAATTCAGATTAATTTATTCATCACACTTATTTTTAATTTCAGTACTATTTTATATATTAATTCTTTTTCTTTCGTAGTTTATATATAATTTCAGTATAAACCTTCATATATAAATTGAAATATTATTCCATTAACTTATAAAGTCTTTATTTTAACATCAAGTACTACTACACTAAATTATAAAGTATTGACTATAACAAATTTACCTTAATTCAATAAATAATATTATCTGTTATTAGAAACACATTATGTTCAAAGTTAACCCATATATTTCATTTAGAAAATAATATTTTTTATTTATTTATTGTTGTTATGTAATTAGTAGAAATTTAACTTTACAAATAAAAGAAAAAAAACAATCAAATACGTCCAATTTTGATGAAGCCGCAATTATTGACTATTGAGGGATAAAATGGGAAGAGAAAATACGTCATGAATGAATAGTAAATTAGGAATTCCCTCTTTTAATAAAAGAGGGATATAATGCCATCATTATTTAAAGAATAATCATGCTATATAAACATAATTGTCGATATAATTCTTGACACAATGTTATGGCAACCTATCATTGAATTGTTTAATACATAGTTAGTTTTTTCATCCAATCACATCTTGTCAATATCATTACGTCAATCGTTATGTCACCTATTATCTGATAAAATAACAGTTTTCTTTACCGAATAATTAATTGTCATTTTAACACCATCTTTGACAATTTCTCGTTGTTTTTTACAAGGGCGGACCCATAATTTTTTTTTCAGTGCGGGTGACGATATTATTTAAGGTAAAAAAATAGCAACATTATAGCACAGATATTATACTAAAAGTTATTGTACTTTTCTTTAACCACTTACTTAGGTTGTTATTTTTAATATTTACCAAAAGTTAGTATTTTTTTTTTCAGCCCATTTCTTTCATGTGTGTAAATTGCACAAAATAAACAAATATTGTAAATGGACAGGCCACGTAACAATTCAGAATTCCATTTCAACCCGCCAAACATTTAAGGGAAAAATTCATATATAAGATCTACCCTACATACCTTTTCAAAAATAAGAAAATAACTTTTAAGTTTCTAAAATCAGATATTTTAACATATACATACACTATATATATATATATATAGTTAACCCACCCCACGTCCACCGCCCCTACCGCTCCGGTGACCATTCCGACGACTATTTCGTTGATCGTTCCGATGATTTCTCCGATTCCGTCGACTATTCCGGTGATCGATTCCAGCGACTATTATAGGGTCACAGTTCAAAAATTTCGTAAGTCACAAATTTCAAAATTAGTTGGTCATAGATCAAAATTTATAGGTCATACGGTCACAAACTTCCAAATTAGTTGGTCACAGATTGTATAATTTTTAGGTCACAGATAACAAAATTGTTGGTCACAGATTATCGAATTTTAAGGTCACAAATTATATTTTTAGTCACAGAAGGTCACACGAACACAGATTTCCAAATTATTTGGTCACAGAATTTTTCACGGTCACAGATTATAAAATTTTTAGGTCACAACCACCGCCTCCACGACAACCACGACAACCAACATCACCACCACCACTGCCACTTGTGCACCCTCACCCCCACCACCACCACAACACCACGAACACCACAGGTCTCCACCACCAACAGCCACCAACAACCACCTCCAACCACCAACAAAAACGAACCCCCACCAACAACAAAAAGGCACCACCACCGTCACTGCCCATCGCCAACAACAACAACCTATCAACACAACCTAACCCATACTCCAGAATCCCGTAACCCCCATTCCACTCCACGCGGTGCCACCACCATCAACACCAATGACGCTCAAACGATAGTGGGTACACATTTAATTGATCCAATTACTATTCAATTGCCTTGAAATTGGATCCCCAAAGTCGCGATTAAGTCAGTTCCGTTAATTGTAATTGGTGGCCAAATTACACGAATCAGCACACACAAATAACATAAATCAGCCACCTCCACCGCCCGCCGGCGCTTAGATCGATGTTGTGACGACTTCGCAGCAGTCGTGGCATCAAAGCTCGTCTCGGCCAGGAGAGGTGCATCGAAACTCGTCGCGGCCACCTCCACCACCTGTCGGCAGTGAGCGAAGACGATGGGAGGGAGAGTGGTCTTCGACAGTGGGCGAAGACGGCGAGTGAAGGTGAGGAGATGAGTGAGACAGAGAGAGTGTGAGAGAGGAGTGAGAGATGGAGAGAGAGTGAGGGAGGGAGGGAGGGAGAGAGAGACGTGATTTAGGGTTTAAAAATTAATTTAGGGGTGGGGGTGATATATTAATTTTTATAATATTAATATTTAATTAATTATAAAAAATTCTGTATTTATATATAAAATATCTGATTTTTGAAAATTAAAACTTAACATCTGATTTTTGAATTTAGATATCCAAAAGTAGGGAATTTGGTAATTTGCACAACATTTAAACCACACCAAAACCCCACAGAAATGATAGCCTAAACACGGCCTTGATTGGGTCCAATAGATATTTTGTAGGTTTTAGGTTTTAGACAGTAGAAGAGAACAAAGGAAGAAGACAGAAAGAGCTTCGAAGGCTAAACGACTTAGATACTACTTTTATGTCATTTATCTCTTTTCTCTAGGGTTTTCACTTTCTCCCTCTAGTTTTTCAATATGAGCAACTACGAGAACTTAAATACGGCCGATCTTGGTGCTGGTAAAAAACATTTTCCCTAAAGTTCATTTCATTTCAGCTCAAAGTTCAATATAGGTAGATGCCTGCATTGAGCCTTCATTGGGTCTGCCCCTGATTTTTTAATGGTCTGAATGGTAGTAGTTAATATGAAATTAGCTGATCTATCAAATCTTGCGATTTGCAAATCCCCTGTTTAGGTTCCATTATAAAAAAAAATGTATTTTTCTCTTTCATCTTTTTAATCACATTATTTAATAAAATAATATTATACATAAATTCAAAAAAAATCCTTATTTTTTAATAACATATTTTCCAAAAAATTATTATTTTAAAAAATATATTTTTTCCCCAAAAAATGCATTTTTAATGAAGTCCAAACCGGCGCTAAATATGCATTGAATTTGCTAAATTCCACTTCCCATACTAGGAAGGAAACTCTATACCAGGTACCAATATCATGGACTTGGGAATAATGCTACTTTGCCCGAAAATGTGACATAATGGTTAACAAAATAGGCGTTGGCAAGATGTGATTGGTTGAAAAAGTTGATTGTGTTTTAAATAGTCCAATGATAAGTTGTTATATTGCTTTATGTCAATGATTATATCAACCATTATATTCATGTAGCATGCTTCTGGACTTGGAGGGTGAGAATATATTAATAAAAACAATCTTTCTACACGAACATCAAAATTGACATAAAGTTTGACATAATGTTACGTGTCATTCTATCATTGACAGTTTAAAACACAGTCAGTTTTTTCATTCAATCATCTACTAACACATGCAATTATGTTAAGTTTTCTATAAAATTCTTAATAATTTGATACATAACTCTTTAGTTCTCATATTCATTTTCAATCATTTTACAATCTTTAATCACTTCCTAAATTAAAATCATGTGCAATGGGAGTAAAAGGACTCTTTTTGTTTACCTACATTGTGCAAATTATCCATATTATTTATCTACATTGTACAAATCATTTTTATCTTTAATTTTGGCATTTAGGCCTTTAGATCAACCATTATTTGCAGAAATTTCTATTATGTCTGGTTCTGTTAAATAGGCACATACTATGCACATCACATGAAAAAGATAATTTTGCCTTTAAATTTAGAAATAAACGAAAAAATAAATTAGGAAAAAGGAAAAATAAAAAAATAAATACCAGACAAAGGAAAGAAAATAAAATAAAATAAAATAAAAATTTTATCATTCTCCTTTATAGATGATTTATAAATTTAAGTTTCGCTTCATCAGATGGAATAGCATTTTAAAAATGAAATTTGCATACTTGTGTTGAAAATTTTGTTCAAAGTTGATAATAATGATAAAAAATGGTTGTGGAATAACGTGGAATGAAAATCAAATTTGGAGGCCAAATTTTGGCCTATGTGACAGCAAATTGACTACGTTCGCATATGCTAAGACAGGGATTAATCCCTGCCGTAAAACGAACTATGCGGTTGCATATTTTTGAACTATGCGACCGTATAGAAAGGTCAAAAGAGTCGTTAGTGATCGTTTTGCTCAAATTTCTGGTAGCTTTTGGAGGGTTTTTTAGCACCACTTCATATGATTGTCTCTTGGCTATATATATGTGGTTTGTGATCATTCTAATGATATTGAAAACATACAAAAATCATAGCCATATTTAAGAACAAAAATCATTCCAAAAACAACAAGAAATCACAACTTTCTTTATCATATTCAAATTCTTCTTTAGTGTTCTTCAAGTTTTGGAGAATTACACTTAATGCTTGAATGTTAATTTTTTACAAAACTTGTTTAAATCCTACAAATCATTTGCCTTAATCCCTACAAGCATTATTTCAATACGAGATAGGGCAAATATAGTTTGGGGACAACGATATCGTGTTCAAGCCATCGGTGTTCGTTTTTAAATCCATTTCCTGATTTGGTGTTTGGTTCATTGCTTTATTTTCAGATCTCTCAAGTGAAAGTCATCAAATTTCCCAACAACTTGTCCAATAATTTCAGCCCAATCATGCTACAATATCAGCTGCATTGACATAATTTTTGATATAATGTTACACGACATCATATTATTGAACAGTTTAAAATACAATCAATTTTTTCATTTAATCATCTACCGTCACGTACAAATCTATCAGCTTTTCAGCCTAGTGTTTACAAGTGGCGGTGGCGGCCAATAAATAATAAATTTGTATTCAAAATTTTAAAAAAAATTTCACGGGTGAAATTTGAAGAATTAAACTACTCTAACAGGCCTGTAAAATGCTTGGTAGAGTGGTTGTAACCTCCAAATGTTTTATCACCCACCCTCCCATGACTCATTGGCTTTACTAGATTTTGTACCAATCTAGTAGAGTAGCAAGGTCCAAATTTGAATATGATATTTAAAATTTTTGTTGTGGACTAACATTAATGATTAAACTGTCTGCTGTAGTAGACAATGACACAGGCACACAGTTCTAATACGTGGACATAGCGAGTGGCCTAACAATTGTCTGCAATAGTTTAAGTTCTCGTTTTATCCCACGAAAGTTATAATTTATCTTTCTTATTCTTCTTACAAATCACACATTTCCCAATAATTGTAAATTCAAAATTTTTTCTTATTTTTTAACCTTTTATTCTAAAAAAAAAATATTTCAAAAAATTATAATCATAAATAACGGGGGCTAATTCTATTTGCAATTCACACGACACAATAAAATAAAATAAAATTGTCACGATTCCCTTGTTTGTCAACTCATTAATAACAAACTTATACAATAAAATATTTTACTTGTAAATTCAAGATTTTTTCCTATTTTTTGAACCACGCATTCTAAAAAATAATTATTTAACACATTATTTTTTTCTCAATAATAACAATCAAACAATGGCTTCATAATCTTCGAAGATTACTGAAGAATAATTTTATTTATATGTAAAATTGAATTTGAGAAAATATAATTTTTAAATAAAATGTGTCCAAACATTCGGTTCACCATCTATAACTCGGCTTGTATGAAGAGTGACTCGAATTATTATAAAAAATAAAATTTTAGTAGATCTTGAAAAATAAAATAAAATATATGATTAAAAAGTAGTGAATTTTTGGTTAAATATGAATTTTAAAAAAATTAAAAATTAAAAACAAGGACCAAACATGGACTAAATTTACATGTCAAAGTTTAACTTAGAGCATCTTTGATTCATTTTATTTTCCATAAAAAATGTTATTTTTTCACATAAATTTCTATTTTTGGGATTTTTCAAGTTTTGGTTATGTGACCATATTTTACTAAAAAAATATATATATTTTATGGAGGGGTGATTTTTATTTTCCATTCTCCCTCATCTACCCAACTATAAAAATGGACAAGTATAATATGTTCTAAATTGGAAACTAAATCAATCAAATACATTTAATGAATAATTTTCATAAAAATAAGTTCTAGACAATTGAATTATCTAAAATTTATTTTCTTTTCATATAAATTCCATATTCGCAATCGAATGTACACTTATAGTAATGTAGGGTGGGGTAGTATTAAGCCCTCGCTTAAGCTCAATTTTTTTAAAAATACATTTTTTTCTTCCTTATGTCCAATAATACATTTTTCAATAAAAGAATATATGTAAATTTAAAATTTTATCTTATTTTTTAATTATTTATATTTTTAAAAATCAATATTTTTTTCAAAATTTAATTTTGATGGAGTTCGGGCTAAAGCTAAAGTCGACGATAATCTTAAATAAATAAATATGGGGCTTTAAGGAAAGAAAAGGTATTAAAAGTGAGAAATAGGCATAGAAAGTGGGGTCCACGAGAAAAGGATTAAGAACAAAAATGTTTTTTGAAGACTAGTTTTTGCTCGTGCGATGCACGGCTTGGGTGATTTTGGAGGTAGTGTTAGTGTGTTAAATATGTTAATTATCGTGAATTATATCTTGAATGTTAGATATGAGCAATTTAAATTATCCCAGTAAATGCAATTGTTCAACTGACTGCATACAACTACGAAAACTTGAATGACAAGGCAATAGGATAATACAGAATATAGGAAAATAAATATTAGAAGGATAAACAAAGTTAAAGATACAATATTTAAGACATTTTATTTGCTAAAATGCATGGGGAGCATCCTGAAGTCATTAACATTCACTGATTTGCAATTTTAAATACAGTCGAAGTCAAAAACAAAATTCAAAATGAACATGTCTTACATGCAAAATGCATTGCCCTAATCTAAATTTTAATTTAATTAATCTTAGTAATAAAAGTTTTGGACCCCGGGTGCAGTAGGAACTTGTACATTTGCCTTTTGAGCTAAACAAAGGAACTCTCGACAGTCCTTTACGCCAATTTGAGAAAATGCATTTACTAATATAGTGATGAACCGTGGCCAATTGGCTTTAAAATCATGTGAGCAGCTCTTATTACCTTCGTCAATATCTTGAACACCCCATTTGACAATACAACCCACTTGAGCACCTTCTATATAAGCTTTACATGCCACCAGAATATCACGAGAACGATTGCAAAAATGCCCTACGACAAAGTCCTCGAAATGCTACGAGCAACATAATACAAAACTCAAATCAGTATATAATGAAGTCATCACTCAAAAGGAAAGAATAAATCGAAATTACCATCAAAATATGAAATGATCGAAAGGCCTAACAATAACAGTATTACATAGAGAAGATCTCAATTTTATCTTACCTTTGGCGGCTGCCTCATACTGTACACGGTACACCATCGTTTGGAGAGAATGGATAAAAGTATTCTCATTGTATGCCAGAGAACACTTTTCTCCACTTGTTGAATCACTCATATTTGCATGTCAGGGCTCATGAAAATAGGGCTTCGCATTCAAAATTAGGCCTTGTATAGAGACCAAATCTTGTAGCATAGTTGACACACCAGGGATCCACTTCTCCTTTTGACTACCACTCCAAGTGTTGAGAAGGCTCAGACATACTTTGCCACAATTGTACAAGTTTGGATTGTTGCCATAAATCCAAGTAAGTGTGAAAAATATACACAAATATCATAAAGCCTGAAATATTCCAAAGGTAAATTAGTTATAAAAATAAGAAATAACATAAATAAGCAATAAAATTATGACAATGAGCGACTAAAATATGTAACAAATACTTACAAAGAAGTTATATTTCTACAAATGAATGAATGAAAGAATTTCTCCGTAGACAACATTCTTCGTACATGTACTATGTAAATTGTCAGTGCTTGATGATTTTAGTAAACCCTTTAAAGATTTGCTCGTTTTAGCTCTTGACGATACTACATAAAGCTGACTATGACAGAAAACTAGTTCAAGAAGATACAAACAAACGTAATCAAGTGTCTGACCTTGTGCTTTATTTATCGTTATTGCAAAACATAGTCTAATCGAGAATTGAATTCTTTTAAAATGAATTGAAGTTTGATCATTTTTCAGACGTATAAAAGGAATTCTTTGTAAGAAAACATGTTTCCCACAATATTCACCAGTTGTAATTTCAGTAAGAATTACATTCTTATCAAATTTTCTACAAGTAAGGCGTGTTCCATTGCATAACCCTTCAGAAGGATTGATGTTCCGCAATAACATTACAGGACAGTTTATCTTAAGCTTCAATTCATGCGGTGGAATACCATTTGGAGTCAAAGTATTCAAGAAATCTTCATGTAGGCTCTGTTCTAATTTGTCAATTGCTTCATCAAAGATATAGTAGGTGGAAATTTTACCAGGAATCTGATCAAATAAAATTCTATTAATATGATCAACACATCCATTTCTTGGCGTAATTATTACTCGATTTTCCATCTATGTAAATTATCAACATATGATTCTATATTTGGAAAAACATGATTTATCAAAATTTTCAGAGATGTGATTTCATCATCAAATGGTACAATTATATTGCTTGGAAGCTGAATGCTGTTACAACTGTGTTCTTCCTCGGTTCCATTTCCAACTCTAAGCAAATAATCACAAAATGTGGGATCCAATTTTGCTCGCATGTTCTCAACCAGTGGTAGATGTAAATACAATGGCCATAAGTCAGAGAAGACTAAACTAGCTTTCATAATGTCTTCTTTTTTTCCTTTCTGTATCACTGGTAAAATTTATCTGAAATCTTCTCCTAAAATGACTACTTTTCCACCGAAAGGCAAATTACAATCAGTAATATCTCTGAACATTTTATCAACGACTTCAACGGCACAACGATTTACCATAGGTGCTTCATCCCAAAGTATTAATGTAAACATTTTTAACAAAGTCCCTAGAACTGATTGTTTACTAACAGAACATATGACTTCACCAACTATTTCCAGAGGAAGTTTAAATCTTGAATGAGATGTTCGACCTCCAGGCAAAAAAGATGCAGATACTCCAGAAGATGTTGTAGCTAAAGAAATTAAATTTTGAGATTTTACACCTGTTAGGAAAGCTTTATACAAAAAAGTTTTGTCCGTTCTTCCTGGACCATCGATGAAATAGATCCCACTCAATTTGGAATTAACTTTTTCCATAATTGTATTGTACGCAAATTGTTGCTCATTATTTAAGCTTGATGTACAAGCATATCCTCCTTCTATATCCAAATTTGTTGTCTCATCTGCAACCATTCTTCTCAACCTTTCATTTTCATCTATATTTACACTGAATGATACTATTTCATAGTCATTTATGTTTTTACCAGATGATTCTAAAATAGAATTGATGTCTTCTAAAGCTCGTAGTTCAGCAGCCCTTGAAGGTATATTTTCATATACATAATCATTGATCATATAAACTTTAAATTTATCTCACAGTAATTTTGTATAATCAGGATTGCAAAGCGTGAGAAGCGTAGCAAAAGGACGTCTTAAAGAAGTAGACATTTTATAAATAATAGCTTCAGACAGACATTCTTCACAATGATTGTCTCCGCCTAACAAACCATGTAAAAGTGCTCATTCTCGATGTGTATTAATAGTTACCCCGTTCAAAGTTCATAAATCATGAATGATGTTGGACCTCGAATATGATTGAGAAGAACGCGTAAGAAATATCGTTCTCCTTCAGATGGATTCGCTGCGACAATTCGTCCTATAACAACGTGTTTTCTTTTGGGAGTCCAAATCTTCTTAGTTGAGTTCCGAACGAAATGTGTTGGAAAATCTCGATACAATAATGTACGAACAAATTCATTTGCTTTATTTACCTCAAAAAATTCTGTCAACATTGTTCTTTTCGTATTTTCGTTGTCAATAATAGTAGATAAATTATTTTCGTCGTCATATCTTACTTGTTAATGATTTTCGATGTGAAACTGTAAAGAATAAACATTTGGATAAATTTTCGCCAAATTAAACGAGAAAATCCTTCGCATAACTTCAAGTGGAGATATCCATCTAGTAGATTGATAAACTGAGATTTCGTCAGTTTCTTTTCCTGTTTCATTTGTGGAAAGTGAAAAATGATACACATATTTGTACAAAAATTTTACAGTTTTAATAGAAAAACATACTTCAACACTAATGTGGCAGTCAAATTTTGCGCTCAATTAAGGATTATACGGTACAACACATCGATTGTCTAACATTTGACCTTTAACTTTAATAGAAATACCGTTATCACGACATTTATACAAAGGATATGACTTATCACCGAATATAGCATTATTACAATAATCTTTAGGATATTTATTTTTGCAACTTTTATTTGGTTCCATACATACTTTTTTGGATTAAGGTGTCCGCAAGGGTCATACATATTGTGTTTAACAATAACATAATGAAGATGATGATATTTGTTTTCATTAGAAATTTTACAGCAAACTATCTTATAAACATCTAGAGCAGAACAGATTTTGTGCACATAGTTGAAAATTAACAATAGATGTGTATGAGGAAGTCCCCTTTTTTAAAATTCAATAACACATATATGCACAACAACTGGGCCTAAGATATTTTTTTTTTGTATAAATCATTTTTCAACTCTTCTAATTTTGCTCTAAATATACGTACAATTATATCAGGTCGATTTTGAATCTCATCATTGTGTTTTAGTTCTTGCTTAATCTCTGGCCAATTTGGATTGCATGTTATAGTCAAGAAGATGTTTGATTTTTCATAACACTGTATAATAGCCATTGCATCCATATATCTCCTTAACATATCTCTAGGCCCATATGTAAAAGATTGAGGTAAAACAATTTTTCTTCCAATTTTGTACTCTCTTGTCTCTCCATTTTAAACGCTATCTACAATACATTGGTAAAGTTCAGCTCAAATTTGATTCTGATTGTTACGAAAATAGTCTAACCGTGCAGTTTCAATCTTAACATACATATCTACAATATATTGCTAGAGCAATCTACCACTGTGAAGTAAAATAGACTTACTGGAAGGCCTAATTTGCAATTTACATGAATAATATTCTCGACAAGAAACCCGTGATCGTTTCTTCATTCCGATAAGCACTGCAAAAAGGAATTCATCATTAGATTACAACATTGACACTGCAAAACGTAGGTGAATGGACAAGCTACTTCAAATGAGGTAGGAGTATTAAATACTCTTTGATCAAGTCTTGGATCGCATCTTATATGTATTTGATGATATTGTAAGTTAGTCATATTACTTACAATTCGAAAGAATCTATTATATGGATTTACCTTTTGGATTTCAATTAGAATAATTAAAGTATATTCATCAAAGTTTTGTGAAATTTTCATACAATTTTGAATTTCATTGTCTGTATCATAAAAATATAACTGCATATAACAAGGCGTATTGTTCTGTAGGATAAGTTCGTTTACATAATGATATACTTGTCATTGAACTCTAAATGTGTAAATACCTCGGTATGCTTTAAAGAGCTATTTGTCGTATTTAACACCCAATGAAGTGAAAGTAAAGTGGTTATTATATCCCCGTGCAATTTTTTTAAATTCCATACATTTAGATTCTTTTGAAGTAAACAAGTTTTACAATTCAGTGGGTGAATCAGGCATAGAGATATGAACTTTTCCATCAGAACAACAGAAACATTTACTTTCTCTATAAATTTTTCTTGCGCCACAATATTTATAGCTATTGCATGTCGATAATACGTATGCAGTCGTTGGTATGTTTGACACATTAAAACCACTTGGTAATGTAGAATTGGAAATATGAGATGTATCTTGGTTTGAAGTAGAAGCCTCAAAATCATGATACATTATAGATTGTTGCATTTGTACATCATTCGAAATATTATGTCCAGATGATATAGGATTACCTATCTTCGTACGACAATCATTGCAGCCACTTCGAAGTCGTTTTCGTCGATATCTATTCCTTTGATTTTCTTGTTGACGATGTGACATTGTTTCAAAATTAAGATAACCACTCAAATTATCCATATCGAATAGTTGGAGCCCAAGGTAACCAACAGGAACTAAAAGAATTAAAGAATGTTATTAACATATTTATACTTCAACTGAAATAAAATTGTAGAATAGTTGAATCAACTTCTCCATCACCATATGGTACAAAAATATCCATCACAACACTAACAATTTTTGTAGATTCATCCTTTATTGGTAGATGTGCAAAATTTTGGGATTGAATGGCATTGATCTCTTTTCACCACCGGATGTTATTGAGAAAAGAGACATTCGAAAAGTTTGCATTTGCATAAGAGCACTCTCAAGGAAAGCCAGGTCTAAGAACTAAGTGTAAGATTTTTATCTTTGAAGAATGAAATAAGAATTTTCTGTATCAATTATGATTAATCATACACCAATAGTGATAAATCATAATCAATCATATATCAGTCATGATTAATCTCTAGGATTTCTATACTCCCCCCTTAAGTTGAATCGTAAATGTTGATCATAGCCAACTTGCAGATGAAATTATCAAAATTGTGCCTTGGTAATCCTTTGGTAAAAATGTTCGTAGTTTGTTCTTTTGTAGGAATATAGATCATATAAGTAACTCTGTCTTCCACCTTTCCTTTGATGAAATGTCTATCTAATTCTAGATGCTTAGTTCGGTATGTTGAACGGAATTGAGAGAAATGTTGATAGCAGCTTTGTTATCACAATAGAGTTTGATAGGTAATGTTGCAGCGACCTGTAATTCTTCTAAAAGTTTCTTTAACTACAATCATTCACATATCCCTTGTGCAACAACTCTGAACTCAGCCTCAGCTCTGCTTTTGGCTACTACATTATGTTTCTTACTTCTTCAAGTGACTAAGTTCCCCATACAAAAGTGCAATATCCAATAGTAGACCTTCTATCCTCAACTGAACCTGCCCAATCATTTGTAAAGATCTCCATTTTCCTTATTTCAAATCTCTTGAAAAATAGACCTTTACCTGGAGTCCCCTTAAGATACCTTAGTATATTGTACACATCTTCTAGGTGAGCTTCTTTTGGCGAGTGCATATGCTAGCTTACCACACTTATTGTAAAGGCGATATCAGGTCTAGTATGTGACAAGTAGATTAGTTTACGAACACGCCTCTAATACCTCTATCTTTCAACTGATTTTCGTGCATCTTCCGCCCTTCTTCCAACTTCAACAGGTATGTCACTTGACTTACAGCCGAGTGTGCCCATTTCAATTAAGAGGTCAATGACATATTTTCATTGAGAAACATTGATCCCTTTCTTCGATCTACCCACCTCCATTCCCAAGTGCCGCATTTGTCTCATATACTTAACTTCAAATTCAATGGCTAAGACCTTTTTCAATCTTTCCATCTCCTCGATATTATCTCTAGTTAGGATGATGTCGTCCATATATACAATCAAGATTGTTTTCTTTCCATTTTTCTACTTGTAGAACATAGTGTGATCTGATTGTTCCTGACAATAACCTTTCATTTTTATCACCTTAGAAAATCTATCAAACCATGCTCAAGGAGACTATTTGAGTCCATACAAGGACTTCTTCACTTGCATACTTTGTTTTCTTCTCCATTTTTACACTGGAGGTAGTGTCATGAAAACCTCCTCTTCTAGTTCACCATTCAAAAAAGCATTCTTTATGTCGAGTTGTTGAAGTATCCAATCCAGGTTGGCAGCCAAGGACAAAATAACTCGGACCGTGTTATACTTAGCCATGGGTGCAAAGGTTACTTTGTAGTCAATGTCATAGGTTTGAGTGAATCTTTTTTCAACAAGATGAGCGTTATACCTCTCCACCATCCCATTAGCTCTGTACTTCACATTAAACACCCATTTATAACTCACAGTTCTCTTCCCATGTGACAATTTCATCACTTCCCAATTTTTTTTTCAACTCCATTTCCTCCATCAGTGCTTCTCTCCACTCAGGAATCTCCAATGCCTCCTGAATATTCTTAGGAATTTTCACACTATCAAGGTTAAAAGTAAAGTCACGATACTCTATAGATAATGCATTGTAGGATACATATTTTGAAATGAGATGGAGAGTACATGAACGAGGTTGTTTACTGAGTGCAATAAGTAAATCAATATCATAAGGTTTAGGAGTATTAGAGAGAGGTTCTATTACCTGATTTGACCTAGGGAAAGACTCTTGGTTGTACGAAACTGCCACTGGTTCAGACTTAATCGTTACCTCACGTGTGAGATTCTTATTAGGCCTTGATTTTGGCTTTCGTAAGTAAACCAGTACCTCTTTGTTTTGCTGTTTTTCTACACATTCTTCTGAGTGTAAGCTTCCTCTGTAATCGGCGAAGGAGTGGATGATGATGATGATGGTGTGATAGAATCAGTGTTTGGGGAAAAATCAAAGAAAGTGAGTCATTAGTCGAGTGATTCAAGATCCAAGATTCACTTAAATTCTCCCTCTGAATTGAATAATTGGGATATAAATGAGTGGTTTCAAAGAATGTTACATCAAGATTGAGTAAGTGAATAACCAAGAAAAACACATTTTGTGGCTCGAGGTTCTAGTTTAGTTTGCTGGTGTGTATGGACAAATACAAATGCTGTACAACCAAAGATTTTAAGGGAAAGAGTGGAATTAAGTTGAGAGTGAGGAAATGCATCTTGAAATTTTTGAAGAGGGGTGACAAATGAAAGGACTCGATTAGATGTTCTATTTATGAGATAGGTTGCAATCAAGTTAGCATTGGCCCAAAAAAAATTTTGGCATGTTGGTAGTGAACGTTAGGGCACGAGTTACATCAATGATGTATATTTTTTTAATTCGGCAATCCCATTTTGTTGAGGGATGTCGACACATGAAATTTGGTGAATGATGCCATGTTCATGAAGATAGAGACTCAAACACTGATTAAAATATTTAGTACCATTGCCCGTACGTAAAATTTGTATTTTGATGTTGAATTGTGTTTGGATCATGGAGTGAAAATTGATAAAAATAGAATGGACTCCAGTTTTATCTTTCAGCAAGTAGACCCAACAAAGTCGTGTATGGTCATTTATTAATGTGATAAACCATTTTGTGTGTGTTCGAATAAGAATATGGGAAGGACCTCAAACATCACTGTGAATCATAGTGAACGACTTAGTAGGTTTGTATGTAGATTTTGGAAACGAAGTACGATGATGTTTTGCAAGTTCACACACTTCACATTGAATATCAAGAGACAATTTATTGGAACAAAGAGTAGGAAATAAATGTTGCAAATACTAAAAATTAGGATGACTCATCCTAGAATGCCAAAACAGGAGTTCACCATTAGAGGAAAAACGGAATTTAAAGATAACATTTTGAAATTGGTTACTCACTTTAGCCTATTCATAGTAGTAGAGTCCCTCACACTCCTTAGCACTGTCAATCATCGTCACTGATGACAGATTCTGAAAGATACAATGATAGGAAAAAGATTTAGCAGATCAATTGGAGTGTTTAGTCAACTGACTTAAAGACAACAGATTACAAGATAGTTTTGGAACATGGAGAACTGAGTTTAAAGTGATAGAATTAGAGATACGAATACTTCCTTTGCCGCAACAGGAAAAAAGAATCCATCTGCAATTTTTACTTTCATATTTCCAGTACGTGATGAATACGTTGAAAATAGATGATAAGAATCAGTTATATAGTCAAATACTCCTTAGTCTATAATCCAGGGAGTATGAGTACGGGAGGTGGTTAAGGCTTTAAAGGGATTACCTCTATGGGTTAAGGAATTAGAATGAATATTTTTTTATGACCGACCAGAGGATTGAAGGGTAGCAATCATCTCCATTATTTTTTTCAATTGATCTGAATTTGAGGTGTTGTTGCCTAGAGTGGACTCAGTATTTTCCTCTCCCTGTTGTTTCTCGATTTGACTCATGTGAGTTTCCAAAATCACCGATTCTTGGAGGTTGACGTAGGCATCCTCCATTGTTAGTTCGGTTTAGGATAAAATCTTTGATACGATGTTAAGATTTTGGGGTTTCATCTTAAAAGGCCACCTTGTTAAGAGGAGTAGCTTAAACCCTTATAACTTTGTCTATATTTTCATCTTTATTCGATGTGAGATTTTATCCCTTTACATATTCCCGTAAGATGGTGACTCGTTTGAGCGGACCAATCTTGAAATCTGTATACTCATTTTTTGAGTCTTAATTGAGTTGAATTGCTCGTTAGAGTTTAATGAGTCCTGATACCATGAAGAATGAAATAAGAATTTTCTGTATTTCTTGATTGAATTGTATACACTTATTATACCTAAATAAAAAAGGAAAAAATAATCTCTAATTTAAATTTAGGACACAAGAAATTAGCCTATCAACCTAAGTTATGAAAATATTTAGCCTCTGTTTGATATCCATTCTTTTTTTCATTCTCATTCTTCTACTAATTTTCAACCACACATTCATCAATAAAATAATATTTTCCATCACATCAATAACTTTTCCTTCATTTTCAACCACAAAAAAAGTGTGATTTGACACAAAGAATACATTTTTTTCTAGAATAATGGTTACCAAACGGTGCCTTAATCAATTATATATCATCATGATTAATCATACATCAATCATATATCAATCATGATTAATCTCTAGGATTTCTATAATCTTATTACTAGATCCATTTCCTAGTTATCGTTGCCAGTATTTTGAGCAGCTTCCTATATTTTTGCAAAATCTGTTTGAAACCTTCTATTCACGCACTAAAATCCATCAAATATATATTTTTTGTTAGGTTCCGGACTTTGATGTGGTAGTGTACATGGTAGCCATGCCCACTGATATGTATCGGAGGCATTCGAAGAAGCTTGGAATCATCACAATACAGCCTTTCAAGTTCGTCTAGTTCTAGTTTCCATAAAGGTTCCAGAACAAAATTGAAACAGGTACGCCGATATCTCCCTTGTCAACTTTGCCCTTGAGAATTAGTAGATAGTTACTGGTGTCGCCTATCAGCAACTTGCTACTTCATCTGTTTCACAAAATTTGGCTTGTTTGATTTCTACCAGTGTTTTAGTTGAGGCTTTTTCTACGTTATTTTCCAATTTTACCCTTACTGAAGCAAGCCAATGCAATTTGAAAAACCAAGAGGGAAAAAAATAAAATAAAAATAAAAATTGAAGGAGAATTATCTTTGCTTAAATTATATTTAATTTCGAATCACTAATCTGCTATTGCCCTCCTACTGCAATGTAGAAAAATCTATATGCACTGTCTGATAGATACGATGATTCTCGCTCTGAAGAGTCAGATGAGGCAGAAAGCAGATATGTAGAAGAACATTCTTTTTCTTCATCTGCCAACAAGTTTGATGCGACTGCCGAACTACATCCAGACTCAGAAAGTTCACCTGCAGCGTATCCAGAAATTGGACAATATTTGGAAGGACCAAATGTACTACAATCAGATATCAAATACCCATGTATAGAGGAATTCGAACATGACCCGCATGAATCAGCACGTTCATTCGAGCCAATAAAACTGCTTTCTTCAGAAAATGTTGGAAATGATCATCTCTAATTGCACAAAAAATGATCAAGTGAGACATAGCCACAACAATGGTGCAGTGGGTATATCTGATATCAACTTTGCCTTTGAGAATGATGATTCAGTGGTAGGAGATACTTCAAGCATCAGTGGAGATGGAAGAAATTATATTTCAGATTACTTGGCATTTTCCGACTTGATTGTCCATACAACTGATGGCAGCAGTCCTCTTCTCTTCGATGGAGAAAACAGTCTTTTTGATTTCTTCCTTAAAGTCGATTCTCAAGGACTAACCTCCTGAAATAGGAGCACTCAGAATGGACTTCAAAGGAAATTTTCTGACGACGAAGATATTGAAGTATCATCCACCACTAGCATGAGTTTTGTGTTAGGCCGGATGCTTAACTTGGATTTTGAAGACCAGTTTGATGCAGAGGAATCTTCAACTTCAAATGTTTATGTGGAAGATTCTTCATCTATAAATGTCAACACAGATAATTCTTCATCTACAAACGTTAGTGTAGACAGTTCTTCAACTACAAATATTTACACTTCTCGATCAATGGAAATTGAGGCTGGCAAGCAGGGTAGAGAGTTGTTTGTATTGTGTGAAACCCAAAAGACAGAAGTTTGAAAAGCAACCATGCACTTCAGCGAGTAATTTCCTAGAACCTGAATTTGTACATAAAAATTTGGATATTTCTACCGAAATCTTATCTTCATCTCAGCATAAATGCCAACTATCCGGTCATGATGACACTACTTGTTATGCTTCTGAGAATGGAATTCAGGTCATAAACTAAAAGTCACACAGTTTTTTATATCGGAAGCACTCTATTTGTCTGCGAGTAACCTGTAATGATTTACTCTTTTACTTGTTTAGGATGAAGAACACAATGTAGAAATTTTGGCAGAAAATACTTCAGATGGAAGAAATGATACAAGTCCCGAACTACCTCCAGTGAAGCATGGTCGAAAGCATCTTCTGAATGCAGTTGTTAAAGGCACGGCCATTGTTGGTGTGTTATTTTTCTTGTTGCACGTCAGGTGTGTATTCTTTTGTCTGTTCGATATGACTTTATTTAGTTATCTTTGTAAACATCTTTGAGTTATATCTCCTTTATTATTGTGTCAATATTGTTGACGCACCTTGTATATGACTGCAGAAGCAGAGGGGATAATGCGAAAGATACTTTGCCATTTGATCAGACTCAGAAGTTTGGCAGTTCAAAGTTCTCATCAACGAAGCAACGGAAAGAAGGTAGAATGAGTGGAATATATCCAGCTGAAAAGCTAAAGTTTGGAAATTAGAAATAGATTAAGAGGAAATATGCACATACAGTAAAATATCTTGCACTATTCATCGAATGAGCATTTGAACTTTCAGCAAAGAAAAACTAGAGGCTGATCGTTGTAAAGTTGGAGAACCTGCTCCCTGATTTTTGTCAAATATTTGCAATCTGGTCGAACATAATATGTACCCCGGTGAATGGCTCGTGTATTTAACATGCACATTTATAATCGTGTTAGGCCTGAAGGAGTTCATTTCTAGTTCATGATTATAAATCGAACATTTCATTTCCAAGTTCTTTATTTTACTTCAGTGTTTTACTGATGAATTGTCTGGAACCGGAGCAGCATTCTCTCCCATTTGTATCTGTAGACATACCAAACTATAGTGATTCCATGTGATTTAAGCCGATGATTGGATAAGTTGTCCCTTATTCGCCTTGTTGATAGCCAACCAAACTTATAATCAGCCTTTTGTTTTGCAGACATAAAATTAAGTTTCAGATTATCTACTTAAAATAGCCCAAGATTAGCTAGTCACAGATGATGAAAGATACTGTGGACTTGGTATGAGAATTCATCACAACAAATTGTAAATTCAAAATCTAAAGAAAATTTGTCACCATGTACTTCTCCTCGTGACAAAAAAACATACTCGATTTACTATATAGATAGATCTTCAGTGCCATGCATCAAACTGCTGCTTCAATTTCTCTATGTATTTTGCTGCAAGGATGACAGATGATAATTCTCGTACCATGTAATACTAGAGAAGAGCATTCCAAAGAGTGGCAGCATCTTCACCACACTTGGCATGAACATCCTTGATTCTTTCCACAGATTTACAAATTCCACTGCAGCTCCAGTCGAATGATGCAACGCAAACATTACCTGCTTGTGCTTTCCATTCACATTCTGCACAGAAACTAAGATTCTTATTTGGACTCGAGAAGAAAAATTCAATAATGACGACGCTTATTTAAATAATATGCAGAAAAAAGCAAAGAATACTGCATACGAGGTGGAGTTCCACAGCACATGTTGCGATCATCAATATGATCAACTTCAAGACCGATAAACCATGCTCCAAGTGTTACATCTTCGTTAGCAAATTTATGCAGAATAGGCCTAAAAAATCATCACGAGAAAGGTAAATAAAAACAACTATCCGTGAGTCAACCATTATTTGTGGCTTTTTAAGTTTTCATCTGATTCTTAATAAGCCGATTAGGTTGTCCATGCAAAAGACTAAATGCAACCATTACTATATCAAGACATTCATTTTGTATTTCATTTAAAGAGAACAAATGGAAAAATTGTTTGGAGAGAAGATAACTTACTGGTTGATGGAGATGTATTTTGCCAGATCCTTTGAGATAGCATAGATCTGCCCAGTTGCATGTCGAAAGTATTTATTTCCCTCGTCTCCAAATTTCCAATACTCGGGTTCATGGTATTTAACATTCCTATCGGGAGATAACAGCTTAATATGAAAACATGACATCTGATATATAAATGTAAATTAGCACAAGCATAATAGGCCATTGCAAACATTGAGTGTTATGTATATGGATTTACTTTTGATGAAGAACTGGTCCCGATTTCATACATCCAATATATATTCTAGGCTTCGAGCGGTAACGAGCAAGAGTTGCAGCTAACGTGCCTGCATTACCATTGATTATCATATATCATAAAATTTTAAACCACTTTCAAATGAATTACATCTGAGAATGGTCAGGTTCCCAATAGTCTATAGATCAAGATATGGAAAGAAAAGGAAAGCAAATGTACCCAAATTTACATGAACATCATCATCCACCTTAACGTAAAACTCCGCGTCCCATTGTTCAACTGCAGTAGAAAAGAATGATTTTGTCTTAGCTGATAACTCGTGATATCCTTCAATGTGTTCCTGCAAAATAATGTACTTAACTGTTTGGCTAACCTTAAAAGGAAGTCAATTTACTTTTAAGCATATCCAAACACATTACTCTTTTCCTACTATAAGTTGTTTATGTTGACAACCGGATAGTACTTTTAAAATAAGCCCTTGTTTGGTAGAGATTAAAATCAGAGTTTGATAAAAGTTGATGGAATGTGTGGATGAAAAGTTGTGGGTCCCATGGAACGTAAGGTTAAAATTAATTGTTGACTTTGACTTAAATTTTAATCAGATATTTTAATGGCACCCAACAGGGGCTAAGTAACTTATTTTCAACTTTAACCAAAAATTTTCCTTTCACTTTAGAAGTTAGTAATCTAATAAGTAAATCTTTTAAGCCTACAAAACATGCACTTAATAGAAATGACTCCTGAATCTGATGTAATCAGAGGATATCGAGTCTCTACTTATACTTACAAGCCTTAGAATATCTTTATGCTGAGAGTCCTCCAAGTCAATTGCTCGATCTAAAATGCTGTTGGATGTTGCACTGCATCACTCAAATATAAGTCTGAGGGAAGATTTCTTGATGTATTTTTAAAGACGAGCTACAAGTTATAAAAATGATAAACTCTATCTGAATAAAAAATTATCACTTAGATCAAGTCTAGTCGGCATTATACAAACTTAATTACCTGTGGCCAATCATGAAACGAACAACAATCCCCTTTTCTTGTTCAAGTTGAAGTAAACTTTTACCTAATCAAAAAATTTAGAGCAACATTAAACAAAAGATCAGGGCAAAAACATGCCGTAAAGAACACAATGAAGTAACACCACCTCGAGGCATCCAAGTTTCTCTAACTGAATCACGCCTCTTCCTGCTACTAAATGCTGTGTTTATACCAATAACCATAAATGTCGATTTCCTCGTCTCAGTGCTGCCCGGATGCACAACAACGGTACTAAAGTTTTCAAACTTCCCAATCTTGCGGGAATTCTTTGTTGAAGGCAACTCCATACGCAGTTTAGCAATCGAAGAGTCCAATGATCTAACATGCCTCCAAGGAATTACACGACTTAGAAAATTAACAAAACATTGACAAGTTCATAACTAATCCAGGATTTTTAAGCAATTAGACGACTTAAGAGATTCTTTGTCTTTCTTTTGTTTTGAATATTTGTGATGTAGTGCACTTACTCGATTGCTTCATGGGCTTTGCTAATCTCTCCAATCAGATCCTCCTTATCCTGAAATAGATTCGATAGTTCCATAATGAAAACAAACTAAAACGTGTTCAAAATAAATTTGATTTTTTTTATTACTCAAAAGACCAATAGAAATTGGCAAACGTAAATGAATGAATTAAATTATTTAGATCAATTGGCTTTTGATTGAAAACTGAACATATTATTAAGGAAGAAAACCTTGTCTGTCGCACAGTCATCGGAATTAGCAGCCAAAATTCCTGGTCGTCGTTTAATGGGCATGTTCTGATCCTCTGATTCGGGAACAACCCATATTCTGTAAACAAGAAAATCCAAAACTTCAATACCAATTCATAAATAAAATTATTTTTCTTCAAACACCATTAAAGTTCATAAATACAACAGTGAAACCAGACTCAGTGCATGGAATTCAATGCATGAATCATTAATATGGTGAAATTCGAGGAAAAAATGAAAGATAAATCGAAAATTTATAGACAAAGAGAGTAGAAACCTGTTGCTGAAAAACGTGCCAAGGGCGAAGCAGAAAATGCACAGAATCACAATCCATTCGAGTGAAACTTTGCCCCTGTTTCTGTTCTTCATCTCTCACTTAGATTTTCTTGATTGTGCTGAAGGATATAATATTACCCACACAGTCTTCCAACAATTTTCTTGGTTGATGTTGATCATTGACGTTGTCTTTGTTACAATGGATGATTTGACGCGTATGCACGTTTGATTCGAGAATTGGCTGGTTAGGTTGGCGATAACATGACTTGGGCTATTTTCTCTATTTTGCTACTGGTACATCAAGGTGTACATCAACGTATACATCACACTCACATGGAGGTGGGATCCATTTGAATAAAAAAATATTTTATACAAGTGAGTCCTATCCCCATGTGAGTGTGATGTACACCTTGATGTACAATTCTTGATGTACAAGTAGCATTTTTGTTTCTCTATCCCTTTCCATCTGGACAAAAGATTAGTCAGGTAATGTACTGTGATCACAGATGTCAACTTCATATTTATTGAACCCATTAAATTTTTTTGAAAATTTTCTCATTTTTAATTATAATCACTTATTCTCCAAATAAAGAACATGTTTGGTAGCCATTTTTCAACCCAAAAAATTCATTTGTTTACCGTTAAAACATAAAACTTAGCAGCCATTTTTGACTTGCTATCTCACAGGTGGGACCCACCTATTGTAGTTAACGGTCATTTTTTTGCTGAAAATCTTGCTGAAAATGGCTCCCAAACAGGGGCAAAATAATATTACACACAAATCTAAAAAATTTCATTACTTTTTAACAACATATTTTTCCATCAATCGCTATTTTAAAATTTATAATACACCCTAAATGGGTGCCAAACACATGCATTCAAGACTAAGAATTAATCGTTCAACCGTCTAACATATAAAGTTCAAAATTTTATGTTGTTCAAATTACGATTTATTAACAATTAATATATATCTATGCTTAGTTCAATGGATCGTTATTTTTTTTGAGAAATTAGAAGTATATTTTCGCTTGACATAACGAGAATGAGCGTTTATTTGATTTTGATCCTTGTGGAGCAAAAGTGAGATTTGATTGGATCTGCGTGACCTCCTATAATTCCCATAAATGACTTGTTTTTGGTAATGGATGAACCTCGGAGTTAGTTGATTCTCTCAGTTAACTGGACATCTTGGAGTGAAGCGCAGTTTTGGTACAACTCGTGAGAGCCTTTGATGCAGTCATCGATTCTTGTGAAAGTTCACAATGGACGCGAGCAACCATATTAAATTAATGACGAGGAATGCCCTTTTGTTATTTATAAGTATGGAAAACTGTTGATCCTGCACTTGCTATATATGTATGCCTAGTCTGGCCTCGATACCCATTTAGTTATTCTATATGCATATGGCCGCCCCATGGATATTAACAAAACTCGTGCAATTTTCTTGAATGGTGAAACCATGAACAAATTCTACCTTTATGATGATTTTCATGGCTTCCCTGAAATTCATTAGCAGAAGCAAGAATGAGAAGATAAAAGGGAAAAGGGTTCAAATTCAATGAGTTTTCAGCATTGAAAATAATAAGAAACAAGCAAGTGAAGATTTACATGGATTTCTGTGTAATAAACGAGAAACCAAAGAGCAAATGACGGCTGGACCAAATTTTCTATAAAAATAATTGATATATATACATAATGGATTACATAATGTCACATGACACTCTATCATTTATTAGTTTAAAATACAATAAACTTTTTCATCCAATCCTTTCCTTCTATATGATATTATGCAATTGATTATGTACAAATAGCAAAATCCTAAAATAATTAAGAATAGTAAGAACAATACGAATACAAGAATTACATGTAATACTTCAAAATCAGAGAGAATCGTGCTAATGTGTAAAAAATTGTTAAAATTAGTATGCACATGGAAGAGGACTCGTTATTTCGAATGCATATTGATCATCACATGCATTCATTAAAAATGTAAGATAAAATTAAATTAATGTGTGAATGATTCTTTACAACTTTCATTTAATTTATCTCATCTTCATTTAAGGTTTATTTGTTCTTAATCATAAGATAACATTAAAGAACTCATTTTATTATTAAACCATGAACCATTTGCACTCCTTTAATGTTCTCATCTTTGAACTTCATAAAGGTTCATTAATGGAAGACATGAGCCTCATAAATTCTAACACACTTGGCTTATGTGATATTCCTTAATATGGTTAATAAGAAAATCATAATTCACAACAAACGTCATAATTTAACTGAGAATTAATGAGAGTTATGGAGGTTATACATCGTTTGATCGACATCGTTTCTTCTATGTTCTACTTCTTTAATTCTAAACATAGCATTATTCATAAGTAAAGAACAATAGTTATAGTCTCCAACTGTGGTGTCTATAAGGCTCTTCCTGCTTATCAATGATGTATACTACAAGTAAAATGTGAAATATCATAAATACAAAAGTGTGATCGAAGAGTCAAATACACATATTGATTAACGGTATTACATTCAATACACATTCTTTCGACATGTTCTTTAAGGGTCTGTTTGAGCCCTATTTTTAGTGTAAAATGCAGTTTGAAATAGTAGAATGATGGAGAATATGTGGTTAAAAATGAAGGAAAAATTTTTTGATTGCATATAATATTATTTTATTGAAAAATGTATATTTGAAAGAAGATAGAGAAAAATGGGGATCAAACAAGAGTTAATTGTCTTTAGTCCCGGCCCTTTCGCCAATGGGTTGGCTATCGTAAGTTCAATGCTTATATGTTCAGTTGACACATAGCCCCTGTTTGACATCCATTTTGTTTAAAAAATAATTTTTAGAATAGTGATTGATGGAAGATTGTGTGGTTAAAAAGTATGGAGAATTTTTGGATTTATGTGTAATATTATTTTATTAATAGAATGTATGGTTGAAATGAAGAATGAGAAATAAAATGAAAAAAAAAATGGGTGTCAAACAGGGGCTATATGTGTTAACCATCGAAGTGCAGTCTGTAAACCCATCTAGCTATTTAGGCGAAATGTAAAGTAACACAGAAGGAGACCAAAGAAACAGAAGGCTTGCCTAAAATATTACAAACCATTTTTGGTATCTAGGCTGACTACATGGTGTCAATAAAGAGCACGTGAATAAGTGAATAAAACGTGATTCTTAAACAAATCAGTTAGAAGATAGTCAATAATGAGTTGCCATATGTTATTCTCTCAAAATGATCAAATTATCTCAAAATTTGGGAAATTTTTTTCTATAAATGCCCCCCTCAATTGAAGAAGAAGGTATGCAATTCAAATATATCCATCTCAACTAGTTATTTTACTCATTGCTCTTGTTTTAATCATTCAAATATTAGTATGTGACACATGAGCATGGGATGTGAACTTTTTTATGGCTAATGTAGCATTCATAAAACTTAAGCTTGCAATTTGATTATTTAGATAAAAAAAATTATTATTATTTTTCTAAAGGCCATTAAAAGTCAACAACAAATGAATTTCTTGAAATATTAATATATCTTTTGCAGACTTTTAACCATTGAAAACTAACAACAAAGCAACACGAATCGAATCAACGATTTCAAAATGGTGATTTTAATTCGATTTGATGAGTTCATCATTTTCTTAGTCATCCCTAACTAATAGTATTTCTAAAACATAATTATTTTTTGAATTCTGATTTTTGAAGTAAGGAAAATAGTTATTTTACCATTATTATGAGGAGAAATGCTATTCATCCCAATTGGGAATTCATCTCCAATCTATGTGACGTTAATGTGGCATTAAATGATAGTTGAAATTAAATATGTCATTTAATTTCACCTATCATTTAACCAATAATTTACATTCATATAGACTGAGGATGCATCTCCACCGAGGATGGATAACATTTTTCTGTCATGAGTGGTTTTTGTCCCCCTAATTTGTGCAAACACCGGGAAGTTAGCGGCGTCAGCACCATAACTTTGACTTATCTATCGTCTCTCTCCTATCACTAATGAATACGGAAAGTCCAAACGATCCCACTACATATTTGAAACAAACGACATTTTCCAAGCCAAAAACAGTGGAATGAACTAACTTTTTCCATTTTGACGAGTTCAATTTACCTTCTCCAAGTTTAATTCCAGAACCCTCCTTAAAAACTCAATCACCCGAAGACCCTTTTGATTTTTTTACCAAACTTTCTGGTTCTTGCTGTAGTTGTGCTTCCACTTTTCATAATTTGATGAATTCGGCCATCTTCATTGACCTTGTAGCTGGAAAAAGAACAAAGGAGCAGGACCAAAATATAACCGGTTAAACGCAGAAGATTTAATTATTTTTGTTTGTTTAATTGATGGCGAAGAATAATAGTGTCAGTAAGAAAGAAACGGCTTTGAGGTTGAGGGCGGGGGCGGAGGAGGCGGTGCATTGTATTGGATTGGGCTATGATTTGACTCTGGACCTGCGGTTGAAGTACTGCAAGAAGAAAATTGCGAGAGAGGGCGCCAGGCTGATCGCGATTGACGATGATCAGGTGCGGGATATTGCGATTCCTGGAGGTATTTTGGTCCAGAATGTACCCAAGTCCATCAATTGCGATAAAGGCGAGCGCATGCGGTTCAGCTCTGACGTTCTATCTTTCCAGCAGGTACAAATACAGCACAATCATCATAACTACAGAATATTACTTGTGGCTGAAGAGGAATTTGGATTATATGCTTGATTTTTTTAATAGCTGAATTGATTGAGGAAGAATGGAAGGTCGAATTTTGTTGGATGTATATATTTACGGCTTTATTTTCAATTCCCGCAATAAGATATAACCATTAGAGTTTTAAGGCTCAGCTCATAAATGTCATATCAACGTATTCGTAAGGAAGGGAAATTAACCAAGTAAAAATCTCTTTGAAGTCGATTAGACTAAGGGACCGAACAAGTTTGAGTGTGAGATGCTCTTTCCATTGGTGGAGGTGTTTTCTTTATTTGTATTTACAGGCTCGTTCTGAGTTTGGGTTTGAGCACTTTTATAGTCAATGTACTTTTTAGAACATGTGGTACAACTAGGGTTTATTTATTTATTTACCAAAGAGGATGGAATAAAAGAAATATATTGCAAGTTATTAATGGGTTTACTGAAGAGCAATTTTGGGGGGCTATAGAGGTGTAGTTTTAAATCGGTAGGCACAACTCGTAGGTTTTAGTTTGGTCAAATGCTACTTTATTTGACATTTTCTGTGAAGATTTTTACTTATTTGATTTAAGAGAGTATTTATGAGATGAATGTTGAGAATGAAAATAAGCTATGATATGTTGTGGGCTTGTCTTATCATTTAATATAAGAGTACTGTCTGTATGTGCGTATAGGTGCGATAGGACATGGTTAGCACTTACTAGGTATTCTTCAACAATTGAAATAAATAAAGAAATAAAAGATGGCAATAGAATGAATTTGAGACTGCAGACTATTTTAGGAAGTACTTGGATTATGGATATAGGCTGCTTGGTAATCTGTTTTTCTTTTCCCTTCTAGATGTCAGAACAGTTCAACCAGGAATTATCACTTTCAGGTAAAATCCCAACAGGCCACTTCAATGCAGCTTTTGAGTTTACGGGCTCCTGGCAGAAAGATGCGGCCTTCACAAAATCCATTGCTTTTGATGGAGTCTCTATCACCCTTTACAGTATTGCATTAGAGAAGTCCCAGGTAGCTCTGACTGATCATGTCAAACGAGCAGTCCCATCGTCATGGGATCCAGCTGCATTGGCAAGGTCAGTGGAAGGAAATTGGTTTGTTCATTTCTCCAGCATGTGTGGCCCTGTCTTAATGGTGACATACTGACATGGAATGGACTTGTCTCTTTTCAATAATCAAACTGCTGTAGCTACCCAGGTCCCTGATGATTTCAGATTTTAATCATTGAATATTCTCCAAGATTGATTTTCAAAACATAAAATATTTTTCTTGTTTGAGCCACAGCCACTATTATAAAGGTAAACGTTTTAAACAAATAGACTGATGAAAACAGATGGTCGAGAATTGTCGCATCATCTATTATAATATGTGACCTGTAAATTCAATGTGTAGCCATTCTGCAGCCATCAAAACTAACAATGGCATACAGTTTAGTTAATATTTACCATGGTTTTGGGCTCAGTTTGGCAAAGTTAAGAATCCCTTTCTAAATATTAAGTGATCATGCACTTTGCTCACATGGTTACTTTTTGCTGGGAAATAGGAGATTGCAGAATCAGGAAAAGATTAAGAATGTGATCATGTATGGACTAGAGTGATATCATAGACTTTTAAATGCATTTAAGATTCATATCATTAGTTACCATGATATCTATTTGTTGTCAAAATGAGTGGAAGCTTACTGAGAATTTTTCCCTTTAGTAAAGTATAGATATGGTCTGTTCTTGGAGATATAATTGAAATTTGCACTCGCTGTTCAATATCTGAACTAAACCATAGTATTTCTGTTTGAGAATACCAGAAAATTTTATTTGTTCATTTCCAGGTTTATTGAGACATATGGTACCCATGTCATTGTTGGTGTCAAGATGGGGGGAAAGGATGTTGTATATGTCAAGCAGCAATATTCGTCATTGCTTCTGCCCACTGATGTGCAGAAAAGATTAAAGGATGTCGCAGACAAGAGGTTCAGCAATGCAAGTGGACATTCTGGGACGCAGCCCGATAAAGCTTACTGTAGGGAAATGGTATGTATTTGCTTCACTGTTCTGTTTATATATATGTGTTTTACTGTTTATGTGCAAGTGGGAAGACCAATAAAGCTTACCGTGGGGAAATGGTATGTATTTGCTTCATTGTTCTGTTTATATGTGTTTTACTGTTTATGTGCAAGTGGGAAGAAAAAAATTTCACTTCATATTTAATTATCATTTCGGCTTGTTATTATTTGTATGAAAGCCTTTTGCGTTCTCAATTCATACTTGATAACATTTGTCAAAGCTTAAAAGAGGACCATTATGTCGCTTGCTAAAACAATGATGAAATGAGTAAGTCATGAGACAGAAAATTATAACTATTGGAACCTACAGCCTAGAAGTGCCAATATGTTACATGCAGGAGATGGAACCTAAAGATGGTTTGCAATATTCTGCTTTGCATTGAGGTCAAGTTTACAAATCTGCAGATGCATTTTGTAGTGAGCACTTACACGTTTGTGTCAACATTGAAACATTATGGTCAATAGCATCGACTGGTCTCCACAGTAGCCTAAAAATATATAAGAATCATAAGAACAAATAAATAAACAGGGAAGCGATAACAATATTATCGCTTAAGTTTGAATTGTAGTTTGACTAGTGGATTCCCATGAAGAGCTTTTGTTCAAACTTTCAACTTCTTTTTACAAGAAGGAACTTAAGTAAAAGTTGATTGAAAAGCTATACTATCTGAAGCACGTTAGAGCTATGGTAACATGTCAAAAGGGTAGATGCTACTTCGGAGTAGATCCTACAATATGGAGCTCTATCTGTGGAACATTACTTAATAAAAGAGAAGTGTGAAAAGTGTGTGTTGGTAGTTGGCAGGATTTTCATTATAAGTTGTGCACATCATGCTTGAATATTGTGAGACTGAAACTTCTTGCTATATATGGTGCTGGTGTATTCCTTTTTCAGGAATTTGAGAGCAAAGTAACATTGGCATTTAGAATGCTTGTTTTATAGAGGTGAAATTGCATCTGAGCTGAGCCAGAGATTTACCTAATCAATCTCCTTTCTTTTGCCTTTGTTGAATATTTATTCAGATTTTCTTTTATGTCATTCATAAACTTATATGAACTTGCTTTATATTTGTCAAAAAAGATTGAATTAACTGACGGGGGTTATCTTGAGTAGAGTATTAGCTTCTTTCTTCACAGTACAACTGTACAACGACTACAACAAGAAGTTAAACCTTGTTTCTGATAAACTTATGCCGGCCATGAAATTCTTTTTTCGCATTCCAATTGTAACATGCGAGAAAAATGAAAAAATTTCTGCATCAAGTAACAATTGTATAGAGCAAATTAACTAATGCTGAAAATGATGTCAAATTATGGTTTCAAATAGATTGAACAATACAGTGTATGCACGTATTAATCTTGTTTTCTGCTGTTTTCATACAATTCATTTTAAGTCATTATGAAATTTTGTCCTTCCGTATGGTGATTAAGCGTGTCAAGAATTTAGAAGATCCAAGTTACTTTGACTCGCTCTCTTTTCTCTTGATATCTTATATAAGAAAAACCTGAAACTTGATATGAGACTTGCAATATTTTAATATATCTTTTTGTCACATTTCAGCATGAGAGTAATGAACAAGGACTGACCTTTGATTCCAGTACACCAAGTTTTCACTCTAACCAAGAGGTAATAATTTCTTTGTAACAAGTTGCGTTGGCACTGACAGATGATAGGATCTTATGTTTACCCAACCCATCTGGGTACAGTTAGTACTGATCTTAATTCTATGATATTCTTGTTAGTTAGTTTTCATTGTTTTGCTTGACACACGTGACATTATATGTGTTTTAAAATAACAATTCCAGGATATCACATTCTTCCGGAGGAGGAGAGGTGGAAGCAGCAGTAAGAATATGCCTCATGATAAGTGGTGCCAAACAGTTCAGCTTGAGCCTGAAGTGATTTCAATGTCCTTCATTCCAATTTCATCACTTTTGAGTGGAATTGATGGGAGTGGATTCTTGGGCCATGCCATCAACTTATACCTACGTTGTAAGCAAAAAAGTCAACTTACTTAAATATGTATATACTTATCATCCTTTAGGAGCTGTCTTATTTCATCCAATAGTTTAGTTTGGTTTCACATGCTCGGCTGAGAGATCACGCCATTGATATGCCACCTAATTTGGACACAAGCTTAGCTCCAGAGTACCTCTTCCTCTGCTAGTGGGTAACCCTAGATGCTCAACCTATTTCTTGACTTGTCCTGTAGAGTCTTCCAATGAACGTTTTGGTCATCTTCTCGATTACTTATAAAAATTTAGCCACTCGATCTATCTTATACTATATTAATTTGATAAGCACTTTACTAATGATGCTTTAGGGGAGCAGGTCTAGTGTTGGCAAAAGTTCTAATGAGTTGGGAAGCATTTATTGTCCCTTCTCAAACTTTTGAGACCTAAGCATTGATATGATACGATTAGCAGATAGAGTAGCACTCTTACTGCCATCACTTCGAGGTGTTAATATAATTACAGCAAAAGTACCATTTTTAGGAAATGCAAAGTGTTATCACATGTCGGTGTTCACCTTACTGTTTGCATGCAGATAAACCACCAATTGAAGAACTTCACCAATTTTTGGAATTTCAACTTCCGAGACAATGGGCACCAGTATTTGGCGACCTTCCCCTTGGTCCAGATAAAAAGCAGCAAAATGTTGCATCTTTGCAGTTCAGTTTTATGGGTCCCAAGCTTTATGTTAATGCTAATGAGGTACCACTATCTTAAACTCAAATTTTTAGGCTTTCTATCCTAATTATGGTAGACTGCAATTATTTGACAAAGAGAACACATTTTTTAGTTGTTTTGATGGCATAACCACGACTTGATAATCAATAGGCTACAAACTTATCATGACTGCACTTCTATTTTTATCTTTATTAGCATCCAGTCTTGCTACACTTGGATCTGTATGTGAGTAACATGCTTTTTGAGGATAGTGATTTTAGCGTGCCTTAAAATCGGATTAAGAAAAATTGGGTCTGGATGATACACTCAATATTTGTGTAATGTTGTTCTCTGGTTTAAATTATACAGAACTTCATTGCCTTGCAGTTATGGCCCATGTTTTTGGCTGTTAGCTATTCTCAGCTGATTAAAACCAATGTGGGTCCTCCCAATACCTTTACGCATTTGCAAAAAACTGAGTGAGAGACACTCTTCCTAAAATTTACCAGGGAGGATGAGAAGCGACGAGTCAGTGTGCTATATACAACAGAACCTTTTGAGCTGAAATAAAGAGCCTTCCACTTTGATCAATCTAAGTCTTTAGAAACTATAAATGTAGATTTTTCGTGGGAAGAGGAATAACCAGTGTAGTGCTGGATAAAGATTTTAAACATTTTTCTTAGTAACTTCATCTAAAAGCTTTGTTATAGAGGTGCCACGTGTATCATTTAATGTTGTCTTCAACAAGTTTATTTGAACCACCGTGCTATTTTTTAACTTGCTGTCAAAATTTTCATTATTTTTTTCATCAGTGGGTTTGGTGTCAAAACAAGAAAAGTCTGGACATTGTTTAGAACGACTTATTAATTAAAATAAAGTTCTTATCGATTGAGAAAGTCTTGGGACCAACCAAGAGGGACATACCCCTATGTACATGGTTATCAAAGTAATCTGAGGTTTTACGGCGAGTAAAGTGCTGGTTCTTCAGGACCCATGAAATTAAAAACAAACTCTATTTAATGTAATTATAAGAAACCTATGGATGTAAATCCAATGTGAATGCAATTTATTTCTGGAGATTATAGTATCCTACCACTAGGAAAGGAAAAGTTATGGCAATCTATTACAAATAGTGAGGTTCTGCTTATTTCATACAACTGCTGAAGCATATTGATGTTTGACTTTTCCAATCTGATTATCTTATTTATCAATCTGTGCTTGAAATTATCGTTTTATACAAAGTAAAAATTTCAAAATCTACAATGAAGTTGGTAGTTTCGAGTATCTGATTCTCATCTTTAATTGTTCAAAATATGGTCACATTTTAATCTGTATTTTGGTTCATTTGGACTGACTGTTGCTTGCAATGGCTTGCAATTTCATTGTCAATGAGTTCTTCTGACTTGTATTCTCTACCATATTGCTACGGAGATGAAGTATGCCTCTTGGACCCTAGCTCAAAGTTGGGAGTAGTGATTCACTTGCCTATATCCCATCTTAGGAGTGTGGAAGACATGTCACCGAATTGAAAAGAATTAGCGGATTACTGAGTACTTTATTGTCATTATGTCATACCTTTGCTTTGCTGACTCGTGAATATAGTTTAACATGCCCAACTTTAGTCGAAACCACACGCATGGAAATGAATTTTATTCTGCCTGGTTACTAGCTTTAGTTTTTAAGTTGCAGAGTTTGGTTAATCACGTTTTTATATGGAATTGAGGCTGTGCTCCTTTGTTCCATCCTTTCTAACTAGATGCTGGGTAATCTTGTTGTGTATCTTTCTTGATCATTGCTAAATTTTGATTCTCAGACGTTTCACAACTTCTAGTTAATAATTTTGCTGAAAATAATTTGGACAGGTTGAGGTGGGGAATATGCCAGTAACTGGGATGCGGCTCTATTTGGAAGGAAAGAGAAGTAATTGCTTAGCAATCCATTTGCAGCACCTTTCCTCTGTGCCAAAAAGCTTTCGACCTCATTATGAATCTGGTCAAAACTACAGTAACTCATATGACCGTAGATATTACGAGAAGGTTCAGGGAAAGAGCTTTTCTTATGTATGCACTGCCCCAGTCGAGTCTGTTGATGATCTCTCTATAGTTACTGGAGCAAGATTTGAAGTTTTGGAATCTGGCATGAAAAGTGTTCTGTTTCTACGCCTTCAATTTGCCAAAGTTGCTGGTGCAACAGTTGTGAAGAAACCAGAGTGGGATGGTTCCCCGGCCCTTGTCCAAAAGTCGGGAATTCTTTCCACTTTAATTAGTTCTAAGTTCTCCACTGGACATAAACCTCCTCCAAAGCCAGCTGATGTTAACATCAACTCTGCTCTATATCCAGAAGGTCCTCCAATGCCTGCACCAACTCGTAAGCTCTTGAGGTTTGTTGACACGACGGAGATGACAAGAGGACCACAGGACCCACCCGGGTACTGGGTAGTATCCGGGGCTAGGCTTATGGTCGACGGGGGTAAAATATCTCTTCGTGTCAAGTACTCTCTCTTAGCCGTGATTTTGCAAGATGACGAGGTATTATTGCCTGGCTAACAGCTGACCGTCTTGTACAAAAGTGAAGGAAGTATATGGAGGAGGAGCCGGAGTTGGAGTCGGAGTCGGAGAATTAGTATTTTTCTATTTCTTGTGCAAATTGTTAAAGCCCTCCCAAAGATAATGTTTGATTTGAAATGGGAATTTGGAAACATTTTTTTGGTCATTTGCAATCTTCTCCTGGAGTTATGTGATCATGTCCATATGGCTTTCTTGTATGTAATTATTGCTGTAATATTTGCTAATATATAAATATATATTTACCCTTACAAATGAATTTTTGGAGAATCGATTTTGTGAAAAGTGATATTTTTGGAGAATGTGTGGTTAAAAAGTAAATAAAAATTATGGTTCGCGTACAAAATTATTTTATTGGGAGAATATGAGATTGAAAATGAGTCGGCATGCAAAATATTTTTTTTGGATGAAATCCGTCATTAATGAGAAGTTACGTCATATGTGGGTTAATGAAAGGTTAAGAACAAATACAATATTCATACGAAGATGATTTTGACACGTACGTTCTACAAAATTGTTAAACTATCTAAAATCTTAAATGGTAATAGAAGGGATATTTCTATAAAAATAATAATAATAAACATGGCATTGATGCCATATAAAGTGTAAACTGCTATCTAAAAGTTGATTATTTGTATTTATAACATGAACTTGTGCAGCCGTGTTGAACTTCTAAGAGGATGTTGCAGCCTACACGGTGAAAGCAGCACCAGGACCAAGTGTCGATACCATGAAAAGTACTCATGTTTCAGAGGAAGAAATAGTCCAACTCTCTGAAAGTAAGAATATTGTCATTTGCTTTTCGACAATTATAATTCAATAAGTAAAAAAGCTGAAGGAAATAGTGATTTTATCTGAAAGATCAGGAGTGGAGGAAGAAAATAAAGGGCATGCCAAAGTTACGAAAGTTGTAAAGGAAAATGGAGCTTCAGCCCTCACTTGTTTTAACCACCCTACCTACTCCTCGTCAACCTACCTACCCCAGCCCCAGGCCGTACAAATAAAGAATACCTGAATTGTAGGAGACCCCGTCTCTTATGTTTCATCAGCACACAATCTCTTATAATTCAACAGCACATGATCTGGGGTGAATTCTTACCATCCAAATATGCACAGACATGAATTTATCTATATAGTACCAAAGAAAGAAACATTGATCAAACAATGATGTTCCAAGAATCCTGATATATGCTAGATACATCTTCAAAACCTCATGAATATGTAATATTTTCAGCAATTATTCTCCTGATTTCTTTCCCCTAAGATTTATTGGTATCGTATTGCCTTCTTGATTTGATTGCAGGTGTGCATTAAATTCCAACAATTCAACAATGGAGAAGCCTATTTGACATCACCACCTGACGATTTTCTTCTTTCGTTCTCCTCGATTTCGTTGGAATAACAGTAGAATTCGTTGAATTTGAATAGAAAATGGATCTTTTCAAGAGAGCCAAGACAATCCGACTGCGCAGCTACAAGGACAAATACCTAATAGCCGAAGATGATCAAGAATCTGTCTGCCAACATCGTGATGGAACAACAAATAACGCACTCTGGACCGTTGAATTCGTTCAAGGAAGAGACCTTTTGCGCATCAAAAGTTGTTATGGAAGATACCTCACAGCGTCAAACATCCCATTTCTTCCCGGGGTTACAGGAAAAAAAGTCATCCAAACCTTGCCAAGCAAATTTGAACCAGCCACTGAATGGGAACCTTTGAGGGATGGAATGCAAGTCCGGCTTAGAACATTGTGGGGCGACTTTTTACGCCCAAATGGCGGCCTTCCCCCATGGAGGAACTCTGTCACACACGACATTCCTCATTGGCACAAATCCTACAACAAGATCTTGTGGGATGTTGAGGTGGTCGAGACCTTCCCAGTGCATCATCGTACACATTCAGGTTCTGCATTCTTCAGATCAAGATCTTCAGTTTCTGCATAACTTGCTTTACCAAAACCAAAGCAGAAAAAATTCATGAGCATTCGTTAGAACAACCATAAAGGTTGCAGTTCTCCAAATACGTTGTATAATATGCATATTGAATTTGGTCTGTGAAAATCAGCAGCACATAGATTTCTCTCAGTTCTTTGGGGTCTTATTTTTGCACTATGGGATTACATGATCTTTGCCTGCTGTTCCATTAGGACCAATTTAAGAAAGCAAAACGTTCACTCGTACCGGTGTGGAAGCCAAAATTGAATTAGGGCTAAATGGCATACCTGTAGACCCGAACTGACGTGATGAAGAAGAAATGGAAGCCAAAATTGAATTAGGGCTAAATGGAAATTGAAAGAGGATTTAGGGTAATAATGTATTTTTGTATAGGATGATATTTTAGTCATTTACAAATTCTATTTTCCATTTTATTTGGCCTTCTAACTAAAAAACAAACTTGTTGGCCTTTTTAAACTAATACTTGGTTTGACTAGACTAATTAAATGAAGTCCCCCAGTATTTATGCAGAGCCATCTGTCTCCCATATCCCAAACCTCAATGAGAAAACAATTTCTTTTCAAGTTGAAAGTTTCAAGGCTGTATTTGATAGCATAGATTTTTCATGGAAATCATTTTCCATTTTTCATCTTTTAATTTGTTTGATAGGCAAAGTTTACCTTAAAATTAATTTTCTTACTTTACCTCACATGCTTACAATTTCTTTGATTTTGTGGAAAACCATTTTGGTGGGAATTGGTTTTCCAATTTTATTTTTTTTATTATTTGACAATTAGAAAAAATTCTAGACACAATAGTAAAAAGAAAATTCACTTTTATTAACAATTTCCATGCAAAACAAAGTCAAACGAATTGTATTCGGTATGATAATTTTTTTCAATTTTTTTTTTTGGCAATTGGAACAAATTCCAGACCCAATGGTAGGAAAAATTATCACACAGTTGGTCCTAATGGATTTTTCCTATATATGTCGAATGCATGTCGGGGGGTCGTGGCAGGTCGAATCGTCATTTTTGGCAAAAACGATATAAATATAACGCGTTATATACAAACTGAAACGAGATATATGTCGTTTTAGTTATAATTTTCCTGAAACGATATCAATATCGTCGAATTTGTAATAAAATGATAATGATATTGTTATGTACCAAACCCACTAAATAACATAACGACATACATGTCGTTTCAGTACAAAATTAACGAGGTCGAACTCGTTTCGGTTGAAACCTACGCTAAAACGACATCTATGTTGTTTCAGTTCACACAAAACAACATGTATGTCGTTATACGCAAAATCGACGGTCGAATCGTTGTTTTAGCCAATACGATATAATTATCGTTTTCTATGAAAAGAAACGATATCTATGTCATTGTAGTTATGATTTGAATTGGAACAATTTCGAACTCGTTAATTTGTACTAAAATGATATGAAAATTGTTATGTTATTTTGTGAATTTGACACATAACGATATCATTTTCGTTCAATACAATTTTGACGACATTGATATCGTTTTAATTTTAATCTTAATTAAAATGACATATATATCGTTTTAGGGTATATAAAATGACAATTATATTTTTTAAGGAATATAAAAAGTATATCTTGCACGCCGTAAAAAGTTTACGTGGGAGATGAAGGGAGAAAAAATAAAAAATTTAATTGTTGGACCGGTGGATGATTACTTAAAAATATAAAAACAATTATTTGAAATAAAATTAAAAATTTTAAGTTAATTGTCACTAATTATTTATATATTTCGAAATCATAAATTTTGTAGACATTCAATTCATCTTTATTAAAATTAATCTTTCAATACATAATACGTATATAAAATAAAGTGAAATATTTGACTATAACTTTTCAAGATATTCAGAACTATATGATTATATATTTGTTATTGTATTAAAATAAACAATATTGTTCAATGTCTTAGTGGTGATGGAACAATCATTTTGACTATAATTTTTCAAGATATATATATGTTATTGTAATAAAATAAACAATATTGTTCAATATCCTAGTGGTGAGGAAAACATTCCAATAAACTTTTTCTTCAAGGTTGAAGGTTCGAATTCTTAGACTTCGTAAATTTGAATATAATTTGCCAAGATATATACAGGTTATTGTAATAAAACAAATAATATTGTTCAATATCCTAGTGGTGTGAGAAATATTTTTTTTCCATGAGATTAAATGTTCAAAACTTTGAACCTTCAAAAATTTCTTCATTTATTTGGTTAAAAAGGGAGGATAAAGTAGACATTTGAGATTTTTAAATAATTAATTCTTTTTTCTTTTAAAGAATTTTGATCAAAGGCCATTTAAACAAAAACTTGTTGGTGGGTGGCCATTCAAACTCATTCCCCTAAATACCGTCTCTTGTATAGGAGATCACAATTTCGAAAACAAAGATATTATCTTGCGAGTTGCAAACATACAAGGTCAATTATAGAGACAATCGGGAATCTAAACAGCATACATTAATCTTTTGCAGTACCTTTCTACATTGCAAACGAACTGCACAATTCACGTCTCTGGGCTTCAAAATCTTCAATTTTGGTTCGTCTAAGGTCGCGAGGCAGTCATTGGAAGACGCTACGCCAATACTGGTTCGACACCAATGCAGTCTGCAAACTCGAAAGTAATAAAATAAGAAAAAATTCAACTAAAATAAAAAATGATGGTGTGAATATAATTAAATATAGTGTAATTAAAATATGTTGAAGTCAACTAAGCCTTATCATGAATGTCAAATTGGCAAGTCATAAATCGAAACCCAGAAATCAGAATACGACAATAACATTGTATACAGAATCAAAATCTGTAGCAGTAACTGCAGCTTCAAAATAATGGAGAAACGAATCACGGCCCTTTTATTCTGTTTCCTGCTATTACAATTTTCACCCACACACTCCAACACAGTATGCATAATCGGCAGTGGCATCGGCGGCGCCTCCGTGGCTCATTTCCTCCGCCAATACTCCGCCGCCTACCACTCGCCCCAGTCCCCAATTGCTCAAATCAACATGTTCGAGCGAAAAGGCGTCGTTGGTGGACGCATGGCCACCGTGACAATTGCTGGCGAGACCTTTGAGGCCGGTGCCTCCATTCTGCATCCCAAGAATTACCACGCCGTGAATTACACCAAATATCTTGGCCTTCAATTGAAGAAGCCGAAGTCGAGCGACGATTCTCTCTCCTTGGGTATCTGGGATGGCCATAAATTTGTCTATAAAACATTCAACTCGAAGTCAAAGCTACCAATTGTTCAACGCTTGGTGTCACTTGCAAATTCGATTATGATGTTTTTGCGATACGGATTCTCTCTCTTTCGTATGAGTAGCTTCGTCGAGGTATTAAACCAATTGTCGTGTTTAATTTATTCAAACCAGTTACATGTGGGTGGGTACCTCTGGGGTAGCAAAAGTTACCATTTTTGAAGGGTTAAACTTTAAAGCATAACGCCTTGTTGTTATCCTTGCTTTAGGAAGAAGGAAATTTTGTATGGAATTATTTGTATTTGACTATTGAAGCATCTCCCATCCGCCAAATATATAGGAACACGGCAATACATGGTATAACAATTCTATGCTGAATATTTTGAAGTAAAAACAACATATTGGTGCAGTTTAGTTGCTTAGGAAACAAGCGGTTTATCTGGCTTGCTGTATATTATGACGTTGTACTTACTGCAGCATTGAAGTAAATTATTTTGTTGCCGATTTACACTTTACCTCTTATCCTTCTGATTTATTGGAACTAATATTCTATGAGTAGATATATCTTAAAATATTTATTTACATGTCCTTGTACATAAATTTGTTTTGGATGTGTGTATTGCTCGTGGTGTGGCTATGTTTGGATAGTATTTCACATATGAGATAACTTCTCTACATGATTTTTTGAGTTTGGCAACACGGGAAATGCTGTGATGTTATTAATAGTGCAGTGCGTAATGGTTTGGTTTTGGTGATATGATGGTATAAATGTTTGTAGGTGGCAGTAAATAACTTTTTGAGGTATTACGAAGGTTTCAACTCCCGTCCTGTGTTTGAGAGTGTGGAGGAGATGCTTAAATGGGCAGGACTGTACAATCTGACAACACGGAGACTTGGAGAGGAATTAGTGGAAGCAGGGTTGTCTCCTCTGCTCATTCAAGAGCTTGTCACGGTGAGATACTGTTTCTCATATTATAATTTCATATGTTTTAAGTAATTTGTTTATGCATGGTATTACTCAGTTCATTATGTTTTACGACTACTTTTTCTTTCAACTGTTCATGATGAACTCATACCTTAATAGGTTTCCCTCTGCTGGTCAGTAGCCATGCCTTTGTGCGCCTATATTTCGTTTATTGCTGTTGCACTTTTGAATTCAGCCTGTTGTTTTTAATTCATATCTTTACTAGAAAGCTATTTTTGTCGGGATACATTGCTAGTGCAATTAACATAGCGCATGTCTGCAGGAGAAATAATCTTATTGTGTCCAGAAATAGTATCAATGACACAAACCTCACTACACGTAATCAATAAACCCTGCGTTGCTGGTGGGAACCAATCATATGTTCCTTCACCACCCTGCGAGCATTTTTGAAGTCTAGTTTCTCAGTGAAAGCATTAAGAGAATAATCTACAATAGGTCTTTGAGAATAGATATAGCAGGGCCCAGTTAAACTGGAGTTGTTTATAAACTGGGTAGATTCTTGAGCTTACTAGAGACACAGCCACTAATACCCATACTTTCTCCACTTCTCTTAATATTAGTAACCACCCTGGTTCACTTAAGATGGCTAAGTCTTACGAAGAGCAGGAGTACTTAGCCCGTTCATTCTTGGAGAACCATGATGAAGTGGCCTGATGAAAAAGATTGCTTGTGGATCACCGAGTGATCAAGTTTTGGTTAAATTATCGTCACTGCGATTCAAATCTTTTCCAACAGTTGTAAAAGCTTCCTGCTAGCTTTTAAAGACATAGGTGTAGCCGTAGTTGCAAACTCATTAATGTGATGCCTGCATTATTCTTCCAATAAAACCATGGTAAAAGCTTCTTGCTAGTTTCTTTCTTCAAGTAAGGATCCTGTCCGATGTGACCCCAGGAGGAGTGGGAGGAGGAGAGTAATTTCCAAGGTTGACCAGTGATGGCCAGTAGTCTACGTTTGTAGCTTGCCTGCCTGGTGAAAATCTAGAGGCTGCAGATTTAGCATCTACAGACCTACCTTGGACTAGACTTTATGTACTTCTTTGGGTCCTTGAATTAAATACACAGAATTTTGAGAGATTTCATAAACTTAGGTCCCATTTGAAAGTATATTTGATTTCATTTTTCTTGTTTTGTTTTTGTTTTTGTGCATATGGGATTGAGCTCCAGGGCGCACTTGTTAGAAGAAAATGAATGCTCTTTTTCGCCTGCTTTCAATAGCATCTTCAGATTACATAACCATCGAAAATGGAATGAACAGAAAACAAATTTAGTGTAATGAAAATGCTTTGGGAATGAGGGAAACAAAAATGTTTCTAGTTTTTCGACATATAGACCCGTTTGTTATAAAATCACTCAATAATTTTTGAAATCTTCTTGAAAAAAATTATTCTTTTCTAATTCCAACACTCCAAAAGGGCCGGCCCTTTTCTTCATATTATGGTGATCTCCTATACTTCTTCTATTCCATTGCCCCTTCTTGTCTTTGATCTAAAATTTGGTCCATTTGTGGAAATTCTGATACTTCTAGGACCAAGCTACCACGTAATTTAAGCAGCTTGAACTTAGACACTTGATTTTGGATTTTGAAATAATTTAAAATTTATATTTCTTGTACAGGTTATAACAAGGATAAATTATGGTCAAAGTGTTAACATCAGTGGACTTGCTGGTGCAGTTTCCTTGGCTGGATCTGAAGGCGGTTTATGGTCAATTGAAGGAGGGAACTGGCAGATGGCTGCTGGATTGATCAACAGATCTGATGTTGTATTGCACCTTCATGAAGAAATATATTCTGTCTCTTATCTAGGGGATGTTTATGTGCTCAACTCCACCCAAGGGAAGAGTTATAACTGTGGAGTTACAGTGGTAGCAACACCCTTAGATGAGCTGAATATTGATTTCAATCCTAGAATTTCAATTCCTCCAAGGAAATTACAGCACACGCATGCAACTTTCGTTAGGGGTCTCTTAAGTCCTGTAAGTATATGGGATTCCCTTTAACATCATTCTTGTCCTTGCTTATCCCTTTTTATATTTTTGATGTATCCGATTTAATTATTTGCTGTGAGCAGGCATATTTTGGTCTGAACTCACTTTTGGATATCCCAGACTTGGTAGGCACTAAAGAGTCTCCTGATGTACCATTCTCGAGCATCAGTATTCTCAAGCAACATGAGAATGATATGACTTACAAGGTATTCTCTCGTGAGCCAATGACAGATGCCTTGCTGGACAAAGTTTTCAGGTATACTAAGTTTGCTTGCAGTAATCATTTGTTAAAAGCTGGAGAGCTGCAACATTGATTCTATTTATTTATTGCATTAGGATTTAAAATGATTCATGTAATTAACCCCAAGTTTATGGGGTACGATACTTAGCTGCTAGTTGTTACCACCGGAATACATAGACAGTGAGCCAGTTTGAACAGTCATTTCTTATTTTCAGTAAATTTGTTTGAGTTTATGAAATAGCTCGTCTGTGTTCTCAGTATATATAAAGGGTATTATCCTTGTCCAAATCATCACGATTTGTTATTTATTGTTATATGATATAGCCAATAATATACTTTCTCTGGCCTGTTGTCATTCTCAATTTGCTTGGGTTTGTCACGTGTTTTTTAAGACACTGTTCTGGAAAATCTAAACATGTTAAGCAGTTTCCTCGCCCTTAGGTTTCAGCATCTCCATCCAGAATGACCGATTACTTAGGTTCTTTTTGTTATTTCTGTTTTGGCTGACGTTGGGCTCACAACACGGGTTTCCATAATTTTGTAGCCAATTGGTAAGATTCCTGTCATCACAGTTAACTGAATATCGATTGTGTACTCTCCTTACATTTCAGGATGTTTAATATACATTTGCCATATGATCTTTTGTGTGAAGTTGGTCGATATCTTGTATCATGGACCAATCAATTTTAACGGAGAAACTCTTCTAAACTTGCACTAGTTTGTAATTTTTATTTATTAGTCAATCTATAAGTTGCCATTTTTCCTTATATTTTTCTCTTGACATTTACATCTGCAGTACAAGAGAAGAGACTATCAAAATCGACTGGGCTGCTTATCCTCATTATCATGCTCCTGAGAAATTCGCTCCCTTTATTTTAGATAGTCAGCATTTGTACTATGTGAATGCATTTGAGAATGCAGCTAGCACCATGGAAACAAGTGCTGTTGCGGCTGAGAACATAGCCCGACTTATTCTCTCGAGATTATCCCAGGGAGTGGACTTGAGTTCATCAAACTTGAAGAGCGTTGGCATCAATCCATCTGAATTGCATTCAGAGTTGTAATTTCCAACGTAATTTGCGCGAGTTTCTGGTGTCTTGACTCCACCAGGCAGCCAAACTGGGAACTTGGATATACAATTTGTCAATGCATATTTGGAGTTGATGATCTCATTTTGTAAGTTATTTCAATCCATAATCATCCGTGTCTTGATTCGGGAAACTGCCCTTGAGCAGATCATATGATTTGTTGTATCAATGTAATGGTCTTGTGTTTGGATCTCTTATAGGCATTCCGCCACCTATTTCTGTGAAAATGCAAGTAATTATTTCAGTTTTATCATCTTGATGAAATCTGATGGATTCAGTTTCTTTGGCCTCAACACATAGCCTACTTTTCTGGTTTCTTGATTTTCTTATTCATAATCTATTACAAAAGGCTAAGGTTGTGTTTGATACACACCTTTTTCCTTGAAAAATGGAAATACTTTTCCATTTTCATGCAAAAGAAGTGTTTGATGGAAGAAATTTGGCCAAGATAAAATTTTCCACCCCCCAACCCACGCGCTCTCTTTCCTTGTTTTTAGGTGGCTGCTGCCCCCTTTTTTATTTTATTTTTCTCGGCCATAAAAACAAATTTTATAACTAGTTATAAAAAAATAATTTCACTTTAATAGACAATTTTCATGTAAAACAAAATCAAAAGAATACTAAACTTTGATTAAAAAAAATGATTTTTTTTGTTTTTGTTTACTTTTTGGCAATGTAAACAAATTTTATAACAAATTATGGAAAAAAATATCATTTTAATGGACAATTTTCATGTAAAATTAAGCCAAACGAACACAAAATTTAAAAATTTTCTATCCAGAAAATTTTACTAATCAAACACACTTATTTTTTGATAACCGTGGATGTCCGGGCCAGATTGCGTGCACCTCGACTAATTCCACGGGACCCTGAAGTTTACGGTTGGGTACTCACCTCAGTGGTCCTGAAGGGAACTAATCAAAAACACTTAATTAACAATTTCGTGCAAAACATTTTCTAGACAATTATTTTTCCTGAAATTTATTTTCTTTCCACCCATTTTTCATCCTTGCAATCAAACGGACCCTAAATGTATAGATGTCGCGTTTTTCTTTGTAAGTGCAACATATTTTAATTGCGTATAAGGTTCTTAATCTTTGCTCATTGTCACACTTATATCTTCAACTTTTTAATTGCACTCTTATAATCAGTCTTTCACTAATTAGCACATTTTGTCCTAATTATGATTTCGTTCAAAAAAATTTTTAGGAAGGAGTAAAAAGACTTATTGTCCATTCAGATTTTTAAATAAGCAAAAATTGAATAAGTAAATAAATAATAATTGTGATTAAACATTGTCTCTAATTTTAAAGCTCGTTAACAGAAATTTTTAGCGAAAATCGTCATTAGTGAAAAGCTTTGAGATTGATGCTCCCTTACTCATGTTTTAATTGGTATTGGTTAAGGGTAGTGATGATGCTGGGATGCAAAGCAAAAAGGGATGCTGGGATATTTTCTACGTAAGTTGATTCTTAAATCATTAAATAGTTTGAATATATTATTGGTGATCAACTACTCTACCGGAAAAATAGGTAGGGGACGATAACACAACCAGGTCAATAGGTTGAGGACCAACCCCTTAATTTCCCCAAGTACTAAAACAAATAAAAGTCTTCAAACGATAATATCGGTGCTAATGTTTGGCCTTTTTTCACCTTTTTCCGGTTAAAGGAGCCATTTAAACAAAAAAAATCGTATATAAATGCAAGCTGTGAGAGAGAGATAGAGAGAGAGAAGAGAGAGAGGAGAACCAACACGTAAGGATTCAGTGGCGAAAAAACGTACCATCACCGCTTCTCTCTTTCTTCTCCCAAACCCGATTCGCGATTCTCTTTCTCCTATACATACACATTACTTTCAATTACGCAATCAAATCGATTCATTATTTCTGGTAAAACTCTCCTCCTTGTTAAATCCGCTTCTGGCGGGAAATAATTTGTCTATTATTTTTCACATTGACGAACTGAAAAAATTGTTGTGTTTTTTTTTTTTTTTTGGGTTTCTGGGATCTTCTGTGCTGTTTAGTTATTGCTTATAGCATCGAGGAGTCTTAATTACATGAATGTATTTTATGTTGTTCAGCAGTAATTTTAAAGGTTAAAGTTCCGTTTTTTTTTTTTTTTTTTCCATCTGGGGTTTTTTCCGGCATTGTGAACTGCCCTTTTGATTTCTGCATAATTTTGTAGGTTTATCGTCTGTTCTGTTCTTTAACATTTTTTTGGGATTTTTTTCTGCGTTCTCGTTATTTTTTCTTCATTTCTTCGTTTAGTTTGTTTCTCCACCTTTCTGACGGATCCTTAATTTTTTGTGCTTTCTTTATTTTCCAGGGTTTGAAGTTGAAATTCCAAGAAAATTAAGAGCGTAAAGAGAAATGCCTCTCTACAAAAGGAAGCCATTTTCTCTGGTGGAGAAGCCCAAGGATTTAAAGCCTCAAGAGCTTGTCTTTCAGGTCCGGTTTACGAAAGAAATCTTCAGAGATTATAGGTAAAATTCTGTATTCATTTTATTTTTAACGTTGGTGTGTCATGTGCTACGTGTTCAAATTTTTTGCATTGACTGTTATCTTTAATTCAATTCTTTAATATTCAGTGAGTATTTGAAGAGGATTAATTTATATCGAAAAAGAGTGTGGACATGCAAAGCAACGGGGAAAATTAACTTGACCTATGAAGAGGCTTTGGTTTCAGAGAAAGAAGCTGCGGAAAAAATCCAAAATTTCCCCAAGGAGTTAGTGCCTCCCATGCTTCGTGAAGTTCAATTCAGTAATTTCTCTATCCTTATCGTTATCAGCCATTTCATTGAAGTTTACTTTCTGATGTTCTATTTTATCTTTGAAAAAGTAAGCCTACATCTTGATTTTGTTTGATTTATTGATATTGAGGTATTCTTTAACCTTAATTAATATAAGGTTGGTGCTTAATGATTTAATCAGGTCAAACTAGTGAAGTTCCAGGTAGTCAGGCACCAGGCGATGTGTGATTGTACGCAACAAGAATCTACTGACCACGAGCATAATTATATATTTATATTCTTTTAATGTGCAAATTTCGTTTTCTGAACTTGTTTCATAATTTGATCCCTACGACAAAACATCCTTTATGTCGAGTTTAAGTATGAGAAGTCAAAATTTTATTATACTGCCGAACCTATGAGCATTGATGATGAATGATTCACAAGACTATGAGCGTGACCAGAATAAAATGAATTCATAGACGGTATTGATTTGAAAAATCGCTTTTTTCCTGTATCAGCACTTAAGTTACTGTCTCCTTCACATTTTACAGAACTCTGAGTTCTTGCCTGAAATTAGTTCGCTCCTCTATAGTTGTTCTCCTCATCACTGCCCCCATCCTTCTTCTTTACGAGTGCCATAGCCGTTTTGTCCTCTTGGCCAAAAGACGCCCAGGGAACTCACAATACCTTTATTTTTACCAGCTTAAGTTAAAACTATTATTCTCACACTTTATCAGCCATTCATTGGGTGAGTTTGGGATTAGAAGAAAGTTTCCGTAGGTCTGCTACTCCCTAAGGCCTTTCACTTAAAAAGTATCTATTGTCTACTATAAAAAGATATATGAGATTCAATTTAGCTGTTTGTCAGATGAGCCTTAAAAGAAAAGAACGAAACGGAGAAGGGATGAGAAAGAGCCTCCTGCAAAGATCTACTTTCTGAAGTGTATGGCCCTCCTTTCTTTGTTTTTCAAAATATCTAGAAAGACAGATTGCATTGGGACAATAGGTAGGCCTCAAGATCGAGGTAAAGGTATGATAGCTGGAGCATGGGAGTAGAGAGCTTTGCGTGAAAGCGAACTGTGAAAGTAGATCACCTTTTGGAGTAGATTGGAAGTTTGTTTGGTCGAACGAACGGTGAGAATCAAGTGAGACATAGGCTTAGTAAAATTTACACATGGTCTTGAATAGTTCACTATTGCTCCAGTTTATGCTAGGATCCACAACACCTAAGAGTCCGAAGGTTGTCCTTAGTGACCATAGTTTGAAAAAACGTAAACGGGTACCGAGACGTTTTTTTGTTATGAGGCGAGGCGTAAGCCTCAAAACGTTTTGAGGCGTAAGCCTCACCACAAACAAAATAGGTGCAATCTGCCGAACAAAATAGGTGTAATCTGGCGAAGGATTGAAGATAAGTTTTCTGGTTGCTGTTTAGTTTTGGGAAGATTTTTGACTGCATTGTAGTTCGGCCATCTAGGAAGATTTCTGTCTGCCGTGTAGAAGGATTTTTGGCTGCCTTTGGTATTCTAGATATTTTAATATTTTGTTTGGCCCAAAATGTCTTTTTAAATGGGCCCTTCTGTTTTTTAAAAAGGGCCTTTTTAAATTCATTTTCAAAAACCTGAAAAAAACATACTTTAAATGAGGCGCACGCCTCATTTTTTTTGCCTCAGATGTAGAGGCGTGCGCCTCATTTTTTGTGCCTCACAAATTGAGCCTCGAGGCACAGAAGCTGCGCCTCACAGTGAGGCGGGCCTTAGTAGGGTTTTTTCATACCATGTTAGTGACCAAAATCTCTTTCAGCCTTACATGCAATGCCCAACATCTTCATTAATGTGTTTATGAGATGAAGCTTTGTCTGAATTAATAGCAGGAATTTGTCGGTCACAGAGAATCAGACTAAAATCTTACAGATTGGAGAAGTGGCCGATTGGAGCTGCCAGGGGACGTTAAAATTTAGTGAAACTTAGTTAAGTAGGGTTGCACTCCACGACAATGTGGTAGATTGCATTTTGAAATGCCCAATTTGGTGGTGTGAAACATTTTTACTTTATCTTTATATGTTTTGTGTCATTAATGTGATAAAGACAACTTAAAAACAGACCTATCAAAAAAAAAAAAAGACAACTTAAAAACAGAAAAATGAGACCAATTTTACTTTAAATATTCTAATTTTGGCTCAAAAGAGTTCGATTGAAAGCCTATTTGAATGGTGATAAATCACTTCTGAGACCTGAGGCATTGTATTGTTGGGGTAATATATCTAGTTGCTTCATCCTCTTATAGACTTGAAGTATTGTTCACCTCACTTAAATACAGCTTTAAGTTTCACTCTTGATGCTGGCTTTAGCTTTTAATTCAACATGTACTGCATTGAGTTGTCATTTTTCTAAAACAATCTTCAATTCTCTCAGCATGCAATTTTGGGCTCTTGATATTAATTAGAATTTGATTTATGTTTATGACCAATATAATTCTGTTTAGAGTTTGATATAACCATGTTTTAGAAAGGCGATTGTGAAGCATGCTTTGAGGAACTCAAAATTAGCCTCTGGGCTTGAATAACTGAGTATTCATTAGGCTCACGCTTCACCTGATTGGGACGCAAGCCTCAATGCACATACCTCTCATTGTTTATGGTGTTTTGTATTGGGGGCCCACTATGATTGAAAACCTACATGTGCTGGTTATATCAGCCACAAACGATAATGAATTATAGATTGAAACCAACCCAAACATAAACACAACACACATACAGCTTTCTCACCAACTGTAGAACTGTTCAACATCGACTAACTTGGTGGCTTCTGTTTTTTTTTTTGCTTTCTGATTTTTTTTTTTTTTTGTCTTTATCTTTTTTATTGTTTTTGGTTGTTTCTTCTCGTGGATCATGGATGATCAACTATTTTGTCTCATCTTCTACTTTCTACTTTCTTCTTATGTTTTGAAGAAAAACATGATGATGGATAGGTACATGATACATGATACATGAATGCTCTAACAAGATGATAAACGAATTGATTCTAAAACTAAATTTTATCATTATTGGAAAAAATAAAGAGACTTGAGATTGAATTTAAAATATGTTAATATTCTATTGCAATTCCTAGAAAAATGTTGTTTTTATGTATTTTTGGTTCACGGTGAGGCTTATGCCTCAAAAAGCCTCGAGGCGTACACCTCGCCTCGCAAATGAAAAAGGCCTCAATACCCGATTTAGCATTTTTAAACACTGGATATAACTTTGTTTGACTAAAGATGGATAGGAATTTATGCAAATTTTGTCCATAGTGATGGTTGTGGATTCCAGGTGAAACAAAGTTTGAATGGGGTCAGGAAGTTTGGTTTGTTACCAACATTCTGCTGTTATTTTCAGAGTCACTAGGAGTCAAATGTCTCGTGGTTATTGAGAAGGATTTTGACAAAACAAATTTGAGCATTAAGCGTGGACCATTGAAATTGATAACCTGTTGACAGAAAATGCCAAGACTGAATTTGCCTCCTACAATATGATGCTCATTGATGATCTTTATTGATAACAAATGGCAAGATGAGTTGCATCTTGTCACGTGACTTTCATAGCTGACTAATTAGTAAATTATACTTTTGGAAATTGACTTCACTTTGGTATCTCCATCTTTTTTCTCCATGAAGCTTTCACTGGCTCATTGTTCATGTGTACTGGATTGAGGTATGCATCTTGATGATAATCAATGAAGGTGGTTTTGTACCGCAATATCAGTAAAACTATGGTATTAACTGTTTTATGTTGCCAGCTAGGCTCTGTTTTGGACCATTTCACATAAACATGTTTTATATACCTGGTGCATTCATGTTTCTATGCTGTTTAAAATGATTGGTTTTGCTACTCTATATGGTATGGTCATTGATAAACTTAAATTCGCAGGAATGCTTGTGGCCAGAAATTTTCTGCAAATTTGTGTTTGTATGGCATTGTTGACCAGTGTTAGGATGTAGTTATGATTCATTGTTGACCAGTGTTATGATGTTGTTATGATTTGGTTATTGCTCCAAGTTTCAAAAATTTGCCGATGGGATTGTGCCAAAAATTGAGTTGACACAAAAGGGAGGGCTTCATTCTATTTGATCTCAGCTTCAACAACTTCCTTGTTTATGTCACAAATTTGATTTGTTTTCCTTTTTAATGCTGATAAATGTAGCTGAAGCAAACACTTGAAAAATCCATCAATTATACGAGCATCACAAGAAAATGAACACTTCTTAATGTGAAAATATCAAAAGTCTTGTTCAGTTATGGACATCATAGAATGCAAACCCGTTTTCTCAGGTGTTTGGAGAAGATAATGCCATCTCCCTCAGAATTAGGATATAAAGTGTCCTTTACTGTTTTTCAACCACCAAATTTTGGGTCTCCTTCACCGCGTTAGATAAGTGTAGTGCTTAACCTTAATAACACTCTTGACAAAGTAGGGTGGTGGACCTGCACTCAGTTCATGAAGTAGCACGGACCAAGTAGAAATTTGCAATTAATTCATGCATTGAAAATTCTCAGTTTGTGCACTGGCAAAGGCCAGTTCAGAATGTCACCAATATGTCTTAAATGTCCATGGATTTTGACTTGATATTAAGATTTAATTTTCTTGATCAAAGAGGCGTAGCAATAAAGGGCCGAGCTTGAAAAAAGTAAGTCAGCCACTTCCCTTTTATGAACATTGCTTAGCTTATCTGCTGGTGAACAAACCATGTGGTATTCGGGATGTAGTGTTTTCTCTTATATTTCTTATAGAAGGTTCCCACCATACATCTTCACTAAGACTTGGTCTTCGATATATCCGCGTACGTCACGTTTCGAGTCCACTAGAGTGATTGGAAACTGTTCATGTCAGTATAGTTCCGATTACTTGCCCTTTTGTCATTTATTTTGTTTGAGAATTATTGGTGTTGAGGACTTCTATCTCAAGCCTGCAAGTATCAGAGAACCTTTCTTTGCTGAATGAATCTAAGTTAATTGATTCATGGTTGCAAGAATGTTGGAGGAAGTTGGGTTTACTGAAGGATTAAACGTGGCTGCATATTGACTGATGCTGCAATGCTGAATTTGTCCACTTTTTATTAAATTGATATGTAAAGTTGTACTATCTCAAGTGTATGTGCAATTTTATTCTCTAGATAATTTATTTTAAGTGAACACTTAGGCCCTGTTTGATTGGCATTATTTTCCAGGGAATTAGGAAAATATTTTCTACTTTCCACTTTTTTTGCTGTTTGATAGGCACAATTTTCTACCGAAAATATTTTCCACCTTTAGTCTACACGTGTGCATTTTCCAACTTTTTGATGAAAAAATTTTCCACGCTGGCTGGAATTTTTTTTTTTTTTTTTACAATGGAAACAAATGTCATAATCAATGGTAAAAAAAATTTCACTTTAATGGACAATTTCTATGTAAAACAAAGTCAAACGAATACTAAACTTTGATTAAAAAAATGATTTTTTAGAAAACAATTTTTTTTCTCTTTTTTTTTTTTTAACTTTTTGGCAATGGAAACAAATTTTATAACCAATTGTGGAAAAAAATATCACTTTAATGGACAATTTTCATGTAAAATAAAGTCAAATGAATAGAAAATTTAAAAATTTTCCGGGTGGAAAATTATACCAATCAAACACACTTGAAATCATTTTCCCTGCAAAATATTTTTTAGGCAAATCTTTTTCCTGTAAAATATTTTTTTTCCACCCATTTTCCACCATTGCAATCAAACGCACCCTTAGTTATTTAGCCCTGAAATTACATAATCATAAAGTAGCAGCCTCAATTACCATCTTATATCTGATATACTTGTAAGTTATACTGCTTTCTTAACAAGGAACAAGAACATGGTGACTAGTTGACATAACAAGCCTTTGCTTTAATTGCATATATGCTTTGACGATGTTGGGATACCATGAATTTAAACCTAGTTAGCCCTCTTCCAACATCCCTTGCCCCCTTCTTGCACTTTAAGCTCTGGATTGGGAGCTCAACTCTAGGAGTCATTAGACAAATTGCTGATATGCCATCTATGGGGACTTAAAAAGTTCAAAACTGCCCCATTTCAGTTTGTTTTAGGTGGCTCATCTAGCTTTTTTAACTTATAATGTTTTGGAAATTCGAGAATGAAATTAAGTTCTAACTACAGTGAATTGCTTCAGTGAGCCAATGGCTCAAATTGAATGAGTGGGGATTTGGTCTATTAATCACAAAAGTTCAAATTGCTTCGGATATATATATTTTTTTTCTTGAACATTTTGATTTGGTCTATTAATTACTGTTGTTCACATTGCTTCGGATAAGTTTAATTTTTTCCCCCCTGGCAGGCATGCTCACATTAAGGGATCTTGCAAATTCTATTGCTGCAAAGTTACAGGGACCCTTCTCAGAGGGTGCTGTATTATATGGGAAAAAGGATGGTTGTTTACATAGGTGCAAAATTGTGAAGGTTCCTGAAGAGGTGGACAAAACTCAATACGAGGTTGCCTGGCTTGGACGTGATAATAAAGCAACTGGAAAGGCATTAGTAAAGGGTGAAGACTTGACTGGGAAGAAACTACCTTTTACTAGGGCTGTTCTGAAGTCTTTTATCAAAGATTCAACATATCGAAGTTTTCCCTGGGTCTTACATGATAGTTTGGCGAAGAAGCATGGAATTTCAACTGCTCCTCCCAAAGAACTAATAAGTAAAATTTCCATACAAGATGGACTCATAGTTAATAATAGGAAGAGAAAAAGAAGTGACAATGAGAAAAATACTGGGGTAAATATTGAGATTTTTTTTCCCCATCTTTTTGGTTCTTTTTGGAATTAAGGCTGATGTTCCCATATTCTTTATGTTAATCAGGAGGCGAATGAAAATGGTTTAGTTCACAGGAAAGGAAATGAGAAATCAGAAGCTCAGGCAGTTAAATATCCCATTGATGATCTATTGGTGCAACAGTCTGAGGAAGACCATTATTTGACAGAGCGTCCTTCTCCATGCAGGGATTTCTATGTACCCATGGAGTGTGTTGGGAATCTTTTGATGGTGTGGGATTTCTGTACTTCTTTCGGCAGGTTATTAAGCTTGTCGCCATTCTCCCTCAGAGATTTTGAAAATGCCATTTGCCATAAGGACAGTACTCCATCTCTCATTGTGGAATCTTATTCAGCTCTTCTTCGCTTGCTAGTAAAAGACAGTGGCAACTTCTCCATGGCTATAGAAAATAAGAAAAGGAAGCCAAAGGTTAAAACAATTTGAACATATAGTTGGTGTATAGTTATTTCTGTCACGTGTAGAATTCTTTTCAATGGACTTTTCCATGTATTTTGAAAAAAATCATTACCCTATTCTTATTGTTGACCTCCTCCAACTTTATCTTTTTATTCCAGATTACAGCCGTCACTTGGACAGAGTATTTATGTGATTTCGTGGAAACAAGTTGTGCTTTGAAATTATCAACCCACGTCAGTACAATTAGGAGGGGTCACTATGGCCTTTTAGACATTAATGTGAAACTGGAAATCTTCCGAGAACTGGTTGCTCAAGTCCTTGAGACAGACGTTGTTCGGGAGAAGTTGGATGAGCATATTGAAGAGCGTCATGCACTTGCCTCCACAAGGAGAGATGAAGCATTACAGGAAGGTAAAAAGAGGAGAGAGAAAAAAGGATGCAGGAAAGCAGAGACTGACGTCAAGGAAGTTGTAGTAGAGCATAGACTGAATTCTGCTGCTAGTAATCACAATGGACTGAATGGATTTATTTCGGAAAAAACGAATGGGATCTCTCAACAGAATCACTCATCTGGGGACAGGTTGGAATTGAATGTTTTAATTTTTTTCCAGTAGAATGGTTCTTTGGAAAGTTGGGTTGAATATATTGTCTCTCTCTCTCTGTTCTCCCTATCTTTATTTCTGCTCTTAAAACATGTGACAGTGAGAGTGAACAAGCAATCGTCCCTGATAAGAATGCTAAGAAACAGAAGGATGCAAATACCTTGATAGAAGATACTAGCAATCCATCTAGAAAGGCCCTGAAACTGATGAAAGTTGACATCAAGGAAGCAATAGAAACGAAAAATACTGCTCAAAGGGTTTGCGCTCTCTCTCTCTCTCTCTCTCTTCCCACCCCCCCCCCCTCCTCTCCCCCTCCCTGTCTATCTCACAAAAAGGAGAGAGAGAGGCGGGGGGGGGGGGGTGCAGAAAGAAGTGTATCAATGCACATTATGGACTTCTACGCTGATCTTTGTATTTCTTGCTTGCTTATTCAGAAAGAATACCTTGAACGGGAGATGGAGAAGAGAATTGTACGCACCAGTCCATTGGGGAAAGACAGAAATCGTAACAGGTATTGGTTTTTCCGACGTGAAGGAAAAATATTTGTTGAGAGTACAAACTCCATGCAGTGGGGCTATTATGAGACTAAGGAAGAGGTATAATTAGAAGTCACTCTTTTCCGATTTTTTTTTTATAATTTTCTATTTCTCTATTTTTTTTATTTATATTCATCTTTTTTGCTTATCATAGCTTGATGCTTTGATTGGCTCATTGAATCCGAAGGGTGAGAGGGAAAGGTCTCTTAAAAAGCAGCTGGAGAAAAACTACTACAAAATAAAGTAAGTTATTCATGACCTTGTACCAAGAATGTTACTTTCTCATTTTCCATGCCTCAGTAAGGGTTGGAGGGGTGGGGGTGGAGTGGGAGAAAGTAAAATGTGGGTGTGAATCCTCTTGAATTTAGCCATTATTGATTGCTAAACTGAACACTGAACTTGTGTCTTGTCCCGGCCAAAAAGTAAGCTATCATGTGTTCCATACACGGGGTTTGCTGTAGATCTTTATATTTAAATGTGGTTTGATATTATTGAACAATATGAATATTCTTGGCCTTTTGCTCTGGAAGTTATTGTTTGTTTTGTTCTGCTGAAATTTTACTTCTGTTGGTTTTCTGTGTCGTGCAAATTTGTGGAACTTTGTAAATATCTTTTTCTTATCTGTCAATAGTTGTATTTTATCTTTTGATTAGTTTTTTACATCCTCAGTTGGGAATTGACATTACACTCCAGTGAAAGTGGCCAATCATTTTCCCCGATTGCATAATATACGAGACTGTTAGCATGTTTGGCCAAGTTTAAAATGAAAAATTTACTTTGTGTTTCCAACGTGTCACAATTTTCTTACTTTTAAGCACAAAAATTTTATTTTGGAAGTAATTATTACCATATTCCCAACCTTAAACAATAAAAAAAAAGTATTTATTTTAAAACCTATTTACAATGAACATTTGCCAAACATGCTCATTCTACTGTAGAACTCGGCTTGAGCTTTACATGTTAATACTCGATAATGGCTGGAAGTACGTTTCTTTGTTGACTTATAACTTTGATATTATTATCCTAACTCTTGAGCATTGATTTTTTATATAACAATTGTTCTTCACTTGATGTTTCCAATGACATTGATTGGGAAAACCATTTGAATCCAACTTTTAATGTATCTTAAATTTATTTGCAGCTTGGAATTTCAGAAAAGATCAAAGGAGGCTGCTCGCAGCATTGCAATGGAAGAAGAGGCTGTGCTTAGGAGGTCAACTCGTGTTCGTGCCCCACCTAGGGAAAATCCCGCAGTTGCCTTCCTTAAGTATGTAAACAAGTGGAAAGAACTCTAACTGTCATCTTCTCTTCCCAGCTAGATTATATAGGCAGTGTAGTACAGTTGCAAATATTTACTGGATGAAGAGGAAGAGTGGGTTGGTGACTCGTTTCCTTAAAGTTGAGGTGGGTGGGTTCGCGAGTAGTGAATTCTTCTTGTCCCGATGAAGAGTTTATTCATTTTTGATGTGACTGAATTTTTGGATGCAAAAGGTCATCATTGTATGGGATTTTTCACCTATTCAGGCCCATCTGATGGCACAATGTGCAATACTCTTGCTCCTTGTAAATGACATTCATTAGTTACTTCAATTTTTAATCGAGTTAGTTTAGGGCTTTGCGATATGTTATCTCGTCATCTTCTTTAGCTCGTATTTATTATTTATGTAGTCGTAGTTAAAATGCATCTAGTTGATAAATCTTCAAGCATTACACTTTTTTTGGTAGTCGATTGAAAAATTAACAAGTAGGGGTCAATTCGTTTGTACAAAGAGAGGAAAAGATTCTAGAATATATTGTTGGTGGTATCACTTTATAAGTTGCAATAAGAAAAACAAACACACACACACGAGGGCAAGGGGTCAAGATAGGGGTGGCAATGGTCAGTAGACACCTGAGCTTGATTCAATTCATAATTTGTTTCAATACGAGCTCAAGTTGCCCATGAATCGAACCGAGACGGGACGAGCCGAGCTCATGTGCCGCTAGACCCATTTGCCTCCCTAGGTCAGGATGTGCCAATGCTCGAGCCTCAAGTTCCCAATTGACTTGCACGGTTTATCGCTCTACTGATTTTTAATAGACCCTGTTTGGTTCACATTATTTTTTTTTATTTTCATTATTCTACTAATTTTCAACCACACATTCTTCAATAAAATAATATTTTTAATTACATCAATAACTTTTCTTTCTTTTTCAATCACATATTTCTCATCACATCAACAGTAAAAATGCATTCTTATTTTCAAAATGAATGAAGCTATGTGTACACAATTTTTTACACAATGTTTTACACCTCCCTCACATGGAGGGGGGCCCACACATAATAAAATAATCGTGGGCCCCCCTCCATGTGAGGGAGGTGTAAAACATTGTGTAAAAAAGTGTATGTACACATAGCACCACTCTTTCAAAATGTGCACCAAACAAGGGTGACAATATTATCGTAGACATGTCCTGTAATAAGAGCATCGGAGTTGCCATGTGTATAGGATCATGTCCAGCAAAGCAACAAACCCAACCTCCGCCTGTCGCCTCGAGCATGCTAACATTTATTACTCGCTATTTTTAGCCCGTCACGTGGTGGACCTTCATTCGAGCTTCGCCTTTCAATATCTTTATTGCCAGTCCATTTTACTCTTCGTTTTGGCATCAAAATGGAGTAATTATTGGCCAGCCAATAATATCTTCTGGCGCCGCCGCCATTACTTAAATCCATCACTTTCGCTACCCGCCCCACACACACACACACACAGTTGCTCTAGATAAACTTCCATCACAGATTCTTAATTGGTATTCTTTACTACTTTTTATAATGAGTATTAATGTATACAGAGATTGATTTTTGAGTAAAGTCCCTTCATGTAAGAGAATCTTTTCATTTTCCTCTCTTTATCATTGATTTATATGTAAAAACTCGTATATACATACAATACACCCATATTTGTGTTGAGGCGCGGCTGCTTTTGTTCTTTGCTGCTTCCCAGGTGCATTATCACTACTGGAACTATATATTTTTTCTTTTTTATACATTGACTTTTCTATTTTTTGTAATTTTGTCTGGGACATTATCTTTCTTTGTTTTTCTTTTTATTATTGGGATCACATGCAATCCTTTCTTGAGATCTGAAGTTGAATTAAAATGTTTGTGTGAAATGAAAGACGAGAATGATTTTTATATTTTTCAAATTCTTTGGTGCTAATGAGATGATAGAAACTGAGTATGTAAACCCCATATAATTTTCATTTAAATTATTTGAAAACCCCATGTATTAAATCTGGGATGCTTCTCTTATCTCTAAAGTATGCACTGAAATTGTAAGCTCAAAAGTCTATAATTTATTTGTTCACAAATGCTTTTCCTTTTTGTGCCTGCGTTTATATTGGCAGTCATTGACTGATTTTGCTCCAGGTGGTTAATAATACTAGTCGAATAATTCCATTTAGCAATATTTTACTTCTTTGAAAGATAGAGGGAAAGAATGCCGTCTTCCATGGTCATATTCAGGCATAACTGATATTTGATGGATTACTGTGGGTAACAGAAATTTCTCATCAAGTGTTAAATATATTAAAAAGAATGATATGATACATTCCTCTGTAGATTAATAGCCTGTGTTTTATACTTCCTGTTATATCGTGATGATGCTTGCTGTGATTGCTTACAGTGGGGATCATAAATATGGCGTCTGAACTCGTGAATTCTGCAACAAGTGACAAGCTTACTGAAATGGATTGGGCGAAAAACATTGAGATTTGTGAATTAGTTGCATGTGATCACAGGTGTAATTTCAATACTTTTGTACTGCATTGTAATGTTGCTATTATTGATGTACATTGCTCTCTCAATGGGGCCTCAATTCTGTTAGGTATTCAATATTTCGACAGAAGGTTCTCGTTGGATGTTCTTTCTTCTCTTTTCATCTTGTTAAAAGAATTTCTTTTTCCTTTTTCCTAAATGATTGATGATCATTATGCATTCTAGATGTAGAAGGTCAAATTTAACTTGGAACCTTCTTTCTTTCACTTTGAGTAATTTAATACAAGTAAATCTGTAAAATGGTGCTGAGGTTACTTTTTGTCTTGCTGAATCAAGTTTAATTTTTAATACAGGGTTGGTCTTGTTTAATTTAACATTAACTGTGTGTCTGAATGTCACTGTAGCCACTTGACCACTATTTTATGTATTTTGATAATACAGACAAGCTAAAGATGTTGTAAAAGCTATAAAAAAATGCCTGGGAAGCAAAAATTCAAACACTCAATTATTTTCAGTACTGGTAAGTGCTTATAGGGTATATTTTTCTGTTTGGTTTGATGGATCCCTTTTACTTGCGGTGGATTATATTTGCCTCCTGACCACTTACTTGGAAGCATTGATAAGACTATTTGTTTCTGGTTGGATTCATAGCTTCTTGAGATGTTGATGAACAATATTGGAGAACATGTTCATCAGCAGGTTATAGACACAGGTATTCTTCCTATGCTTGTGAAGATAGTTAAGAAAAAGGTGGACACTCTTTTCCACGTCTTATGCTCAGTCATTTGTTGATTTAATTAAATTAAAGAAATAATTTTTTTTTATCTCTGTTTGTACAGTCCGATCTTTGTGTAGGGGAAAAGATTTTTCTCCTCTTAGATGCGGCTCAAACATCTCTTGGTGGAAATTCTGGGAGGTTTCCTCAATATTATTCTGCTTATTGTGAATTGGTGGTAAGTACAGAGCAAGCTATATATTAATTGCAAGCTTTTAAAAATTTAGAATCGAAGTCCATATTGAGCAAATGTTGTTCCAGCCATTCCTGTTCATCACTGTGTTTCTAGTCTAAACCCGGATAAATTCGAGTCTTTCAATGATTTAATCATGACAATCCACATTGCTATTTTACCCTGGAACAGCTACTGTATTTGTATGCTTTTTATCTTTTTCCAAAAGACTTAATCTTTTTATCCATGTTTTTCTTTCTTCAAACGATGTCTTCTGTATGTTTACTATCATCAATTAAAAAATATCATGGTCCCAGTTATCTAATAACTGTTCCCAGGTTGAATCTGGACCATCCAATTTCCTTTTCTTTTATTTTGGAATTGTTCCAACAGTATGGCTGTTTGGTTGAACTAGGGAATAGATTTTTGGTTGGTCTCAATTACCAGAATAAAAACCTTTTCATGTTGAAGAGGCATAAATAGACCTCTGTTGCAGTATCTCACCAAAATACTGGATTGGTCATTTTGTGCGTTTCGTCCCATGCATGATTGTATATATTTCTATATTCTATTTTTTCTATTTCAATATGCATTTTGAAGTGCATATCAATGTCAATGAAAGATGTTTAATTAAAAGGACAAGTATTTTTTATGTAAAGAAAAATGAATCTTCCTTAAAGATGTACATTGATTTATGTCCCATGCTTTTTCTTTCAATGAATATTTTTGTCTTTGTTCACTGTATGATATGTATTTCGGTAGACTTGCCACCTTCTTTTGTAGACTTTGTTGACTAAGCTAACAATAAAAACATCTTCCAGAGCGCAGGAGTGCAATTTCCTCAAAGTTCTTCTGACGCCCCTAAACCTCATTCTAGATTGGAGGTGAATAAGAATAAATCATCAGATAAGCAATCTGCTGCTCCTCAATTTGAAAGAAAAGCACCCAAAAATGTTTCCGTATCAAGGTACCAATACCATTGTTGCTTCATATAAATCCTCTTATATCCAAGGGAAAAAGAAAACAATCAGTACTCTTAATCTCTATTTTATGGCTTTTTGATCATCTTACTTTTAACAATTTCAAATTTCCACAGTATACTTGAGAAAGCTGGCACTGCTGTAGAGGTCTTGAGGGACGTCCTTAATGCTGTTGATACTCAACGTTCCGAGGTATTTAATGTTTTATAATTTCTTCTGCTGACAAAGATAAGCTTCATACTTCTCAATGCTTAGTTGATGTAGTAGAAATGATAAATACCTATAACTAGTAAATAAACGTTGAAAAATTATAAATTCAGAAAAGATATAGCCTATTTATTGTTTCATTATCATGAGATTCAGCAGCCAAATTATATGATGACAAAACAACCACAAACATATGAGCAACAAATACTCTGGAAAATAAGCCTAATAAACTGACACACACCTTGAAATGATTTGTTCTGTGTGTCAAAGAATGAAGACAACATTTACAATAGAGGGGAGCATTCAATGGACCAATACGTTTGACAAATTATCACAACTCTTAAATTAACTTAATCTAACGGTATAGATCTTACTTTAAAAAAAAAAAAAATACTAATCATCTTAACCCCTCCACCACCCTGCTGCCACCTCCTTAATAATCAAGGGGCATTTCTCTGCCGAACGTAGGGGGGTGGGAGGAAAGAGGGTTGGGATTTCTCCCCTTTAACCAAGAATTCAAGGTGGATTTCTCCTTGTTCACTGGGTTAACAGTGGGTGATCTCCCCCCACTGATAATTCAGGAGGACTTCTACCCTCATCCCTTGATTAAGGAGGCGGTGGTGATAGTTGTGGTGGGGTGGGTGGATGAAGGGTGGGGTGAATAAATACGTGATGGGCTGCATATATTGAAATTCTAGTTCCAAGATCAAGTCCGGAATCCGAGTACGTCGCAATGACTCATGCATCATTTGAGGTATTCTGGTTGAAACATTTGTTGAAGGATCTTGTTTTGACATCAGAAAGCCAATGGGTTTTACGGTTAATGAAGCTGCTGCAGCTCTTGCACCCAATTAATTTTCCATGGAAGGACCAAACATTTTGAGATAGATTGTCATTTTGTTCAAGATGAAGTATTGCAAAAAATTCATTTCTTATGTGAAAACTGGATAAAATTTTGCAGATCTAGTACCAAGTCATTGGGCAGTTTGAGGGTTAGGTATATCTTTCACATTTTTGGCACATACTATGTAGCTCCATCTTGATGGTCACAGTGAGCAAAGTAACGATATTTCTGTCTTTATGTTCTTTCCTCTTGTACGTGTGTTTGTGTTTGCATGTATGTATGTATATGTCTATCTACGTGTGTATTGAGCTAGAGGGCTACAAAGTTTTCTGCAGCCTCTCTCTCAGGTCACTTTTGGCATCCTCCCGCCTCTGTCATTTTTTCCTCAAGCATGAGAAATGAGAATTATTGCAAACATGAGTAGGCCACGAATTTTATACAAATTGGAAATTCAAATAAATGGAATAACAATTTACTGTCTCAATTCTAAGATATTAATTGAATTGCCCATTACTTAGTGTACTGTGGTGTTTATTTTCCTTGTTCATTTTTCCTGATCTTTAGTACAACATTATTGTTTTTCCAGGGAGCTAAGGATGAGTTCACTCTTGATCTTGTCGAACAATGTTCATTTCACAAGCAACAAGTAATGCATCTTGCAATGACTTCTAGGTAAGACCACTTCCGTACTTGTGTCGAACAAACAAGTAATGCATCTTGCAATGATATCTAAATATGACCACTTCCATACTTGTGTGTCTAACAAACAACAATTGCAGAATAAGAAAACAAGATGATCACACACTCAAAACTTAGTGAAGGCTGAGAGAGGATCTGAAGAGAATTTGAAATGCCAATATCTGGATATTTTTATCAAAAGACAACCAAACGTTTAGAAATCTCAATATGAGGTTTTAAACAGACAACTAGGACAGAGTCCGAAGTACCCTTTCAGAAATAAATAAATGGACATAACTAAACTTCAATCAAAGCAGCAGAATAAAAGCAGTAGAATTAAATTATCCCCTCATATTCAAAGTTTAAAGGCTGACCATCTACTGCATCACATACAAAACTTATATTTCAACTGAAATAACCGTGCACTTAATAACCTGCATTTCACAATGCATCGTCTGTAAGGCAGCCAATTGTACATGTCTGGTCACCAATGAATGCAATACATATTGTTGACGTTCAAAACTGACGTGGCCAATTTTGATCAACCTAATGATGATTTTGAGTGAGGTGATTAACTGAAATAGAAAAGACTTACATTCTTTACTTTGTTTGGAAAGTGTAAGAGTACAAAAGTGGAAAATATGAGATTGCATGGTCCATGGAGGGGACCAATGAATCCAATTTATAACCCAAATTTGGCAAGTTGGCCATCCCAGTCACGTCGTCTACCGTGTTTAGATTGCCTCCATACATCAGCTATAGTAATTCTCTTATTAGGTGTGCCATATCATTCAGCCCCTGTTTATTTCCCATTCCTTGCAAGAAAAAGAGTTTTGAATAGAGTTTTTTAGTAGAATGTGTGGTTTCAATGTAGGGAAAAGTCTTGGCTTTACGTGTAGAAGGATCATGCTACATGTACCGAATTTTTTTACCGAATCTTTTACCTACTACTCACAATGGGGATGAGGACCATATTGTCGGAATTTTTAAATACACGCGGATCCCGCACATTATGTGAGAGGGAGTAATCCATTATGTACAAATGAATTAACCCCGTGCAGAATATTTTATTATGTAAATGTGGTTGAAAATGAATATGTAGAAAAAAAGTTTTAAAAATATGGGAATCAAACAAGGGCTCAGTTTGGGCATTTTTTTAAAGTGGATAATGAGGTCGGCCTCTTGTAGCTTATCATGATGTTTGGGATAACTACAGTTATTCACATAATTGCTGATCTCTGATTGGTTGGCTATGATATGCTTACATCAACCCTACCACGTGTCCTCGTGGGATAGGTCATGGTAGATGTGATGACGTCACCTAATCAAATCAGTAATGTTGATGTTTCTCAATCATGGTGGAGCTCGTCGAGTTGAAGTATAACTTGATCTGAGCTATTTGTTGGGATGACGTCGAGTTGTATTTGATCTTGTTTGGAGGCTTTTATTTAGTGAAAGGTTTTGTCATCAATCCTTGATTAAGAAATTGATATCAACACATATCCTTTCACCCCCTATAAATGCTACCCTTTTCTTATACGTATATTTTCTTGAAATTCTTCTGTATCTGCAAATGGGAATGTTTTCCTTCTCCCAATTTACGAACAAAAATGTATCAATATCACTTAGGGAGGTTTATTGTATTGGTGAAGAGACATGTGCGAGGGCACTGAAATTATGTTCGAGGTGTCCAGGAGCGTTGTGGTTTGTCATTTCAATGATCCACAAATGTCTGAGATATAAACAAATAGAAAATTGTGATGGAGGTTAGAAAAAACAAAAGCCTGTTCTGGGTAATCATTTATCTACTAAAAGCACAGAAATTTTTGATAATGAAGTCTCAATTATATATTTTTGTATTTTCTAGGGATGACAAGATGGTTACTCGAGCTATTGAGCTAAATGAGCAGCTTGAAAGAATTTTACAGAGACACGATGCCCTCATTTCTCGTGGGACTACGCTCGTATCAACTCACATTGACCATGAACAGGCAGGGGAAGAGGAAGAGGCTGAACAACTTCTCCGAAGGTTAAGATGTTGCATTACATTACTCGGGGAAAATATTTCTCTGAACCAAAGTGTAAAGCCAGCCAGTTTTCTCTCAAAACCGTGCAAATGGCTTCTGCTTCGTGTCTTGTCATCATCAATATCATTAGCATTAGCATTTGAATTTGAATTCAATCTTCTAACTTATACTCACACTAATTGTTGGGCAGGATAAGGAAAGGAAAAGCTTGTCTACAAGCCGAAGAAGAAGAAAGCCAAAGAGATTTGCCATTGAGATTGAAGAGACCTTCTGTTCCTGGGGAAATGCTTCATCGCCCCCTCATACTACCATTAACTGTGGAACGGCCAAAGCGAGAACTTGTTCAGCCAATAACTATGGAGCCAATGCAAGAAACTGCACAGCCACCTACTGTGGAGCAAAAGCAAGAAGCCAATGTGGGAAGACCTATGGTTGCACTACCGCCACCCCCTGCTAAACCTGTTGAGCGAGAGAGATTCTTCCGTGAGAACAAGGCTGACGGTTCTGGCTCTTAATGGCCACATGAGCTGCCTCACGTTACACTGTCGTAATGCCAACACTTCTCTTAACACAAGTATTGATTACAGTGACCGAGCAAAGAGCCTTTTTTTGTTTTTTTTTTTTTTGGGACAAGCACTTTCTGCAGTGCTTTTAAAATGTTGGATTGCAGATAGCAAAGAGGATTTACAGCTAAATCCTTGAGATAATAGGTGTGATTTAGAAGGGTACATGGTGTTTTTAGTATTATCAGAACCTTGAGTGCTGAATATGAACTTGTATTTGGAAGCTGATGATGATTAACTTTTTTATACTTTATAACTACACGTTCTTTTTTTTCAAAAAAAAATCACTTCATACAAAATTTATTTTAAAAAAAATATATGTCAAACATACCCATAATTATCTTTGGAAGTTGTTATTTTCATACACCATTTTTATATTTCAATAAGCTTTTAAAAACGTTTCCAACTTTATGTGAATTTACTTAAATAGACAAGAATAAAATCAAGTAAAATCTCTCTCTCTAAATTCATCCACTAAAGTTCCAGCATTAAATTCAAACTCTACCACCAAGTAAATAAGATAAAATCCCATCACCTTTAGAAGTCAAAATTCTTCTTTTCCACCTCAAATCGCCAAGAATAAATTCAATACTAGACCTTGTAAATAGCCCAGAAAAACACAACAAAAGTCAAAGAATATTAAAAGTTAAAGAAGTCACAGGCAAAAAGTATGCATAGATTGAACAAGAACAGGAAAAATTGATAGTATGGTAAGCAAAAATAAACAGACAAAAAGGCCAAGAAGAAAGTTACAAACTTTAAGAAATCATATTTCAGAGCAAAATTCTACTACACATCATACTCAAGATTTATTGCTTAAATAAATCTACTACATAACCTGATAAACATAAAAAGAAGGCAGGTTAATGGAGAGGGACATACAAAATAAAATCGTAAAACTCGATGTGCGCAATCGAAGGAAGGCCAGGAGGGGTTGTGTTATCATTTAAAAAATAAGGTGTTAGGTTTTTTCTTTCAAAAATCAGGCTTATCCCACCCACCTACACAAATCCTAATTTATTCTTTTACCCATTCTCCCAAGTCACAATCACACCCACACCATCAAAATTGCTGCCCGCCACCACCGTCCATCGTCGCCACCAACATTCCACTATTGTTGCCAATATGTAAGCAGCATCGACTACTCTAAGAGCAACGCGGGTGCTGTGCCTGAGATTGCGCACCACCTATGGCTCGATGGGTGCTGACGTCATAGAGTAAAGGGGAGGGAAAAAAAAGTTTGGGTGAGGGCCTCTAGTGCAATTTGTGAAATAGCAGACCCCTGCTTGCAATTTCAGACCGGGGGTCAGTTTGCAAATAGTGATTGTTGTTGATGGCGGCGGCGATGGAGTAGGATGATGAGTGTTTGTGATCACTTATTTGAGAAACTAGGATCAATAAAATGGGTAATTTGTATTCAATAAATAATATGTGACCTAAAAAAGTGTGATTGCAATTAAATTTGTAATTGTGATTCATAATTTGTGTATTTGTGACTGTGATCATAATTGCGTGTTATTGTGAGATGTTGACGTGTTATCAGGAGCCTGTTTGGTAGGGATTTTTGAGGGAAGAATTGATTTTTGAATAGTGATATGATGGGAAATGTGTGACTGAAAAAGAAGAAAAAATTATTGATGTGATGGAAAATATTATTTTATTGAAGAATGTGTAGTTGAAAATAAGAATTGATTTACTGTAGAAAATAAAAATCCATACCAAACAGGCTCCAGGTGACCACCTAATTTTTGAAACTTTTTCACAAATTCTTATTTTTGAAAGTGTAACTTGAAACATTTGTAATTATGTATTATTCTCTTAATTTTTTTGTTGGGAAATTATGAAAAATAAGGGGTTTAAAGATAGCTTTTTAAAATTCAGGTCCAAAGTTTATTTATTCAAAAATCAGGTAATATATTAATACCCTAACCCTAATTTATCACTCTCAACTCCCTCACCTCTCTTTCTCGCGCTTCCTCTCCCCTCCCATTCCCTCTCTCTGTAAATCTCCCCTCCCCTCTTTCCGTCGTCGGTCCGACGACCTAGCGCTGAGGTAGTGCCTTGGTGCTGCTGCAATGAAAAGGGATGACATAGAAGCAGATCAACCGTGCCACCCAAAGTAAATCCACCGCATCGCTGCACTTTTTCCTTCTTCATCTTCCCCTCCCATCTCTCTCGCCTCTCGTCTTCTCCTCCCCTATCTCTCTATGAATGGTGCGACGCTGTCGTGAATGTCAGCATCGCAATAGCAGTGTCGTGATGCTCGACGCTGTGCCGACTGATGCAGCGGTAGCATTAGCGTCGTGACGCTTGAGACTGATGTAGTGGCGGCTGTGGATTTGGTTACGGCAATGTGTGGTGGTAGCGGCGGCTGTAGATGTGATTTTGGAGTGAAAATGGTGATTTTGTTGGTGAGGAGGAGGTGGTGTGTTGTTATTGTTGGTGGTGGTTAGTGGCGATGGTTGTGGTTGGTGGTGGAAGTGATAGTGTCAGTGGTTTGTGACCAAGTATTTGGTTATCTGTGACCAAGTATTTAACTGTGACCTAAAAATTTGACAATATGTGACTAAAAATAATGTGACTAACAAATTTGAAAACATGTGACCAATAAAATTAATTATAACCTATAAATTTTTGAATTTGTGACCTAGAAATCATCTTTGACTAATTAATTTGATAATATGTGACCAATAAATAAATTGTGACCTAATTAATAAATATTTTTAATTAATTACCTAACACCCGAGTTTTGAATTGTTAAATTATCTACCTGACTTTTGAATTGGTGTAAACCATACACCTGAATTATGAATTTTTCCCTTTTTGTTTCAGTCTTGGGCTAAGTCAACACAGGCTGGATTGAATTTGTAGACGGCCCAAAAAAAAAAAGCTGGACTGAACTTGGATCTGGTATGGAGCTGGCACGGACTGTAGCCGTGTCCAGCCCAGACCTAGATCCGCCACTATGTTAAAACAATATCTTGATGAGAATCGTCATATTCCTGAATTCCCTATTAAATATTAATCAGTATAAACCCTGATCCTGATTAAAACCTCAATTTCCAGAAATTCCGTGAAGATCTTCTATGCTTCAACCTCCACTCAACGCTTACAATCAATTTGAGAGTAAGAAATACTTTGATTCGTTTTCATTCTCCATTTTCCATTTCACTTCACCCACTGTCTGGATTAGTAGTGTTGTTCATGTGAATATTTTAAGTTTTTTGTTCAAATTACCAAATTCTCGTACACTACAGTAGTTAAATGCATCGAAGCTTGAAATTTTTGAGCTACAGAGGACTCAGAAGCAGTACCACAATTTTTTCGAAAACAACCCAACATCCCATATTTCCCATTCCTCAGTGGAATAACAATCTCAGCTGTAAAAATAGTAATGGGTTTGTTTTGTTTAGAGCATTATTTACGCAAAGCAGTTCTGCTACATATTCTAGTCGAATGCCTGACCCGAATGACCCGGCCACCTTGATGAAGGAGGATGGAGTTGCAGTTTGTTCCCAAATGTGGATTGAAAATTTCCGAGAACCCGAAAAAACTGTTACCAATTTGACCAATTATTTGAGAAGATTTGAGTTGTGGGTATTTGCTTATCAGAAAGTATGTGCTGACGAAACAGGTGCTTACATGCCTCGCAGTGCCATTACGCGCTCTGCCCTTGAGGACTTGCTGGGGTTGCGCAATGCAGTCCTTGATAATAGGTTTAAGTGGGGAGCTAGGTTACAATTTTTCATTAGGTCTCCCAAAGACAAGACAGATTACGAGTCCTTGTCGAAGAGGAAAATTAGAGCGATTTTGACGACGACTCAGCCAGCTGCGTTTCAGGATAGAATTGTTCAGGAGGTGTTGTTTTTGATTTTGGAGCCAGTTTATGAGGCGAGGTTTTCACAGAGGTCGTTTGCATTTAGGCCAGGGAGGAATGCCCATACAGTGCTGAGGGTAATTAGGAGGAGTTTTGCAGGCTACTTGTGGTATATAAAGGGTGATTTGAGTGCCATGTTGGATGGAATGAAGGTTGGGATGGTTATAAGTTCTCTGATGAGGGATGTTAGGGATAAGAAGGTGATTGATTTGATAAAGGCAGCACTGACGACGCCGGTTATCACGAGTAAGGTTGATGACGGAGAGAAGAAAAAGAAGAAAAGAAAGTATCAGAAGAAAAGAGTATTGGCAGAAGATGAGCCAAAGCCTGATCCATATTGGCTAGAGAGCTTTTTCGGGTTTGCACCTGAGGAGGCTGAGATGCTTCCTTCATGGGGTCATTGTGGAATCCTTAGTCCTCTTTTGGCTAACATATGTCTTGATGAATTGGACCACTGGATGGAAGATAAAATTAAGGAATTCTATCGGCCTTCGAAGAATGATGTGATATGGAACAGTTCTGATGGGGATGCGGAACAAGGAAATACATCTTGGCCGGAATTTGTTCCAACTAGTGGCCCAGATAAGACCAGGAAGATTGATTATATCCGTTATGGTGGTCATGTTTTGATTGGAGTTAGGGGACCAAGGGCAGATGCAGCAACGCTGAGAAAGCAGTTGATAGAATTCTGTGACCAGAAGTATATGTTAAAACTTGATAATGAAAGCCTTCCCATTGAACACATAACTAAGGGCATCATGTTTCTTGACCATGTATTATGCCGTAGAGTAGTGTATCCTACTCTGCGGTATACTGCTACTGGTGGAAAAATTATTAGTGAAAAGGGCGTGGGCACGTTGCTGTCAGTCACGGCTAGCTTGAAACAATGCATCAAACAGTTTCGAAAGTTGAGCTTTCTAAAGGGAGATAGGGATCCAGATCCACAACCTTGTTTTAGAATGTTTCATGCTACCCAAGCTCATACGAATTCTCAAATGAATAAGTTCTTGTCAGTAATGGTTGAGTGGTATCGATATGCTGACAACAGGAAGAAAATCGTTAACTTCTGTTCCTACATAATTAGAGGTTCACTTGCAAAGCTGTATGCTGCAAAGTACAAGCTAAGATCACGAGCAAAGGTTTACAAGATTGGTTCTCGGAATTTAAGTCGCCCTCTAAAGGAAAAGAAAGGGCAGTCACCTGAGTATCATAATTTGTTACGAATGGGTCTTGTCGAATCAATTGACGGACTACAGTATACTAGAATGTCTCTTGTACCCGAGACTGACTACACACCTTTTCCAGTTGGTTGGAGACCAGATCATGAGAAAGCGTTGCTTGAATATTTAAGGCTGGATGACCCAAAAACTCTCGAGGAGCAGCGGAGTTGCCTTAGAGATCAAGGTCTGATTTCACCTCAGGATTATGTTTCAATGCTCGTTTGGAATTACAAAAGGAATGCTGTTGCAGTTGATCAGCTTTCCTCTCTGTTAACTGGTGAGAATACGCAGAGTAGCATAAAGAGAGGAGCAGAATTTTTTTCAACATCAAATGACGAAAACAGCTATAAGAAAAATACAAAAGAAGAAGACAACGAAGAAAGGATTTTTGTGGCACGGATGTAAGATTATGTAAGTCCTGTACTTTCAGTGGTCATGGTTCTTTCTTCTTCTCTGTGTATGCTGACATTGTTTATTAGAAAAGCACGAAACAGTTTTTATAGCAATGACATGTCCTGTTTTACGAAAGATTGATCACTTGAACTTGAGTTTGTATTAACAAATGTTACACATTAGAACATTTTCTCTCCCAATTTACATTTTTAATTCTTAATAGTTGTATAATACAGACAATACATAGAAACAATTATGCAAGTTCGTTCAATGCCATATTACAGAAAACGACCAAATAATCACTTTTCAAAATACGTTGCAGAAAAATTCTGATGAAATGATATTAAAGTGGAAAATAGTTAGTAATTGTCTATTGGCATGCAAATATAATACAATCTAGCACCATATGAGGACACCATATGATCAAACTTCAAAGCATTGTTGAAGGTCAAAAAATGTCCACAGGTTCATCTGACTAAACTTGCCTTGTACAAAATACTTTCCTCTAAATCTTCTCTATCCCCGCTTTCATCAACATCAATGTGGATTCCGTTCATCAGTTGGTGAACCGGGAACAAAAGGAACAAAACCCCGTCCACCAAACACTGGGTGCATGAACGTGTCATCAAACTTACGCTAATAGCGATGCACAGTGTGAGTAGGTGTCGTCAAAAGCATTTGTAGACTAGTAGGTCATCACCCAAATCAGCTTCGGAGTCCTGTTGATGCCCGATGAGTGGTACAATCACCGTCCTTGGAGTATTAGGACCAGACGATGCAGCACTGCTAGACTGTTTCGGATGTGGTAGAAGAAGTCTTATATATAAGTGGCTGTGTCATTAAACCACATACCTACAAGACAAAATAAAGTGAGCGTGTATTGAAATGAAGAAGTAAAAAGGAGTGGAAGCTAGAAGGCAGGGGATTCGTTAGCATAGTCGAGAAAAGAACAACAGTAATAGTGCTGGCAATCATTATTGCATGCGGTTTTAGTTGTGTGCGCCCAGAACTCGAGAACTGCAAAAACGGAAAAAGGCCATTTGTTTGTAGGATATACTCGAGGAGATGAGAAACTTCATCAATGAATATCAACACACGAAGAACTTGTAAAAGAAAGAAATAAGGAAAAAAGAATATCTAAATTGTGCTCTGATATTTGGTTTAATATCCTTGACATCTTTAATAGAATTCATATTAAGAAACACATTCAGCTGTGGCTTCGTCGCTTGGATGGAGGTTGTCCGCATCAAATCTACAAGTTCACCTATTATAAGCAAGGGCCATATACACAGCACCCCTCATGAGTCCAGCCCACCATATTATCACCTATCAAATGAGAAGAATGAATTTAATATTCACTTTGAATTAATAATTTGGGATTAAACTCAAGTGAAAGCAACTGCTTACTTGTTCCCTGAAGGTGATACGTTTATTCCGAGATTTCTTCGTTAAGTTAGTTAAGAATGATAACGGAAACACAAACGATGCTCTCCCTAACAAAACTAGGCACAGAAGTATTGAACTCACTGCAGCTGAAGTCCCGGGACTGCAAAGAACCCAATTTAGAGAACATGAGAAAAAATGCACAAAAGATTTTTTTCATATACTGCAGAAAATATGTAAATCATGCGAATGATCTCCAAGGACGAATATCCACTCAGATCATTAGAAATATATTCTCTAGTCTGAATGTTGTCAACATAGCGGTCATTAACAAACCTCCACTTTTCAATGTCCAAGGCATCCATACCAACATAGAGGAAGATAAAAGTCTCAGCAACAAATGACAAAGTTGCAAAAGCACGCCTGTAAATTCGTCAAATTATTAATGCATTCATTGAGTGGCTAGTCTCACACAAGTAAATGAATTTCAATGGTTTACAATCAAATTCTAGTGTAAACATACTTTCTAGTAATTCTTGAACTCTCAGTCAAATTGTGTCAGATGTAATGAGACTCACAATTCCACAGAAAAAATACGGTGAGAATTCCACTCAAATAGAATAGCTGCATCAAATTGAAAGCAATTTATGGTATCCCCAAAGTTCTAAATACCAATTGCATGCTGGAATGAAAAATTTCAGAGTTGATAAAAGGAATCTTACTTCGGCTAGAATATACGATAAATATGCCATGAGAATCATAAGCGCAACTTCATGATCTGTAGAGTGCCTGAATTACAATATAAGTTCGCCTTGAATTGCCATAGATATATTTTCGACAGAAGATAATGCTAGTGATAATACCCAGAGAAGAGTAAAAATCAGGAATGAATAATTGAAGTACAGATGCATGCATTTTAGACCAGAAAAGTAATGTTCAAAGAATTCTGATCATGCTAAGGAGTGAGTTGTGTTATAAAAATGGAAGTATTTCCTATAAATTTAACATATGGGATTCTGGCCTCTTACCATACAATCTATTTATACAATAAAGACTCAAACCTACAAGATGGAAGAGTAAGAGAGAGGCTTCCACACTGTTATCTGTATGCATGGAGGGAGGAGAGGGTGTTGCATAACCTAATAATCCTCAAAGTACGTTTCTATAGTAAATAAGGCTTCTATGTATGTCAATAAGAACTTTGGGCTTTCTAAGCTTCTGTAGAACTCCTATTTGAAAGTCATATTTATTTCCTTTCTTAGTCCCATACCATATATTTCTGTTTCTTTTACATCACAGACGTGAACTTTCTGGTGCATAATGCTACCTATTATTTTATTCAAATACTCATTGTCAGCCTTCGGCTTATTATATATACTAATAATTTAATACAAGAAATTTCATTACTGTATTGATATAAACAGAATTTAATATTTTGAAAAAAAGAAAAAGAAAAACTTTGCTTACATACCTTTTCGTCAATAAAAGAATCAATTCTATATCATAAAAAAGGGAAACTTCCTAAAATTTTAATTTTTAATACCTTCCGAAGTATAACTTTTTGATTATATAAGCACTGAGAAGTCCAGCCTGCAGCAGAAATTAAAATGCCATATCAGAGAGAAAAGACAACATGCACGTGCTTTCGTGTGAGAATAATCCTGGAAGGAAGATGAAGGAGAGAGAGACTCTTACCAAAATGCCAAGTAGCGTGCTTGCAAGAAATAAGTACAAGAAGCTTCCAATAAAGTGTAAAGAAATTGTAGGATCAATAGTTGTCATATCAGAGCTTTGAATGGCTTTGAAGTAGCATCATTCACTACACCTTCTCCAAATACCAAACTGTAAAGTAGGGGCGTCTCATCTTGATTTAGCACCTTATAGCATTAAAACAATTGTCATTTCAGAATGTGTGGTGTTTTCGTAAGATTGGAGTAAGCTTTAACATAATTTTACCTGCAATGTGCAAACAGAATCTGTTGCAGCAAATATTGCACCAAGCTTTAACATAATTTTACCTGCAATGTGCAAACAGAATCTGTTGCAGCAAATATTGCACCAATTGCTGAAATGAGGGAGAAGAAAGGGAAACCCAAAAAATTTAGGTGGAGCCCCATCTAACAAGTAAATATGTGAAGCAAACAGAAGTTGCAAGGTAATACCTGTAAGTGTTATGCCCTAGGTCCAATCAACTTTGGACATAAACACTTTGAATATATATAATCAATGCATATATATGGCAATATCTATTATTTAATTGAATTAATATTCTAATAAATTAAATAATAGAATCCGTAGATTCAAGTTTTGGTGATTTGTTAATCACAAGGAGTTGTGATTGTGAGATACAAATTACATATGACTGAATCTTAAATCGTCCGTGGTCGAGGTAATAACGAGATACGGATATTGTTATTACGGATAGACTATCGCGTGTGGCATTCTTACTTGTGAAGTAAGTAGCTGATCTCACAAACTAAAGTGTGGTGACACTTGAATGAACACATGGATGTTTTGTTATAGAACAAAACATTGGAGACCCACTGAGAGATTCCACATGGATAACTATCTTAGTGTTAGTGGTTAATCTCTAACGTTCGGTAGTGTAATTGGTCCTTTGACTTGAGGTCATCATAGTACCTTATATGAAGGCAGACATACTTTGGTGGTGTTGGATGTTGCTCTGTCAAGGGTCGCTAATACAGCATTGTTCGGGTATGTCAAGAATCATATGAAGGTTGTGAATGATCAATAGATGATTCGTCACTCTTAGATAGTAAGAGATTATAATCTACATTTTATCCAGTTAAGTTAATAATGAAATCCTTGGCCAAGGTGAACTCATAAGTCGGAAAAGAGTTTTCGACGTACATTGACTTAACAGTAGGATAAAAGATATGATCGATAATTGAGATTGACACATATCCATATCTCATAATTGATCGGATCATATTGACGAAAGGATTATAGTTTCACGGTAAACGAACAAGTTTGGTTTTGTCATGCTACGTGATATTTCCCGTCACATGTATTGCCCTGATACATTGTTAGATGTCAATCTGGGACAACGAAAATGAATTAGTGATAAATTAAAAGGGGCGTTTTAATTTATCGATTTTGATTAGATCAAAATAATAATTCACGTCGTTCGGCATCGTGATCGGGAACCTAATGGGTCACGCACAAAAGAGAATCAGAAGAATGAGATTTACCAATTAATTAATTGACAAGTGTTGGATAATTAATTAATTGGGTTGTTTATTAATAGGCTCGAATTAATTAATTCATGGACCGGATTTAATTAATTTGATTAATTAAATATTGGACCGGGTTAAGTTTAATAGATGGGCCGAGTCCATCTGGACTTATATTAATAGATTACTAGGGTTTGAAAAACTGTAGAGAATTTTATTATTCTTGCTGGCACAAGAAAAGAAAACCCTAGCCGTCATTCTTGTTCTCTGTGTGGATTAGAGGTGTCAATCCGGGTGGTCCGGGCCGGGTCGGCCCGCCAACATGTGAGCCCGGTAACGGCCCGCGTGAAAAAAAGCCCGCCCGCTGCGGGTTCCGGGCCGGTTACGGGTCGGCCCACAATTTTGGACTACAACCCAGGCCCGCCGCGACCCATCCGGGTCGAGCCCATGCGGGTCACGGGTCGCGTGGTCATGATTCGTTCCGATTTGGCCCGTATGATTGTATAAATAAAATTATAAAAATATAGAATTTTTCCGGCTTGGCCCATATGGAGAGCAACTATCATTGAAAATAGGATTTTGAGAAGAAGAATCGCGAAAATCCATAATATAGTAGGATTAAAAAATTTAGTAGTGACTAGTGAGAATCGAGAAGAAAGAAATATAATCAAGATGATGATGATATTTGCAATTGAATAATTGTAATTGTAGTAAGGTAGTAACAAGTATGAACTATGAAGTATAAATGTATAATAACTAATGAGAGGGTATTGTAAAAATAAATGTAAGAATAAATTGGAATTTATCGATGAAGGGGATGATATTACCGTTAGAAAATTTATATTACCATTAGTTAAAATTAAAGAAAAAAAATTGACCATGCAAAGAAGCTACGTCTTTTTTGAATTTTTTTATTTTTATTTTTTCAAATTTTTTTGTTTGGCTCTCTCTCCCCCCCCCCCCTTTTTAATTTTTGTTTTTTTTTTTTTTTCAATTTTTTTTTTTTTTACGGGCCGCGGGTTAACCGCGGTAGAAGTACAACCCATGAAGCCCGCGGGTTACACATCCTTGGCCCGTGAACCGCCCGCACGGGTCACGGGTCGGCCCGCGGTCCCGGTTTTCACGGGCCGGTTTTCACGGGTCATGGCCGGCCCGTCCGTCTTGACACCTCTAGTGTGGATCACCATTGGAGGCTGGACAATTGAACAGCTTGGATTGCAGATCGTGATCATTGGAGTTCAAGGAAAAGCAAAAGAGTTTGTGAAATTCATCAAAGGTATCATTCTCATCACAGTTTCTATCTAAACACATTGCAGATCCTCGTTTAGGAATTGAAAATTATTTTATTTCCGCTGTGCATGATTAAGTAAATTCCCAACAGTGGTATCAGAGCCTACTTTGTGTTTGTTAGAAATTGTTTTGCATGATTGAACAATTAAGAGTTAATTGTTTATTTTTGTTTCTTGAATCTAGCAATTTAAAAAAAAAAAAAAATTATTTTTCATCTTCAAAAATCTGTTTTGAAAATGAAAATAATTTTTTCGTCAAAAAAAAAAGGGCAGATCTGGAAAAAAGGGTCGCCGCTCCGCCGCCGTCGGGCATGGCGGCAAAGCCTGCTGCCACACACGGCAGCAGGCGCGCCTGAGGAAAGCGACGACGCTCGCCGCTGCTTGAAATCGCATGACGGCGACGATCGCCGCCATTTGCGGCTCGTTGAGCGGCTCGTTGCAGGGTCACTGCCGAAGCGGCAGTGACCGTCTCCTCCAATCGCCGGCGTCGCAAAAGGGAAAGGGAGCGCCGCCCGGAGTTAGGGTTTTCAGAGGAAAAACGGGTGGAGGCGGGGGCTCGTGATGCAATTTCTGAAATTGCGTGCCCCCGTCTGCAATTATTAGAGAAGGGTCATTTTGCAATTTTTAGATGAAGGACTGTCTTGCAATTTTCGAAATTGAAGGGGTTTGTTTTTAATTTGGAACTTGGGTCAATTTGCAATTTTCAAAATAGTTTTGAATTTAAATATTAAAATGGTTTTAATTTGATTTTCAAATGATTTGATCTAAAATTCAATTTTGACCCGTTCAAAATTTTATTTAAAATTGACGACTTTTTATATTTACGTTAAAATTAGATTTTAACTTAAATATTAAACTTTGACCCTAAATTGAATTTTATTTTATTTAGGAGTTTTATCCTAAATTAAAATGTTAATTCATTTTAAATTAGAGTTAGACTTTAATTTAATATTTAATTAAAATTTGATTTTAATTAAATCATCCACCCTAGTATGTTGTTGAAATTAGAGTTGGACTCTAATATGACATTTAATTGAAATTTGATTTTAATTAAATTGTCTCACCCTAAATTTTTCTTGAAATTAGAGTTTAACTCTAATATGGTATTTAATTAAGATTTGATTTTAATTAAATAAGTTCACCATAATATCTTGGAATTAGAGTTTGACTCTTATTTTGTATTTAATTAAAATTTGATTTTAATTAAATTCAACCGTATTAATTTGATTATAATTAGAGTTGAACTTTAATTTGACATTTAATTAAAATTTGATTTTAATTAAATTGTCTTGCCCTAAAATTTTGTTGAAATTAGAGTTGGACTCTAATTTGGTACTTAATTAAAATTTGATTTTAATTAAATAGTCACGCCCTATAATTGTAGAATTAGAGTTGGACTCTAATTTGATATTTAATTGAAATTTGATTTTAATTAAATAAGTTTGCTAATTAAATTAATTAATTAATTTGATTAATTAATTATTTAATTGTTCCGATCCATTTGTCTAAATTAGTTTAGACGACTTTAATTGCTAGAAACTTGAAACATATATGCATATAATATTAGATATTATAGGAATTCATTTATATGATGAATGTTTTATTAGTGGATGATTATGGACTCGACCATGTGGATGTATTGAATGGTTAGTTTTATTCTTGTTGTTTTATGGGCCTGCGAGCTCTTATTTATTTTGGACCTACGAGTCCGTTGTTATTATTATGGGCCTGCATGTCCAATATTATTTAGGCCTGCGTGCCAACTAGTATAGGATACAAGTTGCAGCTGGACTAATTGGAGATACAAGAAGAGGAGGAGACCATAGAGATGGAGCATTGTATGAATCAATGCTATACCCCCTAGGAACTGACCGACCAGTCTTCTTTATGGCTCGGGAAAACTAGATAGTATAAGTCCATAATCGTCCACACTATTATATATATGTTTATTTGCATGTTAGATGTATAATAAAATATATATAATTATTACGATGAGACCTTTTGCATGAAAAACCCTCGTTAAAAATATTAAGTCAATTTGTTATTTGCCTTCCATCATTATAGTGAAAAACGAGAGTCCTAAATCGATCTTAGCTTGTTGAGTACACTCAAGGCTGGTCCATTAGGGATATGTTTGACACTATGAAATATTAGATAATTCTGAATGATGGGTTTGACTTAACTAATATTTATCTTTTGTTGAGTACACTCAAGACGATAAATTTTAGAGGCATATTAAAATATTAAGTCATATTTATATTCGCCTTCCTTCATTATAGTGAAAAACGAGAGTCCTAAATCGATCTTAGCTTGTTGAGTACACTTAAGGCTGGTCTATTAGGGATATGTTTGACACTATGAAATATTAGATATTTCTGAATGATGGGTTTGACTTAACTAATATTTATCTCTTGTTGAGTACACTCAAGGAGATAAATCTTAGAGGTATGTTAAGTTAACACATAAGATGTGTGAAGACAAAGAGTTGTCGGCTTAATGATCTGGGAGTTGTATGGAGATACAATTGATAATAGTATCTACCCAAATGTTTTATTAAGGCTTGTTGAGTACACTCAAGGTTTTAATATAACAAATGGGATCCCAACCCACTGGGAATCAAGTACGGATTCCATAAATTTATGTGAGAGGGTCATAAATTTTGAGTTAAACAGTGGGAGCGAAATTAATTTAATAAAAGGCCATTAATTCATGCATTATATATATTATTTCTTTACTTTTCGTCGTTTACATTTATTGAATCATGAGTAACCACATAAATTTGAGAGGCATATTGTATGCCAACAACCAAAGCAAATTTTCTTGATTGACACCGTAATATGAGAATTGTTCTCAGGCATTGAAAATTGGTCGTGTTCTTGAGTAGCCCTTTCTAGAGACACCCGTCGATGACTCGATAAAAGAAGAGGTGGCTGCTATAATAAACACAGTGATGACGATAGTACTACAACATATGTGATATTTGTGACAATGTCACCTGAGTTACAGAACAACATAAGAGTGTAGATGCTAACACATGAATTTTCATCTCAATGTGTTGAATGATGAACAATCATACGAGGAAATATATGATATTTCCCAGCAACTATACCGGTGCATAATGGCAGAAGAATCTTCAGTCGGTGCTCATGTGCTGAAGATGCAGACTACTTTGAGAAGTTGTCTTAATTGCGTTCAGTCATGAACAATGAATTAAGTATAGACTTGGTTCTGCAATCTCTGTCAGAGAGTTATTCATAACTAATTATGAATTTAACATGAATAAACTCGAAACACACTCATTGAGTTACTGAACATGCTTAAAACTGTAAAGTCCAACATCTGTGTTTGTAGTGGACAAATCTTAGTCATAGATTCCTCTAAGGAAGTTTAAAGGATGCTTTAGGAAAGCAACCAAGATGACTAAGACAGTTAAAGCGAATAAGGATAATAACAAATCTGATGATCCTTATTATCATTTTGGAATGATGGGTCATTAGAAATGAAATTGCAAGACTTAAATCTACTTCATTAGTTTCATGGGTATTAGATACTAGATATAGATATCATATTTGTATAAATATGTAGAAACTAAATAAAAGTAAATCGCTGCAGAAGGGAGAAGTTGACCTACACGTTGAAAATGAGCAAAAGTTGCTGCATTGCCTGTAGAAGCATATTTCTCGCCATTGCCTTTAGGCTCGATATTAGAATTAGAGAAATGTTAATTTTGTTCTCACCATTACCAAGAGCATTAAATAAATTTCATGTTTTGACATGAATTATTTTAATGTTAAGGACAATTGTTGTTCCTTTTTATCTTGATAAGATCTTAATGGTTATGGTAAATTACAAAATGACATTTATATTCTAAACATCGAGTATTCTATAATGAGTATAGAAATTGAAAGGTATAAAAATGATAATCTAAATAACACCTATATCTGGCATTGTGGATTTTGTCACATAAATAAGAATGCAATTCCAAACTTACATGGAGATGTATATTTGGGTCAAATGATTTTGAATCATTTGTCAAATACGAATCATGTCTGTAAGACACAGTGACCAAATCTCCTTTTAACTGAAAAGGAAAATGATCCGCACAATTATTAAGTTTAATACATAGTGATGTATGTAGACCCATATCAGTTAATGTCAGGTGAAGTTTATCTTATCTCATCACATTTACTAATGACCACTTCAGAAATGATCATGTATATTTGATGATATTCAAGCATGAAATCCTTGAAATGTTCAGGGGATTCAAGCTAGAAATAGAGAAACAAATAGGTAAATATATTCTTACACTAAGATTTGATCGATGTGGAGAATATCTAAAAGGAAGAATTTTAGATTATCTAAAAGAGAATGAGATTCTCACACAGTGGATTCCTCCACATACATTGCAACATAATGGTGCATCTGAAATGAGGAATCGTACACTATTAGATATAGTGCAATTAAGAACAGTCATGCAAGCATTCAAAAATCGTTTTGAGATCATGCATTGATTGCCACGTGCTGCACACTAAATCGTGTCCCATCTAAATCGGTTGACAAAAACTCCATACGAGTTATGGAATGGCCCAACATATCTCATATGAACGTTTGGGCTATGACGCTCATGTGAAGCGCACTGAATCGGATAAGTTTGAGACTAAATCCGATAATTATATATTTGTGGATATCCAAGAGATAATTGAATTCTATAATCTCGTTGAGAAGAAGATGTTCATCTCAAGACATGTCATACTCTTAGAGAAAGTGTTTACTCTAAGAGAGACAGTGGGAGTAGAATAAATCTTGAAAGAGTTCAAGAGTCCACGGATATAATTGACCGAACAGATGAACCCGAGTCTTATCCCACACCAGCTGAGGGACATACTCTTGATCAGGAAGTGGAGACTTCTGAGGACATATTAGCTCAATGTAAATCTTGTAGGATCATTTGACCTCCTAGAAGGTACGAATCCATGATTACTAATCAAGGATAATGAACCTACTAATTATATAGAAATAAAGTCAAGTGTTGACTTAAAGAGATGGACTTGTTGTATGTAACCGAGGTTTGACCTTGGTCGACTTGCCTAATAGATTAGAACCCATATGTTGTAAATGAGTTTACAAGAAAATGTCAATATGGATTGAAACAAGCCTCTTGGAGCTGGAATCTTCGATTTGATACAAAAAGTCAAAATGTTTGATTTTATCAAAAATGAAAACGAAATGTGCGTTTACAAGAAGATAGTGGGAGCATTGTCGCATTTCTGATATTATATGTATGAGACATATTATAGGAAACGACGTCTCTATATTTCAATTATTGAAATTATGGTTGTCAAATAATTTCTCCGTGATGCATGTGGGAGAATCAAGTTGATCTATAGAGATAGATCTAGAAGATTGCTTAACTCATCCCAATCTATACAAATAAAATCTCGAGAAGATTTTATATGGAGAAAATGAATCGAGAGTTCATGGATAGAATGATTATTGACTTCTAGTCAGACTAGAATAATAGCACATCTCAAATAGGATATTGATTCACTCTTAAGCGGTGTGTTGGAAATGTTCCAAATAACCGTTGATTCAATAATGGAAGCCTTATACATCATTGCTTTACAAAGCAACAAAAGTTGTGGTCTGGATCAGGAGGTTCATTACTGAACTTAGAGTAGTTCCTAACATTGTTGATCACACGCTTATGCATTGTGATAACAATGGAGCCATCGTGCAAGCGAAGGAACTAAGGTCTCATCAATGATCCAAACATATGTTAAGACAGTGTTATCTCATTAGAAAGATAATACAATGAAATGACGTAAATAAAGAACGAATTCCCACAAGTTATTAAATTGTAGATCCACTGACAAAGAGTTGTCGCAGCATAAACATGATCGTCATGTAGACTCTTATGATATAAGATACATAAGTGATTGGATCTAGTGCAAGTGGGAGTTTGTAAGTGTTATACCCTAGGTTCAATCAACTTTGAACATAAACACTTTGAATATATATAATCAATGCATATATATGGCAATATCTATTATTTAATTGAATTAATATTCTAATAAATTAAATAATAGAATCCGTAGATTCAAGTCTTGGTGATTTGTTAATTACAAGGAGTTGTGATTGTGAGATACAAATTACATATGACTGAATCTTAAATCGTCCGTGGTCGACGTAATAACGAGATACGAATATTGTTATTACGGATAGACTATCGCGTGTGGCATTCTTACTTGTGAAGTAAGTAGCTGATCTCACAAACTAAAGTGTGGTGACACTTGAATGAACACATGGATGTTTTGTTATAGAACAAAACATTGGAGACCCACTGAGAGATTTTACATGGATAATTATCTAAGTGTTAGTGGTTAATCTCTAACGTTCGGTAGTGGAATTGGTCCTTTGACTTGAGGTCATCATAGTACCTTATATGAAGGCAGACATACTTTGGTGGTGTTGGATGTTGCTCTGTCAAGGGTCGCTAATACAGCATTGTTCGGGTATGTCAAGAATCATATGAAGGTTGTGAATGATCAATAGAGGATTCGTCACTCTTATATAGTAAGAGATTATGATCTACATTTTATCCAGTTAAGTTAATAATGAAATCCTTGGCCAAGGTGAACTCATAAGTCGGAAAAGAGTTTTCGACGTACATTGACTTAACAGTGGGATAAAAGATATGATCGATAATTGAGATTGACACATATCCATATCTCATAATTGATCGGATCATATTGACGAAAGGATTATAGTTTCACGGTAAACGAACAAGTTTGGTTTTGTCATGCTACGTGATATTTCCCGTCACATGTATTGCCCTGATACATTGCTAGATGTCAATTTGGGACAACGAAAATGAATTAGTGATAAATTAAAAGGGGCGTTTTAATTTATCGATTTTGATTAGATCAAAATAATAATTCACGTCGTTCGGTATCGTGATCGGGAACCTAATGTGTCACGCACAAAAGAGAATCAGAAGAATGGGATTTACCAATTAATTAATTGACAAGTGTTGGATAATTAATTAATTGTGTTGTTTATTAATAGGCTCGAATTAATTAATTGGATTAATTAATTTATGGACCAGATTTAATTAATTTGATTAATTAAATATTGGATCGGGTTAAGTTTAATAGATGGGCCGAGTCCATCTGGACTTATATTAATAGACTACTAGGGTTTGAAAAACTGTAGAGAATTTTATTATTCTTGCTGGCACAAGAAAAGAAAACCCTAGCCGTCATTCTTGTTCTCTGTGTGGATCACCATTGGAGGCGGACAATTGGACAGCTTGGATTGCAGATCGTGATCATTGGAGTTCAAGGAAAAGCAAAAGAGTTTGTGGAATTCATCAAAGGTATCATTCTCATCACAGTTTCTATCTAAACACATTGCAGATCCTCGTTTGGGAATTGAAAATTATTTTATTTCCGCTGTGCATGATTAAGTAAATTCCCAACAGTAACTAGATAATCACTAATATCCAGAGAGCCCATTTCCAGGTTCCTAAAGAATAACATGACACCTGAATCATACACGAGGATAAATAATAGAAGCAGGATGCATTTTCCGTAGATACTAGATAAGCCATAAAGTACTTAATCATCTCTCCTCTTTAGAAAGAAACTTACAGCAAGGCATTTTTTTCAAGTTGTAAGTTATCATTTATTTACGTTAATCTGTACAGTCAACCCTGATAATAGGACGAAGTGACCCTCTTCCTCTTCTTGTTTCTGATCAACATAACAATATTAACTATTCAATTCCTTCCAAAAAATTTAACATTTATGACAGGTCAGGATGAGTTGAAGAACACCACAAAAAAAATCCAGATGTTTCATCCAATATAGGAACAGATCTCTCACAAGTGGTAGTTATGCCAAAGACACTCACAACGATATGCAATTTTACGTATATTTCAAGAGCTTAACATGAATGCTATCCACGTCAAGAACATACAAAAGGCTTTGGAATGAGCGTATGTAAAACTAAGAGCAATATCTAACTTAGAAAAACAAATACAATCTGAAGCATTAAAATTTTAAGATGGTAACTGAGTATCAAATGGAAGTGGAACTACAGGTAAAAAAAAAAATTGAATGTTACAAAGAGACCATTTTAATATTCCGTGAGTAGAAAAATTGATATAACAGAACCAAATCATAAACGTTAAGTAAAATCTTGATATACACGGACTTTTTGCATGGGTAAAAACAACATGGACAAAGTAGAAAAATAAAGTACCAGTTGATATGAAAGCACATAAAATAAGTGTACCAACAGCTCCAAACAACATTATAGTGATGAAGTTGCGGAAAAATTGTTTCTTCTTAACCTGAAACCTGGCACAGGAAGTAATAAAACTTTAAGCTCCAGAACAGATATTTTACTGGAAAAGTACGCAGGTTTTCTAACATCAGGCCACGCAACAAAAAATCATATTATAATACTGAAGAAAATTTTTTTAGCCATTGATTTAGTAGATTCTCAAGATGATAAAATTGATTGTGATACGTCTTCATATTGAAATCGGGAAAAGAAAATAGAAGGAACTAAACTCTGCTTTTAGAGCTCAAACTCTTAACCTATTCAACATCTATTTCACCATCATTACTATCTGCTTGCATAGCAACAAAATTCCAATTAAAGATCAAACCTTTTGAACTTCTTCACTTAGCCTCATGGTACATGTCCCTCAATGGAATAGTTCATAGTAAAACATTTTATAGGTGTGTTTCAAATTAAATAATTGAATCTCCGTGGACAAAAGCATTTTTTATATTCAATCAAACAAGAAGCATTGTAATTGCTTCAGACAGACATGTAACAACACACATACAGGCACTAGCAAAGTACCTTGTGGACAAGAAAACTAAATAAAAGAATTCACTTTACCCAGCATTAAATATGATAGGAGGAAGAAGATACATGAAGAACAGATACTCGCTGAAGACCAGGAGATGTGAGTTCTTGCCCCTAATAATCAACAATATAACCACTCCAGTACATAAACCCTGCAAGGATCCAAAATTTTTAAAGAATAAAGGCAATTCGAAATATGACACAAAATTCATAATAAGCCAATAATTAGAATACAAATCCCTGTATCAGTACTTCAACAAACCAAAAGATAAACAACATAATGATGTTGACATTTAAGTTCTGCACCATAAGTTTTGAATATTTACTCTTAAAAAAATGAGTAAAACTAACAATGATAAGGGCTGTAATTGATTCAATATTCATCCAACGATTCTCCTCCAGGAGATGGCCAATAACAATGCAGCCGCAGAGGAGGGCCACGATAAGGTTCATTGACACAACGGATGAATGATCAGAAGTGGACAACATGTACAGTTTTTGCGATGAAATACATGGAAATAACCTTTTGATTGCGTGTATTTCCAAACTAACCTTAAATAGAATTAAAAAAAGAAAAAAGAAAAAGATGTAAATATACCTGGAAAAAGTCAAAAATACCCTCACTTTGTGAAAAGAAAATCTCTGCCGGCCCAGATCCGTGAGAGAGAGCTTTTTTTTTACAAAGTGAGGGTATTTTTGTTGAATAAAAGTAATATAATTAAATATTTTACCCATTTCTTTAAAATTAATATAATTACATAAATGATTTATGTAATTGAATATTAAATAAATATTTATATAATTGAATATTTTACTTAATTTAAGAAATCGAATATGAAATAAATATTTATAGAATTAAATATTTTACGTAATCGACAAAAAATTATATAATTAAATAATTAATTTTAATTTGATAATTACTAATATCATTAAATAAATTATTTTAATTATTAAATATTATATTTTAACATATTAGCAACTTCTTTTTTTTCTTTTAAATTTTATTAATAATTGAATAAATTGAATATGAAATAAATATTTATAGAATTTAATATTTTACGTAATCGAAAAAAATTTATATAATTAAATAATTAATTTGAATTATTAAATATTATCTTTTAACATATTAGCAACTTCTTATTTTTTTCCTTTAAATGTTATTAATAATTGAATAAATCGAATATGAAATAAATATTTATAGAATTAAATATTTTACATAATCGAGAAAAAATCATAATTAAATAATAAATTTTAATTTCATAATTACTAAAATAATGAAATTAATAATTTTAATTATTAAATATTATGTTTTAACTTATTAGCAACTTCTTATTTTTTTCCTTTTAATTTTATTAATAATTGAATAAATCGAATATGAAATACATATTTATAGATTTAAATATTTTACGTAATCGGAAAAAATTATATAATTAAATAATTAATTTTAATTTGATAATTACTAGTAGAATTAGCAAATTCTTATTTCCTATTATTTTTTAATTTAATTATTTGTTTTGTGTAGTTGTTATAATTCGGTTCACTTAATTTTCTGAGATTATGCTATATTTTATTATCTTATGTTCGAAGTGCAGATATTTAATGAATCTTTTTTGCAGCATGGAATATCACTTAGACCTGACATTGAGACGGATGTCGGGCAAGACTACCGAAGCGGTAACTTTGGCAGTTATACAGCCGTGTTGGAGTTGTTGGATGAGCAGCATGCAGATACGCTTCGATGTTCGTTTTTTTGGCCCCTATACGAGTTGAGAGATGTACAGTTCTCGGGGCAGATCATCAATGCCCTATTGTGTTGGTTGCGTAGTCCAGTCGACGACGATGTCCTCCACTTCGACCTCGGGGGCAAGGTCACCAATTTCTCCATGTTCAATTTTGCTGTCATCACTGGACTTGAGATTACGTTTTAATTTCCTTTCGTTTTAATTTTTGTATAAAAAATGAAATAAATAATTTTAAATTGATACTTACGAAAATTCTTTTTTTTTTTCCTTTTAATATTTTCATTACTATAAAATTCTTTAATTAAATATAATTTGTAAACTAATCTTTCATTTCTCAAATATAATTAAATAAATATATATTGTTTACTTCATTTAAAAATTTCCTTTTGTTCTAATTTTTATATAAAAATGAAATAAATAATTTTAAATTGATAATTAAGAAAATGAAATATTATTTTTTAACGTGTTAGCAAATTCTTTTTTTTTTCCTTTCAATATTTTAATTAATTTAAAATTCTTTAATTTAAAATAATTTGTAAACTAATCTTTCATTTTTCAAAATGTAATTGTTTACTTAATTTAAAAAATTCCTTTTGTTTTAATTTTGATATAAAAAAATGAAAGATTAGTTTACAAATTATATTTAATTAAAGAATTTTAAATTAATTAAAATATTAAAGGGAAAAAAATAAGAATTTGTTAACACGTTAAAAAATAATATTTCATTTTCGTAATTATCAATTTAAAATTATTTATTTCACTTTTTATATCAAAATTGAAACAAAAGGATTTTTTTTTTAAAATTAAGTAAACAATCTATATTTATTTAATTACATTTGAAAAATGAAAGATTAGTTTACAAATTATATTTAATTAAAGAATTTTAAATTAATTAAAATATTAAAGGAAAAAAAAATTAGAATTTGCTAATACGTTAAAAAATAATATTTCATTTTCGTAATTATCAATTTAAAATTATATATTTCACTTTTTATATCAAAAATTGAAACAAAAGGAATTTTTTAAAATTAATTAAAAATATATATTTATTTAATTACATTTGAAAATGAAAGATTAGTTTACAAATTATATTTAATTAAAGAATTTTATATTAATGAAAATATTAAAAGGAAAAAAAACAAGAATTTGCTAACACGTTAAAAAATAATATTTCATTTTCGTAATTATCAATTTAAAATTATTTATTTCATTTTTGTAAAAAAATTAAAAGAAAAAGAAAAATTTAAATTGTGTAAACAATATATATATATTTAATTACATTTGAAAAATGAAAGATTAGTTTTCAAATTATATTTAATTAAAAATTTTTAAATTAATTAAAATATTAAAAGGAAAAAAAAAAAGAATTTGTTAACACGTTAAAAAATAATATTTCATTTTCGTAATTATCAATTTAAAATTATTTATTTCATTTTTTATACAAAAATTAAAACAAAAGGAAAATTTTAAATTAAGTAAAGAATATATATTTATTTAATTATATTTGAAAAATGAAATATTAGTTTACAAATTATATTTAATTAAAGAATTTTATATTAATGAAAATATTAAAAGGAAAAAAAATAAGAATTTGCTAACACGTTAACAAATAACATTTCATTTTCATAATTATCAATTTATAATTATTTATTTCATTTTTTATACAAAAAGTAAAACAAAAGGAGATTTTTAAATTAAGTCAAAAATATATATTATTTTTAACGTGTTAGCAAATTCTTATTGTTTTTCCTTTTAATGTTTTCATTAGCAAATTTCTACATTACGTGTTGTCCTTCCTCAATAAAGTGACGCTAATTAGTGTCGTTTGCGTTTTGTTCAACTTAAACAAATAATTCACTTTAATATCAGACGTAACCTTCATATGTAGAATTGAAAATGATAAATGCTCTTTGAATTGAATTCTCAGTATCATATCTTATCGAGATGAATCAAGGTTTAGCTTGTTCTATATATCAAGGTACTCAAAAGTTGTGTTGAAACTCACGGTAAAGATTCAAGAATGTTAGGGGTCAAATAGTGATGGCAATGGGCCGGGCCGAGCCGAGCCGAGCTGGCTCGGCTCGTTGCCCTACAAGCCGAGCTCGTGGCTCTTTACAAAACGAGCCGAGCTTCTGCTCGGCTTGTTTGCTCGTGGGCGAGATTTTTTTTTTTTTTTAGTTTTTTTTTAATGTTTTTCACGAGCTCTCGGCTCGTGGGCTCGTGCCCCACGAGCGCTCGTCTTTTAACGAGCCGAGCCGAGCTCGGCTCGTCTATGAACGGGTTCGCTCGGCTCGAGCTCGGGCTCGTCCAGCGGCTCGTGGATCGCTACAGTACGAGCCGAGCGGCCGAGCCGACGAGCCGCTCGGCTCGATTGCCATCACTAGGGTCAAATGGATACAACTAAAGATTAAAAGGAGTGAAAACAAATCAATTTCCTACCTTACAAGGATGTCCAAATTTTTAGTTGGAGATTGAAATCCATTTTTGGCCTAGTAAACGTTCGAATTGAAAAAGAGCTATTTCTTGCAAAGTTGTAGCATTTTGAGTTATCTTTTCAATGCATTTTAAATCGTCTTAATCGGAATAAAAATACTCAAACAGCCTTAGCTTAACAACCGACTTTTTCGGTTGTTAACAGCCGAATTTTCAGCTGTTTGTGCTAATTATTTTTTTAGTAACAGTAGTTTTATTTGTTAACTAAAATGGTAGTATTGTCTTTTTAACACAAACATGTTTTGTAATTGTTTGTCACATAAGGGCATTTTTGTCTTTCTACAGCAAATATGTCATTTTGAAAATATTATTAAGTGAAAAAGTCAAAATGAAATTATGAGGCTTTGACTATATTATTTTTAAAAGTACCGTATCCATTTTGAGTGTATTTGAACCAAATAAAACTTTATCGTTTTTCCAGAAAGAGATAATTCAGCTTAAGTCTTGAAACTGTCCGCTTCGAAATCCAGTCTTAAAACACTGCATGAAATTAAACTTGATAGTTTTGAATACATTGAGCTAAGAGCCACCCAATTTACTTATTTTATCAAATTTGCCGAAGATTCACACACTCAAAAATGTTTAAAAAAAAAAAAATTTGACAAAAAGTTCCTAGCACATAAATAATAAAAATTAAACAGGGAAATAAGAAAGCAAGGTCGTTTATAAGGAATTTTTACAAAAGGGTGATCATTTCTTTTTGTTGGAAAATGGTTTTAATACTAGTGAAATGGGTAAACTTTGAGCCCAAATTTCAGTAGGATCCGTGCCTTAATTTTAATGGGACCTAGCATATTCATGTTCTACTCCGCAAGAGGATTAACGTGATATATTTATTTTTCGAAAACCATTTAGTATTGAATGAAATATTTAATATCAAAGTAACCCGCTTGAAACACGAATTTGATTTATTAGAAAATTCTCATACACTTGTCTCACATAGAAAAGATATGAAATTTTGATGTGGTTTATATAGTGTAAGGTTGAGGATTGTATTTGGGCTCCAAGGGGTACCAATAGTTTTTAGAGGGGGAGGGGGAGGGGGAGGGGGGGGGGGGTCCTATTTCCTATAGGATTCGGTCCAAACCCCACAGGCGCGCCGCCGTCCGTCCGGCACGGCACGAGCCCGTGAGCGGGTACGTCCTTGTACTATATTATCGTTTTGAATAAATTGCTGGAAGTAGGAGATGAAATTCGTTCTATCATGAGAAACGATTGCTGGACGCCTTAAGCACCTTTTGAAGGCAGCAAATTCGTTTTAAGGAAATATCGTGAAGTCAGTGGGCTCGAATTCATTTTTTGATTCTGTTGATCATACCGTTACGCTGTGCAGATTTATTAAGGTAATTCTGTCAGATTGTTTGAAAGGAGATACTCCAGAAATAATACTTTTTAGGTAGAAAAAATTGAAAAAATAGTATGAAAATTGATTCAATCTCGCAATTGAAATCTCAAGAAATAAAAATTGGTATGACTGTCTCCTGATCACCCGTGATCACAGTGATGATTCAAAAGAATAAAATCAGAAAAAGTTGGAAAAAGCAGCAGTTGTTGAAGTGAAATTTCTGGAGAGTCACAGAAATTCCCGGAAAATTGTGATCCTCTATTCATATTTCTATTTATATAAAGATGAAATCGGGCCATTGAAAGGCGTGAAAAGTGGGGGAAATCAAAAGAGAAAATGGGAAAGAGAAGTAAATTCAGGTTTCCCCATTTTTCGTTCCATGGACTCTGATTTTAAATTGCTTGGCTTGCCTTTAAAATATTTTCTTACATTTAAAATAAACACATAAGTTTGAGAGAATGAAAATTTAGGACTCCATATTTGGCAAAATATAGCCTATGTTAGGGTTCATTGAAAATTACTTATATTTTTTAGTAAAATCTAAACTTTAAATTTAATCATGCATTCACAATTATAACCCATTTATTATCTGCACATTTTGTAGAATTCGGTATTATTTTCATTTTAAAGAACTTCTAATGAAAAATGTGCTATCGTTATCATATGTAGATATAGTTATAGTATTTTACCAATGGCTTTGTTACTTGTACATTACAATGTACATCGGGGTGTACACCCCCCTCACATGGGGGTGGGATCCGCTTAAATAAAAAAAATATTTTATGCAGTGGATCCCACCCCCACGTGAGGGGGGTGTAGCCCCTGATGTACAAAAGTTGACGTACAAGTAGAATTTTTCTTCTACCAAAAGTCTCGTGTGTGTTTTCTATTAGATTATGTTTGCCGGCCCATGTGAGGAGGAGGCTATCTTGAGTACTGATCTCGGGACCGTGCAGATGGTCCGTTACTCATGCAAAATCCAAACATGTGCATATTAAGTTTTAACAAAAAAAATAAATAAATTATGTGAATAATAAAAATTCCGACTTCTTTTATCTTTTTATTGAAATTATTTCACAAAGACTCGTGAGATAAAAGAAGAAGAGGAGATCATCATACTTGGACAACACATTATACCATAGAGATGCAAGCTACTCTCGGAAAAATTGACATAGAATAATGCATTATAACAAGCAATATAATTTTATTTTATTTTTGAAGTTATTATATACTTGAGTTTACATTGAGGTAAGAATAATCCCCGTGCTTTATACTATATTCTAGAATTATATCACTATGCCTAATTTCACTTTGTGAATTTATTTAATTATGGACTTCATTTACACTCAAATATGAGACGAATGACATCAACCATACTCCATTTTTGGGATTGGGGCAGGGCGATATTAATTGTTTAATATTTGACTTTATTGTGAAAATAAAAATTGCTAATCAACTATTGATAAGAGGATCTTCAACCTAATTTTAAAATGGCGTAAAATGCTATTTTGATGTCAAAATGATACTCCAAAATCAAACTTCAAAATTTCACACCAAATTATGTATCATATAATCTTGTCCTTAATTCATAATTGTTTTGAATCATGCATAAAAAAATCATTGCATTACAGGCATTCATTTTTCACATAATGCAGAAAATATTTTCAATATTTTAATGGGTGCTTAACAAGCAACCTTCAACAAGGTGTAAAGGAGAATATTGCAAGAGCATTTCTACACATGCATGGAAGGAAAAAACTAAACTTACAGAACTATTTACTTACAGAAGATTTACAGAAATAAAATCTTCCTAAAATACCCTTTTCATATAATTTGTAGTTAGGAATTACTATAAAAATATAAAGCCTTCAATTTAGTCCTAAAAAATTTATAGATCTATAAATATAAAAGAAAAACCTAAATTCCGCCTGCGCACTCTGACCAAGATGGTATCAGAGCGATATGTAAAGAATCGGTATCCTCTCACTCGGGACTTATACCCGAACCGAGGCTCTCCGCGCCGATCGCCTGTATCCTCGGACAAAATCCGTTAGGAGCAGGTGGCAAGCTGATAGATACCATACGTTGGGTTGCCCTAACGGGTTGGACGTCAAGATGGTATCAGAGCCATGTTAGATCATGAAAATTGAAATAATTAAAAATAATTGGTACTATATACTAAGAGAAAAAAAATGGTTTAAGTTATATATTAGATCCTATACCTAAGAAATTAAAAATAATAACATTAATTATAACAAAAGAATTACCAATAAAAACAAGAAAACAAATATTAGAAAAACTAATATTAGGATATATAAGAGATGAATATTTATACCAAAAGATAATGATAGAATTTGAAAAAGGAGAAGTAGAATTTTACTGTAAAGAAATGTATAAACCTGATATATATTTCGAATCTAAATATTATGAACCAAAAGTAATGATGAACATAGTTGATGAAGAAAGTATAATTGAAGAATTTTTGAAAAAGGTTGAAAAACATAAAAAACCTAGTTATCCTTACCTACCTAAAATTAGTACAAACGAAAGTTTTGAGGATATATATAAAAGATTAGAAAACCTTGAATATAATTTACAAATAGGAAATGCTCTTCTAGATAAAAAACTAGAAGGAAAAGATAGGATTATAATTAATCCACCCCAAAATTTTAGAATAATAGGAAAAGACAAAGGAAAAAATCATGAAATAAAACAATATATGATAACAGAAGTAGAAGAATTAGAACAAAAATTTTTAGAATCTACTGGTGAAGAGTATGAAGAATATAAAAAACAGTTAGAAGAATTAACTGAAAAAATGGAAAATACAAAAATGAATACTAATCCATCAACTAGTCAAAATATAAAAGTAGAGTTCAGTAGTGATGAAGAATATGAAAATTATTCTTATGGTACACCAATACCAAATAAGGAAGGTATTAACCAATATAGGAAAACACAGAAAAGATACACTGGAAATATAAGAAAACAATCCATTAAAGAAATAAACCCAATGAAATCTTACAATGAACCAATCCATACAACTGGAATATGGTTAGATCTAGATTGTGTAGATAAAAATAAGGCCATTGAAACATGGATAAAAAGTACAGACCTAGCTATACAATTTAACAAATGGGAAACATATACAGCCTTTGGATTTATAGAACATACTTTTAGAGGAATTGTATCTGATTGGTGGAGAAAGCTACCAGAAAATATAAAAAAGAATATTAAATATGGAGAAAATACAACTGAAGCAATAGATAATAGGAACGCTTTGAATGAACAAAATATACAAGAAATTCTTAAAAGAATAGAAAGAATCCTGAGAACAGAATTCTTAGGAAATAGATTCACAATAGATGAAGAAACTAGAAAACAAGAAGAATATAATGAAGGAATGATAGCTATGGAAAATTTTAAAATATGTGATATGTGTGAACTAGAAAGATACACATGCAAGTTTGAAGAAATATATTATATATTAAACCAAGGAAATTATCAAGAAAATAAACCTATATTAAGGTCTTATTTTATGAAGTTACCATTTCCATGGGGAATGAAATTATTAAAAGAATATGAAAAACTGTTACCTCTTGGAGAAGAGGATGGAATTAATAAAGATAGTTTAGTATGAAAAAGAAGTATAAGCCATATAAGAAGTATAAGAGAAAGTTCAAAAAATATAAGAAGTTTAATAAAAGATTTTTTAAACCTCATAAAAAATATTTTAAGAAAAGAGATTGGACTAAGAAGCCCAAACCTAAATATATCAAAAAATGTAGATGCTTTATTTGCAATGAAGAAGGACATATTGCTCCTCAATGTCCTAAGAAGAAAGATAAACAAAATGTAAAAATTCTTAGAACCTATGAAGAATTTCAAAATGACAGTGATATAGAACCAATTGAAAATTTTGAAGAATTAAGTAGTGAATGCAGTAGCATTTATGAATTAGAAACATCATCTTCAGAAGAAGACTCTGAAGAGATAGTATATATGAATCAAGAAATACAAGAAATAGATCATGAAATAGAGGTAGAAACAACTGAGGAAGTTGAAGATTCAGTAGAAGGTATAAATCAAGAAATTACCTTTGATGTTAGAAAATACAAAGGAATAACAAAGAAGATATTAGATTTACAAGAAAAAGATGTATTCCACCAAGGATTCTTAGGAATACTACCTAGAATAAATAAAACAATTGTAAGTATGAATTACAAAGAAATATCTGTTAACATAGAAGATACTATGGGAAAAGCACGAATTCCTATAATTACAAAAGAATGGGTAAGACAAAAGTTATCTAAAATTCCAGAAAATGTAAGAAGCAAACTAAAATGTATTGAGATAGGAGGAATCCAAATTATGGTAAAAGGATTCTTTAGAGAAGGTATGAATATACCAATAGAAATATATTGCATGGACAATAGAATCTTACAAGATCCTGTAGATGCTCTACTAGGAACTATTGTAGGAAATCTAGTCTATCAAAAGATAATATTCACAGTAAAACCAAATTATGCGGTTTCACTGATTGATGAAAATATTGACCAAAGTTTCAATCTATATTATAGGATTGGAAACTTGAAAATATTAAGAAAAAGTAAGGCTATAAGTATAAGCATAAAATCAATATTTGCTTTTAGTACTAGCCATCATAATAATTTAAGAAAAATAACTGATAATATTATCATACATAAAGATTTTGAGGAATTGGCCCAATATATACCTCCTAGAAAATACCAAGAACATGAAGTAACAATACCTCAACAAATAATGCTTGATTTTCATAAGCAAGCAAGAGAAATTAATTCTGAAGGAAAATTGATAAGAAGAAATAGTGTGAGTTTAGTAGGAGATGATCTTATTGCAAGATTTCCCTCCAGCCAAGATCTTAAGATAAGTCAAGTTAAAAAACTCAGTATTGCTGAACCAATAAATTCACAATACTATATCAAAACAAGATATGTTAATCAAGAAGGATACAAGAAGAATCTTCTTGTCCTTATAGATACTGGAGCAGAACAAAGTCATGTAAATGCTAAATTTGTTAGCCACTTACTAGATTTTGAATTAACAGAACCTTATATATTTAAAGATTATTTGGGAAATAATCTTGAAATTAAGAAATATGTTAAATTCCCTCTTATATTTATAGGAGAGGATCAGAAAGAATATAAAAAAGAAATAATTCTATATAAAGATGAATCATATGGAATCAAACGTTCACCTATACTATTAGGAATGAACTTCCTTGAGAAATTTAGTCCCTATAAAATCTGTCAAGGATATCTAAAAATAACAATTGATGATAATCCAATCATCATATCAAGAATAGATGAAAATATGAAAACATTGTTATCATGGAAAGAATAATTAATACTAATCCCATGAGCCCATATATTGAAATTATACTCAATATAAAAGGAAACTGTAGAATTAAATTTCATGCTTATCTAGACACAGGAAGCACAATAAGTTTGTGTTTACCAAATGTATTACCAAATGAATACTGGAAATATGATTCAAAAAAGATTGTCACTGCTACAACAGCAGGAGGAAACAAAGTAATATATAGTAAATATGCTAAGCAAGTACCTTTTCTAATAACCTTTAGAGAAGTATTTGTTGACACAATATACATGTCTTCTACAATTGGATGTGATATTTTATTAGGACAAAACTTCCTTCTAAAATATGCACCATTTACTCAATATGTAGATAGATATATGTTCACAACACCTTGTGCACACAAGATATTTACACCAAAAATAACTAAAGCTGTTAGCATAGCACATACAAAAATTAGTCATCAGAGTTCCTCAACCCAGCGTGGTGGATGTTGGAATACAGAAAAAATTAAACCGATTCTGATTTTAAAAATGACAACGAGAAAATAAGTTAGAAAAAATTGAAAAAAGAAATTTCTGAAACATATTCTGAAAATCCATTAGAAAAATGGAACACCGATAAGGTAAAAGCAAAAATAGAATTAATCAATCTAGACACTATAGTTAGAGTTAAACCAATGAAATATAGTGTGGAAGATCAAAAAGAATTTAAGAATCAGATAAAAGAATTACTAGAAGCTAAATTGATTAGGCCTAGTAAAAGCCCACATAGTAGTCCAGCCTTTATGGTAAGAAAACATAGTGAGATAAAAAGAGGAAAAGCCAGAATGGTGATAAATTATAAAAAATTAAATGAAGTTACTAAATTTGACGGATATTACTTGCCTAATAAGGATACCCTTATTAAACAAGTACAAAACAAGAAAATATTTTCAAAATTTGATTGTAAGTCAGGTTTTTGGCAAATCATGCTTCTGAGAAGAAAGTAAACCATTGTTGCATTTAGTACTCCCAGTCCTTTAGGACAATATGAATGGAATGTAATGCCATTTGGGTTGAAAAATGCACCACAGATATTTCAAAGAAGAATGGATGAGGTAATCAAACCAATTACTCACTTCTGTATTGCTTATGTTGATGATTTACTGATTCATTCAAATAATATAAATGAACATATTGAGCATCTTGAGAAATTTTGTTATATTATGAAAAAACATGGTATTACACTTTTTCAAAAGAAAGCAGAGATAGCCAAAACAGAAATAGAATCCTTAGGATTATTTATTAAAGAAGGAGAATTGCAATTGCAATCTCATATTGGTGAAAAACTTCAAGAATTTCCTGAAGAAATTAGAGATAAAAAACAATTACAAAGCTTCCTAGGTATATTAAATTATGCTGAAAGATTTATTGAAAATTGTGCCAAATTAAAAAATTATTTTCTCCCAAAATTAAAAAAGAATGTAATATGGTCTTGGGAAGAACAAGATTGTGAAAATATAAGAAGAGTAAAAGAGGAATTAAGAGTTTTGCCCAAACTTGTAATTCCACAAGAAGAAGATTTCTTTATCCTTGAAACTGACGCATCAGAAAATTACTGGGGTGCAGTATTAAAGGTTAAAAAGAATCACAAAGAATATAAATGTACAAAGGATTGTTCTTGTCCTGAGATACTTGCAGGTTATACATCAGGAACATTCAAAGAAGTTGAAACAAGGTATGAAATGAACAGAAAAGAACTCATTGCTGTAAAGCGAGGAGTGCAGAAATATGAAGATTATCTATTACCAAAAAAGTTCTTAATTAGGACTGATAATACTCAAGTTAAAGCATTTTTGAAAAATAATGTTGATCCATCTATTGCCAATAGATATATTATTAGAATTCAAATTTGGTTTTCTTATTTCAAATTTGATATAGAGCATATAAAAGGAGAAGCTAACTTTCTTCCTGATTATCTTAGCAGGGATGGAGCTAGATCAACTAAGGACGAAAGTCCAAATACTTGAGATAAAAGTTTCCTATTTGGAAGCTCAAATTCAAAATATACAAGATAGTCTTCGAGACAAAAATATAGCCCTTGAGGCAGAAGTAACTTGTACCAAGTCTAGTATCCCTTCACAGGGACTTGTGAATACTAGCGCTCTACCCGAGGATAAAGGGAAAGCAAAGAAGGTAATAGGAACCCCTTCACATGGGGAAAATTTGAACCTATTACTAGTATCCAAGATATCAAAAATAGCAAAGGTAGCTCTTCATGAGCCATACTTTAACTAAGCTATATATTGAAAAAATTGATCCAAAAGAAATTGTCAATATATGTCATGTGACAAAAATATCCAAAAAGGATAACTATGAAGAAATAATCTTCTTTATTGTTGTTTTCAATATATTATCCGATTGGTATACGGAAGTAGGAAAGTGGATGAAGACTCTCCACTATGGAAAATACAACAAGATAAATTTTTATCCGAAGCTCCGGTATTTGGGTGAAAAAGCTGTTTTGAATTAGGAAATATACTCTGTATATATCCTAGCAAAGATCTTAAGGAGATAGCCCAACTTCCGGTAGACGTCAAGAAGGCCATTAAAAGATATCTTGAAGTTGTGAAAACTACAAACATAGACATCGATTCTACTCCGCAACAATGGAATGGGATTCAGATCTTCAATGTATGCGGCTTGACATTTCATGTTATCAAATTAGGGCTCACAAACCAACATTTTTTACCAACCGGTCGGAAGGTTGTTAAAAATGGTTATCAAGATATCATTAACATGATGCCATATAGAAGAGCCAAAGGATACAAAGAAATATTTGAACATCTAACTCAGTTAATTACTGAAAAGGAAAAGATATGGGTTTATCCATCTGAGGAACATATAATCTACTCTAATGCCAGAATAGAAACAAAAGAGGAAGATATCTGTTATCTTGATCATTTATTATCCAAGATAATTTCTAATCAGGTTAGTGGATCTGAGAAGATGGAGAAAGAATTATGCAAATTACTTTGGGATTACAGTGATCACCATTGTGTACACTGTGTAGTGGAAGATATGAGTCAAGTCTCACTCGATGATGAAGAATTCCCTGCCGAATTCTTTGAATCAAGAATGGAGAAATAATTGAGATAAGATAGTGACCCTTTATCACTACTTTAATAAAGTCTCTTTATTAAAGAAAAACTGTGGTCACTCAAAGACAAAAGATAGTGGTTGAGATAATGACCTTCTACCAGCTATTGAAGAAAATAACAAGAAGTTGCTGTTGAAGATAAGAAAGGTAGGTGTGACAATAACCCTTCACCCACTTGCCAGCTCAAAATATGGACGATTTAACTACCCAACAAAAGAAGATGGCAGACAAAGAAATAAAGGAGGACAGCTGTGAAGATAAGGGGGGTGAACCACTTGAAGAAAGATCTCTATATAAGGGAAGGGGGTTCAAAGACTAGAGGCAGATCTCTCTGATATATCTCGAATCCCTTGAATCTTAGATCTCTTTCTAATACCTGTATACACCACTTGTATTCAGAAAAAGAATTTAGATAGCTTTGGAGATAGGAAAGCTTGTAATAAGGTAATCACTTATGGAGTTTTAAACTTCATAAGGTGAGTACCAAAGGTATGTAAATATAGTAAGCAAGCATGTATTATTTTCAATCTTATGAATATCAAGATGAAGTTTTTATGGTTTAATAAAGTTTCTAAGAAAGGATTTCGTTAAGTTTCTCATGATTCCTCGGCAGTACAAATAGAGATTTTTAAAGATTTTCAAAACATGTTTTTGAATGGATGTTAGCCATGCCAAAGTACCCGTCTTTGATAAATGTTTTAGGGGAAAAGGGCAGTTTACTAACAAAATTGTAGCACCATGCGTGTGAGTTATCTTTTAAAATCTTGTTCCAAGTAAGAACTTGTTCTGAAAAGAGTTTGAATAGAGGTGAAAACAGAGACTCTGGATACTGTGAGATAGCGTCTGTGGCAACACGGCTAGTTCTCTAGAGTGAGAAATGCAACCTTAATTGAAAAGCCTTTTGCGGAAGCAGTTGTGGACCCAAACGATTTCAAAAACATTTAAAAGTTTATCTGATTCAGAAGAATGATTGAATACATGCAAAGCTACTATAAGAACATGCTGGAGGGAAAGCCTGTTTATTTCCATTGATTACTGTAAGTTATTTACATGCTTTACATGTTTATGTTTTAATCTTTATGAATACCTCACAAGCATCCACGTCTAATGATGATTGTCTTAGATTATATTTAGATAAAAAAGATATTTCATTTCTACTTAGTATAGTTGAAAAATCTGAAGATATAGTTCCTGTTGGACAAGAAAAACTTAAAGAAATATATACTGAAATAGATTATGCTTGTAAACATAATATAGGATTTGATCCTGTAAGAATTAGCAGAGAAATAAAGAAAATTGAAGATGTTATCAAAAAATACAAAGACATAGGAGAAGAAATCTCAGAAGGAATAGTTTTTGGATATATAACTAAAAAAGACCAATCTAGAGCCTTTGAAAAATTAATAAAATACAGAAAATATCTAGAACAATTTGAAAGATTAGATAAGTTTTATATTCATCCTGATTAATAAATCAAGAAAAAAAAAAAAAAAAAAATCTTGAAAGGCCAAACAACTAAAAGATAAAGGATATATCCTGCAAATATAAAGAAGAAGGGTAAAATAGTATTTTTAAAGACTTAATTTTATATTATTAAAAATCTTTGTGAGTATCTGTAAGACATCTGTAAACCAGTTGTCTGTAAGTGTAGCATGATCCTGCATGGAAAAAGTCCAAAATGGAAAATCAGGGGGTAGATACATGCATGGGCTCAACCGGACTACAGCTCGTATCCGCCCCTTCAAATTTCCACTTTATTCTTTGTTTTTTTAGATAAACCCTTGTACATTTGTATTACAGCCTGTGTCCAAACTCATGATTGGATCGACCATTGCCGAAAATAATATATAAAGCATAGTGATGCCTAGCTACATCTCTATTAGATTGAAATAAATTTCACTAAAAATCGACAGCACATAATTAATATTAATTTTTTGAAGAAGTTAAAGCTTTTCTTCAAAACTCCAACTCTAGGCTGTCAAGTTCCACAATGGAAGGAAATATGGCTGATTAGATTGCTGATATATTCTAAATCCGGTTTTTTTATACTTTGTTCCAGGTTTATACGTAAAAGTCAACAACTAAGCTCTTAATGTGGTGGCTTTTTTTTTTTATAAAACTGTAACTTCTCTACAGGAGAAGGTATCCAAAAAATTAATATATTAATGACCAAAAATACATCTTGAAGAGGTCCACCGGTATTATACATATTGATCTCGCCAAGTCTTCCGTGCTTTGGAGAAGGATTGTTCTTCAACAGCTAATACATTTTCAGTTTTCTTATGCCCACCTAAAAATAATACATTTGCATCTTAGAAGTCATCAATTACTTTCTATTTCAATCTTTCTATTATCAACTTCTTGAATTAATTGAAATAGTGAGATAACATCATCTTATAAATGATGATGATAAAGAAACCAACAAACGGGGATGATTATTTTAAAATCTTTTCGATTCTACTGTCAACGTCATTTCAAAATACTGTTACAACGGTTTTAAATTTTTTTATTGAAATAATTTTTTTTCGTTTTTTTTTTTTTTTCTTTCGTAAAATTGCATTTAGAACCACACTTTTTTCTTCCCCTTGCACACTTTTGCATAGTCGGCATACTTAAATGATCACGATGACCAACTGTGTTTTAATTTTGTACAGTTGGCATAATTTTTAATTATTATAGAAGTTTGTGTTAAATTATTCATTAATCACATAAGATTTTCTCTTAGCAGATTAAACAAAGTTCAACAAAGTCATTAGGTAAAAATCTTTAAGAACTAAGCCATTAATTGATAGTTATAAACTGATTCCATGCAAATTTATATAGAATATCCTTCAAGAGGACGTGGCTTACATTACAGGGAAAATACTATATTTTTTAGAAATCTTCATGATCAAGAAACCATCCAAGAGAAACATTTCTCAACATTTAATTAGTTATTCATTTTTATTCTTCATAGCACACGAGATATCTTTAAGAGGGCAAACAAATCATAATATTTCTTTTCTAGTCGATGTTCCACTAGAATTGTCCTTGAAGATATTTAATCACATTCGCGTCAACTTGGAAAGCCTTGGTGAGAACATCAATATTAATGGGCGGGTTGGATCCAAAAACTGCATTTGCAATTGTGATGACTCCTGGGTTTTGGCTGCTTAGACCAGCAAATACAACTGCATTATTCTTCCCCACATTAAACTGGAAATGAATGAGACCTTCTGGAAACACGAAGACGTCTCCTGGATACAAAGTCTTGGTGAAGAGTTTGTTCTTTACGTTTGGATCTGCAGGGTTCGAAGTAACGAATCCAACATACAGAGTACCCTCCACAACAACAAGAACCTCAGTAGCCCGAGGGTGCGTGTGGGGTGGGTTGAGGCCATAAGGTGCATAATCGATACGGACTAAAGAGATACCAAGAGTGTTGAGTCCTGGTAATTGGTTGACATTCACAGGAGTGACCTTCGATCCTTGGGGATTTGATGTATTTCCGGGCATGTTCAGTCCACGAAAGAGGAAATCATCGGCACTAACCATGTTTGGATCCTTGCAAATCTTTCCATTCACAAAAACTGCAATAAAAATAGAAGTCATTGCTAAGCCATATATATGTATATACCAACATAATTTAGTACATAAAATTTAGTGAAAATTGTCATAAAAGTCATGCATATTTGGTAGGAGATACAGTACTAAAAGAAAAAACGGAAGCTACAATTTTGTTGATTTTAATGTCAACTAGTATTGAGTTGTGGGTGTGTATCATGCACAAGATAAGGTTGTTATTCTAGGAGTGTAAAATGCATTTACCTTTTGCTTCAAAGATCCTTAATGTGACTACACGTAATCCTGTAGGGGGTCGGGATCAGAAGCATATGTAAATGAAACCAATGAGACAATAAGAACGGAAATTAGAAAGCGAACAGCCATTTTTAGTACAATCGATATTTTGATTTTGTTGTGCTTTGTGGATGTTTATTTCGGGAGAGGGGATTGCCTATTTATAGAGCAGCTTTCTATTTGAATTAGTCATCAACTTATCTTTTCAATCAAATAATCTTACCAAGTCTTCAAAACATAATTAACTATATATTTTCAAGAGCAGATTGTTTCAAACAACTAACGCTGTAAAATATTCTTTCTTCTGAAAGTGTTCTCATTTAGTAATTAGTCGTTGATCAACTCTTAATTACCTAACCACTCTGAAATCATATCCTGTGGTTTGAATTATTTTCAAAGTGGTTAATTTTTCATTCTCAGAATTTCAAGGAAATTTTTTTAGCAGATGAAATATAATGCAAATGCAGATGAGAAACTATCATTTACATAATTCCCAATGTACTATGCTCAAACTGGGTTAATTTATAGAAATTATTGATAATGCATTAGTTGGCTGGCTAATGGAAGTTGTTCACCAATATATTAGAATTAGTCTGTCAGCGCTTCTTTTGCTAGTGAATTAGGATAGTTTCCATTTTCCAAGTCTTCATGTGTAACAATTTCAAGAAGAAATCGTCGTTTCTCGACAGTTGACACTGTCTGTCCAGTTTTTGTACATGGAAATGGCCTTTTTATATATCTCACTTGCTGCATACTTTAATCCGGCTTTGTGATCAAGTATGACAAACTTCAGCAAGTCTTTAACACGAGAAATATTATTAACAGTCAGATACATTAATCACTGTCATACATAGTACATTACACGGTCTTCATTTATACTATCCTAGTTTTATACATATTGTTGACCTCAAAAAATGTTGCCAACAGATGTCGGGCCTACTTGTGCACACGCAAGCTTAATCTGACACGCTAATGCCGATAGACGGTCATGATGGCTCCAAATAATGGGCGTGAGAGTGGCTCAAAGGCACGAGACGTTTCCGTTCAGGCCACCGGCATGAAGAAAGAACACGATTGTATGAGTAACCAATCAATAAATAACGGGATCCGTAGTTATAATTTTAGTGGCAAAAAGAGAGCAATATGTTTCCAAATATTTAGTTTTTTCTTTGGAATTTTGCATTAGTCCCTATTGTATTACATGGTTGGGGTATTTATAGTGTTACAACTCAAATTGTGACCTTTGGATCAATTTACACGTGGCGCCATCTCCTTGGCCAAGACATCAAGTCCTAGCCATCAAGTTGACTCTCATAGCCTTACAAAGCATTAAATGTTCTTACATTGACAAGACAAGACGTAAGCAAACTTTACACAGGAGTCACATCAATCATTTGTTAAAGATTTTCATCATGAGTGAATCCCCACAAGTGGTCCTTTAATGAGCCTCGGACGTTAGTGGCAGGGGCCTCAGAGTGCTAGCAAGGGCCTCGGGATAATAGTGAGGGCCTCAGAACCCACAGCTGAAGCTAGAGAATCGTAACCTAATTTGATCAAGCTGGTCCCACCGTCGACACGTGGCGCCACATGTTGATTCTGTTCATTGACCCGTAACAACAGTCCCCCAAGTCCATGTGTGGTTATTTATGCCAGGCGTGGACTTTCAAAGTCTGTATATCCTGTACTTCACACCATTTCTAAGAGAGTCGCCTATAAAACTGAAGTTTAGGAGCCATGCCAAGATGCGAGTTCATATTCGAGCTGGCCGAAACGGAATTCTTTTTAGACTGGGCGAGTTCATATTCGAACTGGCCGAAGCTGAATTCCTTTTAGTTGAGGCGAGTCCATATTCGAACTGGCCGAAGCTGAATTCCTTTTAGTTGAGGCGAGTCCATATTCGGACTGGCCGAAGCTGAATTCCTTTTAGTTGAGGCGAGTCGATGAGATGTCCATAGACATTAGTGCCTGTCATATGACGGTTTCTTATGTTTCCAAGGCACATTAACTGTATCGAGACGAATTTCAATAGCCGTACAGCTGTTTTTATTTAATGTGCAATGATGGCTAATTATTAGGATGCGTGGTTTCGAGGACAGGTCCACGCGCGAGCCAATGTTGGTTCGTGTACGCACAGATCCGGAGCGTTGATGCAGAGAAGACGTTTGATTTCAAGGGTTAAGATTTGTGTATTTTTTAACGCCTCAGATTAACTGAGATCTGATCCAACGGCTGGGGCTGAATCCTTCACTAGTATAAAAGCCAGAACTTTGTCATTTTCAAACTTTACTTTTGCAAAACACTCTGAAATTTCTGAAATTGTCCTGCTGCCAGATATTTTCCGGCGAACTTCCGGCGATCCCTCTGAGTCTCTTCTTCATTTTAGGTATTTTCTCCTTACGTAGTTGTCTTCTTTCCTCCTTTAGACACCTTTTCCTGTGTTGTTCATCACCTTCCTCCAACTGCAATGTCTTCCGAGGTGTCTTTAGCTATGACAGTAGTTAGGAGTGGGGAGGAGTCAGTATCTGGGGCCTCTGGCGAGTGGTATAGTATGACCGAAGAGCCCATAGATTATGAGGCGGGATGGGGGGCAGCCAAAATCCAATCCAATATCACTTCTGCCAAATTAGACGAACTTAGGCAAACCTATAACATCCCCCATTACGTCAAACTTTTAGTCCCTGATGCTCACGAGAGAGCTTGTTTCCCGAGGCCCAATTGTGTGGCCTTCAGTGAGCACCTGTTTAAGGCAGGTGTGCGTCTGCCTTTGCACCCCTTTCTTCGGGAAAGCGGTGGCCGAGGACCTTCATGTTGTCCCCCACCCAAATCCTTCCTAACGGGTGGAGCCAAGTCGTGGGGACCTACTTCCTGTGGAAGGAAGTGTCTCTGGGCGAGGACCTCCCACTTCACGTTTTCGACTCCCTCTTCCATGCTAGGGTCGTGGGAAAGGATGACTCAAAGGGGTGGTATTACATCACCCCCTGGGGTTCCCACGCTCCTTTTGTGGTTGGGCTCTCCTCCTCCATAAAGGGGTGGAAGGAGTCGTAGTTCTGGGTGACGGGTAGGTGGCAGATGGTGGAGGGAGACGCTGTCCCAACTATTACCGCGCCAACCCAGTACTACGAGGCTTGTGAGTGTCACCTTAAGTTCTTATAGCTTCGTCTTGACTTTCTGATGCTGATATCTGTTTGTTGATTGCAGATTGTAGTACGAGGTACGAGCTTTCCGAGGCTGAGTGGGCCATTGTAGAAGACATTTACCAACGATCTCCGAGGCTCCGAAGTTTCTCTCATTTGATTGAAAGAAGCAGATATTTCATAGACTTCGGACTGATGGCCCCCAAGGGTAAGAGGTGGCCTTACTTCAACCAACTGCCACTGAAATGACTGAAACTGACTCTTATCTTTTCTTAATTGCAGACAAGTTCACCAAGAAGGAGTATGCTTTGCCTGATATGGCCAGCATAATGAGGGCCACGTTGACTGCTGGGGCGAAGACCTCGAAGCCTGGATCTTCTGGGGCAAAGCAAGTGAAGTCCAAGTTGGACCGCCTCAGCAAGAACAAGAATGATAAAGAGGCTGAGGAGGAGGTACCGAAGGAGGCTCCTAAGGGAGACAAGCCACCGGCTGCGAAGGGAAAAGGCGTGGCCGAAGAGCCTCAGAAAAAGAGGAAGTTGGGCCCGGGTGGGGGGTCATCGAGTTTTGGGACCACTGTGTCCTTTCCAGAGAAGGGTGCTTCGAAGCAGCCGAAGCTCCTCCAGTCTTCAATCGATGCTGCGTTGGTGGCCCAGTCAAGGAAAATTGTACTGGATGATGTGGCGAGGGCATCAGAGGCCACCCAAAAGAAAACTGTGGAAAGGACCCCAGGCAAGTCTGGGAACTTCCTGGGGGGCAGGGAGGATAAGATTGCCCCTGCCGTGATAGAGATACTGCCTCCCGAAGTGAGGGCTGCCACGGAGGGCTTCAATAAGTTCTGGACGGAGAGGTGGCAGAATTATGTGGCCACCTGTGATGCGGTGGACCTCACCACCACCTTAGTGAGCCAAACTGCTAGAGCCTTTGGCGTGGCCTTGGAGTGCCAAACTGTTTTGGCAGATATCTAGTCAAGGAATCGAGCCTCGCACGACGAACTGGAGAAAGTGAAGGCAGAACTGGCAGAAAAGAAAGAAGCCAACATCGAACTGAGGATTCAGAGAGATGTTGATGATTCAAAACGTGATGCTCTCCTGGCTGAGATTGAGGCCTTAAAGAAGGAGGTTCATGAGAGCCAGTGTGAGGTAGCTGCCATCACTAAAAAGGTGGAGATTTCTGACAACCACCAGAAGGTCAACTGTAGAAACCTTTGGAGAAGGCAAACCTTGAACTAGCTGGGGCTAGGGATGCCGGGCAGTTTATGGAGAAGGAACTGAGGTGGCTGGAGGCCGAAGTTAAAAAATACGAAGCTGACGTGGTCGAGGTGGGCGATATTGCAGTGAGGAATTACATAGCCAACTTCCATCACACTGAGGAGTATCGCCGCTTCGGCCTATATTGGAGCAGAGTGGCCTACCAGGAGGTCTTTGAGAGGTTGGGAGAGGTGCATCCAGAGCTCGATGTTTCTGAATTGAGAGCTGAGTTCTTGGAGGAGGAGGTTCCTCAGACGCCTGCTGAGGAAGGTGAAGTGGTGGAACTTGATCCTGAGGATGTGCCTGCTGAAGAGCCTCAACCTGTTGAAGCGCCTCAACCAGTAGATGCTCCAGCTCCCCCACCCCATGCCCCTTGATGCATTTTTGTAATTTTAATTCATTGCTATGTAATTCCTTCAACACATTAATGGAACACATTTTGTTTCATTGTTGTACTGCAACTTATTTTTTTCGCAGTCAATTGTATTGAGCTTTACAACATAACTTTTGAGAAGAACATTCGAACTTAACTTAATGCAACCGCATCAAAGCCTTGTTATACAAACAATTAACCCAAAAGGACGAAACTGAGTAAACCATTCAGCAAAGCAGACTAAACAAATCCGATGTAACTTAACCGAAGCCCCTTTATAAAACTCTTGACAGCCTTAAATCAATTCCTAATCTCACGTTCCCAAGTGTTATGAAATTGTTCTTACCTTCTTGCTTGGTGGATGGTCCATCCAAGCGGAGGCTCCTCTTTTTGACGTTCAGCTTCATCAAAAGGAGGCTTGTGAGGTACGCTTGGGTTCGAATGAGGTGACCTTCATTTAAGGTTCCATCCTCTCCTCCGAAGCTCCCACGCTTCCCCACTTGGTGGATGGTTCATCCAAGCAGAGGCTTCTCCCTTTGACGTTCAGCTTCATCAAAGAGAGGCTTGTGACGTACGCTTAGGAGTTTGAGCGAGGTGGCCTCCGTTAAAGGTTCCATCCTCTCCTCCGAAGCTTCCACGCTTCCCCACTTGGTGGATGGTTCATCCAAGCAGAGGCTTCTCCCTTTGACGTTCAGCTTCATCAAAGAGAGGCTTGTGACGTACGCTTAGGAGTTTGAGCGAGGTGGCCTCCGTTTAAGGTTCCATCCTCTCCTCCGAAGCTCCCACGCTTATTTGATAATTTGATAGTTGATGAAGACTGGAGAAAATTCGTTTATTTATAAAGGCCAGGAAGTAACATCCGGCTACTAATTACATTCATTGATAATACATCCTCAAATGTTCAACATTCCACGGGTGAGGTTGAATTCTGCCATCCATGTCTTTTATCCAGTAAGTGTCAGGCCGAATTTCCCTTTCGATTTGATAGGGTCCTTCCCAATTGGGTCCTAGGGTGCCCATCCCTGGTTCCTTCGTGGATAAGAAGACCCTGCAAAGGACCAAGTCGTTCATGCGGAAGGTCCTCATTTTCATCTTCGAGTTGTAGTACCGGCTCATTTTCCTCTGGTAGACAGCGAGTCTCAGCTGGGAATCATTCATCCTCTCTTCGAGGAAATCAAGTTCACACCTTCGAAGTTCGTCATTGGATATCTCATTGAAGCTCACTCTCCTAGGAGAGGGTAGTCCTACCTCCACTGGGCTCATCGCCTCAGCACCATAGGTCATGGAGAAAGGAGTTTCCCCTGTAGGAGTCCTACTTGTCGTTCGTATTGCCTATAGTACCTAGGGTAGTTCGTCTACCCAGGCTTCTTTAGCTGTGTCAAGCCTCTTTTTCAAAATGTGTTTGATAGTCTTGTTGACAGCTTCCACTTGGCCATTGGCCTGAGGGTGATGAGACGTGGAGAAGTGTTTTTTAATCCCAAGTTCTTCACAGAGGTCCCGGACCTTACGGTTGTCAAATTGTTTGCCATTATCTGAGATAATCGAGTAGGGGATGCCGAAGCGACAAATGACATTTTTCCACAGAAATTTGGAAGTATTGGCTTCAGTGATCTTTGCCAGAGGTTCAGCTTCTACCCACTTATGAAATAATCAATGGCCACTATGGTGAAACTGGCGCCTCCTCTGCCCTTGGGTAATGGACCAATGAGGTCCACGCCCCACTTGCTAAAGGGCCATGGGCTGGATATTGTAGTAAGCTCCTGAGAGGGTCGCCTCTGCACGTTGGCAAAACGTTGGCACTTGTCACATTTGCGAACAAATTGGAGGGCGTCTTTCTTCATTTTAGGCCAGTAGTATCCCTGCCTCAGTGCTTTATTGGCCAAGGCTAATCCTCCGGAGTGATTGCCACAATTGCCCTCATGAATTTCCCTCAGCACATAATTAGCATCTTCTTCTCATACGCACCGAAGGAGAGGTGCAAAGAATCCACGCTTATATAGGATATCGTCAACTAGCATGAAATGGGCGGACCTTCTACGTATTTTGTACGCCTCTTCCTTACTGTCAGGCAAGGACTGATCCTTGAGGTAAGATATGAGGGGTTGCATCCACGTTGGGGTACCTTCTACCCACATTATCACTTCTGCGGAGGTGGATGGCCTTAGGAGGTGCTCAATTGGGACCACTGCCAATAACTCAGAATCCTTCTGTACGGCCGGTCGCCTTAGATAAAGCATCGGCGTGCGCATTTTCGAGGCGTGGTATCTGATTTAACTCGAATTTCTCAAAGAAAGGGAGTAGGCTCATTACCAATTCGAGATATGAGGCCATGGCTTTATCCCTAGCCACAAAGTTGCCGTTCACCTGTCCCACTATAAGTTGGGAATCGCTGCTGATGTGAAGCCTCTTTACTTGCATCTCCTTGGCTAGCTTTGAGGCCGGCGAGAAGGGCCTCATATTCTCGCAAAGATTGTTGGTGGCCTTAAAGCCAAATCCGTCGCACTATTCAACGTATGACCTTCGGGACTTATGAGAACTATACCGACTCCGAAGCTCGTCTCCCCGCCCGAACCGTCTACGAACAAATTCCATGTTGGAGGCTCGGGAGGCTCGCCTCTCCCGGTCAATTGCGGGGCGTTGGTGAATTCTCGCCACAAAGTTCGCCAAAGCTTGCCCTTTGATGGCAGTTCTAGCTTTAAAGAGGATCTCGAATTCACTTAACTCCACTGCCCATTTCAGTAATCTACCCGAGGCATATGGTTTTTGGAGGACTTGCCTTAGTGGAAAGTTTGTCAGTACATGAATGGTGTGAGCCTGAAAATAGGGTCTCAATTTGCGAGATGCAATGATCAATGCCAAGGCTAGTTTTTCCATGTCTGGATATCGCGTCTCAGGAGGTATCAAAGCCTTTGGCGATATAATAAACTGGCATCTGAGTTGAATTTTCTTCCCTCACCAGTACAGCACTTATAGCCTCGAGGGAAACTGCTATGTAAAGTTGTAGCACCTCGCCAAGCTTGGGTTTTGATAGGAGGGGGGCCCGACCCAGGTGCCTTTTGAGCTCCTGGAAAGCCTCTTCACACTCCTCAGTCCACTGAAACCTCTGTCCTCCTTTTAATATTTTGAAGAATGGAAGGCACTTGTCAGTGGATTTCGATATGAAGCGGCTCAAAGCAGCCACACGACCCGTCAGACTTTGTACTTCTTTTGGTTTCCGGGGGGATTTCATCTCGATCAACGCTTGAATCTTTTCCGGATTCGCTTCGATGCCCCGTTGATTGACCATGTATCCTAAGAACTTGCCTGATGCTACCCCAAATGCACATTTAAGGGGATTCAACTTCATGCGGTATTTTCACAGAACTTCAAAGGCCTCATGGAGGTGGGATATGTGATCATCCGCTTTCAAACTCTTAACAAGCATGTCATCCACATAGACCTCCATTGTCTTCCCAAATAAATTGGCAAACATCTTGTTTACTAGCCTCTGGTAAGTTGCTCCAGCATTCTTTAATCCAAAAGGCATCATTCTGTAACAATAGAGGCCTCGGTCCGTGATGAACGAGGTGTGTTCCTCATCGCCCGAGTACATGGGGATTTGGTTGTAACCAGAATAGGCATCCATGAAACTCAGGGACTCGTGTCCAGCAGTGGAGTCCACCAATCGATCAGTGCAGGAAGTGGGAAGCTGTCCTTTGGGCACGCTTTGTTGAGATCAGAAAAATCAATGCATACTCTCCACTTCCAATTGTGCTTTTTCACCAGTACCGGATTGGATATCCATTTTGGGTAGAGGGCCTCTCTGATAAAGCCGTTGTTAATGAGCTTCTGCACTTCTTCTTTCAAGGCCTCATACCTTTTTGGGTTAAGAGCTCGCCTCTTCTGTCTATGCGGGGCAAATTTAGGATCAATTCTTAGGTGGTGGCAATTGACCCCAGGGTCAATGCCTACCATATCCTCGTGCCTCCAAGCAAAGACATCGTGATTCTTACACAAGAATTCTTTAAGCTCCCCTTTGAATCTCGGGGCTAAACTCTTACCAACCTGCAGCAGCTTGGTTGGTTCCCTTGGATCGATAGGGAAGCTTTCCAACTCTTCCACGGGGGCTGCCTGGGAATTAGCCTCGGTCATTCGTGGATCGAGTTCATCGAGTGCTGGCAATTCGAGGCTACTGGTGCTTGTCACCATGTGTATATCCCTAGGCTCAGCCTTCCTTACGGAGTTAAGGTAGCATTCCCTTGCCCCTCTTTGGTCTTCTTTAACTGTTGCCACCCCCATATCAGTTTGAAACTTCATGCATAGGTGATGAATGGAGGTGATAGCTCCCAAATCCTTCAACGCAGGTCTCCCCAATACCCCATGATAGGCTAACCTACTGTCCACTATCAAAAATTCCATAAAACATGTGGTTGATAGGAGAGGCTCTCCCATCTCCACAGTTAGGGTGATTTTGCCCCTTGGGATGATACTGTCCCCAGTGAAGCCATATAAGGGAGTGTTGGTAGGGGTTAACTCATGGTCCAGGATCATTTTGTCGAAAGTAGATCCAAATAGGATGTTCACAGAACTTCCGTTATCTACCAACATTCGCTTCAATCCATTCCTGGCCACCACAGCTCTTACTACTAAAGCATCACAGTGGGGGTAGTGAATACCTTCAGAATCTTCGTGTGTAAACACAATCGGAGGCGATTGACTCCTCCGTGAACTGCTGCCCACAATGTAGCTAGTCAATGGAAGACCCCTTGCTTCTCGCACATAGTTCCTTTGGGAGTTTCTGGTGCTTCCACCAACATAAGGGCCTCCGAAAATAGTGTCAATCTCGTGAACTGGAACGTCATCAGGCCTACCTCGATGGTCCCTGCGTTGCTGTTCGTTCGGGTTTCTATTTCTTTCCCGTTCTCTTCCACGAGGAGATGCTTCCCTGTGATGGGAAGGGGCCTCGCCTCGCCTAGATCGTGAATCCTGTCTTGGCGGGGGCCTGCTCCTCGATCTTGACGCGTTCTGGTTGTTGCCTCTAGAACCCGAATTTCTGGGATGTAAGGCTATGTCCCTACAGTCAGCAGTCACGTGGCTGTAAGAATGGTGATAAGTGCAATACCCCTGGGAGTTGCCTCTGCCTTGATTCGAACTTCTTCCCCGGCCTCGTCCTCTATGGGGGGCCTGTTGTGTTCGTGGGTTTTCATGGATACCCGTAGTTGGTACGTCCTCGTAGGCCAAAGTAGGCACAGCATTCAACGTGGCTGCGGCAAGTGCCTGACCTGAGCCTTGGACAACTTCCGCATTGGGTTGACCCCATTGCTGATCCATCAGATGGGAGGTGAGTCCTCTACCACGTTGCCTTTGTTGGGGTTGGAGACCCCTACTTGCCCTGTTTCGATATTCTATCAGTTCCTCGTTGATGATTTCACGTCGCATCATCTCCAACAAAGCATCGTAAGTTGGGGGATCTTGATTCTGCACATCTCTCCAAAACAGGGTATTCATGTTGAGGCCTCTCCTAAGGGCGGATAGAGCCTCGCGATCAGTGACTTGAACACAACAAGTCATTTCGTCCGTAAAGCGGGACAAATAACTTTTCAAAGTTTCTTCAGGCTGTTGCCTCATATCCTGGAGGCGTTGGATTGGGGCTTCACCCTCTTTGCTTACAGCAAATCTTTTCAAAAATGTAGTTTTGAACTCTGGCCAGCTTCGAATGCTCCCAGGCGGTAACCTGCTATACCAAATCTCAGCAGCTCCGCTTAGAGTCAAATGGAAAGCTCTACATTTAACAGCTGGAGTGGCGCCTCTCAAGCTCATGTGCGTTTTGTAGTTGTTCAAATGCTTTACCGGGTCGCCTCTCCCATCATATTTGGGTATCTTGGGCATAGTGTAATGATTTGGGACCTGGGCATTCCTTAATTCCCTTGAGAATAGCAGACTGTCATCATCATCATCTAAATCGCAGGATCTTTGGGGGCCGTCCGAATCATAATTAGCCCCAGCCTCATACCTGGGCTGTTGTGTGGATGGTCCTGCCTGGTTGCGATCCTCCTCGTCCCTCCTGAGACGCTCATGACGATGCGGCGCAGCACGGGGGGCACGTTCTTGCCTTTCCTCCGGCTGCCGAACCTCAGGAGGTGGGGGCTGTGGTCTGCTTGTAGGAGCATGTGCTGCATTTCTTTGCCTACGCCTCTGACCTATTGGGCTGAGCCTATCAAAAACACTGGCAGACCTCTGGGGCCTCGGTGCTGGCTCATATTCGGGAGGGAAATTATCCTCCATGTTGAACGGGGCCTCGGAGGGTCGACCGGAAGCATAATTGGAGGAGATATCGACCCCTACTTCCCTTTCTACTGGGCTTACTCCCCTATGCTGCCTGGAGGAATAAGCTCTTTGACTTTGAACCTCGTCAGGTTGATATGGCCCTTGTGGAACAAAGGAGGGAGGTGGGGGACCTCCCTGGCCTTGCATTTGCCTCAACAGCTCCTGCATCGCCAAGTTTTGGTTGGTAATGTTCCTAATATTGGCTGCCATGGTTGCCATTTCCCTAGTAAGCTGGGTCGCCAACCTCCTACCACCTCGCCTGTGATGGTGGTGGGGTCGGCGTCAGACCGCAGGGGCCTCATTGTCAGCTTCTCTAGTTCGCCTGGGGGGAGCCTCTTCTTCCGAGCTCATATCTTTCGAGACTTAAAACTGTAAATATTTTCCTTTAGGGGCTTCCTCTTACTCTTTTTTGAAGAATAAATCCTTTTTAAAGGGGGATGCCCCAAAATATCTTAGAAAGCCTTCTTTCACGGGTTGCTCGTGGTTATAGTATCGTTTCCCACAGACGGCGCCAATCTGTTGACCCCAAAAAATGTTGCCACCAGATGCCGGGCCCACTCGTGCACACGCAAGTTTAATCTGACACGCTAATGCCGATAGACGGTCATGATGGCTCCAAATAATGGGCATGAGAGTAGCTCAAAGGCACGAGACGTTTCCGTTCAGGCCACCGGCATGAAGAAAGAACACGATTGTATGAGTAACCAATCAATAAATAATGGGATCCGTAGTTATAATTTTAGTGGCAAAAAGAGAGCAATATGTTTCCAAATATTCAGTTCTTTCTTTGGAATTTTGCATTAGTCCCTATTGTATTACATGATTGGGGTATTTATAGTGTTACAACTCAAATTGTGACCTTTGGATCAATTTACACATGTCGCCATCTCCTCGGCCAAGACATCAAGTCCAAGCCATCAAGTTGACTCTCCTAGCCTTACAAAGCATTAAATGTTCTTACATTGACAAGACAAGACGTAAGAAAACTTTACACAAGAGTCACATCAATCATTTGTTAAAAATTTTCATCATGAGTGAATCCCCACAAGTGGTCATTTAATGAGCCTCAGACGTTAGTGACAGGGGCCTCAGAGTGCTAGCAAGGGCCTCGGGATAATAGTGAGGGCCTCGGAACCCACGGCTGAAGCTAGAGAATCGTAACCTAATTTGATCAAGCTGGTCCCACCGTCGACACGTGGCGCCACATGTTGATTCTGTTCATTGACCCGTAACACATATCATGATGTTAAGTTGCACCAAATTCATACGTAATGCAAGCCAGAGATGCTGAAGAAAATCAGAATATGCTATTACTGTTCAAACCATGCTCGGGGATTTGAATATTATGTCCAATTAAGCTGTTAATCTGTCATTATCCCCCTTTGAAAAGTTCTAATGTGTTTACTATAAGTAAAGGATATTTATTACAAGGGAATACTACTCATGCATGGAAAAAGTCCAAAATGGCAAACGATATATTAACCATCATGATGCATAGCTACATCTCTATTAAATTGCAATAACTTTCATTAAAAATCGACAGCACATAAATAATATTATTTTTAAGTAGTTGGAACTTTTCTCTAAAACTCCAACTGTAGGGTGTTAAGTTCAATACACAATAGAAGGAAATGTGGCATGCAGAGACCATGCTGATTAGATTGCTGATTTACTCTAAGTTAGTTTTTTTAATACTTTATTCCAGTTTTTAATTAAAATTCGGTGACCAACTGTGTTTTAATTTTCTACAGTTGACATATTGTTTAACGATTATATTAGTTTGTGTAGATTATTCGTTAATCACATTAGATTTTCTCTTAGTAGATTAAACAAAATTTAACAAAGTCATTAGGTAAGAATCTTTAACAACTAAGCCATTAATTAATAGTTATAAATTGATTCCATGCAAATTTATATAGAATATGGTTCAAGTGGACATAGGTTACATTACATGGAAATAATATATTCTTTTCAAATCTTTCTGATCAAGAAACCATACACGATAAACATTTCTCAACACTAGTTCAGTGTTTCATTTTTATTCTTCATAGCTCACGAGATATCTTTAAGAGAGCAAACTCATAAGAGATATTTTTTTCCTAGTCGATGTTCCACCAGAACTGTTCTTGAAGATATTTGATAGAATGTAGAAGACAAAGAGGAGGGAAAGTATTCAATCTCATTCAGAAAATATGGTGGAACACGGCTGATTCATATAGTCATACATTTGGTACAATTCAAAATGATTTCAACTATTCTACCTAACTCCACTCTTCCACACTTGACTGAACATATGGACAGCTTGCAACACCACTTGCATGAATTATAAAACATAACTTAAGCTATCATAAGTTACAAAAATATATGTCAAGCTAAAGACAACAAAAAACAAATGGTTTGACGACAAAAGTGTCACACATGACATGGTTCATCACTCTTCCTTGACACTTTTGTTGGAAACACCAAGACCATCTCTTAATGTTTCAAACCTCTCCTTAGGCAAAACTTTGGTGAAGATATCAGCAATATGTTTTTTAGAGCTGCAATTCCTTAATTTCACTTCCTTCTTCTCTTGTGCTTCCCTTATAAAATGGTACTTGATATTTATGTATTTAGTCTTTCCATGGAACACTGGGGACAACATATCTCATATGAACGTTTGGGCTGTGACGCTCATGTGAAGTGCACTGAATCGGATAAGTTTGAGACTAAATCTGATAATTATATATTTGTGGATATCCAAGAGATAATTGGATTCTATAATCTCGTTGAGAAGAAGATGTTCATCTCAAGACATGTCATACTCTTAGAGAAAGTGTTTACTCTAAGAGAGACAGTGGGAGTAGAATAAATCTTGAAAGAGTTCAAGAGTCCACGGATATAATTGACCGAACAGATGAACCCGAGTCTTATCCCACACTAGCTGAGGGACATACTCTTGATCAGGAAGTTGAGACTTCTGAGGACACATTAGCTCAATGTAAATCTTGTAGGATCATTTGACCTCCTAGAAGGTATGAATCCATGATTACTAATCAAGGATAATGAACCTACTAATTACATAGAAATAAAGTCAAGTGTTGACTTAAAGAGATGGACTTGTTGTATGTAACCGAGGTTTGACCTTGGTCGACTTGCCTAATAGATTAGAACCCATAGGTTGTAAATGAGTTTACAAGAAAATGTCAATATGGATTGAAACAAGCCTCTTGGAGCTGGAATCTTCGATTTGATACAAAAAGTCAAAATGTTTGATTTTATCAAAAATGAAGACGAAATGTGCGTTTACAAGAAGATAGTGGGAGCATTGTCGCATTCCTGATATTATATGTATGAGACATATTATAGGAAACGACGTTTCTATATTTCAATTATTGAAATTATGGTTGTCAAATAATTTCTCCGTGATGGATGTGGGAGAAGCAAGTTGATCTATAGAGATAGATCTAGAAGATTACTTAACTCATCCCAATCTATACAAATAAAATCTCGAGAAGATTTTATATGGAGAAAATGAACTGAGAGTTCATGGATAGAATGATGCTGACTTCTAGTCAGACTAGAATAATAGCACATCTCAAATAAGATATTGGTTTACTCTTAAGCGGTGTGTTGGAAATGTTCCAAATAACCGTTGATTCAATAATGGAAGCCTTATACATCATTGCTTTACAAAGTAACAAAAGTTGTGGTCTAGATCAGGAAGTTCATTACTGAACTTAGAGTAGTTCCTAACATTGTTGATCACACGCTTATGCATTGTGATAACAATGGAGCCATCGTGCAAGCGAAGGAACTAAGGTCTCATCAATGATCCAAACATATGTTAAAGCAGTGTTATCTCATTAGAAAGATAATACAATGAAATGACGTAAATAAAGAACGAATTCCCACAAGTTATTAAATTACAGATCCACTGACAAAGAGTTGTCGCAGCATAAACATGATCGTCATGTAGACTCTTATGATATAAGATACATAAGTGATTGGATCTAGTGCAAGTGGGAGTTTGTAAGTGTTATGCCCTAGGTCCAATCAACTTTGGACATAAACACTTTGAATATATATAATCAATGCATATATATGGCAATATCTATTATTTAATTGAATTAATATTCTAATAAATTAAATAATAGAATCCGTAGATTCAAGTCTTGGTGATTTGTTAATCACAAGGAGTTGTGATTGTGAGATACAAAGTACATATGACTGAATCTTAAATCGTCCGTGGTCGAGGTAATAACGAGATACGGATATTGTTATTACGGATAGACTATCGCGTGTGGCATTTTTACTTGTGAAGTAAGTAGCTGATCTCATAAGCTAAAGTGTGGTGACACTTGAATGAACACATGGATGTTTTGTTATAGAACAAAACATTGGAGACCCACTGAGAGATTCCACATGGATAACTATCTAAGTGTTAGTGGTTAATCTCTAACGTTCGGTAGTGGAATTGGTCCTTTGACTTGAGGTCATCATAGTACCTTATATGAAGGCAGACATACTTTGGTGGTGTTGGATGTTGCTCTGTCAAGGGTCGCTAATACAGCATTGTTCGGGTATGTCAAGAATCATATGAAGGTTGTGAATGATCAATAGAGGATTCGTCACTCTTAGATAGTAAGAGATTATGATCTACATTTTATCCAGTTAAGTTAATAATGAAATCCTTGGCCAAGGTGAACTCATAAGTTGGAAAAGAGTTTTCGACGTACATTGACTTAACAGTGGGATAAAAGATATGATCGATAATTGAGATTGACACATATCCATATCTCATAATTGATCGGATCATATTGACGAAAGGATTATAGTTTCACGGTAAACGAACAAGTTTGGTTTTGTCATGCTACGTGATATTTCCCGTCACATGTATTGCCCTGATACATTGCTAGATGTCAATTTAGGACAACGAAAATGAATTAGTGATAAATTAAAAGGGGCGTTTTAATTTATCGATTTTGATTAGATCAAAATAATAATTCACGTCGTTCGGTATCGTGATCGGGAACCTAATGGGTCACACACAAAAGAGAATCAGAAGAATGAGATTTACCAATTAATTAATTGACAAGTGTTGGATAATTAATTAATTGGGTTGTTTATTAATAGGCTCGAATTAATTAATTGGATTAATTAATTCATGGACCAGATTTAATTAATTTGATTAATTAAATCTTGGACCGAGTTAAGTTTAATAGATGGGCCGAGTCCATCTGGACTTATATTAATAGACTACTAGGGTTTGAAAAACTGTAGAGAATTTTATTATTCTTGCTGGCACAAGAAAAGAAAACCTTAGCCGTCATTCTTGTTCTCTGTGTGGATCACCATTGGAGGCTGGACAATTGGACAGTTTGGATTGCAGATCGTGATCATTGGAGTTCAAGGAAAAGCAAAAGAGTTTGTGGAATTCATCAAAGGTATCATTCTCATCACAATTTCTATCTAAACACATTGCAGATCCTCGTTTGGGAATTGAAAATTATTTTATTTCCGCTTTGCATGATTAAGTAAATTCCCAACAGTAACTAGATAATCACTAATATCCAGAGAGCCCATTTCCAGGTTCCTAAAGAATAACATGACACCTGAATCATACACGAGGATAAATAATAGAAGCAGGATGCATTTTCCATAGATACTAGATAAGCCATAAAGTACTTAATCATCTCTCCTCTTTAGAAAGAAACTTACAGCAAGGCATTTTTTTCAAGTTGTAAGTTATCATTTATTTACGTTAATCTGTACAGTCAACCCTGATAATAGGACGAAGTGACCCTCTTCCTCTTCTTGTTTCTGATCAACATAACAATATTAACTATTCAATTCCTTCCAAAAAATTTAACATTTATGACAGGTCAGGATGAGTTGAAGAACACCACAAAAAAAATCCAGATGTTTCATCCAATATAGGAACAGATCTCTCACAAGTGGTAGTTATGCCAAAGACACTCACAACGATATGCAATTTTACGTATATTTCAAGAGCTTAACATGAATGCTATCCACGTCAAGAACATACAAAAGGCTTTGGAATGAGCGTATGTAAAACTAAGAGCAATATCTAACTTAGAAAAACAAATACAATCTGAAGCATTAAAATTTTAAGATGGTAACTGAGTATCAAATGGAAGTGGAACTACAGGTAAAAAAAAAAATTGAATGTTACAAAGAGACCATTTTAATATTCCGTGAGTAGAAAAATTGATATAACAGAACCAAATCATAAACGTTAAGTAAAATCTTGATATACACGGACTTTTTGCATGGGTAAAAACAACATGGACAAAGTAGAAAAATAAAGTACCAGTTGATATGAAAGCACATAAAATAAGTGTACCAACAGCTCCAAACAACATTATAGTGATGAAGTTGCGGAAAAATTGTTTCTTCTTAACCTGAAACCTGGCACAGGAAGTAATAAAACTTTAAGCTCCAGAACAGATATTTTACTGGAAAAGTACGCAGGTTTTCTAACATCAGGCCACGCAACAAAAAATCATATTATAATACTGAAGAAAATTTTCTTAGCCATTGATTTAGTAGATTCTCAAGATGATAAAATTGATTGTGATACGTCTTCATATTGAAATCGGGAAAAGAAAATAGAAGGAACTAAACTCTGCTTTTAGAGCTCAAACTCTTAACCTATTCAACATCTATTTCACCATCATTACTATCTGCTTGCATAGCAACAAAATTCCAATTAAAGATCAAACCTTTTGAACTTCTTCACTTAGCCTCATGGTACATGTCCCTCAATGGAATAGTTCATAGTAAAACATTTTATAGGTGTGTTTCAAATTAAATAATTGAATCTCCGTGGACAAAAGCATTTTTTATATTCAATCAAACAAGAAGCATTGTAATTGCTTCAGACAGACATGTAACAACACACATACAGGCACTAGCAAAGTACCTTGTGGACAAGAAAACTAAATAAAAGAATTCACTTTACCCAGCATTAAATATGATAGGAGGAAGAAGATACATGAAGAACAGATACTCGCTGAAGACCAGGAGATGTGAGTTCTTGCCCCTAATAATCAACAATATAACCACTCCAGTACATAAACCCTGCAAGGATCCAAAATTCGAAAGAATAAAGGCAATTCGAAATATGACACAAAATTCATAATAAGCCAATAATTAGAATACAAATCCCTGTATCAGTACTTCAACAAACCAAAAGATAAACAACATAATGATGTTGACATTTAAGTTCTGCACCATAAGTTTTGAATATTTACTCTTAAAAAAATGAGAGTAAAACTAACAATGATAAGGGCTGTAATTGATTCAATATTCATCCAACGATTCTCCTCCAGGAGATGGCCAATAACAATGCAGCCGCAGAGGAGGGCCACGAAAAGGTTCATTGACACAACGGATGAATGATCAGAAGTGGACAACATGTACAGTTTTTGCGATGAAATACATGGAAATAACCTTTTGATTGCGTGTATTTCCAAACTAACCTTAAATAGAATTAAAAAAAGAAAAAAGAAAAAGATGTAAATATACCTGGAAAAAGTCAAAAATACCCTCACTTTGTGAAAAGAAAATCTCTGCCGGCCCAGATCCGTGAGTGAGAGCTTTTTTTTTTACAAAGTGAGGGTATTTTTGACTTTTTTTAGGTAAATCTATATTTTCACCTTTTTTTTTTTAATTCTATTTCCTAGTCCCCACTGTCGTGCTTAAGTAGGCCCCCCCCCACCCCCCACACACACACACACACACACACACACACACACACACACACACACATATATATATATATATATATATATATATATATATATATATATATATATATATATATATATGTATATTTTTTAATAATTTAATATAATAAATGGTATAATAAATAAATGTTTATATAATTAAATATTTTACGTAATTGAATAAAAGTAATATAATTAAATATTTTACCCATTTCTTTAAAATTAATATAATTACATAAATGATTTATGTAATTGAATATTAAATAAATATTTATATAATTGAATATTTTACTTAATTTAAGAAATCGAATATGAAATAAATATTTATAGAATTAAATATTTTACGTAATCGACAAAAAATTATATAATTAAATAATTAATTTTAATTTGATAATTACTAATATCATTAAATAAATTATTTTAATTATTAAATATTATATTTTAACATATTAGCAACTTCTTTTTTTTCCTTTAAATTTTATTAATAATTGAATAAATTGAATATGAAATAAATATTTATAGAATTTAATATTTTACGTAATCGAAAAAATTTTATATAATTAAATAATTAATTTTAATTATTAAATATTATCTTTTAACATATTAGCAACTTCTTATTTTTTTCCTTTAAATGTTATTAATAATTGAATAAATCGAATATGAAATAAATATTTATAGAATTAAATATTTTACATAATCGAGAAAAATTCATAATTAAATAATAAATTTTAATTTCATAATTACTAAAATAATGAAATTAATAATTTTAATTATTAAATATTATGTTTTAACTTATTAGCAACTTCTTATTTTTTTCCTTTTAATTTTATTAATAATTGAATAAATCGAATATGAAATACATATTTATAGATTTAAATATTTTACGTAATCGAAAAAAATTATATAATTAAATAATTAATTTTAATTTGATAATTACTAGTAGAATTAGCAAATTCTTATTTCCTATTATTTTTTAATTTAATTATTTGTTTTGTGTAGTTGTTATAATTCGGTTCACTTAATTTTCTGAGATTATGCTATATTTTATTATCTTATGTTCGAAGTGCAGATATTTAATGAATCTTTTTTGCAGCATGGAATATCACTTAGACTTGACATTGAGACGGATGTCGGGCAAGACTACCGAAACGGTAACTTTGGCAGTTATACAGCCGTGTTGGAGTTGTTGGATGAGTAGCATGCAGATACGCTTTGACGTTCGTTTTTTTGGCCCCTATACGAGTTGAGAGATGTACAGTTCTCGGGGCAGATCATCAATGCCCTATTGTGTTGGTTGAGTAGTCCAGTCGACGACGATGTCCTCCACTTCGACCTCGGGGGCAAGGTCACCAATTTCTCCATGTTCAATTTTGCTGTCATCACTGGACTTGAGATTACGTTTTAATTTCCTTTCGTTTTAATTTTTGTATAAAAAATGAAATAAATAATTTTAAATTGATACTTACGAAAATTCTTTTTTTTTCCCTTTTAATATTTTCATTACTATAAAATTCTTTAATTAAATATAATTTGTAAACTAATCTTTCATTTCTCAAATATAATTAAATAAATATATATTGTTTACTTCATTTAAAAATTTCCTTTTGTTCTAATTTTTATATAAAAATGAAATAAATAATTTTAAATTGATAATTAAGAAAATGAAATATTATTTTTTAACGTGTTAGCAAATTCTTTTTTTTTCCTTTCAATATTTTAATTAATTTAAAATTCTTTAATTTAAAATAATTTGTAAACTAATCTTTCATTTTTCAAAATGTAATTGTTTACTTAATTTAAAAAATTCCTTTTGTTTTAATTTTGATATAAAAAAAATGAAAGATTAGTTTACAAATTATATTTAATTAAAGAATTTTAAATTAATTAAAATATTAAAGGAAAAAAATAAGAATTTGTTAACACGTTAAAAAATAATATTTCATTTTCGTAATTATCAATTTAAAATTATTTATTTCACTTTTTATATCAAAATTGAAACTAAAGGATTTTTTTTTTTAAAATTAAGTAAACAATCTATATTTATTTAATTACATTTGAAAAATGAAAGATTAGTTTACAAATTATATTTAATTAAAGAATTTTAAATTAATTAAAATATTAAAGGAAAAAAAAATTAGAATTTGCTCATACGTTAAAAAATAATATTTCATTTTCGTAATTATCAATTTAAAATTATATATTTCACTTTTTATATCAAAAATTGAAACAAAAGGAATTTTTTAAAATTAATTAAAAATATATATTTATTTAATTACATTTGAAAATGAAAGATTAGTTTACAAATTATATTTAATTAAAGAATTTTATATTAATGAAAATATTAAAAGGAAAAAAAACAAGAATTTGCTAACACGTTAAAAAATAATATTTCATTTTCGTAATTATCAATTTAAAATTATTTATTTCATTTTTGTAAAAAAATTAAAAGAAAAAGAAAAATTTAAATTGTGTAAACAATATATATATATTTAATTACATTTGAAAAATGAAAGATTAGTTTTCAAATTATATTTAATTAAAATTTTTTAATATGAAAGATTAGTTTTCATATACTGATCTCGGGACCGTGCAGATGGTCCGTTACTCATGCAAAATCCAAACATGTGCATATTAAGTTTTAACAAAAAAAAAAAAAAAAAATTATGTGAATAATAAAAATTCCGACTTCTTTTATCTTTTTATTGAAATTATTTCACAAAGACTCGTGAGATAAAAGAAGAAGAGGAGATCATCATACTGGGACAACACATTATACCATAGAGATGCAAGCAATATAATTTTATTTTATTTTTGAAGTTATTATATACTTGAGTTTACATTGAGGTAAGGATAATCCCCATGCTTTATACTATATTCTAGAATTATATCACTATGCCTAATATCACTTTGTGAATTTATTTAATTATGGACTTCATTTACACTCAAATATGAGACGAATGACATCAACCATACTCCATTTTTGGGATTGGGGCAGGGCGATATTAATTGTTTAATATTTGACTTTATTGTGAAAATAAAAATTGCTAATCAACTATTGATAAGAGGATCTTCAACCTAATTTTAAAATGGCGTAAAATGCTATTTTGATGTCAAAATGATACTCCAAAATCAAACTTCAAAATTTCACACCAAATTATGTATCATATAATCTTGTCCTTAATTCATAATTGTTTTGAATCATGCATAAAAAAATCATTGCATTATAGGCATTCATTTTTCACATAATGCAGAAAATATTTTCAATAGTTTAATGGGCGCTTAACAAGCAACCTTCAACAAGGTGTAAAGGAGAATATTGCAAGAGCATTTCTACACATGCATGGAAAAAGTCCAAAATGGAAAATCAGGGGGTAGATACATGCATGGGCTCGACCGGACTACAGCTCGTATCCGCCCCTTCAAATTTCCACTTTATTCTTTGTTTTTTTAGATAAACCCTTGTACATTTGTATTACAGCCTGTGTCCAAACTCATGACTGGATCGACCATTGCCGAAAATAATATATAAAGCATCGTGATGCCTAGCTACATCTCTATTAGATTGAAATAAATTTCACTAAAAATCGACAGCACATAATTAATATTAATTTTTTAAAGAAATTAAAGCTTTTCTTCAAAACTCCAACTCTAGGCTGTCAAGTTCCAGAATGGAAGGAAATATGGCTGATTAGATTGCTGATATATTCTAAATCCGGTTTTTTTATACTTTGTTCCAGGTTTATACGTAAAAGTCAACAACTAAGCTCTTAAAGTGGTGGCTTTTTTTTTTTATAAAACTGTAACTTCTCTACAGGAGAAGGTATCCAAAAAATTAATATATTAATGACCAAAAATACATCTTGAAGAGGTCCACCGGTATTATACATATTGATCTCGCCAAGTCTTCCGTGCTTTGGAGAAGGATTGTTCTTCAACAGCTAATACATTTTCAGTTTTCTTATGCCCACCTAAAAATAATACATTTGCATCTTAGAAGTCATCAATTACTTTCTATTTCAATCTTTCTATTATCAACTTCTTGAATTAATTGAAATAGTGAGATAACATCATCTTATAAATGATGATGATAAAGAAACCAACAAACGGGGACGATTATTTTCAAATCTTTTCGATTCTACCATCAACGTCATTTCAAAATACTGTTACAACGGTTTTAAATTTTTTTTTTGAAATAATTTTTTTTCGTTCTTTTTTTTTTCTTTCGTAAAATTGCATTTAGAACCACACTTTTTTCTTCCCCTTGCACACTTTTGCATAGTCGGCATACTTAAATGATCAATTCAATGGTAAAGGATGACCAACTGTGTTTTAATTTTGTACAGTTGGCATAATTTTTAATTATTATAGAAGTTTGTGTTAAATTATTCATTAATCACATAAGATTTTCTCTTAGCAGATTAAACAAAGTTCAACAAAGTCATTAGGTAAAAATCTTTAAGAACTAAGCCATTAATTGATAGTTATAAACTGATTCCATGCAAATTTATATAGAATATCCTTCAAGAGGACGTGGCTTACATTACAGGGAAAATACTATATTTTTTAGAAATCTTCATGATCAAGAAACCATCCAAGAGAAACATTTCTCAACATTTAATTAGTTATTCATTTTTATTCTTCATAGCACACGAGATATCTTTAAGAGGGCAAACAAATCATAATATTTCTTTTCTAGTCAATGTTCCACTAGAATTGTCCTTGAAGATATTTAATCACATTCGCGTCAACTTGGAAAGCCTTGGTGAGAACATCAATATTAATGGGCGGGTTGGATCCAAAAACTGCATTTGCAATTGTGATGACTCCTGGGTTTTGGCTGCTTAGACCAGCAAATACAATTGCATTATTCTTCCCCACATTAAACTGGAAATGAATGAGACCTTCTGGAAACACGAAGACGTCTCCTGGATACAAAGTCTTGGTGAAGAGTTTGTTCTTTACGTTTGGATCTGCAGGGTTCGAAGTAACGAATCCAACATACAGAGTACCCTCCACAACAACAAGAACCTCAGTAGCCCGAGGGTGCGTGTGGGGTGGGTTGAGGCCATAAGGTGCATAATCGATACGGACTAAAGAGATACCAAGAGTGTTGAGTCCTGGTAATTGGTTGACATTCACAGGAGTGACCTTCGATCCTTGGGGATTTGATGTATTTCCGGGCATGTTCAGTCCACGAAAGAGGAAATCATCGGCACTAACCATGTTTGGATCCTTGCAAATCTTTCCATTCACAAAAACTGCAATAAAAATAGAAGTCATTGCTAAGCCATATATATGTATATACCAACATAATTTAGTACATAAAATTTAGTGAAAATTGTCATAAAAGTCATGCATATTTGGTAGGAGATACAGTACTAAAAGAAAAAAACGGAAGCTACAATTTTGTTGATTTTAATGTCAACTAGTATTGAGTTGTGGGTGTACTGCGCACAAGATAAGGTTGTTATTCTAGGAGTGTAAAATGCATTTACCTTTTGCTTCAGCATCCTTAACAGCTACACAGAAATCCTGTAGGGGGTCGGGATCAGAAGCATATGTAAATGAAACCAATGAGACAATAAGAACGGAAATTAGAAAGCGAACAGCCATTTTTAGTACAATCGATATTTTGATTTTGTTGTGCTTTGTGGATGTTTATTTCGGGAGAGGGGATTGCCTATTTATAGAGCAGCTTTCTATTTGAATTAGTCATCAACTTATCTTTTCAATCAAATAATCTTACCAAGTCTTCAAAACATAATTAACTATATATTTTCAAGAGCAGATTGTTTCAAACAACTAACGCTGTAAAATATTCTTTCTTCTGAAAGTGTTCTCATTTAGTAATTAGTCGTTGATCAACTCTTAATTACCTAACCACTCTGAAATCATATCCTGTGGTTTGAATTATTTTCAAAGTGGTTAATTTTTCATTCTCAGAATTTCAAGGAAATTTTTTTAGCAGATGAAATATAATGCAAATGCAGATGAGAAACTATCATTTACATAATTCCCAATGTACTATGCTCAAACTGGGTTAATTTATAGAAATTATTGATAATGCATTAGTTGGCTGGCTAATGGAAGTTGTTCACCAATATATTAGAATTAGTCTGTCAGAGCTTCTTTTGCTAGTGAATTAGGATAGTTTCCATTTTCCAAGTCTTTATGTGTAACAATTTCAAGAAGAAATCGTCGTTTCTCGACAGTTGACACTGTCTGTCCAGTTTTTGTACATGGAAATGGCCTTTTTATATCTCACTTGCTGCATACTTTAATCCGGCTTTGTGATCAAGTATGACAAACTTCAGCAAGTCTTTTACACGAGAAATATTATTAACAGTCAGATACATTAATCACTGTCATACATAGTACATTACACGGTCTTCATTTATACTATCCTAGTTTTATACATATCATGATGTTAAGTTGCACCAAATTCATACGTAATGCAAGCTAGAGATGCTGAAGAAAATCAGAATATGCTATTACTGTTCAAACCATGCTCGGGGATTTGAATATTATGTCCAATTAAGCTGTTAATCTGTCATTATCACCCTTTGAAAAGTTCTAATGTGTTTACTATAAGTAAAGGATATTTATTACAAGGGAATACTACTCATAACTCATGCATGGAAAAAGTCCAAAATGGCAAACGATATATTAACCATCATGATGCATAGCTACATCTCTATTAAATTGCAATAACTTTCATTCAAAATCGACAGCACATAAATAATATTATTTTTAAGTAGTTGGAACTTTTCTCTAAAACTCCAACTGTAGGGTGTTAAGTTCAATACACAATAGAAGGAAATGTGGCATGCAGAGACCATGCTGATTAGATTGCTGATTTACTCTAAGTTAGTTTTTTTATTACTTTATTCCAGTTTTTAATTAAAATTCGGTGACCAACTGTGTTTTAATTTTCTACAGTTGACATATTGTTTAACGATTATATTAGTTTGTGTAGATTATTCGTTAATCACATTAGATTTTCTCTTAGTAGATTAAACAAAATTTAACAAAGTCATTAGGTAAGAATCTTTAACAACTAAGCCATTAATTAATAGTTATAAATTGATTCCATGCAAATTTATATAGAATATGGTTCAAGTGGACATAGGTTACATTACATGGAAATAATATATTCTTTTCAAATCTTTCTGATCAAGAAACCATACACGATAAACATTTCTCAACACTAGTTCAGTGTTTCATTTTTATTCTTCATAGCTCACGAGATATCTTTAAGAGAGCAAACTCATAAGAGATATTTTTTTCCTAGTCGATGTTCCACCAGAACTGTCCTTGAAGATATTTGATAGAATGTAGAAGACAAAGAGGAGGGAAAGTATTCAATCTCATTCAGAAAATATGGTGGAACACGGCTGATTCATATAGTCATACATTTGGTACAATTCAAAATGATTTCAACTATTCTACCTAACTCCACTCTTCCACACTTGACTGAACATATGGACAGCTTGCAACACCACTTGCATGAATTATAAAACATAACTTAAGCTATCATAAGTTACAAAAATATATGTCAAGCTAAAGACAACAAAAAACAAATGGTTTGACGACAAAAGTGTCACACATGACATGGTTCATCACTCTTCCTTGACACTTTTGTTGGAAACACCAAGACCATCTCTTAATGTTTCAAACCTCTCCTTAGGCAAAGCTTTGGTGAAGATATCAGCAATATGTTTTTTAGAGCTGCAATGCCTTAATTTCACTTCCTTCTTCTCTTGTGCTTCCCTTATGAAATGGTACTTGATATTTATGTATTTAGTCTTTCCATGGAACACTGAATTTTTCACAATTGCTACAGCGGATTGATTGTCACAAAGAATGGTAGTTGCCTCAGTTTGATGGTGCCTCAAATCCTTCAGAATTTTTCTCAGCCATATTGCCTGATTGGTTGCCTCTGTTGCTGCTATATATTATGCTTCATCTGTGGATTGTGCCACCGTCTTTTGTTTAATTGAATTCCAACAGACAAGGCTTGAACCAGGATAGAAGGCATAGCTTGAAGTGCTCTTCATGTCATCAGCAGAACCAGCCCAATCGCTATCAGTAAAACCTGTCAAAACCAGAGTTTCTGATATCCTGAAACCGATTCCATAATCGTCTGTTCCTCTAATGTACCTCAGCACTCTTTTTGCAACTTGGAAGTGCATTTCACTTGGCTCTTACCTGAATCTAGATAGCAGGTTAACAGTAAACATTACATTTGGTCTTGTGGCTCTAAGATAAAGCAAGCATCCAACTAAGCTCCTATATATCTTTTCATCAATTTTCTTTGCACCATCACCCTTCATCAGCTTTGAATTTTGAACTAAAGGAGTGTTAACTGATTTGTAATTCTCCATATTGAACTTTTTTAGCATACCTCATTTGGTAAACAAAAATACCATCCTCTGTTTGATTAATCTCCATTCCAAGGAAGTATTTCATTTCTCCTAAGTCTGTCATCTCAAAAACCTTCTTCAATTCATCCTTTACCCCTTCAATTAAGGTTGCATTGTTTCCTGTGATTAGAAGATCATCTACATAGAGTGAAATGATAAGCAAATCCTCCTCCACTAGTTTGATATATAGTGTTTGTTTATTAACACTCTTGCAGAAACTAAGACTGCTGAAATGACTGTCAATTCTTTCCTCAGTAAATACACCTTATCTTCTTCTCCTTCTTTGGTAAAGCCTCCAGGTTGCTCAATAAAGATCTCCTTATTCAGATGCCCATTTAGGAAGATATATTTTACATCCAGCTGATATATTTTCCATTTTGATGAGCAGCCATTGCAAATAACACTCTTATTGTTTCAAGTCTGGCAACAAGAGCAAATGTATTAGTAAAGTCAATTCCAAATTGCTGAGCATAGCCTTTTACAACTAGCCTAGCTTTGAACTTATTGATTGAGCTATCAGCATTCAACTTTGTCCTGAATACCCACTTAACTCCTATGACATTTTTGTTTCTTGGTCTGTCAACAAGCAACTAAGTGCCATTCTTTTCAATTGACTTTAGTTCCTCCTTCATAGCTTTTATCTAATCTTTGGAATGAGCTGCTTCATTATAAATTGCAGGCTCCAGAATTGCAGAATTGCAGGTGGCATAAATATCCTGAAGTGATTTGGTTCTTATCACTTCATTTTCTGAATCTGATTCACCCCCAGGTTCATCTTTATCTCTCACTTCTTCTTCATCATTACCAGCATCTTCTGTTTGAAAAATCAGTCTAGGAGTCTCAGATTTGTTCACAGCATTTGACTCCCAGTTCCATGAGGAGCTTTCATCTATTTTGACATCTCTGCAAGAAGTAACTTTGTTGGTTTGAGGATTATGAACTTTATAACCCTTAGCATTGTCACAACAGCCAACCAGAACTCCTGCCTCAGCTTTTTGGCTTATCTCTTTTGGCATTAGGTATATACATATAGCACACACTTCCAAACACTTTCAAATGTGAAACATTTGACTTAACTCCATACCAAGCCTCATAGGGAGTTAACTTGTCCAAAACTTTTGTAGGCAGCCCGTTGAGTAGGTAAATTGAAGTATTCACTGCTCTAGCCCAAAAAACTTTAGGTACATTCTTCTCCAGCATTAAGCACCTACCCATTTCCATTGCTATTCTATTCTTTCTCTCACATACCCCATTTTGCTGAGGTAAGTTAGGGATTGTCAGCTGATGTTAGATCCCTACTTCCTCACAAAATCTGTCAAACTGATTGTAGGTATACTCAGTCCCATTATCAGTTCTAATGGTCTTAATTTTACAGTCTCTTTCATTTTCAATCAGGCTCCTAAATTTCTGAAAGATTACAAGAACTTCTAACTTCAGTTTGAGAATGTAAACCTAACCTATTATGGTGAGATCATCAATAAATGAGACAAAGTATCTACTTCCATTTAGGGTTGAAGTCCTCATAGGTCCACAGACATCAGAATAAACCAGTTGAAGTCTTGTTTGAGCTTTCCTAGACCAATTTTTGGGGAAAAGGAAGTCTGGTTTGTTTTCCTTTTTGGCAGATTTCATAGACACATGCAGCATCACATATTCTTGGCATATTTTCAACTAACTCATGTTCATTTAAATGCTTAAGTGAAGTATAATTAACATGCCCAAACCGTTTATGCCACAATTCAGAATCAACCACAGTGCTAGTAAAGGCACGTGAATTCATATTTTTCCACTCCAATGGGAAACTTCTATGCCTCATCTCAATTGTCATCAACCCCAGGTTTTTTTGGTCCAAAATTGTGCAACTACTATCCTTAAATATTAAGGTATAGCTCTTCTCAATTAATTGGCCAACACTTATCAGGTTTTGGTCAATATTTGGAACATACAAAACATCATAAATGAGTTTAGTACCTGTTGGTGTCTGAACTGAAACCTTGCCAATGCCTTTCACATCTATATACTTCCCATTTCCTACTTTCACTTTTGTTCTGTAGCCATCCTTCATCTCCACAAAAATGTCTGCATTTGATATCAAATGATGGGTGCAACCATTGTCAAGTAACCATGTTTGAACTCCACTGTAGGCTGTGTAATTTAAGGCTGAAAACAGATGTTCTGCAGCCTGATCTTTTGCTACTTTTGCCTGTTGAAGCTCCTTATTTTCCTTCTGATTTTTGCATACCTTTTCCACATGTCCAAATTGTTTACAAGATCTGTATTGGACTCTAGGTCTGAACCAACACCATTTAGATGAATGGCCTTTCCTTTTGCAATGTGGACAAGGAGGGTACTTAGCATCCTTTCCTGAACCTTTAGCCTCAGCTTCTTTCTTCTCGTTTTGTGGCTTCTTTCCACCAAAACTTGTTTGAGTTCTCTGCTTTCCTTTAGCAAATAGAGCACCCTCAGTCTGCTCTTCTTGCCTGAACAATCTCCTTTGTTCAGTGTCTTGAAGGGCATTCACTAATTCAGCCAAAGAAATGCTAGCCAAGTCTTTTGAATCTTCAAGTGAAGAATTCTTGGATTCAAACTTCTCTCACAAACTGATTAGCACTTTCTCCAGTACTTTCTTGTTTGGTAAATCATCTCCAAACAATCTGATCTGGTTTACCACTTTCATTAATCTAACTCCTTAACCGTCTCTGAATCCTTCATCTTTAATGTTTCAAACTCCCTCATGAAGTTTAGAACCCGCATTTGTCTGGTCCTTTCATTGCCTCTGAATTCTTCCTTCAACCTATCCCATGCTTCCTTTGTAGTTTCATAGGTGATTATCCTTGTGAATATAACATTTGAGACGGCTGATTCTATGCAAGAAATGACCTTAAATTTCTTAGCTATCTTCTCACTATGCTGCTTTAGCTGGGTTATGGTGGGATTAGCTCTTAAAGGTGGTGGTTCTACTCCAGTTTCAGTGATTTCCCACAAGTCATAGGCCTTCAAATATGCCTTCATTTTTACAGACCAGAAGTCATAGTTTTCTCCTGTAAATGCTGAAGGTAAAGGAGCAAAAAAACCACTTGAATCCATATCATTCACTCACCAAAAAATACGGCTTTATAAGGAGGTAACTTACTGGTTTTCTCTCAGTTACCGGTATAGAAAGTTCTTACCGGATATGGTAGATCTTACCGATTTGAAAGGTTATAGATTCGAAGAGAATGAAAGAAGAAACAGGCTGTAGAACTTACCGGATTTGCACAATGCTTACCGGTTTTGCACACAACTTACCGGATTTGCTCAAACTTACCGATTTTGCATAAAACACTCCGTTTTCTATTTTTTCTTCTCTTTTTTGTTCCTTCAAAGATCAACCAGGGCTCTGATACCACTAATAGAATGTAGGAGACAAATAGGAGGGAAAATATTTAATCTTATTCAGAAAATATGGTGGAACACAGCTGATTCATATAGCCATACATTTGGTACAATTCAAAATGATTTCCGATAACTATTCTACCTAACTCCACTCTTCCATACTTGACTGAACATATGGACAGCTTGCAACACCACTTGCATGAATTATAAAACATAATTTAAGCTATCATAAGTTACAAAAATATATGTCAAGCTAAAGACAACAAAAAACAAATGGTTTGACAACAAAAGTGTCACACATGACACGGTTCATCAATATTTAATCACATTTTCGTCAACTTGGAAAGCCTTGGTGAGAACATCAAGATTAATGGGTAGGTCGGCTCCAAAAACTGCATACAATTGCGATAACTCCTGGGTTTTGGCTGCTTAGACCAGCAAATACAATTGCATCGGTCTCTCCCACATTAAACCGGAAATGAATGAGACCTTCCGGAAACACAAAGACATTTCTTGGATACAAAGTCTTGGCAAAAAGTTTGTTCTTTATGTTTAGATCTGCAGGGTTCGAAATAACGTGTCCAACACACAGAGTACCCTCCCCAACAACAAGAACCTGAGTAGCCCAGGGGTGGGGGTGCGTGTGGGGTGGGTTGAGGCCTTAAGGTGCATAGTTGATACGGACTAAAGAGATGCCATGGGTGTTGAGTCCTGGTAATTGGTTGACATTCACGAGTGTGACCTTTGATCCAATAGGATTTGATGTATTTCCAGGCATGTTCAGTCCAGGAAAGAAGAAATCATCAGCACTAACCATGTTTGGATTCTTGCAAATCTTTCCATTCACAAAAACTGCAAGAAAAACAGAAGCCATTGCTAAGCCATATATATGTATATGCCAACATAATTTAGTAGAAAATGTAGTGAAAATTGTCATGAAAACTAAGAAGAAACTGAATGCAATAAAATTATATTCCCTAATGCGTATTTGGTAGGAGATACAATACTAAAAGAAAAAATGGAAGTTAAAATTTTGTTGATTCTAATGTTAATTAGTATTGAGTAGTGGGGATAAGGTTGTTACTCTAAAAGTGTAAAATACATTTACCTTTTGCTTCAGCATCCTTAACTGCAACACAGAAATCCTGTAGGGGGTGGGATCAGAAGCATATGTAAATGAAACTAATGAGATAATAAGAATGGAAATTAGAAAAGTGAACAGCCACATTTAGTTCAATCGATATTTTGTTTTTGTTGTGGTTTGTGGATTGCGTATTTATGGTCCAGCTTTCTATTTGAATTAGTCATAAACTTATTTTTTAAAGCAAAAAATCTTGCCAAGTCTTCAAAACATAATTAACTATATATTTTCATTTAGTAATTAAACGTCGATCAAAATCTTGATTAACTAACAACTCTAAAATTTCATAGTCCGTGGTTTGAATTAATCTCAAAATGGTTAAGCTGTCATTTCTCAGTAATCCTAGAAAAAAAATTTACTAGAGAAAATAAAATGTAAAATGGGAAACTATAATTTACTTAATACCCACTGCACTCTGCACAAATTGGGATCGGATGGTGTATCTTATCTTATATGTTTGTTGAGGAAGCTTGCTCCAAGGGTCGTCAACACGGTGTTTTCCGGGCTCAGTTTCACATTACCTTTTTCTACCAAAAAACCAATCCAAGTGGCTCCAACCTACTAATATATTTACCTCGGTTGCTCCTCAATCTCACCTACAAAGGATAAGATAATGGTGATGATTTGTAAGCCACAAAGGCATGAGGAAAAACAATAGAAGAAACACGAGATGGAGGCCAAACACAAAGAAAGCCATCGGTTTTGTCTCCTTTCACAAGCTGCCGATTTTTTTTTCTCTTGCATGCACAAATCACACACAAAGTGGCTAGGGCAAAAACACCGTATATATAGGCTATGTTAGGCTTTAGTTGGACCAATAAAAGAGGTTAAATGAGCCAAGATTCAAAGTTATCCAAAAGGTAATATATATGGGCCATGAGCAACATTAATTGTTTAAATTACTTCCAACGGCCCACTTTGTTTTCGGGTTAAGCCTTTGGATTGGGTTGTTGGTAACAATTTAGTCCAACGTTTACATCACCGCCCAAGATTTATTGGGTATCAAAACCCAACGAATCTCCACCTTGATAACCAATCAATCTGCAAGCAATTCAAACACAAAGTTAACCCTTGTATAATCAAGGCAACCAATAAAATTGGAATCACAGACCTATGTCGTCTTTCGGACTCGAAACACATACCATACACGCTGTAGTGCCCCGAGTTCCGTTAACCCGGATTGCCACGTCATCGTCTTCTGTAACTGATTTAACTAAAAAGTTTTGCGGAAAATAACTAAATTTCAAACTTCGCATTCATAACGTAAAAACCTCATCGACAACAAAACTCATTTTAATAACTTAAGAAAATTGATTAAATTTCAAATCTCGAGTTTTTGAAATACTGAAATAACAAAGTACATTAATAGCGTTCGAATACGAAATTTTCAAATATAAATAACTGAATTCATTAAATTGTTGCCACACTGCCCATCAATCACAATCGCCTCCGAAGTCTGCAAATATTGTTAAAATAACGGGGTGAGTATTTCAAAGAAATACCCAGTAGACTCATCGCCGATAATTAATTTACAGAATAATTGAACACATACTTATGCAATATACAACGTGATATCATCATCATCTTTGGTTCATTTTCTTGAAAATCATAGGCTCTTTAAAAACATAGGCTGATGGTAGTCTCGTCTCGTGCATTTAAGCACATAAGTTATGCATAACATTCTCATCTTATCTCATAAGAGATTCTCTTCTTTCTCATGCAATTAAGTATATAAGTTATGGCAAGCATAACAATATCATATATCTCATATGATATATTCTCTTCTCATGCAATTAAGCATATAATTCACGTAAATTCACATAAGACATGCAATTATAATTTAAACTAATTAATGGTGACGAGTCTACCTCAAATGTCTCGATTTACGTGAAAAGTGAAGCGGGATGAAATCTCAATCTCCTAATTATTTGTACGTATCGTCTAGCCAAAATAGAAAATAAGTTTGAATTAGTATTTCGAATATTTAAGGCTTTAAAGTGATAAAACAAAGTTTAGGGATTAAATTGGAAGTTATTGAAATTGAATTTGACAAATCTAAGGGTTGAAAATACTATTTTCAAAGTATTGGGGCTAAATGTGAAAAATAGGAATTCTAGGGACTTAATTGAAAACTATTGAAACTGAAAATAAATGTTTAAGGGCTGAAATTGAACTTCTATAAGTTATGGACTAAACTGTAAAGCTGTTAAAACTGAAAATAGAATATTAAGGACTGGAATAAACTTTTACAGAAACTAGGGGCTAAATTGAAATTTCTTAAAACTGTAAATAAAGAATCTAGGACTGAAATAAAACAATTAAAAACTTGGGGGCTAAAAGATAATTTTCAAAAATCAAAAATCAAATAAAACAATTTCATTTCTCTCTCTCTCTCTCTCATTACAGAGAGAGAGAGCGAGCGACGGGGAAGGGGCCGAAGCCCCTTCCTCCGATTCCACCACCACCGACCGACGGTCGGTGGCAGCGCCACCACGGTGGTGGCGCCGATAACAGGCAGGTAGGTGGGGGGTTTATTTCGCGTGAAAAGGGTCGAAACCGAGGATGGGCTCGAACATTCCTTCGATTTCCTTGGTGATTCAGTTTCGAGGAGTAAGGTAAGTTCATGGGCTTGTGTTATCTTGATTTTTGGGGCTTTTGGGGATTGATTTCGGTGTTGATTTTGGGTGCTATAGGGGCTGTCGACTGGCGGCTTTGGTGTCGGTCTTGGGTGGTGTTGGTCTCGGTTTTGAGATAAGTGTTGAGGTTGCTGGAGTTGTTTGGGCAGTGATGGTGGTGTTGAGCAGTTTTGCTCTCGTTTTCGAGCTAAGGAGATGGCTTGGTTGGTAGTGGAATGTAGTGGTTCTCGGTTTGGAGGTGGCTGTCGAGTGGTTGTATTTCGGGTGTGGAGTTGGTGGTTTGGTAGTGCCTTTGGGTGTTGATTTTTTTGGGTTGCTGCAGGTGACTGTGTAGTGATGGTGGTTGTTTTGCAGCAGCTTGAGCTTGGTAGTTTGAGGTGGTGGTCTCGTGAGTGAGGTGAACGGCTGCATAGTGCAGTTGCTGTGGTGTTGAGTTTGCCAGCTTGGGGAGCTCACTGTTGATGCTAGAAATGGATGTTCTAGCATCAATATTGAGTTCATTGTAAATGGATTGAGGAATATGCTTGGAGAAGATGAGATTTTCTTACCAAATGGATTGCTTGGCTGCGTGAAGTTTTGGAGGAGAGGGAGAATGAGGTGATGGTGAATAAAATAGGAAATGTTAGGGCACAAATCCCTAGGTGCCACTTGGGCCAATTGGGTTGCAGGGATTCTTTTAGTTTGGGCCTAAATGGATTGGGCCTAAACATCAATATTTGGGCTGTAGTGTATTCCGATTGGATTTAGGTGGATTGGATTAAAATGATTTCCTTGTTGGACTTGTATAATTGGACTTAAATATTGGGCTCTAAATATTGGACTTGAATTATTAAAATGAGATCCAAATAAAATAAATCGAAATTGAAATTAAAATGATTACTCGATATAGGATTCGATTCGAAATAATTTAAATTCGTTTATCACGGCTAGACGAACGCGCTATTTCTTTAAAATTAGGGTTAAGGTTTAGCGACACGTTTTTCGAGAAATAATTTTATATCATTTAAAAGTTCTCGGTTGCTACACACGCTCTATCTACTCACTAGGGCTAAGGTCACAAACAAATACCCAAGTAGAAGCATATAATCATAGTAATCAATCAAGAGCAAATAAACATGTGATGGAGATATCATATAGGATAACACAGATCTTTTCAAAAAGGACATATTCACACAGAACAATAGATTAACACCAAGTTAATCAATCAAGCGGCCAATACGTATGCAACAAATGCATAAATGATCCCACGAAAAGATCTCACCACACTTATCCTATCTCATTCTGTATTGCTCATACCTCGAGAACACATATCTTACCTCATTGCCCACCATTCTCACTAGACTAGTGATGGCAATCGAGCCGAGCGGCTCGTCGGCTCGGCCGCTCGGCTCGTACTGTAGCGATCCACGAGCCGCTCGGGCTCGTCAAAAGACGAGCCCGAGCTCGAGCCGAGCGGACCCGTCAATAGACGAGCCGAGCTCGGCTCGGCTCGTCAAGACACGAGCGCTCGTGGGCTTGTGAAAAACATTTTAAAAAAAAAAAACTAAGAAAAACTAAAAAAAAAAAAATTTTGACGAGCCACGAGCCGAGCCGAGCCGAGCCGGCTCGGCTCGTGGCTCGTGAATCACGAGCTCGTGGGCTGAGCCGAGCTCGCCCACGAGCAAACGAGCCGAGCAGAAGCTCGGCTCGTTTGTAACGAGCCACGAGCTCGGCTCGTAGGGCAACGAGCCGAGCTCGTGGGGCAATGGGCCGAGCCGGCTCGGCTCGGCCCATTGCCACTACTACACTAGACTGACCACTCAACTCATGTCTAATTGGTAGACCTCTATAGATTCTAAAGGGATAATCCTCTATCACCGCATCACTTCTTCCAACCTAGATGGACAATGGGTCTCCATGTAATGGAAGTGATAGAAGTGTCTCTCTTACACTCCACTTGATCAAGGTCTCTTCACAGATAAATGATTCCAACATTTAATCACCTCTCCACTCGTGTCCAAATGTCACATTCCACATCCCCAGTACAAACCACCAATGTACCCCTATACTCCATCTCACCAATAGACACTCAACATACTGCTAATACATCTTAACCCACTATGCATGCAAACAATTAATGCATCTTAGCCTTCTACTTATCCTTTTTTTTGGGAGAATCCCTCACAAAGTGTCCAGACTTACCATAGCTATAACACCGCTTACCACCGGACTTTGTACCATCTCTTGCCCTTCTTCATACCACCCTCATCACTCGAGTCTCTACTCGAATCACTACTGCCTTGAGCTTTACCCAAATTCAATTGCTTAAACTTTATTCTACTCATCATCATATGTAACTCACCATTCTTCTTATCATCTTTTTCAGCATTAATCTCCATCTTCCTATTCCTCAGGGAATCTATGATAATCTCGAGTGTTAAGGTGTCCATACCATACTTAATTGCTTTCTTAACCTCTTTATATGAATTCGACATAGAATTAAGCAAATTAATGGCCTTATACGTTTCAGACATCTTCTCATCATAATTAACAATATCTTGAACAAATTTGTTGAAAATATCCAGATTGTTATCAAGATCCTTTGAATGATCCATTTTAAAACTGAAAAATCTTTCAAGCAAGTACAACTTATTAGGAGTAGACTTAACAAATATAAGTCCTCCAAGTTTTGCCAAATTTCTTTTCTAGAATTAAGTTTTCTAACTTTTCTTAAAACAATGTTAGATATGTGTAAAATAATTGAAGTGTACGCAAGTTTATCATATTCTTCTTTTTGTACTTCTATAAAATTTGCAGGAAATTTGTCATCTATGGCTTTTGAAACTTTTCGTTGAACCAAAATCTCCTTCATCTTTTGTTGCCAATCGAAAAATCCCCTTTCCATTGAAAGTTCCAACTTCAAAATGTGAAGACATTTTGAGAAACAGAACAATCAAAGTTCACAAATAGATCACACAAAGTAATTCTAAGACCGCAAGATCTCAGGATCAAGGGAATGTTCAAACGGGTTAAGTCTAGGCGTTCTAACAGAATAATCAATGCAACACGAAAGTATGCCAAGAAAAATTCAAATATATTTTTTCCCGTAGAAATGGCCATATGTCGTATCTCACTTGCTGCATACATTATGTGAGGTTAAAACCACCGTTTACACCAAGAAACCGGGCTCAGAATACCTCTAATCAAACACCACAAGAGAAAACCCAAAACCCCTCTCCTTCCAAACGGTTGCTCCACCGTTTTCTACTGCCCACACAGGTTGGTCGAATGGTGAAGAGAGTATTGTAACCACAATCTAGCCACAAAGGAAAGGAGAAGAAAAAGGGACGAAGGTAGCACACAGCCACTGTAGAAGACACGGTTTTTCTCTCCAAGGCACAAGTTCTCTCACACACCAAAGAATAGAAACGGGTATAGCATACATATAGTATTAGGTATAGAACTAGGTTAGGCCCAATAAGACAAGCTAAGGCCCAAGTAGAAAACATAGGTGGGCCATCCAAGTTAGGGTCGGTTTACCAATTGTGGTGTTCGATTAACTTTCAGTCATTTGGACTATGCCGACTGAATTAATACAACGTATTTCATCATCGCCCGGGGGAGGTCGTTTGACAACAATTTGCCTAACAAACCTCCACCTTGGTGTCAAAGGACCTGCAAAGAAAGTTATTACGCATTAGTAATAATCTAGAAAAATGGAGAACCAATAAAATTGAAAATCATTTACCCCCACCGATGTTTAGAAGATCTTTGCAACTTCTAAACTTCACCAAATGTAGCACCTTAGTACCCATGTCTGAGGGATTATATTGTGTGTGTATTTTCTCAAGCCTTACTACTTCTTGAGACACAATATCTCTAATGAAATGTAGTCTAACATCAATGTGTTTGGTACGTTCGTGAAAAACAGGATTCTTACATAATTGTATAGAAGACTGACTATCTGAATATACTACCACATAATCATTTAGAACACACAGTTCATGTAAAAGGCCTCTAAGCCATAAAACTTCTTTAATAGCTTCAGTAGTAGCAATGTATTCAGATTCTGTCGTGGATAGTGCAACTATGTGTTGTAACTGTGATTTCCAACTAATACAAGAATTAGACAAGGTAAACACATAGGCAGAAGTGGATTTCCTATTATCCCTATCCCCAGCATAGTCAGCATCAACATATCCTTTCAGTTTAACCCCATCGTTATTAACACCAAACTTTAGACCTACATCACATGTACCCTTTAAATACCTTAACATCCATTTTAAGGCTTCCCAGTGCTCAGGACCAGGATTAGACATATATCTACTAAGCGTGCTCACAGCGAAAGCTAAATCAGGTCTAGTGCAAACCATCAAGTACATAACAGAACCAATCACATTTGAATACGGAATTCTGCTCATGTATTCTACTTCTTTTTCATTGCATGGAGCTTGATCTTTAGATAATATAAAGTGACTAGCTACAGGTAATGTAACAGATTTGCAATCATACATTCCAAATTTCTTCAACACTTTTGAAACATACGAGGATTGATGTAAAAACAAGATAGAATTTGACCTATCTCTTTCAATTTCCATACCTAGGATTCTTTTAGCCTTTCCTAGATCTTTCATGTCAAATTCACCATTCAAACTTGTTTTTATATCACTTATCCATTTAGGCAATGAACCAACTAAGAGCATATCATCCACATAAAGTAGTAAGAACAAATAATCATTACTAGCATCATTATGTTGGAAGTAAAGACAATGATCAAACTTGCTACGATGAAACCCTATAGATAGCACAAAAGAATCAAATCTTTTATACCACTGTCTAGGTGATTGTTTTAGGCCATATAACGATCTTTTCAAGAAACACACATAATCAGGTTTTAGTTTGTCTTCAAAACCTCTTGGTTGATTCATAAAGATTTGCTCATCAAGTTCACCATGTAAAAAAGCAGTTTTTACATCAAGTTGTTCAAGTTCCCAGTCAAAATGTGCAACCAATGCAAGTATGACCCTAATAGTAGGGTACTTAACAACTGGTGAAAAAATCTCATTGTAATCAACCCCCTCTTTCTGAGTGTATCCCTTTGCCACTAACCTAGCCTTAAATCTTAAGGGTTCAGAAGTACTAGTACCCTCCTTAACCTTAAATACCCACTTACAGTCAACAGTAGATTTATTTTTAGGTTTAGGTACTAATTCCCAAGTTTGATTCTTCTCTAAAGAACTCATCTCATCTTTCATTGCCTTAAACCACTCTTCAGATTGTTCACTCTTCATTGCCTCTTCAAAGGTCTTTGGTTCCCTATCAGCTAACTCCTCATAACTCGCACGAGCAAAAGCTAACTCGGATTCATAACCAAATCTCACCAGTGCTCTAGTTTGTCTCCTCTCTCTATCCCTAGCCAAGTTATAGTCTGCTAGAGGATTCTCTTCTTCAGGGTATTCTTCTACTACTACTTCATCTCCATTCTCCACTTCAGGTTGTTGTTCCTGAGTTTCCACCTCACTCTGTGTAACAGGGATGAATGTGCTAGGTTTCCCTAACTCCACCTTCAGCTGACTAGTCTCTTCACCTTGTATTTCCTCACTTACAGGTTCAGATTCAGCTTTCAAACATGGCATTTCGCTCTCATTGAATGTAACATCTCTACTCACAATGATTTTAACTCCTTTCTGGCTCCTATCCTACAACCTATACCCCTTGACACCTTCGGGTAACCTAGAAAAACACATTTCCTAGCTCTAGGTTCAAGCTTTCCCTCACTCTGATGAGAAAAAGCAGTGCAGCCAAAAGTTCTAAGCATGGAGTAATCACTAAGTTTACCAAACCATTTTTCATGCGGAGTATCACCATTCAATGTAGCAGATGGAGTCAAATTAATCAAATAACAAGCAGTCATAACAGCATCACCCCAAAATGACTTCGGGACTCCAGAACTTAACATCATGCAACGCACTTTATCAAGTATGGTTCTATTCATCCTTTTCGCTACCCCATTTTGTTGGGGAGTGTAAGGAATCGTTTTATGCCTTGTTATTCCACTTTCCTTGCACATATTATCAAAATCAGTGTTACAAAACTCTAGACCATTATCAGTTCTCAAAAACTTGATCTTCTTACCAGTTTGGTTTTCAACTTGTCTTTTCCAATTATTAAATTTATCGAAAGTGTCGGATTTCTCTTTCAAAAGGTAAACCCACACATTCCTAGTATAGTCATCAATAATAGACAAGAAATACCTATTCCCACCTGAGGTGGGAGTGCTAGATGGACCCCACAGGTCCGAATGCACATATTTAAGCATGGTTCTAGTATTATGAACACTCGTGGAGAAAGTAGTTTTATGGTGTTTTCCAAGCACATAATGGTCACAGAAAGACAAATCAGACACACAGTCATTTCCAAAAGCACCTTTTTCATTAAGAAGCTTAATCCCCTTAATACCCACATGTGCATGTCTATTGTGCCATTTGTGTGTATGATCAGACTTGGCGGAAGAGATAGAGGAGTCTAAACCTCTCATCACTTCCCCAGTAGTTATGTAAATATCATTTTTTCTAATACCCTTAATAGAGACAAGTGCACCTTTAATCAATTTCAAAATTCCATTTCCAATTTTACCAGTGAAATCAGATTTCTCAAGTCTTCCTACTGAAATTAAGTTTCTAGACAATTCAGGGATATATTTAACGTCCTTTAAAGTATACACAAAACCAGTATCAAATTTCAACGTAATATCACCCATGCCAACAACATTGTAAGCAGAATTGTCACACAACACAACATGCCCATCATTTGATTCATACAAATTTTCAAACCAATCTTTATGTGATGTCACATGAAAAGATGCACCAGAATCAAGAATCCACTCATGAAAACGAGAATTTGTAGTTGAGTTTAATTCAGCAGAAGAAACAACAGAATTGGTAATCATATAGACTTCACCATCACAATTACCAGAGTCAGACGACAACACATTTACCTCGTCTCTATCTCGACCATTTTGAGTATTTTTCTCTTTATAGCAATCTTTTATAAAATACCCCGTGTTCCCATAGCCATAGCATTTTCTTTCCTTAGTCTTAGATTTGGATCTAGGCTTACCCCTGCTTTTCCTTCTATGTCCATTACTACTACACTCGCCACTACTTTGGTAACCATTATGACTGTTTTGCCTAAACTGAGTTCTACCCCTCATCATGTGAATCTCACCACTCTTCCTATCATGTTTTTCAGCCCTCATCTCCATCTCTTTACTTCTAAGAGAGTCAACGACAATTTCAGGTGTCAAGGTGTCCCTACCATACTTAATAGCATTTTTCACTTCACGATAAATATCAGGTATAGCATTCAGCAGTATAATAGCTTTGTAGGTTTCAGGCACCAACTCTCCACAGTTAACAATATCTTGTACAAGTTTGTTAAACACATCTAAATTGTCATCAAGTTCTTTTGAGGAATCCATTTTGAAACTGAAAAAACGCTCGAGTAAGTAGAGTTTGTTGGGAGTAGATTTAAGCAAATACAAATCTGCCAATTTTTGCCAAAGTTCTTTAGTAGTTTTCAGTTTACCCACTTTTCTCAAAACTGCGTCAGACAAGTGTAAAATAATAGAGGTGTAAGCAAGCTCATCAGCTTCTTCTTTTTGTTCTTTTGAAAAATCAGCGGGAAAATTGCCATCAATGGCTTTCGAAACTTTTTGTTGAACCAAAATACCTCGCATTTTCTGTTGCCAAATAGAAAAATCACCTTTTCCAGTAAAAGTTCCCAAATCAAAATTGTGCGTTGTTATTTTCAAACAAGAAACACAAAGACACAATTAAGCCACACAAAGTAGACCTAGGTTCGCAAATATACACCGTTTAAAATTTCCGGACGGGTAAGGTCTAGGTATTCTAGGGACTTATCAATGCAACGGGAGGATAATCAACAAAACAGTTTCACTCACAATATATCACAAACGATAATATGCTGAAATTAACCAAAAGAGCAAAAAACACTTAGCAAACGAAAAATAGTTAATTCCTAATTTCTAGCACAAGCAATGGTTACCCCACACTGTAACCCCAATCCTATTGTCACCCCACACGATGACGCGCTAGTGCTGAAATTAAAAAAAAAAAAAGGATCAGCCAATTTACCAGAGCGGACTTGTCTGAGTCCGTAATTTACGAGAGTTGCGAATTTACTGCTTTAGGCCTCAATTTATGGCCTAAAGTACTTCAGTAAATGTGTTGCGCAGTTACAACCTCGAATCTGTATCGACCACCGAGAAGGGCAAAGGGGCAAAATCGTCCAATATTTTATGCAAAACCTGAAACACTCAAATAAACATATCAGTAAGTTCAGGAAATTAAAATAAACAATCTGCCTGAAAAATGCTCGCCGGAATCATCCTCCACGCGCCGCCCACGGAATCCCACGCGCCGCCGCCGGAATTCACGCGCTGCACCACCAGGAGCGCCTCTGCCTGCTGGTTATGGGTCTGCCCTCAGATTTTCCGGCAGGTGAGTGGTTTGGCCGGAATCGAGGGAAATGTCCTCGGTTTTCTCGAAAAAACTCGAAAACTTTCTTCTCCAGGTTCGATTTCAGCTGGTTTTGATCCAACCAAATGCTCTGATACCAAATGTGAGGTTAAAACCACCGTTTACACCAAGAAATCGGGCTCAGAATACCTCCAATCGAACACCACAAGAGAAAACCCAAAACCCCTCTCCTTCCAAACGGTTGCTCCACCGTTTTCTACTGCCCACACAGGTTGGTCGAATGGTGAAGAGAGTATTGTAACCACAATCTAGCCACAACGGCAAAGGAGAAGAAAAAGGGACGAAGGTAGCACACACATTAATTTGGCCATATTTCATATCTCGCTTGCTGTCCTATTTTAATATGTAACATGATATTAAGTTGTACCAAACTCATATGTCATGCAAGCCAGCGGTACTGAAGGCAACACAGAAATGCATTTTCTGTTCTAACCGTGCATGGGTATTTGAATATTATGTCAAACTAAGCTGTTAACCTGTCATTATTACCCTTAGAAAAGTTTTAACTTGTTGCTATACATAAAGGTGATATTTTGGAAGAGCATTACTACACAGGCATGGATAAAGTCCAAAATGACAAATGATACATTAAACGTCATCATGATGCCTACATCTCAATAAAATTGCAATTAATTTCATTTAAATGGCACATTACATGAATGTAATAATTTCACCAGTGATCAACTTATAATGCAAAATATTTTAAAGTAATATGGCAATTTGGAAATGAAGATTAACTAATTTCTTGAGAAGTGACCAAGGACAGTTGGATGTGACACCTTATCCATTGATTTAAGTTTGTGTTTTCTGTTCTCCCTCTAGCTTGTGTAAATTAAGAAACCAACATTATTTGGACAAGCAAAAAAATTAAATTTGGTTAATGCAACTTATACAAATGTTGTTGAAAACTAGTAAAGAAAAAATTATCTTGAATAGGTCCATCAATATTATGCATATTGATATTGCCAAATCTTCAGTGCTTCAGAGAAGAATTGTTCTTCAACAGCTAATACACTTTTAGTTTTCTTATTCCCACCTAAACTTAATATATAGCATCTTAGAAGTCGTCACTTACTAGCTGTACCAATCTTTTTATCGTCAATTTCTTCAGTTAATTGAAATAGTGAGATAACAGGAGCTTAGAAAGGATTCAAATAAACAAACCAGTAAATGGGTGGTTAAATCATATTTTAGATTATAGTTTCAGTGTCATTTGAAAATACGGTTACGATCATCTTAAATTCTTTTATTGAAATAAAATTATCTTCTTTCTTTCATAAAATTGGATTTAGAAACTTACTTTTTCCTTCCCTTGCAAGCTTTTGCTTAGTCGGCATACTCAAATGATCAATTCGAGGGTGAACATGAGGTTTCACTTAAAATCCGGTGATAAGAAGTGTTTAATTTTGTATATCTGGCATAAAAAACTGGTTAACTATTGTAGCAGTTCATGTTAGATTTTTCAGTATTGAATTAAAGATTTTCGTTTAGTAGATTAACAAAGCTTAACTAAGTCATTAGGTAAAGTCTTTAACAACTAAGCCGTTAATTGACAATTATAAATTGATTTCATGGAAATATGCTTCAAAAGGGCATATTTTGCATTGTATGAGAATACTATATTCTTTCAAAATCTTTATGATCAAGAAACCATACAAGGGAAACATTTCTCAACACTTAATAATTTTTATTCTTTAGAACTCCCAATTATATCCTTAAGAGGCAAAACTCATCATAGATATTTCTTTTCCAGTCGATGTTCCACCGAAACTGTCCTTGATGGCATTTAATCACATTCGTGTCGACCTGGAAAGCCTTGGTGAGAACATCAGGATTAATGAGAGGGTCGGATTCAAAAACTGCATTTGCAATTGTGATGACTCCTGCGTTTTGGCTGCTTAGACCTGCAAATACAACTGCATTAGTCTTCCCCACATTAAATCGGAAATGAATGAAACCTTCTCTGGAAACACAAAGATGATTCCTGGATACAAAGTCTTGGTAAAGAGTTTGTTCTTTATGTTTTGATTTGCAGGGTTCGAAGTCATGAATCCAACATATAAAGTGCCCACCACAACAACAAGAACCTCAGTAGCCCGGGGGTGCGTATGGGGAGGGTTGAGGCCATAGGGTGCACAGTCGATACGGACTAAAGATATGCCAAGAGGGTTGAGTCCTGGTAATTGGTTGACATTCACGGGTGTGACCTTTGATCCAAGGGGGTTAGATGTATTTCCAGGTATTTCCAGGCACGTTCAGTACAGGCATGTTTGGTCCAGGAAATAAGAAATCATTGGCACTAACCATGTTTGGATCCTTGCAAATCTTTCCATTCACAAAAACTGCAAGAGAAACAGAAGCAATTGCTAAGCCATACATATGTATATGCAAACATAATTTAGTACATAAAACGTATTCAAAATTGTCATGAAAATTACGAAGAAACTGAATGCAATAAAATTATATTATTCCCCAATAAAAGTTTGGTAGGAGATGTTGACCCCAAAAAATGTTGCCAACAGATGTCGGGCCCACTCGTGCACACGCAAGCTTGATCCAACACGCTAATGCCGATAGACGGTCATGATGGCTCCAAGTAATGGACGTGAGAGTGGCTCAAAGGCACGAGACGTTTCCGTTCAGGCCACCGGCAAGAAAGATGTAACACGATTGTATAAGAAACCAATCGACAAAATATGATTTGTAGTAGAAAATATGTTGTAGTGATCACGAGAGAAAAGTTGCTTCCAGTATATAGTTTTTTCTTTTAAAATTGCATCATCCTTTTTGTGTTACATGGTGGGGGTATTTATAGTGTTACAACTCAACTGGTGACCTTTGGATCAGCCTACACGTGGCTTCATCTCCTTGACCAGGACATCAAATCCTAGCACTCAAGTTGACTCTCCTAGATTTACAAAATATTAAATGCTCTTACATTGACAAGACATGACACAAATAAACTTTACATAAAAGTCACGTCAATCATTCGTCAAAGATCTCCATCATAAGCAGATCTTCGCATGTGGGTCTTCAATGGCTGCTAAGGAGCCTCGGACGATGTATTTTTGCCGAACCGTGGCTCATCGTTAACAGCAGTGGCCTCGGAATGATAATTAGGGCCTCGGAGCCCACATCTGAAACTAGGAAAATATGTTTTGATTTGACTAGGCTGGTCCCACCTCTAAAATACAGTGCCACGTGTCGCTTCCACCTATTGACCCATAACAGGAGATACAATATTAAAAGAAAAAAAAGCTAAAATTTTGTTGATTCTAATGTTAAGTAGTATTGAGTAGTGGGTGTACTGCTCAAAAAATAAGGTTGTCATTCTAGGAGTGTAAAATGCATTTACCTTTTGCTCTGTCATCCTTAACAGCAACACAAAGATCCTATAGGGGGGTGGGATCAGAAGCATATGCAAACGAAACCAATGAGATAATAAGAATGGAAAGTAGAAAATAAACAGCAATTTTAGTACAATCAATATTTTGTTTTTGTTGTGGTTTGTGGATGTTTATTTGTGAGAGGGGATTGCCAATTTATAATGCAGCTTTCTATTTGAATTAGTCATCAACTTATCATTTCAAGCAAATATTGCCAAGTCTTCAAAATATAGTTAGCTATATATTTTCAAGAGCAGATCGTTACAAACAACTAACACTGTAAAATATTCCTTCTTCTGGAAGTGACTGATGAAATCTTTATTAACTAACTACTTGAAAATTCATAGTCTGTGGTTTGAATTAATTTCAAGTGGTTAATCTTTCATTCTCAGTACTTCAAGGAAATATTTTTAGCAGACGAAATATAATGCAGATGCAGATGCAGATGCAGATGAGAAACTATAATTTACATAATTCCCAATGCACTATGCTCAAACTGGGTTAAATTATAGAAATTATTGATAATGCTTTAGTTGACTGGCTAATTGAAGTTGTTCGCCAATTCATCAGAATTAGTCTGTCAGCTTTTCTTTTGCAAGTGAATAAGGATAGTTTCCATTTTCCAAGTCTTTAATGTGTAACAATTTCAAGATGAAATCGTCGTCTGTCAATAGTTAACACTGTCTATCCAGTTTTCCTACATGGAAATGGCCTTTATATATATCTCAGTTGTTGCATACTTTAATCTGGCTTTATGTTCAAGTATGACAAACTTCAGAAAGTCTTTAACAGAAGAAATGTCATGAACAGTTTTGTTGGGTTTTGATACCCAATAAATCCCGAGCAATGATATTAAAAAGTTTAGAATATATTTTATAGGTCTAGGCCGATGATTGAAATAATTATCAATACAATCTATTTAATCTATTTATATGCTCGACCCAAAAGCAAAGTGGGCTACTAGTAGCAACTTAATTTGTTAATGTTGCCTTGGCCCAAATTCACTTATAGGATGACTTTCTTGTGTCATGGCTCATTACCTTGTATCTTGGCCCAATTGATGATATAACCTAAGCTATATATACCCATTATCATAGTGTTGGAAACGTGTGTGTGCTTTCCGTTGTGAAGAGAAAACCGTGGCTGCTTCCCATCTTCTTTTTCTTTGTGCCTTTTGCCTCTATTGTTTCTCTTTGCCTTTGTGGCTGGTAAATAACCACCATAACCTTGTCCCTTTGTGGGTGAGAAAGGAAGAAAGCAACTGTAAGTGAACACAACTTGTGGGTCGGAGTTTCAATTGATTGTTTGATATCGATTGGCAAGTTGAAACAAAGTCCGAATTCCACAAATTGAAGGTCCATTCCACACAATTGGTACCAGAGCATCAAGGAGGTAGATTGGGTTCCAAAATCTGACCATAAACTGATCCGAAACAAAGCAGAAACTGGCTAGAACAAACTGTCCAAAAAATTTCCCAAAAACCGAACCTATAATCGACGATTCCGGCCAAACAGAAGGCGGTTGAGGAAACAAAGGCCAGAACTTTGATCTGTAGGTGGAGGCGCTCTTGGGTCGACCGTACGTGGTGGTGACGACCGCCGGAGATGGCGGCGCATGGCCGTTTCGACAACGGCGCTTGGAGGAACGTCCGTGTCGTTTGGGGAGAATTTCTTCAGGCATAATTTTTTAATGTGATTTCTAACAATTTGGTGGTTAGTTTTTTGTTTCAAGTTATACGGTGAAAATTGGACGATTTTTCCCATGCATGTTTGTGATTCAGTTTGGTTTCGATTGGTTGCTACAATTCCTGAAAGCTTTAGGGCGAATAGTGGTGGCTCTAAAGTGGTAAATTTCCATCTCTCGTTATTTACGAACTGAGATTGGTCTGCTCTGGTATATTGGTTTATCCTAAATTCAAATTTCAGCATTAGTGTGTCATCGTGTGGGGTGACAATATGATTGGGGTTACCGTGTAGGGTAATCATTGCTTGAACTAGAAATTTAGGAATTATTTGTCATATTTGAAGTGTTGGATTTAACTACAAGTTGATAGTTTCTTTTTTGTTTTATTGCCTGTATTGAGTGAAAATTTGAATTTTTTGTTGACATACCTTCGTGTATCATTGATTATTCCATTAGAATACCTAGACTTGACTTGTTTGAACATTCCCTTGATCTAAGATTGAGAATCTTAACAAACTTTGGGATCTAGAACGGTGTATACTGTGGCCTTATGATTACTTTGTATGGCCTATTTGTGCACTTTGGTTGTTTTGTTTTTCAAAATATTTTCACATTTTGAAGTTGAAATTTTCAATGGGAAATAGGACTTTTCAATTTGGCAACAAAATATGAAGGAAATTTTGGTCCAACAAAAAGTTTCAAAGGCCATATATGACAAATTTTTTGCAAATTTGATAGAAGCACAAAAAGAAGAATATGTTGAACTTGCTTACACTTCAATTATTTTACACCTATCTGACATTGTTTTGAGAAAGTTGGAAAAATTGATTCTACAAAATAACTTTGGCAAAAGTTGGAGGACTTATATTTGCTTAAGTCTACTCCTAATAAGTTGTATTTGCTTGAAAGATTTTTCAATTTTAAAATGGATCCTTCAAAGGGTCTTGATGACAGTTTGGATATTTTCAACAAAATTGTTCAAGATATAGTTAATTTTGATGAGAAAGTGTCTGAAACGTATAAGACCATTATTTTGCTTAATTCTATGTCTAATTCATATAGAGAGGTGAAGAATGCAATTAAGTATGGTAGAGATATTTTAACACTCGAGATTGTCATAGATTTTCTTAGGAGTAAGGAGATAGAGATTAAGGCTGAAAAAGAGAATAAGAGAAGTGGTGAGTTGCATATGGTGAGGAGTATAATGAAGTTTAAGTAGATGAATTTAGATAGAGCTCGAGACAATGGTGATTCGAGTAGTAACTCGAGTGATGAGGGTGGTAAGAAGAAGGGCAAGAGATAGGACAAGTCTAGTGGTAGAAGTTATTACAGTTGTGGTAAAGTTGGGTACTTTATTAGGAACTGTCTCAAGAAGAAGGATAAGATGAGAGGCAATGCGAATGTGGCTATAGGGTCGAGTGATGACCCTAGCGAAGTTTATTGAGAGTAAACCTATTTATTCATGTGCAATGTTTTTTACATGTGTGTGATTGCTTAATTCTGTTGCATGGTTATATGTGCATTTCAATGTGTTTGATATGTGCATTTGCATAAATTTGAGAGCAATTTAATTACTTGGTATAATTGTTTGGATGCAGAGTGGGTTAAGATGTATTTGCAGTGTGTTGTATGTCTATTGGTGAGATGAAATTGTAACGACCCGACCTCTCACCGAAGCCATTATCTTACGTACTGTCCGCTTCGGGGAGAGCCTAGGCCCATCTTACCCCTCACGACTTTCTGACGCATCCCCCATGATTCGAACTCAAGACCTCCATCATATAAGAGATTTAAGTGGAATCCTGGTACCAATTGAGCAACTTGCTTAATTGGTACCAGGATTCCACCTAAGTCTCCCATATGATGGAGATCTTGGATTCGAATCATGGGGGACGCGTCAGAAAGCCGTGAGGGGTAAGTGGGCAGAAGCCCGCCCAAAGCGGACAGTACGTAAGATAACGACTCCGGTGAGAGGCCGGGTCGTTACAGAAATATAGACTAGGGGTACATTTGTGGTTTGTATTGGGGATGTGGAGTGTGACATTTAGATCACGAGTGGAAATGTGATTAAATGTTGGAATTTTTTATCTGTAAAGAAATCTGATCAAGTGGAGTGTGAGAGATGCACTTCTATCACTTCTGTTAGGTGGAGACCCATTATCCACTTAAGTTGGAAGAAGTGATGTGGTGATATAGGATTATCCCAAGGACTTAGGATCTATAGAGGTCTACTAGTTAGACATGAGTTGAGTGATTAGTCTAGTGAGTATGGTGGGTGATGATGTGGGATATGTGTTCTCGAGGTGTGAGCAACATGGAATGTGATAGGATAAATGTGGTGAGAGCTTTTCATGGGGTCATTTATGCATTTGTTGCATGTGTTTTGACTGTATGCTTGATTAACATAGTGTTAATTTGTTGTTCTATGTGCATATATTTTGGAAAAGATATGTGGATTATCCTATGTTATATTTCCATCACATGATTATTTGCTCTTGCTTGATTATTGTGATTATCTGCTCCTACTTGGGTATTTATTTGTGACCTTAGCCCTGGTGAGTACGTGGAGCAACTATGGTATGTGTATCGGGTACGAAACACGATGTAAAGTCTGTGATTCTAATTTTATTGGTTGCATTGATTATGCAAGCTTTAACTTTATTTTTTGGTTGCTTGCAGATTAATTGAGTATCAAGGTAGATATTTGTTGGGTTTTGATACCCATTAAATCCTGGGCAATGATGTTAAACAATTTAAAATATATTTCATAGTCCTCGACCGATGAGTGAAATAATTATCAATACAATCAATTTATATGCTCGACTCGAAAGCAACGTTGGTTACTAGTATCAACTTAATTTGTTAATGTTACCTTGTCCCAAATTCACTTATAGGATAACTTTCTTGTGTCTTTGCCTATTAGCTTGTGTCTTGGCCCAATTGATGATATAACCTAACATATATACACCCATTATCATAGTGTTTGAAACGTGTGTGTGCTTTTTGTTGTGAAGAGAAAACTGTGGCTGTTTCCTATCTACTTCTTCTCTGTGCCTTTTGCTTTTATTGTTTCTCTTTGCCTTTGTGGCTTGAAAATCACCACCATAACCTTGTCCCTTTGTAGGTGAGAAATGAAGAAAGCAACCATAAGTGAATACAAGTTGTGGGTCGGAGTTTTAATTGATTGTTTGATATCGATTGGTAAGTTTAAATCAGTGTTCTAAAATGTGCCAAAATGCGCCGCCTAGGTGCGGTGCACATTGAAAACGTGTCGAATTTGTGTTATGCGCGTAAAAATACGGTCAAAATTTTTTGTTGGCGCGCCTAGGTGGAACAGTGGGGGCGTAGGCGCGAGAAGGCGCGATTAAACGCGTTCAAACTGGATGAAACTCGCGTTAGCAAACCCAAATTGGGCTTTGTTTTTTTTTTTTCCCTGTGTTGCTTTCCTTTTTTTTTTTTGTCATTTGTTTTAACATTGGGCTGGCTCATTTAATTCATCCCTTTGTCTGGCCCAGTCCTTAATAGTCAATAGATAACATTGTTAACAAATAACAATTTAACATACAACTTGTCTCTCCCATCTCCCAAATTGAAATCAAATCAATCCCTAATTTCCCATTCCCAAATTCTCCACCTTCTCCAATCTCTCCCTTCTCTGGACTCCGGCGGGCCGGCGTAACAAGTTTTCGTGAGTTCTTAAGCGATTTTGACTTGCAAGATCTGGTTGTGGTAGAAGAGAAAAGGGAGAAAACATAGATGAACTGGTAATCGAAAGTAGCTTTAGTTTAGTTTTACTAGATTTCTGTGTGTTGGATTCTAATTGGTGTACCGAATTGACTACAACGACCTTGTGTACCGACATTGTACTTTTTCGATTTTTCTAAGTTTTACTTTTGTGGTAGGAAGTAGGAAGTAATGGAGCAAAATGATTCTTCAATGGCCTCTAATTCTAGTTTTGAAGATAGTGATTTGAAAAAAGGTTCTGGGAACACTGGATGGGAAGCTAGAATTCTTGAAGATCCTACTAAACCTAATAATGTGAAATGCACATTGTGTGGTAAAGTTACAATGGCGGGAATTAATAGGCATAAAATTCATATGCGGGAATTAAAAGAAAGGGTGTGAGACCATGTCCTAAAGCTAGCAAAGAGCAAAAGACCAAGTGCCTTGAAGCAATTGAAGAGAATAAGTCTAAAAGGTTAGAGAAGGCATTGAATGAGGCTAAATTGAAGGATGATGTAGTTGTGTCTTTTTCTACACGTGAGGAAGAAGATGATAAAATTTCTATCATTGAAGGAGGGTCTAAGAAGAGGCATGTTTGTGTTGGTCCCATGGATAATTTCTCAAGGCCAATCAAGGTAGATGGTGTTAGTGAAAGTAAGATAACGAAACAACAAAATATCTATGATGCAATTGCTAAGAAAAGGACATTAGAAGTTCATCAATATTTGACAAGATGGGTATATGAAGTTGGAATTCCTTTTACCATTGATAATGATAGCTTTAAATGCTTTGTTGAAGCTCTTGGTCAATATGGCTCAGGTTACACCCCTCATTCACAATACCAACTAAGAGAGCCACTTTTGAAGGGAGAGGTGGAGAGAATAAAGGAAACTCTTAAGAAGCAAGAAGATGAGCGGAAGAGTAATGGGTGTTCTATAATGACCGATGCTTGGAGTGATAGAAAAAGAAAAAGCATTATAAATTTGTCCGTGAATTGTAAATTGGGAACCACATTTCTTTCTTCAAAGGAAACTAATGATAATGCTCACATTGCTCAATACATATTTGACTATGTCAATGAATGTATTAAAGAGGTTGGAGAGGAAAACGTGGTTCAAATTGTAACCGACAATGCTTCCAATAACATGGCCGCTGCAAATTTGTTAAAATTACTTCGTCCTACCATCTTTTGGACATCGTGTACAACTCACACATTGAACCTTATGCTTGAAGAAATCTCTAAACTTCCTAGCTTCAAGGGAGTTATTAAGAAGGCAAAATCATTCACTATTTTCATCTATGCACATCACAAAACTTTGGCATTGATGAGGAAGTTTACAAAAAGGGAGATAGTTAGGCCGTGAGTTACTAGATTTGCATCCTCTTTCTTGACATTACAAAGTTTGCTCGATAAAAACAAGAGTTGAGAAATATGATGACTAACAATGAATGGGATAATACTAAATGGTCTAAGAGCAAAAAGGGAGAAGAGAGAGAAGAGGCATTTGATGTTGTTGTTCCCAACCATTTTTGGAACTTGATAGAGTTGTGTTTGAGGGTGTTCACTCCATTAGTGATAGTGCTTAGACTAGTTGATGGGGAGAATAAGCCTTCAATGGGCTTTGTTTATGGAGAGCTGCAAAAGGCAAAAGATGACCTTAGAAAGACATTGAAGAAGGAAAGTGATTATATGCCAATCTTGAACATTATTGATGCAAAATCTAAGGATCGACTTGATAGTCCACTTCATACAACGGCTTATCTTTTGAATCCATTTTATTACTTCAAGAATCCAAGTATCAAAGATGATGAATTGATAACAAATAATGTGATTATTTGTGCCGAGAAGTTCTTTCTTGATGTTCAAATGCAACATCATGTGATAAATGTCGACTTGCAAAGATACACTTAAAAAGAAGGTGCATTTGGAAAAACTTTAGCTATAAGTGAATGTGAGAACAATACTTCAAATTACAACCAGGGTATGTTTAAATTATTTTCTTTTCATTTTTTGTTAATAGTTAAATTAGTATACCACATGGATATATAATATAATATATTTATATCTCTTTTTTGTATATACTAGTAAGTTGGTGGGACTTTTATGGCAATCAAACACCAAATTTGAAATTCATGGCAAAGAGGATCCTTGGTTTGACTACGAGTTCATCGGGTTGTGAGAGAAATTGGAGTGTCTTTGAAAGTGTAAGTACTAAATACTTAATTATGTTGCTATATTTTAGTTATTACTTTGGTAGTGGTTTGATGATTTAAAGTTTACTAAAAATTTTCAACTTCTTTCATGTAGGTGCACACTAAGAAGAGGAACCGCCTAGATGCTACAAAGATGAAAAATTTAGTTTATGTCCAATTCAATGCAAGATTGATGAACAAAAAGAAGAGGAGGAAAGATAAATTAGAAACTCTACTAGCAAGTGATGCTAGTAATGCACAATCTTGGATTGTTGAGGGTTGTGATGATGGTGATGATGAGGAGGTGGTGGTGGAGGTAGAGAATGATATCTTACAACTTACAAGAGGTTTTCGAAATGATGAAGATAAAATAAGGGAGCCCGATGAAAATGATTTTGTATCGGATGGCACGGAAGATGAGTTAGATGAAGAAGAAGAGATCGAGTTAGAATCCGATAAAGAATTAGACAAAAGTTAGGACTTAATGTAGAAGTGTTCTAACTTTTATCATATGTTGTTAGTTATCATATTGTATGTTGATAACTTGATAACTTTTATTCTATTTTGTTAGTTATCAACTTATCAATATCATGAAGGTATTTTACTATTATGATATGCTATTATCAAAGTTTAGAATTGGTTCCTCAATGAATTTAATTGTGCAAGAGCAAGACCTCAAGAAAATCCTCTACTTAGTGTCCAATCCATTAACATTATAATTAATACTTAATAGTAAATGTGTATGTTTATTTTTATATAAAAAAATTGTTTTTTTAATATAAAAATCTATTTATTATACTTAAAATTATATTAAAAGTACGAAACGCATTATGACGCCTATTCTCCGCATTGACACGCTTAAACTTGTGATTCTTGATATTCTACCCGATGTATCGCAATGTATTACGCCTTTTAGAACACTGGTTTAAACAGAGCCTGGATTCCACAAATTGAAGGTCCATTCCACGACAAGTTTGATACATTAGTCCCTGTCATACATAGTACATTGCAAGTCTTCATTTATACTATTCTATTTTGATACATATCATGATGTTTAGTTCCACCAAATTCATATGTAATGCAAGCATTTGTGTTTTAAAGACAATCTAGACTATGCTATTTCTGTTCAAACCATGCTCAGGGATTTGAATATTTGTTCAATTAAGCTGTTAATCTATCATTCTCACCCTTAGAAAAGTTCAACGTGTTCGCTATAAGTAAAGGATATTTGTTGCAAGGGAATCCTACACATGTATGGAAAAATTCCAAAAAATGGCAAACAATATATTAAACATCATGATGCCTAGCTACATCTCTATTAAATTGCAATAAACTTCATTAAAAATCGACATCACATAACTGAATTATTTTTTGAAGTAGTTTAGAGTTGTCTATCGAATCATTGCAATTGATGTCCGATCCCATTCATTTCCAAAAAATTCGCCTATGAGAAGAAAAAAAGAAGGCGTCCTCCTCTTCCCCCCGAGCGATATCGACACATCTGAGATTGCCAAATGTTCGGGAGGAATGTATAAACCAGTGAAACTTTTCTCTAAAACTCCAACTCTAGGGTGTTATGTTCAATACACAATAGAAATGTAGCATACAGAGACCATGCCGATTAGATTGCCGATTTACTCTAAGTTCAGTTTTCTTAATACTATGTTCCAGGTTTTATGTAAAAGTCACTGATTAAGCTTTTAAAAAAATGGCTTTTGACATAAAGCTGCAACTTCTCTACAGAAAAGGGAATATCCAAAAAGGTAAAAATGTCCCTTCTCCTGACAAAGGTCTCACCAGTTCCGTTCTTATGTTGCTATTGTTGTTGTACTGTAAAGTCCCAAATGTTTTTCATAAAATAGAATTATTTATTCTATATACTATATTTTTAATATTTTGGAAAGTTAGGGACTAAATTGTCTTCCAAATTTAAGAAATCCAACAAGGTAGGATAATGAGGTACATTTGATTTTATCGCATTTAAATTATTTTTCCATGTAATGAGTTATTGTACTTATGAAAGTTAAAGATATGATATGATATTTATGATATGGCCATCCGGTAAGATATGATGACGGTATGATATTTTGACACATGTTTTAAATATTTTATTTGGGGATTGCACCATTAATTCATGTCCTATTAAGGCCCTGTTTGGGAGGGATTAGATTTTTCTACAGTAAATCAATTCTCATTTTCAACCACACATTTTTCAATAAAATAATATTTTCTATCACATCAATAATTTTTTCTTCTTTTTCAACCACACATTTCCCATCATATCACTATTCAAAATCAATTCTTCCCCCAAAAATCTCTCCCAAACAAGCTCTAAGTATTCCCATATACTCACCATTTCCCCCTACTCCTCACAGGTTAGAACATGTCATTGGTTGGTAGGCGATGAGGTGCAGTCGTGGTGCCAGGATTTATGGAACTAAATAAATAATACGGTGTAACGTGACTATGGATTTTTTTCCCAGCATTATTTTGTTTTATTTATCACGTGGATCTTGTTAATTGGAACATATTTTATTTGGATATGTTTCCTACATATTTTATTTATTATTGGTAGAACCAAAATTTTCACGTTGGGTTGTTTGATATGTTCTTTAAATTATCGAATGAAATGTTTAGTAACAATTTAAACTTTAAAAATTTGGGTCGTTACAGTTTCGTATCAAAGCTCTGTTTTAAATTTTATGTAGACTTATTGGGACTTTAAAGTTTAAAATAATAATAATTATTATAACCGTGAACAGTGATACATGACCTGAGTGGTTTACCTGTCTTTTAACTTTTTGCAGTCCCTTTTTCCTAGTACAACTGGGGCATTGGGAATATCAATTCCATGGCTATCTTGAGTTGATAAATATGTCCCTAGTTTTTAAGCATTGAAACTGGATATACTTTTTGCTTTTCAAATGAAACCCACTTTTTTTCTAACTGGATGTCAAAAAAATAAAAAAATGGTGTGACGCGTGTCACTGTTTATGGGTGAACAGTGAAGGAAAAAAAATTAGAAATGTAATTGTTCACGTCATGAATAGTGACATGTTCACGTGAACATAAAAAATAATTAAAATTGTGAACAGTGCATGTAACTGTTCACCGTGAACAGTGACAGAGAATAAAAAAAGGAAAGAAAATGATAATATAAAATGAAAGTGACGATGTTATATTAATATTGAGCTTTCATGTTTCAAATGATACGTTAATAATTGTTTATTTGTTAGTCGTTTCCTTGCGTAACGTTTGTTAAAAATTAACATTTTCTTAAGATATATGAATTTAAGGATGAAGTAGATTTACAGTTCATAAATATGTAAGAATGTGAAAGATCTTTGGCACTCAACGATCACTAATTGACCACCCTCCGACGACTCTAAGGTATGTAACGGGGTAAGAAGAGGAATTTATTCAAACATTTTGTATAATTTACATATTTTAAATTGCCTACTTTTAAATTTTAAGACATGCTTGTTTTTCTTCGCTAAATTTATAATATAATATGAGAATATGGGTATAATATGTTAGACTTGGTACGAGTATGTGAAAAGTGACTTAATATTAATTTTTTAGGAAATGGCACCACCTACCCACACGAATTTGACGCGAGACTTATTGCAAGCAGTACAAGAGTTGAGAAGGCAGAATCAAGTAACTCCACCACAAAATACATTGCCACAACACAATGCACCCCCTTTTGTCTATGGAGCTGTCTCAGTGGTTGAGTAGTATCGTAGGTACAAGCCTCCTACTTTTGACGGAGGTTTTGACCCTATTGAAAAGTGGATTAGAGGTCTGGAACGCATCTTTCGACACATTGCTTGTACGGATACACATAAGGTACTATGCGCGAAGTTTATGTTTGTTGGATTAGCCCGTCATTGGTAGGAGCCCATCTCATGCATTAGGACCGAAGAGAAGTAGTGCAACCTGACTTGGGAGCAGTTTAAGGACGAAGTGATGGCAAAGTATTTCCTGCAGGCTTTGAGAGATTTCAAGGAATCAGAGTTTCTACAGCTCAGAAGGGAAAAATGTCGCTTAATGATGAGAGACAGTTTGAACAGCTCTCAAGATATGCTCCGCACTTGGTATATACAGAAGTCAAGAAGATCAGGAGGTTCGAAAATAGACTACGCCCAGAGATTGGCATGATCATCATGTCTCATTGTTTCACTTCATATCGTGAAATGTTGGAGATGGTTCATGCTATGTTATATCAGAGGACTACGTTTGAGCAGTATGCCTAGCATGGCAAGGAGTCATTGGAAAGGAGAAAGTGGAATGATCAAAACAAGGACAGATGTAACTGGGAGAATAAAAGACCAAGTGCAGAAGTTCGTATCGGTGGGACTAGTGGGAGTATTACACCTTGTCCTAAGTGTAATAAACTCCATAGGGGTAAATGTTTGCTTGGGAAGAACATATGTTTACGATGTGGTAAGTCGGGACACATTTTTCTAAACTGCATTGATCTTCCAAAGAAGAAGGATGATGATCAGGGCAAGAAAAGGAAAGGAAGTGCTCGAGTTTTTGCACTAAATCAGTATGAAGCGGAGTAGGATCTGAATGTGATAGTGGGTATTTTATTATTATTTGAAGTACATGTTTAAGTTCTTGATTTTGCATCATCTGTTGCTAAGTCTGTCACTATAATTATGAAACATGTATTCTATTATTATCCGATGTACCTGCTTACGTACTTTTTGACTCTGGGCTACAAATTCTTTTATCTTTGCATCATTCATTGGTAGGTTAAACTTTGCATGTGTGAAAACGAATAATGAAATAGAAGTTATCATCCCTTTAGGGAAAAAACTCTTTGCACAAATCTGATAGCTAAAGCTATAAAGTTAGAGATTGATGGAAAGGTACTGCTTGTAGACTTATACCTTTAAGAGATGAAAGATTTCAACGTTGTTCTAGGCATGGACTGGTTGGGACTCAATCATGCGACCATTCGATGTCACGAGAAAAGAGTGTTGTTTTACAAATTGGGAGAGGAAGAGTTCTGTTTCTTTGGAATGAGATTCAAATCTCTACCTCGCATTGTATCAGCTTTACAAACAAAGAATATACTGAGAAATGAGTCATGCTAGGGATTTTTAATTAATATCATCGGTTCCACACATACAAAAACAACCGTTAATGATATTAACGTTATGCGAGACTATTAGGTTTTTGATGTAATTGGAAAATCTATGAACAAAAGGGGCTTGATTTAATGTTTTGTAAAAAGTCAAAGAGTAAGTTGCAAATATTATAAATTGAGTTGTATTAGGTCTAGGGTTCGAGAATGGAAAAGAAGGAAAAATGGTTCTGCAATTTTGCAAGTTGCCATGACTTTGTTCGAGCAACGGAAACATAAACATTGTTTCTAGCATACAGCCTGGCCTTCTTTCGAGTGACACACTGTCGCTAGCCTGTCCCTAGCTTTTGCTTGAGCGACAGGGTCATTAGGAGAATTTTAATTCATGTTTTTAAGGCTTTTTATCCGGCCCATTCATTCCTAAACCTATAGTATAAATATCAGAACGCCCCTGAACGTCTTTTCACATGGTTGAACATTGATAAAACATCGATTACTTCATATTCTCTGTATCCATAGCTTCAACCTTCATTATTTGTTTGGTCCAAGGCATTGAAAACATCAAACCTACAATCCACATACAAAATTGCTATTTCCTACACATCTGTCAAAGTGCTGAAGATTAAGGGAAGGTGACTGGAGTTCCAGTTGTTGGAGAACACGGAGTTCTTTGTTTATCCACAGAAGATATACGAATTCATAAAGCTGGGAGTTGGTGCAGGAGTGTACAATCTAAGAGGGCTTTAAAAACTGCGGTTGAGAGTTGGTATAGGAGCACACAATCTAGGAGAGCTGTAGAAATTGTAGTCAGTAGGTCAGAAGGTACTAGTAGTAGTTGAGTCTGGCGGACTGTAAGTTCTAATTCAGTTGGGGTTTCTCCGTGATCATTTGTGGTGTTTATTTATTACTTTCATATAACTGTGGCAATTCAACTCAGAAAAATTGACTTGATTGATTAGCCATCTAGAGATAATCAATTGTGACTTATTTCTAGTTAATTATTAAGTTTTAATTCTGCATAATCACCTATTCAACTCTCTCTAGGTATAGTTTGGGTTGAATATCGTTATTTTAATTGGAATTAGAGCCACATTTCGATTTCTAACCCATAAATTAATCTAGATGAGTCGGTCTCTATCCGTGCCTCCATTTTTTACGGAAGCAACTATGCATACTGGAAAGTTCGAATGAGAGCATTCCTTAAAATGTTGGATGAGTGTATTTAGATCAGTTTACAAAACTATTGGACTGCACCTTCATCCATCGTTGCTGGTGTTGTTACACCTACTGACATTTCTCTTTGGCCAAAAGATCAAGTTGCTGATTGAAACTGGAATAGTAAAGGGATTCATGCTCTATTTATGGCTGTGTCTACAGAGGAGTTTAAGAGAGCATCTATGTGTGAAACTGCTAAAGAGGTTTAGGATATCTTAGCGACCACACACGAGGGTGCCAAAACGGTTAAGAACTCCAAGCTACAAATGTTAACCTCTAGGTTTGAAGAAATTAGAATGAAGAACGATGAATCGTTCAATGAATTCTATGGAAAGTTTAATGATATAGTAAACTCAAATTTCAACCTAGGTGAGAAGATCCCCGAGTCTAAAATAGTTTAAAAAGTTCTTAGATCCCTACCTGAAAGGTTTAGACATAAGATCACTGCTATTGAAGAAAGTAAGGACTTAGATGAAGTTAAGATAAATGAACTCGTAGGATCTATCCAAACCTATGAACTCACCATTTCTCAACCAAAGAAGGTTAATTCCATAGCCATGAACTCAATTAGGGAAGACGAGAGTGGGTCTACTAATGCTAAGACCTTTAGGGATGATGAAATACTTTATTCCGTGAAAAAATCCAGAAGGTGATGAGGAATAGGAGAAAACCTCGCAATAGAAAAAATGATGTTCTTAGTAAATTCTAGAAAGATAAGTGTGAGAAGGATAACCTTCAGACTTCCACAGTCATTGTCATGGTTTTGGTCACTATAGGAATGAATGTCCTAATTTGAATAAAGGAGGGGTAAGACATTAGCAATGACTTTGAATGATGATAAATTAGATTCGAGTGTTCAGAGTGATACCTTTGGCGGTGAGGATGAACAAAATTTTATCTTGATAGTGCATGTTCTAGACATATGTGTGGTAGTAAAGCCTTGTTCTCCACTCTCACTGATTGGAATGGCGGTATGGTTACTTTTGGGGACGGGGCTACCACACATATTCTAGGTAAATTTATCATTAATATATCTGGACTACCTGCTATCTTAGATGTGTTTTATGTGAAAGGTTTAAAGTCAAAATTTTTAAGCATTAGTCAAATATGTGAAGCTGATTTTGATGTTAGTTATATCCATAAAAGGTGTACTGTGTATGATTCTACTGGTAGTGTTGTTCTTGAAGGTGTAAGAACTTCTGACAATTATTATAGAGTCATATCTAATTCCAAATATGTGTGTAGCAGTGCCAATATTGATGTAACGGAACTGTGACATCAACACCTTGGTCATATGAATTACAAGAGTTTGTCTAAACTTGCTAAGAAGGAACTTGTTAATGGTTTACCAAAGCTTGAAAATAATGATTCCACGTTGTGTGGACCATGTCAACAAGGTAAACAGATTAGAGTAAATCATAAACAAACTTCTAAAATTTTGACAAACAAGCCGCTAGGATTATTCCATATGGAATGGGACCATCTAGGACATAGAGTCTTGGTGGTAAGCTATATATTTTGGTTGTGTTTGATGATTTCTCTCGATATACATGGATTGAGCTGTTAAGAGAAAAATCGGAGGTATTTAGTCTTGTCATATCTTTGTGCAAAAGATTTAGAAATGAAAAAGACTTCACAATATCTAGAATTCGGAGTGATCATGGAAAAGAGTTTGAGAACTCTAATTTGGAGAACTTCTGCCTGGAGGAGGGAATCCAGCATGAGTTTTTCTCGCCAATCACTCCACAACAAAATGGAGTTATTGAAAGGAAAAACCGTGTGTTTCAAGAAATGGCTAGAGCCATTCTTCATGGTAATGGACTAACCATGCATTTCTGGGTGAAGCCATCAACATTTCGTGTCACATAGTGAACAGACTTTACCTTAGACCTAAAACTAATAAAACACCATATGAGATCTGGAATGGTAAAAGATCTACTATCAAGAACTTTTGTGTGTTTGGCTGCAAGTGCTATATTCTTGGAGATAGGGAAAATTTGGGCAAGTTTGATTCCAATAGTGATGAAGGAATTTTCTTAGTATACTCTAGAAATAGTCGAGTCTATCGGGTATACAATTCCCATATACGTGTTGTGATGAAGTCTATCAATGTAATTGTAGATGATGCTTGTAGGGAGGAGGGGTTTGGAGGAAATTGGGAAAGGTTAGATCACTTGAGTATAGATACCATCACGATTACTAAAACTAAAGATATTTCAATTACCGTTCCCTCACACACTTCTAATGGTTTAGGTACATCTAATGATGAGTCCACACCTAAGGATAGACCTAAACCTCCTGAGGAACCTTCGTCTAGATTTAAGTCTAATCATCCTACGGTAAATATTATTGGGAATTTAGATGAAGGGATTAGACTTCGTAAAAGGGTTTTAAACAACCTGACATTTGCTAGTTATGTATCTCAAAGGAGCCTAAGAAAGTTGAAGATGCACTTAGTGATAAATGTTGGGTAAATGCGATGCATAAGGAATTAAATCAGTTTGTTAGAAACAATGTATGACATTTAGTTTCTAGGCCTGATAATACAAATGTTATAGGTACTAAATGGATATTTAAGAATAAAACCAATTATCAAGGTACAATAACTAGAAACAAGGCTAGGTTAGTATCCCAAGGATATACTGAGGTTGAAGGAGTTGACTTTGATGAAACATTTGCCCCGGTAGCTTGACTTGAATCCATTAGAATTCTTCTGACTGTTGCTTGCACTTTAGGATTCAAATTATATCAATTGGATGTCAAGAGTGCTTTCTTGAATGGAATACTTTAGGAAGAAGCCTATGTTGAACTACCTAAAGGATTTATTGATCCTAAGTTCCCGCATTATGTTTATAAATTGAACAAAGCTTTATATGGTCTTAAACAAGCTCCTAGAGCTTAGTATGATAGACTAGCTACATATCTCGTGGAACATGATTTTTCTAGAGGTGGTGTAGATAGAACTTTGGTCATTAGACATATTGAGGAAACCATCACCATAGCTCAAATTTACGTTGATGACATTATTTTTTGTTCTCTTATAGATTCTCTTGCTCATGAATTCGCTGAATGTATAAAACAAGAATTTGAGATGAATATCGTTAGAGAATTAAATTACTTTCTTGGTCTCCAGGTTAAACAAACTGATGATGGGTTGTTCATATCTCAATCGAAGTACGCTAAATACCTTGTCAAACGTTTTGGACTAGTAGCAAGAAATACATTAGAACTCCCATGAGCACTAGTGTCAAGTTAGGTCATGATCCTACTGGTAGAAGTGTTGATCGATACTATATAGGAATATGATAGGTAGTTTACTTTATTTCAATGAGAGTAGACCTGACATAGCCTTTAATGTTGGGGTTGTGTGCTCGTTTTCAGGCTGATCCAAAGGAATCCCACATGAGTACAGTACATTGTATAATTAGATATATCAATGGAATCTTAGATTATGGAATCATGTACTATAGTGACTCTAATCTTGACCTTGCTGGCTATTCCGATGCTGATTGGGCTGGAAATGCTGATGATAGAAAAAGTACTTTTAGAGGATGTTTTTATGTTGGTGCTAATATTGTAGCTTGGATGAGTAAGAAGCAAAATTCTATCATCTACGACAGATGCTGAAGCTATAGCTGCAAAAAGTTGCTGCACTCAACTGCTTTGGATGAAGTATATGTTGAGTGATTATGGAATTGACCATGAAACTATGACCTTGTTTTGTGATAACACTAGTGCCATCAATATTTTCGAAAATCCTGTTCAACACTTTCGAACCAAACATATTGATATACGACATCATTTTATTCGAGAGCATGTATAGACCAGTGTTGTTACTCTTGAGTACATCAGTTCATCTATTTACCAAACCATTAGATGGTCTGCAATTTGAATATCTTAGAACAGCAATTGGTGTTTGTGTACCTATTTGATTAGGTACGTTGATGCATACTCTTGCTTTAGAATTGTGTAACATTGATTTATGCATGCATCATATTTGTTTATTGATTTTCTAGGTAGAAAACTCGTGCATTTTTTATTTATTTACTTTTACTATTTTTTTGTTGTTGCTTTGTGTGCTTGGTGCTTTCATGCTTTAAAAAAAAAAAATGACAATTTGAAAATAAAAATGCGGGAAAATCTTCTTTTACAACATAATATACAAATACTTTATTTTGTTTGTTGTGATCAAGCATGTGTTTAATCGATGAGCTGTAACATGTGTTTAATATTCCCGCAGGCTTATTTATGGAGTACTTAGTATATGTGTATTCATGTACTATCTGCACTGCACACACTATGATATTGTTAGTGTGACTATACCGCGTGTATGAGATTTAGGATGGCAATCATTTGTTAGTAAGTGAATTCAAACGTGAATTGACCTTATTTATTAGCCCTAAGCTCAAGTTTATCCCAGTAGTAAAAAACTCAATATCTTATGTTCTTCTTCGGAGCCTATTTGACTCGAGCAACTAAGCCTGCGGGGTTTCTCATAACCTGGTGCCTATGGTCAACTGACTTGGGTTAACTGACCTGAAGCTTGCTACATGGGTCATTTTAGTCACTTAATGAAGAAGACCCTGCACTTAAGATGAGAAAGATGAGAAAAATAATAATGAGCTTAAGATATTGAAAGATATGAAAAAAAAATGCTCAAATTCAGGGGAAGAAAATAAATTTCCATACAAAATAAGCTTTTCTGTATAGGTTCTAATATGCTTTAAATGGTTTGACTTTCAGAAGTAGAGGAATACACTTATTGGCATTGGTGTTTAGCGTGTCTTTTCTCACAAAATTAAGGTTTGGAATCCTACTTCCAAAGGATTAGTGACACTTTACACATATGGATCACTTATACAATTTACTCCATGTTAACTTGAGTTACGTATGTTGGAAGGGTTACTGTCCATTGCTTATACTCATGCATGCTAACAACTGCATTTTTGGGTTATTGGATGTTACTTCTTGATTCCTTCTCATTTGTGACAAAAATGGGGAGTAGTGAACTTGGTACTTAAGTTGACATTAACATTGAATGTTAAATTTTTGATTTGGAAGTATATAATATAATATTTGTTTCAGCTATATTAAGTTTTGATGTTTAGTGATATCAATGTTTCTTTTGGTATGTTGATTTACATTGATATTGTATCTTAATTTAGCTGATATGATTCAATGCATCTTATTTTTATCTGTATGACTAATGATTAACTATTTGAATTATGTTTATCTATATGACCGTTTCATATGTTTGACACTGGGTATTGAGTATTTGTTTCAGAAAATAGAGTTACAAAGAAAAAGCACAATTCAGTTAAGACAGTTGATTTGATAGTAGTAGGTGTTTTGAGTCGATTTTGTTTTATTACATTGACTTTAGATTTGTAGTTTTATCACAGAATGCCAAATGGGGAGCTTGTTAGCTTTTTGATGTAATTGGTAAAACTATGAACAAAAGAGACTAGATTTAATGTGTTGTAAAAGTCAAGGAGTAAGTTGCAAATATTATAAATTGAGTTGTATTAGGTCTATGGTTCGATAATGGAAAAGAAGGAAAAACGGCGTCGCAATTTCGCTAGAGTGTCACCATGACTTTGCTCGAGTGACATAAACAGAAACATTGTCACTAGCATGTCGTTTGGCCTTCGCTCGAGTGGCACACTATCGCTTGCCTATTGTCCAGCTTTCGCTCGAATGACAGAGTTATCCGAAGAATTTTAATTCACATTTTTAAGGTTTTTTATCCGGCCCATTCATTCCTAAACCTACTACATAAATACCAGAACGCCTCTGAGCGTCTTTTCATAAGGTTGAACATTGATTACTTCATATTCTCTCCATCCATAGCTTTCAACCTTCATTGTTTGTTTTGTCTAAGGCATTGAAAACATCAAACATACCATCCAAATACCAAATTGCTACTCCCTACACATATGTTAGAGTACTGAAGATCAAGGGAAGGTGATTGGAGTTTCAGTTGTTGGAGAATGCGTAGTTCTTTGTTGATCCACATGAGATAGATAAATTCATGAAGTTAGAAGTTGGTGCAGGAGCGTGTAATCCAGGAGGGCTTTCAAAACTGCAGCTGAGAGTTGGTGCAGGAACACACAATCTAAGAGAGGTCTGAAAATTGCAGTCATGTGGTAAGAAAGTACTAGTGGTAGTCGAGTCTGGCGGACTGTAAGTTCTAATTCATTTATAGTGGATTGTTGACTGGCACAGTGTTCATAGTTTTTACCTAGTTGGGGTTACTTCGTGATCATTCATGGTGTTTATTTATTGCTTTCATATAACAGCGGCAATTCAACTTAGGAAAATTGACTTGATTGATTAACCATCTAGAGATAATTAATAGTGACTTGTTGCTAGTTAATTATTAATTTTTAATTCCGCATAATCACCTATTCATCCCCCCACTAGGTGTAGTTTGGGTTGAACCTTGTTATTTTAGAGACTTTGCAGACATATTCCCTAAAGATTTGCTAGGCATTCCACAAGATAGGCATGTGGAATTTACAATTGGCTCGGTTCTAGGTGCGACCCCAGTTTCTAAGGCCCCGTACAGAATGGCACCAACAAAAGAACTTCAAGAAATGAAGTTACAATTGGAGGAGTTGCTGGAAAAAGGTTTCATTCGAATGAGTATCTTTCATTGGGGCGCTCCAGCACTTTTTGTGAAGAAGAAAGACGGGAATATGAGGATGTGCATTAACTATCGAGAGTTGAACCATATGACTATGAAAAATAGATACCACTTCCAAGAATAAAAGATTTATTCGACCGGTTAAGGAGTGCAACGGTGTTTTCAAAGATCGACTTGAGGTCGGGGTATCATCAGCTGAAGATTAAGGCAAGCGACATACCAAAAACTGCTTTTAGGACTCGTTACGGACATTATGAATTCACTGTCATGCCCTTTGGTTTGACCAATGCTCCAGTTGTATTCATGGATCTATTGTACCAGGTATTCTATCAGTAGTTAGGCTAGGTCATCATAGTATTTATTGATGACATACTATGTACTCTAAAGATAAGAAGCAGCATGAGGAACAACTCCGAGTAGTATTCGAAACTTTGAGGAAAGAAAAATTATATGCCGAATTCAAGAAGTGCGAATTTTGGCTCGATCAAGTGGGTTTCCTTAGTCATGTGGTTAACAATTTTTGGGGTTGATTGGCTACTATAGGAGATTTATTGAGCGTTTCTAAAAAATAGCAGGTCCGAAAGGGAGTGAAGTTTCAGCGGACGAAAAAGTGTGAAAAATGTTTTCAGGAACTCAAGCAGATATTAGCTTCGGCTCCTGTATTGACGATACCCGAAGGTTCAGATGTGTTTGTAATTTATAGCAATGCCTCCAAGCAGGGTTTGGGATGTATTCTGATACAACATAGAAGGTGATTACTTACGCCTCGAGATAATTGAAGCAGTATGAACAGAATTATCCTACACACGACTTGGAACTTGCAGCGGTAGTTCACGCTTTAAAAATATGGCATCATTATCTATATGGAGTGAGGTGTGAAATCTATATGGACCATAAGAGTCTCAAATACTTTTTCACATAGAAGGAACTGAATATGAGATAGAGAAAATGGTTGGTGTTAGTGAAAGATTACGACTGTACAATTCTTTACCTCCGAGTAAGGCTAACGTAGTCGCATATGCCTTAAGTAGGAAGACATGATTGCAGTTAGCAGTTTTACCCATGGTGTAAGAACACTTGGTAAAGGACTTTGAGAAACTGAGATTGGAAGTCATCACATCTCTAACTCAGGCTATGGTGAGAATAAAAGCATTTATGATTCAACCTACTCTTCTGGATCAAATCGAGGAAGCACATGATAAGGATCCATTCCTATAGAAAATTAAGGTTGATGTTGGTTTAAACAAACGAATAGGGTTTGAAGTATCTATAGATAATGCGCTGAATTTTAGATGAATGTTGTGTGTACCTAAAGATGAAAGTATAAAAAAAGAGATATTGGAAGAGGTTCATTTCACCCCGTATGCTGCGCATCCTGGTAGTACGAAAATATATCGAGATCTCCAAGATACATTTTGGTGGAGAAACATAAAGACTGGAATTGGTCTGTTTGTAGAGAAATGTATTGTTTGTCAACAGGTCAAGGCAGAACATCAAAGGCCATCTGGACTGCTGAAATTGTTAGATATTCCAGAATGAAAATGGGAATACATAGCAACGGACTTTGTGGTAGGCTTTTCGAGATCAGCAAGAGATTATAATGCTATTGGGATAGTAGTTGATCATTTGACGAAGTCTGCCCATTTCTGTCGGTCAAAGTAAATTTTAATATGGAATAGCTCGCATAGTTATATATAAGAGAGATGGTCACATTGCATAAAGTTCTAGTCACCATTGTTTCATAGAGAGACCCACGGTTCATATCAAAATTTTGCAAAAGCTTACAAAAAGCTATGGGGATGAAGTTGAAATTTAGTACTGCTTATCATCCACAGACAAATGGACAATCGGAAAGAACCATTCAAACTCTTGAAGATATGTTGAGGGCGTGTGTTTTGGATCTTGGCGATATTTGGAAAATACATCTACCATTAGTAGAGTTTGCTTACAATAATAGCTTCCAGGCTATTATAGACATGACCCCATATGAAGCTCTTTATAGTAGGAAGTGTAGATCCCCTATCCATTGGGATGAGGTCGGAGAGAATAGAATTTTGGGTCTTGAAATTATTAAACGATTAGTTGAGGTAGTTGATAAGATTAGAGCAAGAATAAAAACAGCACAAGCCCAACGTAAAAGTTTTGTTGATGGTAGAAGAAATGATTTGGAATTTCAAGTTGGTGACAAAGTTATTCTGAAAGTAGCACCAATGAAGGGTGTATTGAGATTTGGTAAGAATGGAAAGTTGAGATCATGATTTATTGGACCTTTCGAAATTCATGAAAGGATTGGTATTGTAGCTTACCGGCTAGCCTTACTAATGAGAACTCGGGAAAGCCCAAATTCAGGTTGTATACGGTAGATCTTGACCCGTAAATTATTGAACCAAGCAACCAAACAAAAATGAAGTTTGAATGACCTCTTGATTACAAAACCAACGAACCTCAATTTGCGATTGCCACAAAGGGTGTCTAATCCTTTCAAAAGTTCTAAGGATTGAAGCCACAAATATAACAATATTTGATAAGTTCGGTACATGTTCAATCAAGAATAAAAAGAGATAAATCTCATTTAGTTCATAATGTCAAAAAGGTTATCTTTACAATGAAATAAAGTTTCCTATTTATACTAAACATAGGAAAATATGGAAAAATGAAAATATCACTTAGAGATTACAAGAATCTTACCTAAACAAAATTCTAACAAAATAAGGAAATTCGCGGAAAATTAAAATTCTCGCTAAATTGTTCTCGGCATGTTTCTGTGCGATCGCAAGTCCAAAAGTACCATGGGCCCATGAGACCTTGTGTAGAATTTCGTGCCATTTCCGCAATGTACTCATAAGTGAAAATCCGACAACCGAGCTAAAAGGTATGCCCATTTTCATCCACCATGCTCGTTTTCTTTCCAAATATTTTCCAAACCTTGAATCCAACTCGTTTCAGTTCCCGAGCCCTTCACGAAACTTAAACCTTAGCTTTTCAACTTCTTCAATTTGGAATCTAAAACTCGACCAAGTGATTACCTATCCCGAATCATATCATCCCCTCTCTCTTTGAAAGGATTCATCCTCGAATCTGTGCCTTGTGATCGCGTAAGGGATAACCAGCCTGCTACACAACTCATCACTGCACCACCTGGATCAAATCGAAATTTTTTCCTTCCATGGTATAGGATCAATACACACTACCCATCCATTTTGTAGGTATGGATGTATTGCAGCACAAACACAATCACCCATAGACGTAGTTGTATGAACTCCCACGTACAACGATCCACCCAAAAGAAAGAATTAAGAAAAATACGATTGAATTTGTTAGCTTCCCCCTCAATGAGATATGGGTCCTCGTACTCATAATGCATCATCTCTATTGTATCATGCTTAATAATGGAACTCTGGTCTTTATTCCCCACAATATTTTCAACAATTTGCTCAACACATTCTTCTATTATTTTCTCACTCTCTTGCTGATCCATCTCTACAATTTTTATACCAGCCTGCTCATGCTCCTCCTTTTTAATTGGTTCACTCTCCGCAATATCAATTGCATTTTTCAATCCACCATCCTCCATCTCAACTTCCTTATTTCTGGACTCCTCCTACAATTCAGCTCCGGTGTTCTCCTTAGGTGTGGTCATCTCCCTCTCTTGCTTTTCCCGTTTTGCCCCATCTCTCACCTTCCACCGGTCTGTAAAGGATTGTTTTAGCGTCAACCCAACCAGGGTGATTTTTACCCCATCTTGAAGAAACCCATACATGTTCCTCTCCATATCATAAATGCCTTCCTCTCATACCTCGAAGGTCTCCGATATGAAAAGATTTTAATAGAACTACATCATACCAAGATTCATCACTATATCTCCCAATGGTGACATTCAATAAAATCCGCTTGGACACATCTACCTTCCCACATTCCTTCACCAAGTCATCCTATAAAGCTTAGGGTGTTGTTGCAAAGGTAATCCAAATTTTTTCACCATCGTGATACTAGCCAAGTCTGACATATACTCCTTATCAATAGCCAAATTGCATACCGTACTACCCACAAAATATCGAGTTTGAAAAATAAATCCCTATTCATCATCCATCCTATACGTAGGTGTAATCAAGAAGACTCGAGAAAAGAATTGGACAATTCGATGAAATTTCGAATGGAAATTCTTTTAATTCAAGAAAGTGGTTCTTGAATTTTTAATTGGAAGGATTACAACATATTATGAATTTGGGATAGATAATAAAATAGTGACAACTTCCCAAATAAATCAAGAATTTTTTTTTGAATAGTGATGATGTGAACAGAACCCATGAATAGTTTTTTTTTTTTTTTTGTAAACTCAAAAATTGACTACGATATCAAGAAACAAGCAGAAGTTGATTTGGATGCTAGATTAGCTCCAAAAACAACTTTGACTCTTTTTTTGGATTTTTTTAAAATTAAAGACTCAAAATTTACAATGGATACGAAGAACAAAAACAAAAAAACTCATAAGAACAAAAAGGATAGAACCTGAATCTGGAGCCCAAGCTCTGATACCAAATGACGCGAACTCGGGAGCGGGATCAGCGTGGAAATTGCGAAATTAATTGAAAATGTCGGGAAACCCAAATTCAGGTTGTAGACGGTAGAATCTCGATCTGCAAATTATTGAACCAAGCAACCAAATAAAAACGAAGTTTGAACGACCTCTTGATTACAAAACCAACAAACCTCGATTTGCGAACGGTACAAAGGGTGCCTAATCCTTTGATAAGTTCTAAGGGTTGAAAGCCACAATTATAACAATATTTGATAAGTTCGGTACATGTTCAATGAAGAACAAAAAGAGAGAAATCTCATTTAATTCATAATGTCAAAAATGTTCTCTTTACAATGAAATAATGTTTCCTATTTATACTAAACCTAGGAAAATATGGAAATACAAAAATATCACTTAAAGATTACAAGAATCTTACCTAAACTAAAATTCTAACAAAATAAGGAAATTCGCGAAAAATTAAAATTCTCGCCAACTTGTTCTTGGTATGTTTCTGTGTGATCGCAAGCCCAAAAGTAACATGTGCTCACGAGACCTTGTGCAAAATTTTGTAGAATTTTCGGAATGTATTCATGGGAGAAAATCCGACAATCGAGCTGAAAGTTATGCCCGTTTTCATCTACGCTGCTCGTTTTCTTTCCAAATATCTTCCAAACCTTGAATCCAACTCGTTTCAGCTCCCGAGCCCTTCACGAAACATAAACCTTGGTTTGTCAACTTCTTCAATTTGGACTCTAAAACTCGACCAAGTGATTGCCTATTTCAAATTATATCACTTACCACCTAAACTCGCAGCAGTGCAAAACGTGTTCCATGTTTCGGTGCTCATAAAATATGTTTATATCCCAATCATGTGGTGGGTTATCAAACGTTGGGGGTATAAAAAGACTTATCATATGAAGAAATTTAGATGACGATTTTGGATAGAAAAGTGCATCAGCTCAGAAATAGATAAGTGCCCCTGGTCAAGGTTTAATAACGACATTATGGACTTGACGAGTTAACTTGGGAGAAGGAAGATGAACTTGAAATCAAGTATTCGAACTCTTTGATTAGCCAAGGTAAATTTTTGAGGACGAAAATATTTTAAGGAGTGGAGATTGTAAAGTCCCGAATTTTTTTTCATAAAATAGAATTATTTATTCTATATACTATTTTTTTTAAAATTTTGGAAAGTTAGGGACTAAAGTGATATATATATTAAATTTCATATGGGTCAAATGTTTAGATACCGATGGAGCAATGATAAGTATATGGATTTTGGGCTCGTTGGATAGATCGTGATTAATTATGCATATTAGGCTCGAGAAAAAGTTAATTCAAATAAGTGATGCCCAAGTTATCGAGGTCGAAAGATATTGTCTTAAATTGTAATTTAGTTAAGTTAATTAATGAGTTTAGAATATATGGGTGACACATATAGAGTTGGTAAGTTGCTAATTGGTTTTTTTATTATATGAGGATTTTGTATTATGGTACAGCCACGTGGGCAGGAGTTGTTGAAGAGGTTATCAAGTAGTTCTTATTTTATTATTTTTATATTTTTATTGTAAAATCTCTAGCACCGACGAGTCCATAAAGTTGTTGAGATATTTCATTTTACATGAAACATGGCATTTTCTACACGAAGTCCAATACCCTTATCCCCACTTTCTATAGAGTTTGTTATATAATATAACTCATGAAGGTAATAACTTTTCTACACCGTATGTATATGGAAAAACACGGCAGAGGCTGAAAGAATTAAGTGAACGTGATTTCTTTTAGTTTTGTCTTCCAAATTTAAGAAATCCACCAAGATATGATATGTATTGAGCTCTTACCGATTTCTAAAGATATGATGACGGTATGATATTTTGACACATGTTTTAAATATTTTATTTGGGATTGCACCATTAATTCTTGTCCTATTGAGTATTCCCATATACCTTTTTCCCCTACTCCTCATAGGTTAGAACACGTCGTTGGTTGGAGGACGAAGATGTGCTGTCGTGGTGCCAGGATTTATGGAACTAAATAAATAATCCGGTGTAATGTGACAATGGATTTTTTTCCTACATTATTATTTTTATTTATCACGTGGATCTTGTTATTTGGAACGTATTTTATTTGGATATGTTTCCTTCATGTTTTATTTATTATTGGTAGAACCAAAATTTTAATGTTGTGTTGTTTGATATGTTTATTAAATTATCGAATGAAATGTTTAGTAATGATTTAAACTTTAAAAATTTGTGTCGTTGCACGTACTCTATCTCTGGTCTTTACTACAGATTTTGTGTCAATTTGATGAGAGATCTACTTATAATGTAAACTATTTTATAGTAATGTGGCAAATCGGAAATATACATTAACTAATTTCCTGGTAGATGAACCAAGGAAGTAGGATGTGAGATCTTATCCATTGATTTTAGAATGTGTTTCCTAATTCTCCATCTAGCTTGCGTAAATTAAGAAACCAACATTATTTGGACTAAGGAAAATATTTAAATTTGGTTAATGCAACGATTTGATTTATAAATATTGTTTGATTTTTGATGTAATTGGCAAGTTTGTGAACAAAAGGGATTATATTTAATATGTTGTAAAAGTCAAGGAGTAAGTTGCAAATAATATAATTTGAGTTGTATTAGGTCTAGGATTTGAGAATGGAAAGAAAGAAAAAAACGGCGCCGCAATTTCGCTAGACTGTCGCCATGACTTTGCTCAAGTGGCACAAATAGAAACATCGTCACTGGCCTGTTGCTTGGGCTTCATTCGAGGGAAAGCCATCGCTCGCTTGTCACCCAGCTTTCGGTCGAGCGATAGGGTTTCCCAAAATATTTTAATTCGTGTTTTTAAGGCTTTTTGTCTGATTCATTCAACCCTAAAAACCTAAACTATAAATACCAAACGCCTCTGAATGGTTTTCTTAAGGTTGATCATTGAAGAAAACTCATATTGCTTATTATCTTCTTGTTCCAATTCATTTATATACTTTCAACTTTCAAAGTGTGATTTGTTCTTGGCATTGAAAACATCAAAACTACTTAATCTAAATAACAAATTGCTACTTTTTACACATCTGTCAGAGTTTTGAAGTTCAAGGGAAGGTGTCGGAGTTCCAGTTGTTGAAGAACACGAAATTCTTCTTTGATTCATATGAGATATACGAATTCATAAAGTCGAGAGTTGGTGCAGGAAAGCGCAATTCAGTAGGGATTTGAAAATTACAGCTGGAAGTTGGTGCACGAGCACGAAATCCAGGAAAGCTATAGAAATTGCAGTCAAGAGGTTAGAAAGTACTAGAGGTAGTCGAATCTGGCGGACTGTAAGTTCTGATTCGTTTATAGTGGATTGTCGACTAGCAAAGTGCCCCGAGTTTTTACCCAGTTGGGGTTTCTTCGTGATCATTCCTGATGTTTATTTATTGCTTTCATTTAACTACAGTATTTCAACATTGAAAAAATTGGACCGTTTGATTAACCATCTAGAGATAATTAATAGTGACTTGTTACTAATTAATTATTAAGTTTTAATTTCACATAATCACCTATTCACCCCATCTAAGTGTAGTTTGGGTGGAACCTCGTTATTTCAATTGGTATCAGAGCCACATTTCGATTCCTGATCTATAAATTTATCTAGATGAGTCAATCTCTATCTGTGCCTCCGTTTTTTGACGGAAGCAACTATGCCTACTAGAAGGTTAGGATGAGAGCCTTTTTAAAATCCTTGGATGAACGTATCTGGGACCCTTAACGAAGAGTATAGTGAGTCAACTATTAGGGAAGAAGAGAGTGCGTCGACTGATGTTGGGACCCTTAGGGATGACAAAATAGCTTATTTCGTTAAAAAATTTTAGACAGTGATGAGGAATAGGAGAAAATTGTTAATCTTAAACCCAAGGGCAAGAATGTCTTAAGATCGAGACCGACTAGACAACGTAGGGTCAATCGCAACAACCTCCGAGTAGGTTTGAGCCTAAGTTTATTCCCTCCTGTCACCATTGTGGTGCACTGGGACACACAAGACCTAGGTATTGTAAACTTATAACTAGAAGTAAAGGTCAGGATATCTCAAGTAAGGTTAACTTCCTCGTCAATCAGGTTAGCCACTTAACTGAGATGATGACTCGGTTAACCAAAATTACTTCTACGTCTAAGAATGTTTAGGTTAAGAAGAGTGACCTGAAAGGTCGTGAGTTTGAACATGCTCCTAAAGGTAAGAGCATCTATGTATCTCTTTGATTAGGTACTTAAGTGCATATATGTGCAGTTCATTGAGTCCATTCATTTATGTATGCATCATATTTGTTTATTTACTTTCTATGAAGAAAACTCATGCATTTTTATTTTTATTTTGTTGTGTGTTTAACATTTTTTATGTGCTTAGTACATTCATGCTTTAAATTAAAAACCACAAAAAAAAATGGAAAATTGAAAAATAAAAATGCGGGAAATTGTTTTTACAGTATAATATATAATATACCTGAATTTATTTATTGTGATCAAGTATGGGGTTAATCGATGCGCTGTAACATAATTTCCATTGCTGGCTTAGGTTATTTATGGAGTACTTAGTTAGGTGTCTTCATGTACCATCTGCATTGCACACACTATGATATTGTTAGTGGTACTCTACCGCATGTGTGAGATTTGGGATGACACTTACATGTTAGTAAGGTGACTTTGAACATGAATAGACCTTATTTGTTAGACCTAAGCTCAAGTTTATCCCTAGTAATAAAAAAAAGAGCTCAATATCTTATGTTCTTCTTCGGAGCCTATTTGACTCAAGTAATCAAGTTTGCTAGTTTCTCATAACCTGGTGCTTATGGTCAACTGACTTGCATTAACTAGCCTAAAGCTCGCTACATGGATCATTTTAGTCGCTTAATGAAGAAAAGCCTGCACTTAATATTAATAATGAGCTTCGAATATTGAATGTTATGAAATAAAAAAATTGTTCAAATTAAAGGGGGGAGAAAAGAACTTTCCATACAAAATGGGCTTTTCGTTATAGGATCTAATGTTTTTTAAATGGTTTAACTTTAGGAAGTAGAGGAATACACTTATTGACAGTGATGTTCGCATGTCCTTTCTCATAAATTTAAGGTTTGGAGTCTTACTTACAAGGATTATTGACACTTTACACATATGGATCACTTTTACAATTTACTCCTTGCTAACTTGAGTTACGTATGTGGGAAGGGTTACTGTCCATTCATTATACTTATGCATGCTAACAATTTCATATTTTTGGGTTATTGTATGTTAATTATCGGTCCCTTTTCATTTGTGACAAAAAGGGAGAATATATATTTTGATATATTTAAAAAGTTTTTGATGTACTTAAAAGTACTTAAAATTTTTGATCAAAAAGTTTATAATTTTTGTTTCAACTAGATTAAGTTTTGATGTTTAGTAATGTCAATGTTTCTTTTGGTATTTGTAATGACCCGACCTCGCGCTGGAGCTGTCATCATACCATACGTACTGTCCGCTTTGGGAGAGCCTAGGTCCATCTTACTCCTCACTGCTTTCTGACGCTTCCCCCAGGATTCGAACCCAAGACCTTTGGGATTCAACTTAATTTTTCCATATGATGGAAGCCGTGAGGGGTAAGATGGGCCTAGGTTCTCCCAAAGCGGACAGTATGTATGATATGATGACGGCTCCGGTGCGAGGTCGAGTCGTTACAAATAATGTGCATTTTTTGTAACGACTTGACCTCGCGCTGGAGCCGTCATCATATCATACATACTGTCCGCTTTGGGAGAGTCTAAACCCATCTTACCCCTCACGACTTTCTAATGCGTCCCCAGGATTCGAACCCAAGACCTCCATCATATGGGAGACTTAAGTTGAATTTTGGTACCAATTGGGCCGATATGATGGAGGTCTTGGATTCGAATCCTGGGGGATGCGTCAGAAAGCCATGAGGGGTAAGATGAGTTTAGGCTCTCCCAAAGCAGACAGTACGTATCATATGATAACGGTTCCGACGCGAGGTCGGGTTGTTACAGTATTAGTTTACATTGATATTCCATCTTAATTTAGCTGGTATGATTTAATGCATCTAATTTTTAGTTGGTATGACTAATGATTCACTGTTTGAATTATGTTTGTTCATATTACTGTTTCACATGCTTTTACAATAGATATTGAGTTGTCTGTTTCAGGAAACATGTTTACAAAAAAAAAAAAGCACAGTTTAGTCAAGACCGTTGGTTTGATAGTAGTAGGTGTTTTAAGTCTATTTTATTTTACTACCTTGATTTTAGATTTGTAGTTTTGTCACAAAATGTCAAAGGGGGAGCTTGTTAGGTTTTTGATGTAATTGACAAGTCTATGAACAAAATGGACTATATTTAATATGTTGTAAAAGTCAAGGAGTAAATTGAAAATAGTATGATTTGAGTTGTATTAGGTCTAGGGTTCGAGAATGAAAAAAAGGAAAAAATGGCACCGCAATTTCGCTAGACAATCGCCATGACTTTGCTCGAGCGGCAAAAACAGAAATATCGTCGCTAGCATGTCGCCTGGTCATCGCTCGAGCGACAGGGTTTCTCGAAAAATTTTAATTCTTGTTTTTAAGTCTTTTTGTCCGGTCCATTCAACCTCAAAAACCTAAACTATAAATACCAAACACCTCTGAACGATTTTCATAAGGTTGATCATTGAAGAAAACTCATATTGCTTATTATCCTCTTGTTCCAATTCATCTATAAGCTTTCAACCTTCAAAGAGTGATTTGTTCTTGACATTGAAAACATCAAAACCACTTAGTCCAAATACCAAATTGCTACTTCCTACACATCTGTCAGAGTTTTGAAGATCAAGAGAAGGTGACTAAAGTTTGAAGAACACAGAGTTCTTCGTTGATCTACATGAGATAGATGAATTCATAAAGTTGGGAGTTGGTGCAGAATCACGAGATCCAGGAGGAGGTTAGAAAGTACTGGTGGTAGCCGAGTCTGGTGGACTGTAAGTTCTAATTCGTTTATAGTGGATTGTTGACTGACAAGGTGCCTGGAGTTTTTACCTAGTTAGGGTTTCTCCATGATCATTCCCTGTGTTTATTTATTGGTTTCATAAAACTGCGGTATTTCAACATGAGAAAAATTAGACTGTTTGATTAACCATCTAGAGATGAGTAATAGTGATTTGCTACTAATTAATTATTTAAATTTTAATTTCGCATAATCACCTATTCACCCCCCCAAGAGGTGTATTTTGGGTTGAACCTCGTTATTTCAAATATGTTGTTGAAAACTAATAAAAAATTGAACTTGAAGAGGTCTAGTGGTATTACACATTGATCTTGTCAAGTCTTCCATGCTTTGGAGAAGAATTGTTCTTCAACAGCTAATACATTTTCTGTTTTCTTATTACCACCTAAAAATAATAAATTTGCATCTCAAAAGTCGTCAATTACTTGCTGTTTCAATCTTTCTATCATCAACTTCTAGAATTAATTGAAACATTGAGATAACAGCAGCTTAGAAACGATGATAATGATAAACAAACCAACAAACGGAGATGATTATTTTAAATTATTTTAGATTACACTGTCACTGTCATTCTAAACAATTACAATCATTTTTAATTTTTTATATTGAAAAAAAAAATTCATTCATTCTTTTTTTCTTTTCTTTTCTTTCATAAAATTGCATTTAGAAACACACTTTTTTCTTTCCCTTGCACACGTTTGCATAGTCGGCATACTTTAATGACCAATTCACTGGTAAATGATGACCAACTGTGTTTTAATTTAGTATTGTCGGCATATTTTTTAATTATTATAGAAGTTCGTGTTAAATTATTCATTAATCACATAAGATTTTCTCTTAGCAGATTGAACAGAGTTTAACAAAGTCATTAGGTTAAAATCTTTAAGAACTAAACCATTAATTTATAGTTATAAATGATTCCATGCAAATTTATATAGAATATCATTCAAGAGGACTTGGCTTACATTACAAATACTATATTTTTTAGATATCTTTATGATCAAGAAACAATACAAAAGAAACATTACTCAATACTTATTCAGTTATTCATTTTTATTCTTCATAGCACGCGAGATAACTTTAAGAGGGCAAACAAATCATAATATTTTTTTTCTAGAATTGCCCTTGAAGAGATTTAATCACATTCGCGTCAACTTGGAAAGCCTTGGTGAGAACATCAATATTAATTGGCGGGTTGGATCCAAAAACTGCATTTGCAATTGTCATGACTCCTGGGTATTGGCTGCTTAGACCAGCAAATGCAAGTGCATTATTCTTCCCCACATTAAACTGGAAATGAATGAGACCTTTTGGAAACACGAAGACTTCTCCTGGATACAAAGTCTTTGTGAAGAGTTTGTTCGGTACGTTTGGATCAAAAGTCGTAGTAACGAATCCAACATAGAGAGTGCCCTCCAAAACAACAAGAAACTCAGCAGCACGAGGGTGCATGTGGGGTGTGTTGAGGCCATAAGGTGCATAGTCGATACGGACTAAAGAGATACCAAGAGTGTTGAGTCCTGGAAATTCGTTGACAGTGGCAAAAGTGACCCTTGATCCTAGGGGGTTTGATGTATTTCCAGGCATTTTCAGTCCACGAAAGAGGAAATCATCGGCACTAACCATGTTTGGATCCTTGCAAATCTTTCCATTCACAAAACTGTAATAAAAACAGAAGTCATTGCTAAGCCATTTATATGTATATACCAACATAATTTAGTACATAAAATGTTGTGAAAATGTCATAAAAATTACGAAGAAACTGAATGCAATAAAACTATATTATTCCCTAATGCATATTTGGTAGGAGATACAGTACTAAAAGAAAAAAAAGGAAGCTAAAATTTTGTTGATTCTAATGTTAAGTAGTATTGAGTAGTGGGCACACTGCGCACAAGATAAAGTTGTTATTCTAGGAGTGTAAAATGCATTTACCTTTTGCTTCAGCATCGTTCACGGCTACACAGAAATCCTGTAGGGGGTCGGGATCAAAAGCATGTGTAAATGAAACCAATGAGATAATAAGAACGGAAATTAGAAAGTGAACAGCCATTTTTAGTACAACCGATATTTTGATTTTGTTGTGGTTTGTGGATGTTTATTTCGTGAGAGGGGATTGCCTATTTATGGAGTAGCTTTCTATTTGAATTAGTCATCAACCTATCTTTACAAGCAAATAAACTTGCAAACTCTTCCAAAAATAATTAGCCACATATTTTCAAGAGCAGGTTGTTTAAATTGATAATTAACCAATGATTAACTTGCAACTCTGAAATTCACAGTCTGTGGTTTTGAATTAATTTCAAAGTGGTTAATCTTTCATTCTCAGTACTTCAAGGAAATTTTTTAGCAGAGGAAATATAATGCAGATGCAGATGAGAAACTGTAATTTACATAATTCCCAATGCATCATTCTTAAACTGGTTAAATTATAGAAATTATTGATAGTGCATTAGTTGGCTGGTTAATGGAAGTTGTTCGCCAATTCATTAGAATTAGTCTGTCAGCTTTTCTTTTGCAAGTGAATTAGGATAGTTTCCATTTTCTAAGTCTTTAATGTGTAACAATTTCAAGAAGAAATCGTCGTTTCTCAACAGTTAACACTGTGTATCCAGTTTTTCTACATGGAAATGGCCTTTGTATATATCTCAGTTGCTGCATACTTTAATCTGGCTTTGTGATCAAGTATGACAAACTTCAGAAAGTCTTTGACACGAGAAATGTTATTAACAGTTTGATAAATTATTCCGTCATACATTACGCATCTTCATTTACACTATTCTATTTTGATACATATCATGATGTTCAGTTGCACCAAATTCATATGTAATGCAAGCCAGAGATTCTGAAGACAATACAAAATATGCTATTTCTGTTCATATGTCCAATTAAGCTGTCAATATATCATTCTCACCCTTAGAAAAGTTCTAATTTATTCACTCTAAGTTTTGAAGTCTTGTTCGTTGCGTTGGAATTTATGTCAAGGTGGATATTTGTTAAAGTTCGAAAAATTCCAATGGATATTTGTGGATTAGTTGAAGTGGGCCTTGAAGATGTCAAAATATCAACCAAGAAGTGATTTAGCCACATTCCGATTAGTTGTGCGCCAAGCTCCCGTTCAAGTGCACAAAACAGGGAGCTGGCTCCCGCTGGCGCCAGCCCGCCACTCGCTTCCCGTCAAGGTAGCACTCGAGAGGCAATGACATCTGGCCCACGATACTCTTTTTTTAATGCTATTTCCATCTTTATGACTATTATTAAGTTTTGACATGTATTCTATATATAGTTAGCTCTTCTTTACACAAAAAATAAAAAAAAAATAAAAAAATAAAAATAAAAATAGTTAGACAATATTGCAAATACAATAGCCTTGTATTCTTTCTCTGTATTATAGTGAATTCTCGTTTCCTTTGCCAATTTCTTGTGTTCTTCTTGTGGTATGATCTTTACTTCATACCGTGTTATATAATCTTGTGTTCTTCTTGAAGCCTAATTACAGTTATTACAAAACATTGACTATCTAAGTAAAACTTCCACAAATCTTCAACTCATGATGTTGAATTGTGGAAGGATGTAATACATGAAAGGCCACAAATAAATCCTAAGCAAGAGCAAGCTAAAAAGATTTGGAACGGTTTGATCTGGTTATAGGTTTAAGTTGTTTTTTGTTTTTCTCTCTCACCAACCTATACATCTGAATCAATTCCTATTCCTCACCTTCCTAATAATAATATTAAAAAAAGATAATTGAATTTTATGGGAGAAAGCATATTTTTTCTCCTTACCAAACACCACTTGGGGCTAGTTGTGGGGTTTGACTAGCACCTCTAATTGTAGATTATAAACCATTAAATAAACAAGGGGTGGTTGTGGGGGTGGAGGGCAATATACCTTACCATTTGGGTTTTGCCATTTTTCGTTCCATGGACCCTCTGATTTTAAGTTGCTTGGCTCGCCTTTAAAATATTTTCTTACATTTAAAATAAACACATAAGTTTGAGAGATGAAAATTTAGGACTCCATATTTAGCAAAATATAGCATATGTTAGGGTTCATTGAAAATTACGTATATTTCTTGTAAAAACTAAACTTTAAATTTAATCATGCATTCACAATTATAGCCTGCTTATTATCTACACATTTTGTAGAACTTGATACTCTTTTCATTTTAAAGAACTTTTATTGCAAAGTGCACTGTCATTATTATATGTAGATACAGTTAGAGCATTTTACCAAAAGTCTTGTGCATGTTTTCTATGAGATTATGTTTGCCGGCCCGTGTGAGGAGGAGGCTATCCTGAGTGTAGACCCCGGGACTGTGTGTTACACATGCAAAATCCAAACATATGCATATTAAGATTTATTAACAAAAAAAAACATGATCTTTTTATTGAAATTATTTCACAAAGACTTGTGAGATAAAAGAAGAAGAGGAGATCGTCATACTTGGACAACACATTATACCATAGAGATGCATGCTACTCTTGGAAAAATTGAAATAGAATAATGCGTTATAACAAGTAATAGAATTTTATTTTATTTTTAAAGTTTTATAGACTTGAGTTTACATTGAGATAAGAACAATCTCTGACTTTGTCCTTGAGTTATTCTTTGCATATTTCTTGTATGTTCATTCGAAAAAACTCACGTAAATTTGATCCAATATGAAATTTAAATCTTTTGATAAAATTTTATTTCTTTTCTTGATTTTCTATCATTGCCAAAATTTTTTTACTCATTTATTTAAAATTTGTAAATTGTAAATTATCATTCCCTATATCTCAAACAAATAAAATATGGACATTATTTATTTTGAAGGAAAAATACAGACATGATTAAATAACCCTTATTGAATTCATGTAATTATCATATTTGGTACACTAGTTTAGATATGAATACTTTTTTATTTAATACAATGTTCGATATAAATAAATGTTGTGATATGTGTATATAATGGTTTACATATACATGATATGGTGAAATATAATTGGATCAAAAAAATTTCAACTAAAAAAAAAATAAATACCTTTTACACTCTTTTTGACACATCAACTGTGTATAAATCATTATATAACTATATTTTATACAAGTATCATTATTCTATTCATAAACTAGTTAAATTACATTATATAGGGTGTGGTCCAAGCTCGAGGTTGTGTCTGGAGCCAAGACCACAGTGAAGGCAGGGCCGGAAAAGTACTTTTACAAAGTTTCATGCTACCTCTATGGAAAAAATCAGCACTACACATCCTTTGATTTTTTTATTATAAATTTCTCTTCCGATATTAGATTGAAGCAATTCAATTTGGGTTCTAAATATAACTCAAGGGGCTGTAACTTTACTAGAAATAACATTTTTCCAATTCGAGTGTTTAATAGGTCAAAAATGGGTCTCAATTTCAGGGCTAAAAATCTGGAACATACTTGTGCAATTAAAAATTGATTTGTAAAAATAGTTTGATCATTAACTCTTTTTAACTTCTAATTATATCCAATTGACCCATAACATTCTCGAATCGTCATGGTGAGGTTCGATGCAACTTTTGAGTATTTACACTTTATTCCCCAAACTTTAGATCTTTTTCACCAATTTTCGCTTCTTTCTTTTAATGATCAAAGATGTAGTATTTACAAGTGGTAGTATTTACAAGGGGTTGTTATTTGAGCTCAAAGATGATGAGTAAAACCGGCTGCAACGAAGTCATTATCCTTTTACATCACAAAAGTGTCTAACCAACCACTATTCTTACCTACTACCACTTGACACATTTGACAGCTGCTAAATCACTTCAGCACCTTACTTTACTTAGCTTGCAAAATACAACTTAAGCTAGAATTTAGTACGTCAAAAATATAGGACTAATTACAACAAAAGTATCAATGTTAAATGTCAATAATTCCTATTCCTCACCTTCCAAAAAAAAAAAAAGAGATAATGAATTTTATGGGAGAAAACATATTTTTTCTCCTTACCAAACACCACTTGGGGCTAGTTGTGGGGTTTGGCTAGAACCTTTAATTGTAGATTATAAACCATTAAATACAAGGGGTCGTTGTGGGGGAGGAGGGGAATATACCTTACCATTCGGGTTTCGCCAATTTTCGTTCCATGGACCCTCTGATTTTAAATTGCTTGGTTAGCCTTAACAATATTTTCTTACATTTAAAATAAACATATGAATTTGAGAGATGAAAATTTAGGACTTCATATTTAGCAAAATATAGCATATGTTAGGGTTCATTGAAAATTACATATATTTCTTGTAAAAACTAAACTTTAAATTTAATCTTGCATTCACAATTATAGCCCACTTATTATCTACACATTTTGTAGAACGATACTCTTTTCATTTTAAAGAACTTTTAATTCAAAGTGCACTATGTCATTATTATATGTAGATATAGTTAGAGCATTTTACCAAAAGTCTTGTGCATGTTTTCTATGAGATTATGTTTGCCGGCCCGTGTGAGGAGGAGGATATCCTGAGTGTAGACCTTGGTACCGTGCGTTACCCATGCAAAATCCAAACATATGCATATTAAGTTAAAAAAAAAAAAAAATTATGTGATCTTTTTATTGAAATTATTTCACGAAGACTTGTGAGATAAAAGAAGAAGAGGATATTGTCATACTTGGACAACACATTATACCATAGAGATGCATGCTACTCTTGGAAAAATTGAAATAGAATAATGCGTTATAACAAGTAATAGAATTTCATTTTATTTTTAAAGTTATTATAGGCTTGAGTTTACATTGAGATAAGAATAATCCCGTGCTTTATACTATACTCTAGAATTATATCACTATGCCTAATTTCACTTTTGTTAATTTTTTTAATTACGGACTTGATTTACACCTGTTATAATGTTACAAATATGAGACAAATGACATCGAACATACTCCATTTTAGGGGATTGGGGCGGGGAGATATTAATTGTTTAATATATGAATTTATTATGAAAATAAAAGTCGCTATTCAACTATTGATAAGAGCATCTAAAATGCTAATTTGATGTGAAAATGATACTCCAAAATCAGACTACGAATTTTCTCATCTAATTATAGTAATGAACAATGTAATATCAAATTTCGTAAAACAATATTCATTTTGTGTAATTTATACAATTCTAATTATTTTTCTTTCTGTCCTTTATTTTGTATTACAATAAATTTTAATTCCTATTGTATCCTTTTATGGCTTAAGATTGAATTTTATTTATATTTTTTGATTTGATTATTATTTTTGTTTAACATTATAATAAATTGTAATCAAGTAATAAATAATAATTACTGAGAAAGTTAATTGAAATTATCATTAATATTCAAAAGTAGAAATTTCATAATTATAAAAAGAAATTAGCACTACAACAACATAAATATTATTGAAAACTGAAATTTAAAGTAAAATATAAAATAAACTAAGACAGTAATTTAGTATTTTTGCAGATCATTTTCTAACTCTTGAAGGTCATCAAATATTGATCAAAAGGACTAGAGGTACTCTGAGATCTCTGACTTCGTCGTTGAATTATTTTTTGCATATTTCTTGTATGTTCATTCGAAAAAACTCACGTAAATTTGATCCAATATGAAATTTAAGTCTTTTGATAAAATTTTATTTCTTTTCTCGATTTCTATCATTGCCAATTTTTTTTACTCATTTATTTAAAATTTGAAAATTGTAAATTACCATTCACTATATCTCAAACAAATAAAATATGGACATTATTTATTTTGAAGGAAAAATACAGACATGATTAAATAACCCTTACTGAATTCATGTAGTTATCATATTTGGTACACTAGATTATATATGAATACTTTTTTATTTAATACAATGTTTGATATAAATAAATGCTGTGATATGTGTACATAATGGTTTACATATACATGTGAAATATGATTGTGTGAAAAAAATTTCAACTAAAAATAAATAAATACCTTTCACACTCTTTTTTGACACATCAACTATGTATAAACCATTACATGACTATATTTTATACAAGTATCATTATTCTATTCATAAACTAGTTAAATTACATTATAGGGTGTAGTCCAAGCTAGAGGTTGTGTCTGGAGCCAAGACCACGGTGGAAGGCAGGGCCGGAAAAGTACTTTTACAAAGTTTCATGCTACTTATTTGGAAAAAAAATCAGCACTGCACATCTTTTAATATTTTTATCATAAATTTCTCTTTCGATATTCGATTGAAGCGATTCAAATTGGGTTCTAAATATAACTCAAGGGGCTGCAACTTTATTAGAAATAACATTTTTCCAATTCGGTCGTTTAATTGGTCAAAAATGGTCTCAATTTTCGAGCTAAAAATCTGAAACATACTTGTGCAGTTAAAAATTGATTTGTGAAAATATTTTGATCATTAAGTCTTTTTTAACTTCTAATTGTATCATGTTGACCCATGCATTATCGAATCTTCATGGTGAGGTTCGACGCAACTTTTGAATATTTACACTTTAGTCCCCAAAACTTTAGATCTTTTTCACCGATTTTCGCATCTTTTTTTTTAAATTTCACTTCTATTTGAAAGCCCAAGAATAACTAACCAAGAGGGGGGTCAATTGGTTTTTTAAAACTTTTTCGAATAATAACTAGAATTACATAAGTTAAAAGACAAGTTGATAGATTAATAATCATAAGCAAGTTTAAGCAAATAGATCAATCCAAATAATCGATTATTAGCACCTAATCAAGTAATAAGTGTAAATAATCATCAATTAAGTGAAACAACGTAATTTGCACAAATATAAAAGCGATAAATAAAAGGGATAGAGAACGCAAACAATATAGTTATGAAGGTTTGATTCAATGCAATGATCTACGTCCTCCGTTACCAAACTTTTCGGCACGAGCAATGCCTTTTTCACTATGTTGATTGACTTATGGTGCAATCCAACCCTTTATAATGCTTTCGGTGACTTACAAACATGGAGCACCGATCCTTTTACAATGTTGAGCTTTACGGGACCTCAACACGACCCACACTATTGAGCTTTATGGGACCTCAATATGACCCACATGGTGACTTACAACAAGGAGTACCGATCCTTATACAATGTTGATCTTTAAGGGATTTCAACACGACCCACAATTCAAATAATTTTACAAATGAAATATTCTCTTCTTAATGAATGATAAATTCAAAGTTGAGTACAAGAAGAGAAGTATGCTAATACTTTAATAGATAGTAATGAATGAAGCTCAAGTGTTATGTTAGAAAAACTTTGATGAATATGATAATCAAAACTTAGATTCAATCAAACAAAGTGTTTCAATGAGGAGATGAAATGTAGGTTCAAAAAATCTCTCTTTAATGAATGATTATAATAAATTAAGTGGTAAGAGAAAAATGAGAAACTTTGATGAATAAGATTGATTTTTCAAGTTTGATTCAATCAATCAAAGTTTCAATATGAAGAAGTAGAAGAGTTTATACGATGTAAATGCCAAGAACTTCTTCCAAAAAATATATATATAATTCTCTTTTAAGATAGATGTAAATAAGTTAAGCACAAAGATAAATGAAAAACTTTGATGACAGAAATGATTTTCAAAGATAAAATCAATCAAAAGTTTTTCAAGGATTAAATACTTTTTATCTTCTAAGGATTGAAAATAAAGTAGTTGAGATAAAAAAAAATTCACTTTAATGCTCAAGAAAAGTTCTACCAAGTGAAGAATGAATGAGGTATTTATAGCACTCAAATCGACCAAAAACTCAGTCCATCCGAACAAGGCATCCGGACGTCCGGATAGTCTAAAATACAAGTAGTTTGAATTAGTCAGAACGATCAAAAAATTGACCGTTTCCGGACATCCGAATGGTTGGTCAACCGGACGTCCTGTTGACTTTTGACCGTTGACTTAATGTGATCTAAATTCAAGTATCAATTTGAAAAAATGAAATCTTACTTTTGATCAAAAATATTTTATGTAAGTGATATGAAAATAACTTTGTGAATAAAATGATTTTTGAGTTGTTGTCATTCATTATTAAAGATCAAAGTGTTATACCTTTACATATGATCTCGAAAGCCTAGTCTTTGATCTTGATTCGAAGTTTCTTTCATTGTTTGGCTTTAATGCTTGACTTCGATCTTGACCTTCTTCACGAGCCCGATTTAATAATCTTGACTTTAATCTTTTAAGCTCTCGTCTTGAATGATTTGACTTGAATGCTTAACTTTCACTTTGCTATTCATTTCGAGTCCGATTTATGATGTATTAATTTTGGCAATACTCGATAGATTTTAACATTGAATTATCATCACTCAAAATCATTTGTTAGAAACAATATTAATCTTGTTTGTTATAATCAAAACATTGAGGATGAAATCAACCATAGGTCAACAATTTCCCCCTTTTTGATTATGACAAACAAGATGATTTGCAATGTACAAATTAAACAAATTGATAAGGAATAAAGTTACATACATATATTCCCTCTTTCAACATTCCCCATATCATGTATAATCATCTAATCCATTTTCCCCCTTTTGGTATAAGCAAAAAGAAATATGAGAAGGAAGTCAACCATATCATAGAACTGTAGTGATATCATATTGATAAAGGAATATATATTATAAATTTATCATGCAATTCATATTCCACCTATCTTTTACAAATCATATATTCAAAGCATATTATATCAAAGCATGCATAATCATCTCTCTTCATTTCCCCATTTTGACATAAGCAAAAAAAAAAAAAAAAAAGTATAGCATTTAAGATCAAAAGACGATTATAGGAAACAATAAAAAATTCTCCATTTTTAATACTTTTCAAAATTTATCTTTCTCAATTTCTCCTCCTAGCATAAATAAAATGATAGCACATATGAGAGGAATATTATTGCATATAAGATCAAAACTTTAAATCAACCATAAGAGAATGATATATTATCCCCACAATTAAGCACAAGATGCTAAATGGGTACAAATTTAAGAAAAGAATAAACATCACTTTATAGTAAAATATTAATCAAAATATAAGTGATGCAAATGACAAAAGCAAAATCATTTGAATAAAATTTATGTAAATTCCAACCAATTATCCACGTAGAATTATACGAGAGCATTTAATATGAATTCAATTTAGTCAATACTTCAAATTTATCGATAATTCCCAAACCTCTTAGAATATATGAAAATCTATCAAGTATTAGAGGTTTAATGAGAATATCGGCCAATTGATTTTCCTTATTCCCAAAATTTAATACAATATCCCACTGTTGAATGTCTTTAGAATATCATAGACGTAATATTTTAATGCCACTAAGATATCTAAAATTCGTTTTATGGCAATTAGGTGTGATTCTCGAGTATTGGATTGAAATATAGCATATAATCACACACTAAACATAATATCGAGTTTACTTGAGATTAAATGAAGGAGAGATCCGATCATACCTCGATATTTTGTTTTGTTATGGAAATACCTTGATCATCTAGTTTGATTGATGAGCTCATTGAAGTGTTCATTGATTTCAACTCTTCCATTTCAAACTTACTAAGCATGTTCATGATGTACTTTTTTTGACTTCATTAGTTATGAACAGATTGGACACTTTATACTTCAAAAGATCTAGTTACACATTTTTTCTTCCTCATATTGATCTTCAACATCTTTAGGATCTTTCTTATTTTGATTTTATTTGCTCAAAAAGGAATCTTCAAACCTATATCATTATCAATACCTTTCTCTTGATCAAGAGGATTAGTTTCATCAAAAGTGATATGCATAAATTCTTCAACGACTAATTTTATCTTGTTAAAGACTCTATAAGTTTTACTAGTCAATGAGTAACCTATAAAGATTCCAATATCGAATTTCGAATCAAAGTTAAATAAAGCATTTACAACCAAGAACTTTAAAATAGTTGATATATGAGATTTTATTTTTCCAAAACTCATAGGGGATATAAGTTTACTTTCGACTCTATTTACAATATAGCAAACGGTGTTAATGACTTTAGCCCAAAAAGAATATTTTGTCATGATATTTTCATTTAGCATGATTTTAATCATTTCTAGCAATGTGCGATTCTTCCTTTCATTACACCATTTTGTTGAAGAGTTCTAGGAGCCAAAAAATTATGTTCATAGACATAATGTTTTGCTAAAATCATTAAATGCAATATTTCATTTTGAACCTTTTACAAAGTTTGAATAATTCAAAGTTTCATGCTTTTGGTTCAAAAACAGGACTCAAGTGAATCTTAGAAATGTCATTAACAACGATGAAAGCATAATGCTTATCTTTTGAGCTTATGATTCTAGATGGTCCAACATGATTCATGTGAAGAAGTTGAGCATGTTTTGTAGTCGAAGAATATTGATTAAGTTAGAAAGAACTCTTCACTAGGTTTTCCAAAATCATAAATTTTCCTTTTCTTAAATCTCAAATATGACATACCTTAAAAAAAAACGATTTTTGGAAATATTTGAAATTAGGTTCATGTAAAATATGACATAATCTTCTATCCCACAATCAAGTATCTTTTAATGTGATAACCAATTTTTTTTTTTTTTACTTTTCAAACTCAATGTTATGACAAACATCCCTATTTTGGCTTCTATAAACAACACTCCTTTTGATGTAGTATCCTTAATAAGGCACTTGGAAGAATCAAATTTGATATGATAACATTTATCACATAATTAACTAAAAATAAGTAGATTACGTTTAAGGTTATCTACTAAGAGAACATTTTCAATAAAGGGAGATGAATTATTACCAATAATTTCAATGTCAATGATTTTTCCTTTCACATTATCTCCAAATGTGTGACTCCCCGTACTTGAGCTTCGAGTGTCATGTACTAAACATAATAACATCTACCCTTGTTACATGAAAATTTTTAAAGAAATTTGAGATATATATATTGGAAACTTATTTTCAACTTATAGTAGAATATCTCTGTAAGGTTTAATGGCTAGTAGAAGTACATGCTGACCTGAAATTATTCTTTACATATGAGAACTCTACGCAGTCACGGCTGGTTGGGGCAGCCAGTTTAAACATTTTTATAAAATTCATCCCAACTCCGTTTTTTATGAAATCTATGGCATTAGAAAGATGTTTTCAACTAGTTTCCCATGTTAAAATATGGGAAATTTAAAAGATCTTATGATATAGACGCTTTACCAAAAACAATGAGGTACTGCACAGAAACTTCAAATTGACCTTTCGACACTTAAAAATTTATATCTCCGGCCACAGATATCCAAATTCAATGATTCTTATGCTCATATTAAGACAACTTAAAGAAGAACGTGTTAGTATTTTTAGAGTCTCAAATAGATGTTTATAGTGTTAGTAATAGCATTTTGAACAGATTGAAAAAAAAAACTGTCCAGTTTCGGCCTCTTTTATCGTCGTAGGAAAAAAAGGTCTATAATCATGTCTCTTAGCGTAAATGAAAGATATGATTACAAACATACTTCCAATATCATATTACATCAGGTCTTATACCTGTTTATATCTAATATCACACGAAAAACATATGAAAAATAGTCTTTGAACGAAACATATGAAAAGGAAATTTCGGTACAAAATAGTTTTGTCATTAACCTATCATCGAGTATGCCGACTGACTTCCACCAACTCAACGATTATGGATCTAATAATTTAGTATAAAAGACTATGAGTATAAGAATACTCAATAGGATACCGTGCTCAGATTTAACATGTTAATACTACACAAGAGAAAGCATTCAAACACATACTTGCACATTTCGGCTTGCCGGTGCACTTCGGACTTGTCCTAAGGCATAAATAGATATCTAACTTTGTGAACTTGTCCACAAATTTCGTATTATGGTTCTCATGTATAGTTTACCATGAAATCATACCATTTGAGCATAGAAAGTATCTTAGCTCAACACTTGGAGAAATTTTGGTTGAAATGTGTACTTGAGAGTGCTAGACTTTTGCTTTCCACTTCACTTGGTTTGCTTGGGGATAACTTGAGAAACTTTAGGGTTATGTGTCCTCTTTAGGGGCTATGTAAAGGGTCTTAAGGGTTGGGGACGTTCTTGATACTTAAGGATGAAGAATTGGTGGTTAAAAGACAAGTGCCTCCAAGCATGCGGTGTTCAAGCATGATGTGGCTTCAAGCAGCCATACTTGACTCTTCCTTTCCCATATTTGGACCCTTATGTGACTTATAACATATATATCTATCCAATATAAGATGAGAAGTCCCTAGAAAATGTGATAGAAGCCTTAAGGTTGAAGGAACTTGATGGTAAAATGACAAGTCTTCCAAGCATGAGGTGTCTAAGCATGAGGTGGATTTCTTGTGGTTAAATCTGATTTTATAGCTATCCTTGGAGGATTTATATGAAACTTATGGATAATGTACTGAATATATAAAGCCTTGAGAGAGTTTTAACCGTTCCTAATGCTTAATGGTGAAGGAATTGACCATTACAATGGCAAATCAACAAGCATGAAGTGTAACAAACATGAGGTGTCCCTTGTAGTAGAAATCTGATTTTACCTCCGTCTTTGTAGGTACATATCAAGTGTCCTTAGCTTATTTTAATGTCTTTAAAATCCATCTTACCTTCCTTAAGATCCCAAAATATTTTATAGCACTATTTTCTTAACCGTTCATTTAATTACTTACCCGATTGACACCCGATTCTCGACCGATTTCAACAATTCGCACCTCAATATTTATAACTTCATATAAACCTATATTATTGTGTAGTGATCATGTCACTTAATACCTCATGTACTAAATATGTCAATTATCTATCTAGGGTTTACAATGATCTCGATCAACCGAATGGAAAGCACCGATATTAATTTTGGCTTTTGTAAAAATTCCAATAGCTTAACAAGTCAATCTTCCGCATTTAGATAACCTAGCTGCTCTATCATCTCTCAATGTAGAATTCACCACTTAAGTCTAGGAGCTGAAGACTAACACCATATAAAAAATCTTAGCACCTCTACTATCGAATGCATCATTTTAAAAGAAAGCAATCAGGAATTAAATGCAAATGGCATTACAAGCATGAAATGCATGAATCATATTGGCCAAATATGTAATGTAAAGTATGGGGTATTACAAAATGTATCATGACCGCCATCCTTTATTTTGAAGCTTGACAATAAAGCTCGATTTACGGTCATGTGTTTTGAGCATCCACTATCCAAAGTCCATTTGTTCTCTATTTTCATTCGTACCTACAAAAAATAATTCAATTTTTGGTCTTTGGTACCCATGCAACTTTGGGTCCTTGATAGTTAGCATTAGTGGAGTTTTGAATCCACTTATAGTTGTTTTCAAAATGTAATCTCTTTTTGATAGAATAATAAAAAGCTACATGTCCATTTTTATTGTAAAAATTGCATGACACATTTGAAATAGGAGAAGTGGGAGCTTTAACAAATAAATTTTTAAGAGACTTTTGCTTTAAAAATGGTTTATATCCAATTCCTCCTTTATCAAAAACACATTGTTGTTCACCAAGCATTAAATCAAAATTTTTCTTGCCTTGAGTAAATTTATGAATAATTTAAGTCAAATCTAAAATTCTTTCTTGTAAAGAAGAATTCACCTTAATTAAAGAATCATAATCAACTTTTCGTTTTTCAAAATCATTTTGAATTTTAAAAAGTTTATTCACCTCGATTTTCAATAAAGAATTTTTCTTTTTGAGGATCGAATGATTTAAAGCAAGTTTTTCAAATTTTTCAAGAATCTCATCATAAGAGGTAGATAATTCATCATATGAACAATTTTCATTTGAATTTACCTCATCAGCAATAGCCATGAAGCACACGTTGGCAATTTCCTCTTGACTTCCACATTCTTCATGGTCATCATCATCACTCTCATCCCACGTTGATTGAAAGGCTTTCTTTTCGATGAATCTATTTTTCTTTTCGCCATTTTCTTCTTTCTCTTGAAATCTATGATTTTTGCAAAAACCTTCCTATTTCTTAACAAGAAGAACTAGATCATCAAGTTCTTCATAATTCATATTTTCGCTAGAAGTGCCTTCATCGAATATGGATTTTAACGCAATTTGGCGTCTTTCCTCTTCTTTGCTTTTCAATGTTTTCTCCTTTGTCTCGGTGCAATTTAGCTCATATGTCATCAATGTCCCATAGAGCTCTTCCAATGGATATGTGTTGATATCTTTGGTGTTTTATATCAACATTTTCAATGGACTCCATTCTTCCTAAAGCGACCTAAGCATTTTACTTGCAAGCTCACCGTTAGTAGATTTACGATCAAAGCCTTTGAGACTAGTAACAATATCGGTGAAGTGAGTAATCATGTCAACAATATGTTCATTCTTTTTCATGAAGAAATTTTCAAAATATTTAGCTAAGAGATTTATCTTAGTTTCTTTTACTTTACTAGTTCCAACATAAGTAACTTCTAAAGCATGCCAAATATCATAAGCGGAATCTCATTTACTAATACGATTAAATTCATTTCTATCTAAAGCACAATATAGTAGATTTTTTGCTCTAACATTTAAAGACAATTTTCTTTTATCATTTTCGTTATATTCCTCTCTAGGTTGAGAAATTATTTTATTTGGTTTACCTTCCTCTTTAATAACCTTTTTAGGCACATATGGATGAAATTTAATAACATCCCAAATATTATAATTTATTGATTGAATAAATATCGTCATCCTAGTCTTCTAATGGTTATAATGAGTACCATCAAATAAAGGAGGACGATTTCTAGAACACCCCTCAAGATTTTGAAAAATGTGGTTAGCCATTACTTAAGATTGTGAAATCTTTAAAATTGAGCACCAAGCTCTGATACCAATTGAAAGCCCAGGAATAACTAACCAAGAGGAGGATGAATTGGTTTTTGAAACTTTTTCAAATAATTAACTAGAATCACATAAGTTAAAAAACACGTTAATAGATTAATAATCGTAAGCAAGTTTAAGCAAGTAGATCAATCAAATAATAAGTACAAATCAATGAAGACAACTAAATACAAATAAGCAAGTAAGTAGAACAATGTAATTTGCACAAATATAAAAACGATAAGTAAAAGGGATAGAGAGCGCAAACGATATAGTTATGAAGCTTCGATCTAGTGCAATGATCTACGTCCCTTGTTACCAAGCTCTCTGGCACGAGCAAGGCCTTTTTCACTATGTGGATTGACTTATGGTGCAATCCAACCCTTTACAATGCTTCCGGTGATTTACAAACAAGGAGCATCGATCCTTTTACAATGTTGAGCTTTACGGGACGTCAACACGACCTACACTATTGAGCTGTACGGGACCTCAATATGACCCGCACGGTGACTTACATCAAGGAGCTTCATTCCTTATACAATGTTGATCTTTAAACGACTTCTACATGACCCACAATTCAAATAATTTTACAAATGAAATCTTCTCTTCTTAATGAATGATAAATTCAACGTTCAGTGCAAGAAGAGAAGTAGGCCAACACTTTAATAGATAGTAATGAATGAAGCTTAAGTGTTATCTTAGAAAAACTTTGATGAATATGATAATCAAAACTTACAGTCCGCAGACTCAACTACTACTAGTGCTTTCTGACCTCCTAACTACAATTTCCACAGCTCTCCTAGATTTCATGTTCGTGTACCAACTCCCAGCTACAATTTTCAAAACTCTCCTAGATTGCGCTTTCTTACAGCAACGACTAACTTTGTGAATTCGTATATCTCCTATGAATTAACGAAGAACTTCTCATTCTTCAATGACTGGAACTCGAGCCACATTCCCTTGATTTTCAGAACTCTAACAGTTATGTAGGAAGTAGCAGTTTGGTATTTGAATTGTGGATTTGATGTTTTCACCGTCAAGAACCAATAATAGAACGAAGGTTGATAACTAAATTGATGAAGATAATATGAAGAGAATGTGTTTTTCTCAATGTTCAACCTTAGGAAAAACGTTCAGAGGCATTCTGGTATTTATATATAGGTTAAGGAATGGATGGGCCGGATAAAAAGCCTTAAAAATTGAATTAAAAATTCTTCATATAACCTTGTTGTTCGAGTGAGAGCCGAGCGATAGGTGAGCAACAGTGTCTCGCTAAAACGAAGCCCTGGCGATAGGCTAGCGACAGTGTTATTATTTTTGATGCTCGAGCCAAGTCATGACGACAGTCTAGTGAAATTGCAGTGCCATTTTCCCTTCTTTTCCATTCTCGAACCCTAGACCTAATATAACACAATTTCCACAATTTACACATTACTTATTGACTTTTACAACATATTAATTTTAGTCCCTTTTGTTCACAGACTTGCCAATTACATCAAATATCTAACAAGCTCCCCCTTTTTGCATTCTGTGACAAAACTACAATCTTAAATCAAGGTAGTAGTGAAATAAAATTATAGACTCAAAAACTGACACAACCAATAACAATCTTGATCGAATTCTACTTTTCATTTATCGAAGCCTGTTTCCTAAAATAGACAACTCAAATACCCAATGTAAAATGTATGTGAAACAGTACTAAGTGTAAAGGCAATTCAAGCAGTTAATAGCTCATAATGAAGACCCTCATACTAAGTATAAAGGCAATTTAAGCAGTTAACCCAAGTCAGTTGACCGTAGGAATCAGGTTCTGAGAAACCTCTCAGGCTTAATTACTCGAGTCAAATAGGTTCTGATGAGCCTTTCTTCCTTTTTTTTTTTAAATACCAGGAGGAAACTTGAGCTTAGATCAAATATATATGGTCAGTTCATGTTCAAAGTCACCTTACTAACATGTGATTGCCATCCCAAATCTCACACACGCGGTAGAGTCTCACTAACAAGATCATAGTATGTGCAGTGCAGATGGTATATGAAGACCCTTATACTAAGTACTCCATGAATAACCTAAGCTAGGAATGGAAATTATGTTACAGCTTATTGATCACCCCATGCTCGATCACAATAAACAAGTTCATATACATCATATGTTAGTCTGGAAAAGCAACGCTCACGAATGTATATTTCAATGTTTCATCATTCATTTTTTTTTTTGGTTTTTTTGTTTAATTTAAAACCAAATTGCACAAAACACACAAAAAAAAATGACGACACCCACAAAAATAAACATAAATAAAAATAAAAGTAAATATGAGGCATGCATAACTCAATTACATACAATTGAAAAGAAAGAGCATGCATAAAAAAAACCTAATCAATGAGGTACACAGACACCAATAGTCATCCAAAGATATTCAAATCTTAGACCATCTAATGGCTTGGTAAATAGGTAAGTTAGTTGGTTCTATGTAGAGACGTGCTAGGGTTACAACTTACAACACGGGGTTTCCACAAGCTCTCGAATAAAGTAATATCGTATATCAATACGTTTGGTTTGAGAGTGTTGAATGGGATTTTTGAAAATATTAATTGCACTACTGTTATCATAAAATACAGTCATAGTACCATGTTCAATACCATAATCACTCAACATCCGTTTCATCCAAAATAGTTGAGTGCAACAACTTCTCCCTGCTATATATTCGGCCTTTGTCGTGGACAATGAGATAGAATTTTTCTTCTTACTCATCCAACGATAAGATTAGCACCAACAATACAGCCTCAAGACGTACTTTTTCTTTCATTGGCATTTTCAGCCTAATCGGCATAGAAATAGCCGGCAAGATCAAGGTAGAGTTTCAAGAGTACAGAATCCTATAATCAACGGTTCCATTTACATCTAATGATACATCTCACGGTGCTCAGGTAGGATTCCTTGGGATCAACTGAAAGCGCACACAAACCCCTACATTAAAAGCTATGCCGGTCTACTAGCAGTAAGATAAAGTAAACTACCTATCATACTCATGTATAGTGTCTAATCAACACTCTTACATGTAGGATCATGACCTAACTTGACACTAGTGATCATGGGGGTTCTAATGAGTTTTTTGCTATCTAATCCAAAGAGCTTGACAAGATTTTCTGCATACTTCGATTGAGATATGAACAACCATCATCAATTTGTTTAACTTGGAGACCAATAAAGTAATTTAATTCTCCAATCATACTCATCTCAAATTCTTGCTTCATGCATTCAGTGAAATCATGAGCAAGAGAATCAATAAGAGAACCAAAGATAATGTCATCAATATAGATATGAGCTATCGTGATGGTTTCTTCAATATGTCTAATGAATAAGGTTCTATCTGCACCACCTCTAGAAATATCATGTTCCATGAGATATACAATAAGTCTATCATACCAAGCTCTGGGAGCTTGTTTAAGACCACATAAAGCTTTATTCAACTTATAAACATAATGTGGAAACCTAGGATCAACAAATCCTTTAGGTTGTTCAACACAGACTTCTTCCTAAAGTATTCCTTTCAAGAAAGCACTCTTGACATCCATTTGATATAATTTGAATCCTAAAGTGCAGACAACAGCCAGAAGAATTCTAATGGATTCAAGTCTAGCTACCGGGGCAAATGTTTCATCGAAGTCAACTCCTTCAACCTGAGTACATCCTTGGGCAACTAACCTAGCCTTATTTCTACTTATGGTACCTTGATCATTGATTTTATTCTTCAATAACCACTTAGTACCTATAACATTACAATCATTAGGTCTAGGAACTAAATCCCATATGTTATTTCTTACAAACTGATTTAGCTCTTCATGCATCGCGTTTACCCAACATTTATCCCTAAGGGTATCTACGACTTTATTAGGTTCAATCTAAGACACATAACTATCATATGTCTAGTTATTGAAAACCCTCTTACGAAGTCTCATCCCTTCATCCACATCCCCTATAATATTCATTTTAGGATGATTCGTCTTAACTCTGGATGAAGGTTCCTTAGGAGGTTTAGGTTTATCATCAGGTAAGGAATCTTTATTAGGTATATCTAAACCATCAGAAGTGTATGAGGGATCGGGAATTGAAGTTTCTTTAGGCTCAGTTACCATGACGAGATCAACACTCAAGTGTTCTAGCTCTACCTAATCTCTCTCTGACTATAGACATCATCCACCACTACATTGATGGACTCCATCACAACCCGTGTACGAGAATTGGATACATGATAGGGTCGACTATCTATGGAGTATCCTAGGAAAACTTTCTCATCACTTTTCGAAGCAAACTTGCCTAATTTTCTTTATCTCTTAGAATATAACACTTGCTACCAGACACACGAAAGTACTTGACAGAAGGCCTTTTATTTTTCCAGATCTCATATGGTGTCATATCAGGTTTAGGTCTAAGATAAACCCTGTTAACTATGTGACACGCAGTGTTGATGGCTTCTCTCCAGAAATGCTCTCCTGGATTGCGTTCTCCTGCAGCAACTCCTAGTATTGTGAATTCGTCTATCTCCTGTGGATTAACGAAGAACTCCTCTTTCTTCAATGATTGGAACTCTAGTCACCTTCCCTTGATCTTCAGAATTCTAACAGATATGTAGGAAGTAGCAGTTTAGTATTTGGATTGTGGATTTGATATTTTCACCGCCAAAAACCAATGATAGAATGAAGGATGAGAACTAAATTGATGAAGATAATATGAAGAGAATGTGTTTTTTCCAATGTTCAACCTTAGGAAAAACGTCAGTGGCATTCTAGTATTTATATGTAGATTAAGGAATGGATGGGTCGGATAAAAAGCCTTAAAAATTGAATTAAAAATTCTCCAAATAACCCTGTAGCTCGAGCGAAAGTGTGTCACTCGAGCGAACCCCTAGCGACAGGCTAGCTATAGTGTTACTATTTTTTACGCTTGAGCCAAGTCATGACGACAGTCTAGCAAAATTGCGACGTCGTTTTCCCTTCTTTTCCATTCTCGAATCCTAGACCTAATAGAACACAATTTTCACTATTTGCACATTACTCATTGATTTTTACAACATATTAATTTTAGTCCCTTTTGTTCACAGACTTGACAATTACATCAAATTCCTAACAACCTAAATCAAAATGTGATTCCACCAGTGTAAAGTAAAGATTACGAGTTTCATGAACTCGGATTTTAATGAATTTTAAAAAAGTATATAAATTCAGTTTTTCCTTGTTTCATTTAATTCTGTTAGTTGTAGTTTTTATTCCTAAATTTTCTACACAATTCATAATCATTTACACTGGATTCATGAACTCCAATAAGGATGCTAACAATTCTTCGATAATTCTGAGGCTCTTGTGATGTTCCAAATCAAGAAAATGTCAGTAATACCAAATCAAAAATCATTGAGTCTAGTGATGATTTGAAGAAGCGATCTCTACAAAGAGACGAAAAGAAGGCAAAAACTCATTAGTCTACTTTTAAATGTTGAAAACACTCCTAAGAAAGAAGACATTTAAGAATTAAAAGCAAATTACGAAAGTATATTGCAATTAATGTGGAAATGACTTCACTTAAAACTAAAAATTAGCACTACCTAGTACAACAGGCATTACGAAAAATGCCTTGTTCATGTTGGGGGTGTCAATAGATGATATGCTCAACTTCAATTTGATTATGGCAAAGAGGAAATTCTGGAGCAATTCTTACCAAATGAGTTCATAATCTAGAAAAAATGCGGGAAGGCATAAAATTGTTTGTAATCGATGCTGGGTTGTCTCCATTCACAATAAAATACGTGCACTTGGAAAAATTCACAGAAACATGTCTTTAATCCATGTATAAAGCCAATAATAAATGTGCACATTGTAACAATACCATAACTTTATACAGTATTAGGAAAGCACAAATTACAGTCAATTTAAGAAGTTATAGCGTCATTTTATTTACTTCTGATTGTGGTATAGGAAAAATCATAAAGGATGTATTGTTTCACAACCAATTATTAAGTTTTTGTTGAAGTTTGACCCAAATCTCATTGGATATTTGTGGATTAGTTGAAGTCGGCTTTGAAAAGATCAAAATATGGACCAAGAAGTGATTTAGCTGTATTCCTGTTAGATGTACGCAAAGCTTCTAATTGAGTGCGCAAAATAGGGAGTGGCTCGAGCGGTGCCTCCATCGGTCATTTCTTGCTAGTGTGGCGTTCAACCGATCCGTTTCGCATTTTGACACATTGTTTTATGCCTTTTCCATCTTTAGGACTATTATTACAGTTTTGACATGTATCATGTATAGTTTGCTCTTCTTTACAAATCATAAAAAAAAATAAGAAGCAAGACAATATTGTAAACACAATATCCTTGTATTCTTTCTCCATATTATAGTGAATTATCCTTTAATCTTCAAATATCTTGTGTCTTTTTTGTGTTGTGATCTTTACTTTATATTGTACCATATAAGCTCATCCTTAATTCCTAACAAGTGGTATAAGATCTTAAGGTTTGATTTGTTCGAGGTTTGCTCTTGTGATGGCAACCATGAAGTATGATATTTCGATTTTGGATCACAACACTAGATTTTCGTTGTGGCAGGTGAAGATGAAAGCGGTGCCCACTCTAATTTAGATGATACTTTGTTAGGAGTTGACAAGATTCCCACAAATTGGACTTTAGAGGATAAACAACAAAAGGATCGCAAGGCCTTGTCACATATTCATCTTCATTTTTCAAATCACATTCTTCAAAAAGTGTTGAAGGAGAAAACTGCTGTTGCATTATGGTTGAAGTTTGAGCAGTTATGTATGAATAAGAGTCTAACCAGCAAATTGCATTTGAAGCAGCATTTGTATTCTCATCATATAGCTGAAGTCACATTACTTGTAGACCACATAGCTGCTTTTAAATAAATTGTCACTGATTTAGAAAACCTGAAGATTAAATGTGATGAAGAAAATTAGGGTTGATTTTGTTCTATTCATTGCTTGCTTCATATATGTCATTTAGAGACGCGATATTATTTAGTTGTGATACTCTCACCATTAAAGAAGTATATGATGCTTTGTTTTCAAAAGAGAAGATGAATCCAAGACTCATGGAGATGGCCTTGTTGTTGATGGTGATTATGTAAGGGACATATCTAAGTCTAACTTCAATAATCAAATTTATAACTATTACAACACCAAAACACATAAAGAATGATTGCTATACGTTGCATAATAAACAAAAATTGGTTGCTAATTAGAAGGGAAAGCAACCAGAAACATCAAGTGAAGTCGATATTGCAGAAAACTCTATAGTGATGAAGAACTTTTGGTTATTTTTTACAGAGGCTCCAAATCTGATGAGGATTGAATTCTTAATACAGCTTGCACTTTTCATAAGTGTTCCCAATCAGGATTTATTTTCAACATATGAAAAAGTTTCGAAAGGTATTGTGGTAATGGATAATAATAATGCATCTTATAAGATAGTTGGTATTTGAATGTTTGATGGGACGGTTACAACACTTGATGAAGTGAGACATGCCCCAGATTTGAAAAAAAAAATATTATCTCCTTTAGTACTCTTGATTCAAAAGGGTACAAGTACACTAATAAAGGTGGACACCTGAAGGTTAGAAAAGGTGTCCGTGATGTGTTGTAGGGATAGAGAAGGTCCCAGTTTTTTTACCTTGCAGGGTTCTACATAATCTTTGGATGCCAATTAGTAGAAATTATATACATTGGTGGATATTCAATTTGGTACAATACCATTCAAGTTTTGTTGAGGGTCTATGTTGAAGAATACATCTTAGTCGAGTTCAGAAGTTATAGGTAATGTTGCTTTGCTACCACCTCTAGCAGTGCCACAGTATTCAATTGCTAGATAGAGACTCAGGAGATATATTAGGCCTCTACAAAGGTACGTGAAAGTTGATTTAGTTGCTCACGCTTTAAATGTGGTTGAAGGTGTTGAGCCTAGTAAATAACCTTTTACAGAAGAAATTTGTAGTGTTGATTCTGTCACAAGATGTGCTTTTGCCCTGTTGATGATTGTTGATTTATTTTGTGATTTTTGTTGCTCGTGTTAATAAGTCAAGCAATTTTGATACCTGAAGTAGTTCTGCTGATCAGTGCATGAATTCAATTGACCTTCAGTTATTGAGTTTATCCTAGCTGGATTTTGTAGAAGAGGTGGAAGATTTTGTTCGTTGGAGAATTCGTTTGATGTTCTTGTTGAGGAGTTCAGTTTTATTCTTTATAGTGGAATTCATCTCCGGTGAAGAGTTTGAGGTCTAGTTCGTTGCAAATGTTGAAATTTGTTAAAGTTTGACCCAAATTACATTGGGTATTTATGGATTAGTTGAAGTGTACCTTAACGAGGTCAAAATATGGACCAAGAAGTTATTTAGCCGCATTTCCATTAGCTACGCATCAAGCGCCGCCCGCTCATACGCACAAAACAGAGAGTTTGCTCCGGCTTGGCGTTGCCTATCGCTTGCTTCCTGCCAGGGTAGTGCTCGAGCGGCGATAACATACGGCCCACAATCCGTCTTACGTTTTTAACCTTTTTTATGCTCTTTCCATCATCAAGGTTTTGACTTGTATCCTATTTATAGTTTGGCTCTTCTTTACGAATAAAAATAAAATAAAATAAACAATATTGTAAACACAATATCCTTGTATTCTTTTTTCAATATTATAGTGAGTTCTCCTTTCCTCTACCAATTTCTTATGTTCTCCTTGTGTTGCAATCTTTACTTCATATTGTGCTATATAATCTTATCCTTAATTCCTAACTGTTTTGAATCATGCATAAACAATCACTGCATTTTAGGTCATTCATTTTTCACATAATGAATAAAATATTTTCAATATTTTAATGGGCACTTAACAAGAAACCTTCAACAAGGTGTAAAGTAGAATGTTGAAAGAGCATTTCTACACATGCAAGGAAAAAAGTCAAAATGGAAAATCAGGGGTAGATACAGGCATGGACTCGACCGAACCATAGCTCGTATCTGCTCCTTCAAATGCCCACTTTGTTCTTAGTTTTTTTTTAGATAAACCCTTCTACATTTGTATTATAGCCCGTGTCAAAACTCATTGCTGGATCGACCACTGCCGAAAATAATATATAAAGCATCGTGACGCCTAACTACATCTCTATTAAATTGAAATAAATTTCATTAAAAATCGACATCACATAATTAATATTAATTTTTAAAGAAGTTGAAGCTTTTCTACAAAACTCCAACTCTAGGCTGTCAAGTTCCACAATAGAAGGAAATATGGCGTGCAGATACCATGCTCATTAGATTGCTGATATATTCTAATTTCGGCGTTCCAGGTTTTTATGTAAAAGTCAATAACTGAGCTTTTGAAGTAGGTGGCTTTTTTATATAAAGGTATCCAAAAACTTAATATATTAATGACCAAAAATATATCTTGAAGAGGTCCACCGGGATTACACATATTGATCTTGCCAAGTCTTCCGTGTTTTGGAGAAGGATTGTTCTTCAACAGGTAATACATTTTTAGTTTTCTTATGCCCACCTAAAAATAATACATTTGCATCTTAGAAATCATCAATTACTTGCTATTTCAATCTTTCTATCATCAACTTCTTGAATTATTGAATTAGTGAGATAACATCAGCTTAGAAATGATAATGATAAACGAACCAACAAACATAGATGATTATTTTATGAAATAACGAAGTTCGACCCAACTAACACCTAGAAAGAGGGTGAATAGGTGTTTATGCAGAATTTAAATTACCAATTAATAAATACAACAAGTCACAATTATTAATTAATACAAATGAATCCACATGCACAACTATCATATGTTGAATTACTGCAGTTAATAAATTACTGAAAAATAAATAACACTTGAAAATTGTTGATGGAGAAAACTTGTAACTAGGTAAAAACTCCAGTCCCAAGCAAGTAAAAATAGACTATAAACAAATCAACTTATAGTACAGTCAAACTCGATTAAAAATTATACTACTTTCTGACCTCATGACTGTAATCACCAAAGCCATCCTGAATTACGTGCTCCTGCACCAACTTACAGCCTTCCGAATTCATCTACCTCATGTGGATCAATGAGAACTCCTCGTTCTCCAACAATCGAAACTCCGGTCATCTTCCTTAATCTTCAGAACTCTGACAAATGTTATGGAAGTATGGGTTTTGGTGTTTGGTTTATGTGAAGTTATGTTTTTCAATACTATGAAGAAATAAAAAAGAATCTCAAACTATTAGAATGATATGTAGGAAGTAATCTTTTGTTTCTCTCAATGTCCAACACACCCTTTTTCGAATGGGGGCATGGATATATATAGTGTAGAGATTTTGGGTAGTATGGGCCGGATAAAATCTTGAAAAATGTGAATTAAATTTTCTAGAGATACATTGTTACTCGAGCAACAGCTCAACGATAGGCGCGCGATAGCGTGTCGCTCGAGCAAGGTCTATTCAACAGGAGAGCGATGCAGCTTCTGTTTTTACCGCTCAAGCGTCAGCTACGCGATAGGATAGAGAAATTGCGGTGACTCTTTTCTTCTCATTCCATACTCATACCCTAGGACTTCTAACTCACCTATACAACTTTCCACTTGATACTTTGACTTTTAAAAAATCTTTTTCAATGATAGTTTTGTCAAAAGATTGCCAACATCATTAAAACCTAACAAACTCGCCATTTGGCATTATGTGACAAAACATGTATTACAAATCAAATAGATTCAATCTAATCTACCCAAAAACCAACTGACTCGGTTGAATCTTGCTTTTTCCTTTGTCCAACCTATTTCTTGAAAAAACAACTCAAATACCAAGTGTAAAAGCACGTGAGATAGTAGTAGGAATAAAAACATTTGAGACAATTATTCATAAATTCAACGACATACCACCTGAATTAAGATGCAATATCAATTTAAGCCAATACACCAAAACCAAATATCGATATCACTAAACATCAAAACTTAATCTAGCTAAAACGAAGAAAATATCATATATACACGAAAAACGTCAAAAAATATATTTAACTCAAATATCATATACATTCAGAAATTTTTTACAAAATCAAATCACGCCATACTAACTGCTTACTCCCCCATTTTTGTCACAAACGAAAATGTAACAACAATATATAATAACTCAAAGAAATAGTTGATAGCATGCACAAGCATAATCAATGAATAGTAAACTTTTCCACATACTCAATTCAAGTCTAAATATGGTAAATTGTTTAAGTGGCTCATATGTGTTAAGTGCCACTGATCATTGCGATCAAGACCCCAAACCTTATATTTGTAAGAAATGACATATTAAACATCGCTATTAAATAAGTTTATTCCTCTACTAATGAAGTCAAACCAATAATACATATTAGGACCTAAAAATAAAGCTCATTTTTTATGTATATTATTCTTTTATCCCCTTAACTTTGAGCATATATAAATTTTCACACAATTTATATTTTTCTTTTTAAGCTTATTGTTTTTCACTTCAATTTTTCACATCTTATGTGCAGATTCTTCTCTATTAAGCGACTAAGATGAACCATGTAACGAGTTTTGGGCCGATAACTCCAAGTCAGTTGACCATAGGACATCTGGTTATGAGAAATCTCTTAGGTTTCGAAGAAGAGTACATGATAAAACATTTTATTTTATTTAAGGGGAAATACTCGAGCTTAAGTCTACTAAACTAAAGTATTCAAGTTCACCTTACCAACAGATGACAGTCATCCCAAATTCACACACGCGGTCCAGACTTACCCACAAGATCATAGTGTGTGCAGTGCAGATGGTACATGAAGAAACATATACTAATTACTCCACATAAACTTAAAAAAAGTAATGGAAAATATGCAACAGCACATCAATTAAACTCATACTTGTTCATAACATACATATTCAAATAAATTATATATCATGATGTAGTAAAGAATTTTCACCCATTTTTTTTATTTTTCAAATTTTTTTTATTTAAAAAACTCAAACTACCTAAAAAATAAAATTAAACAAAAGAGAGAGAGAGAGAGAGAGAGAGAGAGAGAGAGATGCGTGCAATAATGAATTAGGTATACAAACACTCTTACATTTAAAAGCCCCGAATCAATTTCAAAATTTTTCAAATCACTCTTTTTTACCAAAACATGTCTAGTGAAAGACTTATTTCGAGTCAACTGTGTCATTAATTTGGTCAAATGACTCTCTTGATTAGTGATGAAATCAATTCGACTATCAAAATCCTGATTTCTATCTCTAGTGAAATTCATATTTCTATTTCTATTCAGGAATTTATGATACATAGGCCTTGTGTACCCCAGTGCACCACAACTGTGACATGTGGGAATAAACCTAGTTTCAAAACTACGTGATTGTTGATATTGATTTATAGGTCGATGGTCCTACGCTGTATAGTAGGCCTCGGTCCTAAGACACTCTTGCCTTGGGTTCAAGATTAGCAACATTCCTAAATTTTTTGGTGGCTGGGACAAACATGGTCTTTGATGTACTAACAGTTTTGTTATCAGTTTGAACATATCTTAGACCCTCCCTATTTTCAAGTGGCTTGTTCATCCCTAACAAATTATCAAGTTTCTGAGAAACACTCAAGAAGGTATGAAGTTGAATTTTAGATTTTTCTAGGTGACTTGTTAAGGTTTTACCTTAGCTTCTAGGTTCTTATTGACAAGTCTCAACCCACTCAAATTTTTGGTAGAATCCTGAAAGTCAGCTATGAGTTTCTTCCTCTAAATCTCTAGTTCATTAACCTTCTTTACTAGATTTTATTGACCTTCTTTATCTTAAATCTCTCATCAGATAACTTTTGATAAGCCTCACGAATCTCATCCTCGTCTTCAGAATCTTCCTCAATTTGCTCACCACTATCTATTTCCTCAACCTTTTCACTGTTCTTATCAAATTCACTTTTAATCCTAGCAGTGAAAGCTATAAACTTCCGACTTTCCTCATATCTATCTTACTTTGATTATCCGAGCTAGACTCATCATCAGTGACAGTTGCATTCATATTTTTACCCTAATTTTTCTTGTCTTTAAGGTACTCACTTCTATAGTGACCAAAACCTTGATACTTATGATATCTCACATATTTAGATCTTTTTCTAGACTCACTGGAATCACCTCTGTCTTTCTTTAGTCTTCTTTTTTATTTCTAAACATTTTTTGGAAATTCTTAAAAAGTGGGTTATTTCCTCTTCATTAAGTGATTCCAAATCAAATGAATCATACTTTTCTTCCCTAACAGGCTATAGACTTATTCTTCTTAGGTTGAGATATGGTGAGTTCATAAGTTTGGAGAGATCTAACCAATTCTTCAATCATAATAGCATCTAGATCATTACTATCCTCAATAGCCGTAACTTTAGGTCTAAATCTTTCAAGTAATGACCTCAGGATTTTTGTGACAATCTCAGACTCGAAAATTCTCTCACCTAGGTTAAAACAGGAGTTCACTATGTCATTCAGCTTCGCATAGAATTCATCGAATGATTCATCAACTTCCATTTTAATTTCTTCAAACCTAGTGGTTAATATTTGCAACTTGGAGTTCTTAACAATTTTGGTTTCCTCGTGTGTGGTCTCTAAATCGTGGTTTCACACATCAACACTCTCCTAAACTCTTCAGCGGACACAACCATAAACAGGGCATGAAGTCCTTTACTATTCCAGTTGCACTCAGCTAGTTCATCTTTGGTTCAAAGAGACATGTCCGTGGTGGTAACTACACCTAAAATAGTAGAGGAATGGGCGGTCCAATCATTTTGAACACTAACCCAAATTTGCTTATCTAAAGACTTGAGGAATAGTCTCATCCAAACCTTCCAATATGCATAATTGTTTCCGTAAAAAATGGAGGTACAGAAAAAGATTGACTCATCTATATTAAATGTGGGTTAAGAATCGAAATGAGACTCTGATACCACTTGAAATAAAAAAGTTTGGCCCAACTAACACCTAGATGGAGGGTGAATAGGTGTTTATGTGTAATTTAAATTTACCAATTAATAAATGCAACAAGTCACGCTTATTAATTAATCCAGATGAATCCACATGCACAACTATCTTATGTTGAATTACGGCATTTAATATATTATTGAAAAATAAATAACGCTTGAAAATTGTTGACGTAAAAAACTCGTAACCTCCGAACCCAAGCTTGTAAAAATCCACCATAAACGAATCAATTTACACCATCAGACTCGACTAACTCTTGTACTTTCTAACCTCCTGATTGTAATCACCAAAGCCCTTCTGGATTGCATGCTCCTGCACTGACTCTAGGCCTTTTGAATTCGTTTATCTTCCTTGGATCAATGAGAACTCCTCGTTCTCCAACAACCGAAACTCCGTTCACATTCGTTGATCATCAGAACTCTGTCAGATATTATGAAAGTATGTGTTTTGGTTTTTGATTTATGTGAAGTTGATATTTTTCAATATTATGAAGAAATCAAAAAGAATGTTGAACTATTAGAATGATATGTAGGAAGTAATCTTTTGTTTCTTTCAATGTTCAACACACCTTTTTTCGAATGGAGGCGATGATATATATAGTGTAGAGGTTTTGGGTAGTATGAGTCGGATGAAACCTTGAAAAATGTAAATTAGGTTTTCTCAAGATACACTATCGAACAGATCGATGGTGCGTCGCTCGAGAGAGGTCCAAGCGACAGGCAAGCAATGAGACTTCTATTTTTACCACTCGAGCATTTACTGGGTGATAGGTTAGGAAAATTACGGTGACTCTTTTCTCCTCATTCGATACTCGAACCCTAGGACTCCTAACTCACCTATGCAACTTACCACTTGACACTTTGATTTTAAAAGCTCTTTTTCAACAATAGTTTTGTCAAAAGATTGCCAACATATTTAAAACCAACTATTTTAAAATATTTTCGATTTTACTGTCACTGTCATTTTAAATTACTGTCACAATCGTTTTAATTTTTTTTTATTTTCATAATTTTTTTTCTTTTCTTTCATAAAATTGCATTTCGAAACACACTTTTTTCTTCTCCTTGCATACTTTTGCATCGGCATACTTTAATGATGAATTCACTGTGAACGATGACCAATTGTGTTTTAATTTTGTACCGTTGTAATATTTTTTAATTATCGTAGCGGTCTTTGTTAAATTATTCATTAATCACATAAGTTTTTTTTATCTTAGCAAATTAAACAAAGTTTAACAAACTCATTAGTTAAAAAATTTTAAGAACGAAGCCATTAATTAGTAGTTATAAATTGATTCGATGCAAATTTATATAGAATATCCTTCAAGAGGACAAGGCTTACATTACATGGAAAATACTACATTTTTTAAAATCTTTATGATCAAGAAACCATACAAGTGAAACAATTCTCAACACTTATTCAGTTATTCATTTCTGTTCTTCATAGCACACGAGATATCTTTAAGAGGGCAAATAAATCATAATATTTCTTTTCTAACCGATGTTCTACCAGAATTGTCCTTGAAGATATTTAATCACATTCACAACAACTTGGAAAGCCTTGGTGAGAACATCAATATTAATGGGCGGGTTAGATCCAAAAACTGCATTTGCAATTGTGATGACTCCTGGGTTTCGACTGCTTAGACAGCAAATACAACTGCATTAGTCTTCCCCACATTAAATTGGAAATGAATGAGACCTTCTGGAAACACAAAGACGTCTCCTGGATTCAAAGTCTTGGTAAAGAGTTTGTTCTTTACGCTTGGATTTGTAGGGTTCGAAGTAACAAATACAACATAGAGAGTACCCTCCACAACAACAAGAACCTCATTAGCCTGAGGGTGCATGTGGGGTGGGTTCAGGCCATAAGGTGCATAGTCGATACGGACTAAAGAGATACCAAGAGTGATGAGTCCCGGTAGTTGGTTGACATTCACAGGAGTGACCTTTGATCCTAGGGGATTTGATGTATGTTCAGTCCGCGAAAGAGAAAATCATCAGCACTTGTTCACATGAAACTCGAAAGCGTATTGGATCATTGTACAAGTAATAAAATTTGTGAGTTAAGAGTATCATTCCCACGAGGAATAAGGTCTAATTTGTAGTTTAGTATCATTCCCACGAGGAATAAGGTTGAATTTGTAGTTTAATAGCTACTATTAAATTCAAAGTGTGGTAGTATCAAAAAGAGATGATTTGTAAACAAATGAAGTATTTATTTATTATGTAAATGTTTGTATTGGAATCGTGAATCCCCCTATTGCCATTTAATTCAGTTCTTAATTTGTAATCTAGTAAATTCAGAAATTCAAGACAATCGATAATTCACTGTTTTTCAATATTCTTTTCCAAAATATATTAAACCTATGTTTAACACGACCCGATCATATTCCTAGTCCGAATTCATATGAAAAATATGTATTGATTCACATGATTTATCACACATGATTGTACATGCCATAGATATTATTCCTAATACCTATTGCCCATGTGTTGATTTTGCCGCGTTCTAGACTTATTGTGAGTATTTCTACACTACAACAAGCAATTTACTATCTAATTGGTGATCAAGCAATCAAATAGTTCAATGAGAATGCAAAACCAATCAAGAAAAATCAAGAAATACTAAATTAATTATCTCGAATTAAAACAAATAAGTAATAGGGTTCATCATTTATCCAATACAATGAAAAACTAGCCTAACATTCTTACAGTTAAATTACACAAGAATAATTGAAAAAACATCACTCGAAAATAAGAAAAATGGAAGAAGTAGGAAAAATACACGTTCTTGATGTGAATCTTGAATCCGGATGAAAAATCTTTAATATCCTATGCAATTCGCCTTGATTCCACATTGTTAGTCATGTTCTTCGCCTCAAAATATATATAATATAGAGATTTTTAGGTCTAGGGAGCCTTTTCAATGTATTCTGTTGTTCTCTATTTGTAGGAGTCGAGAATTGGTGGAAAATTACGTCCAAATTGATTTCCAAAAGAGTTCTAATCGAATAAGGAAAGCTACCTTCGCGAGCGGATTTTTTTATCTTTGCACAACAGTCCGTATTTTAGTCATAACTTTCTCTCTTGATATCCGATTGGGATGATTCAAATTGCATTGGAAATAACTCAAAGGTTCTAGAAATAGATGTTTTCCAATTTGGACGTTTACTATGCCACATAAGGGTCTCAATTTTCGGCTAAAAATCTGGAATATATTATCTTGTGCGATTGGAAATTGACTTTGATAATATTTTGATCATATTCCATTCCTTTTTGAATTCTAATTCCATCCAATTTTCTCCTAACAACTTTCAAAGTATCTTCTTGAGGTCCGAATCAACAATTGAGTATTTATAATTTAATCCTCAAACTTTGGATTTCGCCATTTTTCGTTACACTTTGCTTCTTTTCTCCAGTTATTCATCAAATATCTAGTTTTACCTACAAAATGCAATGTGACACAATTTAGGTCATAATTTGTCAAAAGAATAATAAAATTCTATAGTTTCAAGCCCCGAATAAATGTAGAAAATACATTTATCAGCACTAACCATGTTTAGATCCTTGCAAATCTTCCCATTCACAAAAACTGCAATAAAAACAGAAGTCGCCGCAAAGCCATATATATGTATATACCAATATAATTTTGTACATAAAATGTAGTGAAAATTATCATAAAAATTACGAAGAAACTGAATGCAATAAAATTATATTATTCCCTAATGCAAGCTTGGTAGGAGATACAGTATTAAAAGAAAAAAAGGAAGCTAAAATTTTGTTAATTCTATTGTTAAGTAGTATTGAGTAGTGGGCGTACCGCACACAAGATAAGGTTGCTATTCTGGAAGTGTAAAATGCGTTTACCTTTTGCTTCAGAATCCTTAACAGCAACACAAAAATTCTGCAGGGAAGCGGGATCAGAAGCATATGTAAATGAAACCAATGAGATAATAAGAACTAAAATTAGAAAGCGAACAGCCATTTTTAGTACAATCGATATTTTGTTTTTGTTGTTGTTTGTGGATGTTTATTTTGTGAGAGGGGATTGCCTATTTATTGTGCAGCTTTCTATTTGAATTAGTCATCAACTCATCTTTTCAAGCAAATAATCTTGCCAAGTCTTCAAAACATAATTAAATATATATTTTCAAGAGCAGATCTTTTCAAACAACTAACACCGTAAAATATTCTTGAAGTGTTCTCATTTAGTAATTAGTCCTTGATCAACTCATAATTATCTAACCACTCTGAAAATTCAGCCTGTGTTTTGAATTAATTTCAAAGTGGTTACTCTGTCATTCTCAGTACTTCTAGGAAATTTTTTTTACCAGACAAAATAAAATGCAGATGCAGATGAGAAACTATAATTTACATAATTCCCAATGCACTATGCTCAGACTGGATTAAATTATGGAAATTATTGATAATTCATTAGTTGGCTGGCTAATGGAAGTTGTTCACCCGTCTGCCAGCTTTTCTTTTGCAAGTGAATTAGGATAGTTTCCATTTTCCAAGTCTTTATGTGCAACAATTTCAAGAAGAAATCTTCGTTTCTCGACAGTTGACACTACCTGTCCAGTTTTTCTACATGGAAATGACCTTTTTATATATCTCTGTTGCTGCAAACTTTAATCTGGTATTGTGATCAAGTATGACAAACTTCAGTAAGTCTTTAACCCGAGAAATATTATTAATGGTCAGATATATTAATCACTGTTATACATAATACATTACACGGTCTTCATTTATACTCTCCTATTTTGATACAAATCAGGATGTTAAGTTGCACCAAATTCATATATAATGGAAGCCAGAGATGCTGAAGACAATCCAGAATATGCTATTACTGTTGAAACCATGCTACGGGATTTGAATATTATGTCCAATTAAGCTGTTAATCTGTCATTCTCACCCTTTGAAAAGTTCAATGTGTTTACTGTAAGTAAAGGATATTTGTCACAAGGGAATCCTATTCATGCATGGAGAAAGTCCAAAATGGCAAAAGAAATATTAACCATCATGATGCATAGCTACATCTCTATTAAATTGCAATAAATTTCATTAAAAATCGACGGCACATAAATAATATTATTGTTCAAGTAGTCGAAACTTTTCTCTAAAAACTCCAACTGTAGGGTGTTAAGTTCAATACGCAATAGAAGGAAATGTGGCATGCAGAGACCATGCTGATTAGATTGCTGATTTACTCTAAGTTCAGTTTTTTTAATCTTTGTTACAGGTTTTATGTAAAAGTCAATGATTAAGCTTTTTAAAATGGGTAACGTTTTGACATAAGCTGTAACTTCTCTACATAAATGGGTAATATCCGAAAAGGTAAAAAACGTCCCTTCTTCTCCCGACTAGGGTCTCCCCGGTTCAGTTCTTATGTTGCTGTTGTACTCTGTCTCTGGTCTTTAGTGCAGATTTTTTGTCAATTTGACGAGAGATCTACTTATTATGTAAACTATTTTATAGTAATGTGGCAAATCATGGGAAATATACATTAACTAATTTCCTGGTAGATGAACCAAGGACAGTAGGATGTGACATCTTATCCATCGATTTTAGTTTGTGTTTCCTGATTCTCCCTCTAGCTTGTGTAAATTAATAAACCAACATTATTTGGACTAAGGAAAAGATTTAAATTTGGTTAATGCAATGATTTGATTTATAAATATGTTGTTGAAAACTAGTAAAAAATTGAACTTGAAGAGGTCCAGTGGTAATACACGTTGATCTTGCCAAGTCTTCCGTGCTTTGGAGAAGAATTGTTCTTCAACAGCTAATACATTTTCAGTTTTCTTATTCCCACCTAAAAATGATACATTTGCATCTCAAAAGTCGTCAATTACTTTCTGTTTCAATCTTTCTATCATCAACTTCTTCAATTAATTGAAATAGTGAGATAACAGCAGTTTAGAAATGATGATGATGATAAACAAACCAGCAAACGGAGACGAATATTTTAAAATCTTTTCGATAATATTGTCACTGTCATTTTAAATTATTGTCACAATCATTTTAAATTTTTTATATTGAAAAAATTCGTTCATTCTTTTTTTTTTTTTTTTTCTTTTCTTTCCTAAAATTGCATTTAGAAACACACTTTTTTCTTTCCCTTGCACACTTTTGCATAGTCGGCATACTTTAATGATCAATTCACTGGTAAACGATGACCAACCGTGTTTTGATTTTGTACAGTTGGCATATTTTTTAATTATTGTAGAAGTTTGTGTTAAATTATTCATTAATCACATATGATTTTCTCTTAGCAGATTAAACAAAGTTTAACAAAGTCATTAGGTTAAAATCTTTAAGAACTAAGCCATTAATTGATAGTTCTAAATTGATTCCATGCAAATTTATAAAGAATATCCTTCAAGAGGATATGGCTTACAATACATGGAAAATACTATATTTTTTAGAAATCTTTATGATCAAGAAACCATACAAAAGAAACATTACTCAATACTTATTCAGTTATTCATTTTTATTCTTCATAGCACACAAGATATCATTAAGAGGGCAAACAAATCATAATATTTTTTTCTAGTTGATGTTCCACTAGAAGTGTCCTTGAATATATTTAATCACATTCGCGTCAACTTGGAAAGCCTTGGTGAGAACATCAATATTAATGGGCGGGTTGGATCCAAAAACTGCATTTGCAATTGTGATGACTCCTGGGTTTTGGCTGCTTAGACTAGCAAATGCAAGTGCATTATTCTTCCCCAGATTAAGCTGGAAATGAATGAGACCTTTTGGAAATACGAAGACGTCTCCTGGATACAAAGTCTTGGCAAAGAGTTTGTTCTTTACGTTTGGATCTGTAGGGTTCGTAGTAACGAATCCAGCATAGAGAGTACCCTCCACAACAGTAAGAATCTCAGCAGCCCGAGGGTGTACGTGGGGTGCATTGAGGCCATAAGGTGCGAAGTCGATACGGACTAAAGAGATACCAAGAGTGTTGAGTCCTGGAAATTGGTCGACAGTGGCAAAAGTGACTCTTGATCCTACGGGGTTTGATGTATTTCCAGGCATTTTCAGTCCACGAAAGAGGAAATCATCGGCAATAACCATGTTTGGATCCTTGCAAATCTTTCCATTCACAAAAACTGCAATAAAAATAGAAGTCATTGCTAAGCCATATATGCGTATATACCAACATAATTTAGTACATAAAATGTAGTGAAAATTTTTATAAAAATTATGAAGAAACTGAATGCAATAAAATTATATTATTCCCTAATGCATATTTGGTAGGAGATACAATACTAGAAGAAAAAAAAAAGGAAGCTAAAATTTTGTTGATTCTAATGTTAAGTAGTATTGAGTAGTGGGCGTACTGCACACAAGATAAGGTTGTTATTCTAGGAGTGTACAATGCATTTACCTTTTGCTTCAGCATCGTTAACGGCTACACAGAAATCCTGCAGGGGGTCGGGATCATAAGCATGTGTAAATGAAACCAATGAGATAATAAGAACGGAAATTAGAAAGCGAACAGCCATTTTTAGTACAACCGATATTTTGATTTTGTTGTGGTTTGTGGATGTTTATTTCATGAGAGGGGATTGCCTATTTATAGAGCAGCTTTCTATATGAATTAGTCATCAACCTATCTTTTCAAGAAAATAAACTTGCCAACTCTTCCAAAAATAATTAGCTACATATTTTCAAGAGCAAGTCATTTGAATTGATAATTAACCAATGATTAACTTACAACTCCGAAATCCACAGTTAAAAGTGGTTAATCTTTCATTCTGTGGTTTGAATTAATTTCAAAGTGATTAATATTTTATTCTGTGGTTTGAATTAATTTCAAAGTTGTTAATCTTTCATTCTGTGGTTTGAATTAATTTCAAAGTGATTAATATTTTATTCTGTGGTTTGAATTAATTTCAAAGTGCTTAATCTTTCATTCTCAGTACTTCGAGGAAATTTTTTTAGCAGAGGAAATATAATGCAGATGAGAAACTATAATTTACATAATTCCCAATGCACTATTCTTAAACTGGTTAAATTATAGAAATTATTGATAATGCATTAGTTGGCTGGTTAATTGAAGTTGTTCGCCAATTCATTAGAATTAGTCTGTCAGCTTTTCTTTTGCAAGTGAATTAGGATAGTTTGCATTTTCTAAGTCTTTAATGTGTAACAATTTCAAGAAGAAATCGTTCTTTCTCAACAGTTAACACTGTGTATCCAGTTTTTCTACATGGAAATGGCCTTTGTATATATCTTAGTTGCTGCATACTTTAATCTGGCTTTGTGATCAAGCATGACAAACTTCAGAAAGTCTTTAACACGTGAAATGTTATTAACAGTTTGATACATTATTCCGTCATACATAATACATTACACATCTTCATTTACACTATTCTATTTTGATACATATCATGATGTTAATACAAGCCAGAGATTCTGAAGACAATCCAGAATATGTTATTTCTGCTCATATGTCCAATTAAGCTGTTAATGTGTCATTCTCAACCTTAGAAAAGTTCTAATGCATTCACTATATGTTTTGAAGTCTTATTTGTTGCGTTGAAATTTGTGTCAAGATGGATATTTGTTAAAGTTAGACCCAAATTCAAATGGGTATTTGTGGATTAGTTGAAGTGGGCCTTGAAGAGGTCAAATTATGAACCAATAAGTGATTTAGCCGCATCCCGATTAGTTGTGCGCCATGCTTCCGTTCAAGCGCACAAAACAAGGAGTTGGCTCCCGCTGGCGCCAGCCTGCCAGTTGCTTCCAGTCAAGGTAGCACTCAAGAGGCGACGGCAACTGGCCCACGATATTCTTTTTTTATGCTATTTTCATCTTTATGACTATTATTAAGTTTTGACATGTATTCTATATACAGTTGGCTCTTCTTTACAAAATGAAATAATAAAAAAAAGGTTAGACAATACAATATCCTTGTATTCTTTCTCTGTATTATAGTGAATTCTCGTTTCCTCAACCAATGTCTTGTGTTCTTCTTGTGGTATGATCTTTACTTCATATTGTGTCATATAATCACGTTCTTAATTCCTAATAGTTTTGAATCAAGCATAAAAAATCATTGCATTTTAGGTCATTCATTTTTCACATAATGCAAGAAAACTCAATATTTTATTGGCCGCTTAACAAGCAACCTTCAACATGGTGTAAAGGAGAATGTTGCAAGAGCATTTCTACACATGCATGGAAAAAGTTCAAAATGGAAAGTCAAGGGCGGATACAGGCACGGGATGGATCGGACTACAGCTCGTATCGCCCCTACAAATGTCCATTTTGTTCTCTTTTTTCAAGATAAACCCTTGTACATTTGTATTGCAGCCCCTGTCCAAACTCATGGCTGGATTCACTACTGCGAAAATTAATATATAAAACATCATGATGTCTAGCTACATCTCTATTAACCTGAAATAAATTTCATTAAAAATCGAAAGAGCATAATTAATATTAATTTTTAAAGAAGTTGAAGCTTTTCTTCAAAACTCGAACTCTAGGCTGTCAAGCTCCAGAATATATGGAAGGAAATATGGTGTGCAAATACCATGCTGATTAGATTGATGATATATTCAAAATTCGGTTTTTTTTTTTTTTACTTCGTTCTAGGTTTTTATGTTGAAATAACGAGATTCAACCCAATTAACACATAGAGGGGGTGAATAGATGTTTATGCGGAATTTAAATTTACCAATTAATAATTGCAACAAGTCACAGTTATTAATTAATCCAGATGAATTCACATGCATAACTATCCTATGTTGAATTACAGTAGTCAATAAATTACTGAAAAATAAATAACAATAGAAAATTTATAATGGAGAAAACCCGCAACTAGGTAAAAACTCTGGGCCCCAAGCTAATAACAATCGACTATAAACGAATCAGCTTACAGTACTGTAGACTTGACTAACTATAGTACTTTCTGACCTTCTGACTGTAATCACCAAAGTCCTCTTGGATTGCGCACTCCTGCATCAACTCCTGGCCTTCTGAATTCATCTATCTCCTGTGGATTAAAGAGAACACCTTGTGATGCTCGAAAATTTCCAAAATAATTTTTTTGGTTTTTTATGCTACATTTTTATTTTGACCACATAATGAGATTTTGATAGAGCAACAAGATTTAATATATCAATATTGGACTTGTTGGATAGATCATATTAAATCATATATTTTAGACTCGATGAAAGTTACATTTGGATAAGTTTGAGATAAGTTAGAGCCAATAAAACAAAATATATATAAAGAAAGAGTTTGATTGGGTAGATAGCCACGTGTTGTAGTGGTAGTCATTGGTCAAGAATCACAATTTGTTTTGATAGGTGTGTGTATATATATGTGTGTATGTGTGTGTGTGTGTATACATACACGTGTCATATTTTGATTGGTTCACTAAAAATTCAATTTTTATCCAATTTGATAGAAGCGATTTTCCATCCCAATTGTGCCATGACTCAACCACTATTTTTTTACTATAAATAGTTTGCAATTGTCACACAATTCACCACCAAAGAAGTATACACGGTAGCTTTAATATAAAGTAGTTGTAAATTGCATGTATATATATATATTTTTTTTTATCAAAAGCTCATTTGATCAATCAAGGTAAGATATTTTTGAGCAAGTGATTCATTTTCTTATACTTTTATATTCAGTAATTTAAGTACGAAATGCCTGTGGACCTTCGGGTTCTTTATTAAGAGATAAGAGATCCTACGAGAATTTAAGATGACATATGTGTGTCGCTTGATCACCGACATACTCCGTAAGAGGAGGTTGGTATGAATTGTTTATTTTATTGTTATATAATTGTGTATGGGAACTACGTATATCTTACTAGATATTTTTAAATACTCACTCTTACAAAATTTTACAGGTTAGTTCAGAACGATTGGAACAGTGGCGGGATGGTGATGCGACTGCCAAGAGGAATTGAAAAGATAAAGCATTAAGTTTATTTTTTTCCTTTAAATTATTAGACAGTTTAATTTGTTCAAAAACAGTTATTTAATTTGTGATTATGTTTTCATTATAGATATTCCAGTTATTTTTATTTAAAGAATATTATTCTATCGTACCGCAAAAAGTAAATTTTTGGTAACACTGTTGTTTGTGAAATTTTGGGGTGTTATAGTTTGGTATCGGAGTGTAGATTTTGCTTTCCTATAGACTTTGTAGTAAAAAAAAGTTACTATTCATGAGAACTGTTCATGTGAACAGTGCTCAACACTGTTCATATGAACAGTGACGCACAGCACGTATCACTATTCGTATGAACAATGACCACGCTTTTTCAATAAAAAAATTTACAGATTTTTCCTTTTCTTTTCTTTTGTTAAATAAATGATATTAGTAATTTTTTTAAGTAATTAAATAATAGTTTTTAAACGTGACTTCAAATTATGATTGTACATGTTTGTATGTTTAGTTCTAGCTTTTGGGTGGTATTTTAAAATTTAACAATTAGAAAATTCATATTTTAAGAAGTCTCAAGTTTTATTTATTGTTTGAGTTTTCTTGATTTGAGTATTCACAAGATTGATAGGCTTTGTCAAAAAGACATAAACTGTTTAGGAAGAGCTTGGGATTTAAGTGATCCATTTGTGACATCCCTCCTCATCTGGAAGCCTTTTGATTGCGCATTATTCAAATTGACAAGACATAAAACGATATTTCAAAACTTCCAAATTTAAGAATATTCTATTTTCTAGAAACTTTCATTTCGAGAAAATCTTATTTTTGAAAATTTTTGAAAGAAAAGGGGGGGGGGGGGGGTATATTTTCATAAACTTTAGAAGTTTAAAGATAATGTAAAATTTTTAAAGTTTTAAACATGCAATGTTATAAAGAATTATTGGCATGTGGCACTCACTATTCGACCACTCTCTAATTGTTCTGGGTATTAAATGAAATAATTTTTTTAGCATCTTGCCTCATATTATGAAATGTATAAGTATGCTTACCTCACATGACTTGTTAGCTAAATTTTTTTTTAATATTGTTTATGTGATGAAATAAAATGTCACTCCAAAAATGTAGCAAAATTGAAGTTATACTTTTCACATGATCAGGACTTGGAAAAACAACTAAGATAACTGGAAATAGCCCAACATACTTGCAACGTGCTCAAATTGCTTGAGAACTACATAGTGGTGGCAAACGAGCCGAGCCGAGCCGGCTCGGCTCGTTGCCCACGAGCTTGGCTCATTACCCACGAACTCGAGCTCGTGGCTCGTTATAAAAAGAGCCGAGCTTGTGCTCGGCTCGTTTGCTCGTGGGTGAGCTCGGCTCGGCCCATGAGCTCGTACTGTAGCGAGCCGAGCCGAGCTACTCGGCTCAGGCTTGCTTTTTTTGAATTTTTTTTTAACTATCATTCTTTATATATATATATATAAATAAATAAAAAAAGGACGAGCTGCTCGTCAAAAATGAGCCGAGCAAGCTCGGCTCGCCTACCGAGCCGGCCTGCTCGGCTCGTGCTCGGGCTCTGGCTCGTTTTTTGACGAGCCCGAGCGGCTCGTGGGCCGCTACAGTACGAGCCGAGCGGTTGAGCCAACGAGCCGCTCGGCTCGATTGCCACCACTAGAACTACATGAATTATGAAGTCAAATGAAACCTTTGTTGAACATATCGAAGATTAAGATCATTCGAATATAATGATTGGACAATTTTTTCAATATATCATCTTATAAGCACTATGCGGCCTCAATGGAGAGACGTGGCTTACTTTCTGAGAGATATGGATTATGAGCTTTATCTGCCTGAAGACTAGGACACGATTGATTTTAGATGATATTGTGAGGATATCATAATCTTATGGAACCACAGACAGCAAGATCCAGTGCCTAAGCATGTACCTAACCCTAAGCTAGAACTTGAATTAGACCTAGAGGAGAAGCTTGAATTAGAACCAAGTAAGGGACCCGGACCAGAGCCGGAGGAAGACCTCGAGAAAAAATTCGAGCCACAGAACTTCGTCGCGTTTCGTTGTTTATGAATTTCTTTTTTAGAAAACAAACTGTTACGTTTGAAAACCTAGTTTAATTTTTCAGGTGAAGATTTTTATTATTAAGATTATACTTTTTTTATATCCAATAATTCTAAAAACAAATTTTTATTCATGTTAAGAAAGAACAGCAAAACAAAGCTACAGTTATCAGGGATTTGTTGGAAGCTGTACAAGATCTGGGTAGACAACAAGCACATGCTAGTCTCTAGAATGCAAATACTAACAATATTGACTCTATCGTTTAACAGTTCTGCCATTACAGATCCCAAATCTTCGATGGCAAGGGAGACCTGCTGGTAGCTAAAGAATGGATATGAGGAATGGAGCGTATCTTCAAACATCTTTAATGTACGGATGCTCAAAAAGTATTATGTGCAGAATTCATGTTTGTTGATGCAACAGGCCATCGATGGAAGTTAACTTCACGCACTAGAATTGAAGCATAACAACGTGCCCTGACTTGGACAAAATTCAAAGAAGACGTGATGGGAAAATATTTTGTAATGCCTGAAAATTTTCATAGAATATAATTTAAATTCTTTGTGCTATATCTTGATGTTTTGAATGTTAGGGACTAAAATGATATAAAGCAATTTCAATTTTATTTGGGTCATATATTTAGATTTTCGATCGAGTATGATAAGTATATGAATTTTGGTCTCGTTGGATAGATCGAAATTAATTATGCACTTTAGGCTCGAGAAAAAGTTAATTTGAATTAATGAAACCCAAGTTATCGAAGTCGAAAGGATTGGCCTTAAATTATATTTGATATTAAATGAATTTAATCCAATATGGTGACACATGTAGAGAAATTATATTTGATATTAAATGAATTTAATCCTATAAGGTGACACATGTAGAGAAATTATATTTGATATTAAATGAATTTAGTCCTATAAGGTAACACATGTAGAGTTATTTTTAGAGGTTTTAAGTAAATTGTATATTATATTAGTTTTGCTTTTTGATGTAATTGATAGGGTGCACGTGTATGAAAAGGTATGTTTGCAAAGTGGTATGGTTAGTTGAAGACTTAGTCAAGATTATATATTTTTAAGATTCTTACCCACTCCATCACGTTTCCCACCCCCACACGTTTTCCCACTATTCACCACTCCTTAGAATCTAGGTTATTAATTGCCTATGCACTTATATGCTTGACTTGGTAGTAGAAACACAACAAATAATAAACTTGAATGGCAACCAGCAGGCAGAAACGAAAATAGCTTGGATGTGATTTTGGGATTTTCAACTTTCAAGGATTTTTCTTAAATTGACAAGGTAGGAAAAGAGGTGCAATGGTTTATTCCGTTTAATGTTAGTTCTTCATGTTGATGAATTTCATGCTTGCGAAAGTTAAAGATATGATATGATATGATATGATATGATATGATATTTTCATGATATGATGTTATGGCCATTCCGGTACAAATGATATGATATGATATGAGCTCTTACCGGTTTCTAAAGATATGATAACGGTGTGTTTTTTCTTAATTCATGATTTGAGCAAATTTTGTTCGGGATTGCACCATATTTTTATGTCCTACTGAGTATTCCCATATACTCACCATTTTCCCTACTCCATACAGGTTAGATCGGGTCGTTGGTCGGCATTTGATGAGGTGCAGTCGTGGTGCCGGATATTTGGAATTAATAAATGGAATCCAGTGTAATGTGCCTTGAATTCTAAATTATAGCAGTAACTTAGCTTATTAAATTTTTGAAATCGTTCATTTTATTCTAAATCTGGAACAAATTTATTTAGACATGTAATTTTGTATTATGACTTGAAAATTCTGATTTGTTTATGGTATTTGGTGTTTATCTTACTATTTACGTTTTCTGCATGAATATTCACGTCAATTTGAGAGTTAAACATAAAGCAGTTTTGGGGGATTGAGTTACAATCTGCCCTACATGCCTAATAAATGCAAAATATGCATTGTACCATAATGATCTAAAAGTTGGTGAGGTGAATCTTGAGGCCACGCACTGAAGAAATGAGAAATTGTGTATATATTATGCACTATTATTCAAGGAATGTATATTGCTGGTGATTTAATTTAAATTCAGTTTTGAACTAATAATGGGGGACCCGTCTTATGTCTTGTACCTCTATACTTGTTATAAAATTTTAAAAAGGAAAAAACTTTATTGTCATGTATACATTGTTTACCATTTAGTTATGCCAAAAATAGGATTTTATGATATTTATATTTCATAACCCATTTTACTAAACGTGCTTTATATATTTATAAATGATATTAATTAGTGCACTATATTAATTATGTCAGAGAATTGAAATTTTTCATGACTGCCACTTATATCAATTTCATAAATTAGGCGGCATGTCAATTGTTTCCTAATATGTTAATTATCAAATTTGAGATATAGCCAAACACGTATGAACGTTTGTTGTGATCTAAACTAAAAATTGGGTCGTTACATATTTCCCACAAGCCTCGAGAGTTCGAAAAGGGGCAGAATTTTTTCAACTTAGACAAGGGAAGATGAAATTTGAGGAATATGAGAGAAAGTTCTAACAACTCTATATGTATGTACCACACCTAATGGACACGAAAGTAAAGAAAGTGAGGAGGTTTGAACTGGGATTGCCTAATGATATTGGTAGAATAATGGCATCTCACCAACTCACCACCTATAGTCAAGTAGTGCAAACTACCCAGGCAATCCCAAATAGGTTAGAGATTGACCAACTTCTCGGCAAGGGGCTGAACATTTAGGAAAGTTGAAATGGAATGGGTCCAAAGAAGAAAAAGGAAAAGGATTGAATAAGAAAGTTAACATTGGAGCAAGTTTTGGACAAGTCGTTTCACCATGTCCAAAGTGCAACAGGATGCATATGGGTGAATGTCTCTTCGGGAGACATGTGTGCTATCGATGAGGTAAAACATGTCATATTTCCAAAAACTGCAAAAAAGGCCCCTTGAAGAAGAACGATGAGCAAGAAAAGAAGGGAAAGGCCCGAGTTTTTGCTTTAGCTCAAGAACAGGCAACAGAAGACCCGAACGCAAGTAATTTCGAGGACGAAATTATTTTAAGGATGGGAGATTATGACGTCCAAAATAAAATTTTTGGTTATATATATATACTAAATTTTTGGTTATATATATATATATATTCAAGTGCATGTGTCATATTATGATTGGTTTACTAAAAACTCAATTCTTATCCTATGACACCCCGAACTTAAGCTTCGAGTGTCACGTACTAAACATGATAACTTCTGCCTTTACTGCATGTAAAAACTCTTAAATAAAATGTAATGCATACTGGAAACTTATGTTCAATTTATAGTAAAGGCTAATTAGCACAAAACGTCCCTACCTTTGGTGTTGATTTTGGAAACCGTCCCTATCTTTCATTTCTTGGCATTTATACCCTTACCTATCACTTTTTCGTGCGCTGAACATCCTTTTCACCATATTTTGACCATTTTACCCTCCATTCAAATAAAACAAAAAGAAAAGAAAAGAAAAACTAAAGAATTAATTGTAGTCATGCTCCTAAATTTTTTGAAAAGTGCAAATTAGTTCAAAATCCTTATGAAAACATTAAAAATAAAAAAAATCTCTCTCTCTCTCTCTCTTCTCGCCTCTTCCTCCCTACGGGCACCTTCCTCCTCCAAAAAATGACCACCAACCGCCACCAAAGCCGCCGGACATCACCAATGTCAAGCCCATAGCACTAGCTTCCAGTACATCCAAACATCAAGAAATTCCATTCACAAAATGGCAAGAAATCGAGCCAAGAAAAAAACTGCCACAGAAAATGAAAAACGTCGGGAATCGTGATTCCGGCCAAACCCATGGCCGAAACCCACCACTGGCCGATTGCTCATCAATAGAAGATCCTACCCATGCTACCAATTCACTCCAAAAAAACTCCGCAACCTGTTAATTTTGCAACAATTTCTTCACCAGTCGCGACTGTCGCGATTTTGCCTGAAATAATCGCGATTTTCGGCGTCAGTGTTCACACTCATGGAGGCGGACCACTACTAGCCTCTTCCCCACATCCAGACGAGCCTATACATGGTGGCAATTCATCCCAATCATCTCCCAAACAGGCTGAATTTGAGTCTAAAAATTGCTCTGTCGAGAAGCTCGTGATTTCGCCAGCGAAGATCTCAATTTCCGACGCCGTTCGGAGCACCCATGGAGGCGGACCACCTGGGCTAGGTTCTCCTTCACCTGGCGCACCTAGCCCAGTAATGTGTCTTCACCAATTACACTCAAACTCTATCCAATTAATGGTTGCCATTAGTGGTCTGTGAAAAAAATTGGGTTTTCAAAATTTTGATGATCCTACACTGTTCTAAATGATTAATTCAATGGGGGGAACTTCAATTGATGATGCAATTGCTATGGGTCGATAGCCAATTGCTCCAATTAGTGCTCAAATTCTCGAAATCAATTCTTCACAACTGCTTTAATAAGGATATTGGACTAATTTGCACTTTTTAAAATTTTTGGGTGCACAACTGCAACTAATTCTTTAGTTTTTCTTTTCTTTTCTTTTTGTTTTATTTGAATGGAGGGTAAAATGGTCAAAATATGGTGAAAAGGATGTTCAACGCACGAAAAAGTGATAGGTAAGGGTATAAATGCCAAGAAATGAAAGGTATGGACGGTTTCCAAAATCAACCCCAAAGGTAGGGATGTTTTGTGCTAATTAGCCTATAGTAAAATATCTATGTACAATTTAATAGCCAGCAGAAGTGCATGCTGACCTGAAATTTTTCTTTACATATACGAACTCGGTACTGTCACGGTTAAGTTGGGCAGCCAGTTCAAATATTTTTATAAAATTCATCCCAACTCTGTTTTCAATGAAATCTATAGAGTTCAAAAGATATTTCCAAGTAATTCCTTAGGTTAAAATATGGAAAGTTTCCAATATCATATGATATAGACGTTTTACTAAAAATAATGAGGTATTGCACAGAAACTTCAGATTGACCTTTCAACGCTTAAAATCTTATATCTCAGGCCACAAATATCGAAATTGAGTTATTCTTGCGTTCATATGAAGACAACTCAAAGAGGAACACATTTTTAAAGTCTCAAATAGGTTTTTATAGATTTAATAATAGCATTTTGAATTGACCCTAAAAATTGGTCCAGTTTCTGCCTCTTTTATCATTGCAGGAAAAGGTCTATAAAAATGTCTCTTAGCGTAACATGAAAGATATGATTACAAAATTTACTTTCAGTACCATATTACATCATACCTTATACATGTTTATATAATACCACTAAAAAAACATATGGAAGACAGTCTTCGAACGAAACATACGAAAAGGAAATTTCGATACAAAATAACTTTGTCCTTAACCCATCATCAAGTATGCTGACTGACTTCCACCAACTCGAAAATTATGGATCTAAAAATTTATTATAAAATACTATGAGTATAAAAAATACTCAGTAAGATACCATGTTCAGATTTAACATGTTAATACTACACAAAAGAAAACATTCAAACACATACTTGCACATTCTGGCTTGCCGATGCCCTTCGGACTTGTCCTAAGGCATAAATAGATATCTAACTTTGACTTGCCTACCTCTTTCATATTATGGTTTTCATGCATAGCTTAAGCATAAATATTACCATGAAATCCTACCACTTGAGCATAGAAAGTATCTTACCTTAAAACTTGGAGTAATTTTGGTTGAAATGTGTACTTGAGAGTGCTAGGCTTTTGTTTTACTTTTCACATATTCTCACTACTTATCCATTTTTTTTTATTATTTTTTTTTTGCAAGTAGCTTTCTAGTTGCAAAGACATTTACATGAAACATTTCTTAATTATCTAAAGTCAAGGAAAACCTATGGACTAAGTAAGGTGTAAATGGTGACTATTTACCAAGTTAAAGTTTGTGCCTCCACTTGGGCTTTGAATCAGCCTCAGTACTTCATGCATGCATTTATGCACTTAATATCACATTATGCTTTAATATGAAGACCTCATGTTTGCTCAAAACACATCATGCTTGCTTTTACTTTTTATCACTTCACTACAAAGGTAACACTTCACTCCCGGCCAAGTAGAAAATAAAGAAATGCACATCTATAGTAAATAGATGTAAAATTTGACTTTTATCCCAAACCCCTAATTAACTAGTCTTGGTAAACTTTTAATCAACCAACAATGCAAACTTTTCAATCACTAATAATTTGGCCATATAAAATTTTAAAAAGTTAAATTACTATCCTAAAAATTAAATGAGCAAATTAAACGAGTACAAAATTTTAGAATATTACATCCATCCTCCCTTAAAAAAATTTCGTCCTCAAAATTACCTCGAAATTGGTTGAAAAGTTCTGGATACTTGGTCTGGATTTCCCCTTCTCTTTCCCAAGTTGATTCTTCGACATTATGGTTTCTCCATTGAATTTTCACTAATGGAATTTCTTTTGTCCTCAGTTGTTGGATTCTACGATCTAAGATTGCTACTGGTTTTTCCTCATAAGTCATGTTTTGTTCGATATCTAATGGTTGATAACTAACCACATGACTTTGATCGATACATATTGTCGAAGCATTGACACGTGGAATACATCATGAATTGCTAACAAATCTAGTGGCAGAGTAATTCGATAATCTCCAACTTTCTGCAAAATTTCAAAAGGACCCACGAATCTTGGTCGAATTTTTCCCTTCTTTCCAAAACGAAGAACTCCCTTCATCGGTGCTACCCTTAAGAAAACTTTATCACCAACATTAAACGCCAAATCTTTTCTCCTTTTATCAACATAACTTTTTTGTCCGTCCTGGGCTGCCTTGATTCTAGCTCTTATTTTATCAACCGCTCGACTAGTTTTCTCAATTATTTCTGGTCCTAAAACTCTTCGTTCACCTACTTCATCCCAATAAAGAGGATATGTACATCTTCTGCCATAGAGAGTTTCATAAGGTTCCATCTTTATCGTAGCGTGATAGCTATTATTATAGGCAAACTCTACCAATGGTACATAACTTTCCCATCTACCTCCAAAATCAAGGACGCATGCATGCAGCATATCCTCCAAAGTCGGTATAGTCCTCTCCGATTGTCCATCAGTTTGAGGATGAAAAGCTGTACTGAAGTTTAACTTGGTTCCCATAGCTTTTTGCAAACTTTTTCAAAATTTTGAGGTAAATCTTGGATCTCTATCAGATACAATTGAGGCTGGGATACCATCTAAATGGATGACCTCTTCGATGTATAATCGTACGTATTGATCCATACTGAAATTCATTCTTACTGGTAGAAAATGAGTTGACTTTGTTAACCGATCCACTATAACCCACATAGCATCATTTTTCCTAACTAATTTTGGAAAACCATAACAAAATCCATAGTTATATGCTCCCATTTCCATTGTGGAATTTTTAATGGTTCCAACAATCCTGGTGGCCTTTGATGTTCAGTTTCACTTGTTGACAAGTCGTGCGTTTCCTTACAAAAAGACTTATGCACCATTTCATATTTCTCCCACAAAATATACTCCTTAGATCTCGATACATTTTTTACCTCCGGATAAGCAGTATATAGAGTTAGGTGTTCTTCTTCAAGAATTTATTTCCTCAATTCTTCGTCTTTTGGTATACACAGCCTTCTCTTAAAGAGTAAGGTTTATCAAGGCCTAATTCAAAATCATTTTGCTTGTTAGCACCAACTTCAGTTTTATCTTTTGTAGGAAAGAGTCACCATTTGATGCTACCCTTATTCAATCTCTAAGTGTTGGTCAAATCATTAGAACTGCTATCATATTGATGCTTGGGTTGGTAGACCAATTACTTCTAGATGTAAGTTTTCGAAATCTTTTAACAACTGGTCCTGCATAGTAATTAAAACTGCTAATTGTCCAACCACCTTTCTGCTAAGAGCATTTGCTACTACATTAGCTTTACCAGGATGGTAAAGGATAATGCAATCATAATCCTGGTACTAAGTCGATGGTAAACTCTACTTGCCTGTTTGGTGGTACACCTAGAAGATCTTCTAAAAAACATCTTTATAATGTTGAACTATTCGAACATCCTCAACTGACGACTTATCTTGTTTAATGTTGGACATCGCTACTAGAAATCCTTGACATAATTCCTTTCTCGACGTCCTTTCAACCTAAATTGTTGACACTATACGAGGCAAAGTATTTGTCTCAGTTCCCGTAAAATGAAACTCTTTCTCATCCAGTCTTTGAAAAATCACCACTCCCTCGGTACAATGAATAGTTGCATAGTTTTTAGACAACCAGTCTATACCAAGGATAACATCAAAGTCTTTTATCGTTAACAGAATTAAATCTACCGCTATACCTCTACCATCAATTTCCATCTTAAGATCTCTAGCTATTTGGTCGGCAACAAGTATCTTTCCAGATGGAAGAGAGATTTCTAAGGTATACGGAAAGAATTCACTTTCTACTTTATATTTTGCAACAAACGAAGAAGAAATGAACGAATGTGTAGCTCCATAATCTATAAGTACAAAGGAAACAGAGATGATACCTGCTAGGACATTAGGGTCTCGCTATGCTTCTTGCTTGGATAAGGAGAAAACCCTTGATTTTTCCTTTCTTTTCATCTCCAACCCTCTGTGTCTGATTCTGGGAGCATTCTTTAGCAAAATGTCCTGATTTTTCACATTTGAAACAAACATTTTTTTCCCAGTAAGCATTCTCCTTTGTGAAGTCTATCGCACTTGGAACAACATTTATCACCACCAACTCCTACTATCTCTGTCTTTCCTATCTTTGGTGCATTGCTCCCTTTTTCTTTACCATTATTCCGTCTATCAAAGTTCCACTTTATCTTACAGGAGAAATTTTGAACATGATGAGAATTTTTAACATTTTAAGTTCTTTGATAAGAAATAATCTGTTCTTGCTTCAGGACTTCTCGATAAGTATTCCGCTCAAGAACTGACACTATATCACGAATATACGGTTTTTGCCCACGTTCGAACCTTCTAGCTAGCTTTTCCTCCGTATCCACTAGATGTGGAGCAAACCTTGATAATTTCTCAAGTTTGCGCTCATATTCCACGAGGGTCATTGTTCCCTGCTGGAGTCTGAGGAACTCCATTTCCTTTTAATCTTTCACAGCTGTAGGGAAGAATTTTTCTTCTACGAGTTCCTTAAACCTAACCCAAGTTATAGCTTGTTCTTCAGTAGGTGCTAACGACCTGGTAGTCATGTCCCACCAATGGCTAGCCCCCTTCTTTAACGTAAACATTGAAAATGTTACCTTTTCAGCATCTTCGCATCTTATAAATTTAAAAATATGTTATAGTTCCCGTAACCAGTCTGCAACTGCTAGGGGTTCATTTTACGAAACTGCTCTATCGTTGCAGTTCGATTCATCGGGTTAGGTATTATTTGAGGTTGAACAGCTCGTTGGTTTGGCTCCTGATGATCAATTTCTACTTGTTGATTTAATGTCTGTTGCCCAGTTAAAGGTGGTGCCTGTTGTTGTTGTTGTCCCAAGTCTCGCATTATGGCAAGCAGTTCTCGTGCAAAGTTTGCTACATTAACTTCTCCACCACTAGAACTAGCAGCATTGCCGCTGCCTAAGTTCATATTGGAATTTGGTGCACTTTTGTGGTTGCGCTTTGGAGGCATTTCCTTTCAACGAAAAATATTCATCCAGTTAGAATTACATCAAAATGTGACACTAACTTAGAAAAAGCCAAAGGTCAAGACAAATTTCCTTTATATACATATTATATTTTTCTTTACAAACAAAATTCATATTAAGATACAATAAATACATTCAAAAGTAGATGTATGTATTACATTCTATTCCATTCCAAAAATAAAGATAGCTAGATAAGATGGTGTTTAATCTTCTATTTATTCTGGATCCTCCTCAGGGTCTTTATCTGGGTCTTCCTTTGGTTCTTTCTCTGGGTCTTCCTCTAACATGCCTTGCTTTGAACTATCTAGGAATGGTACGGGAAGACTTTCATCGAAAACTCTCAAAAAGCACTTAGCCAACGGTCCATTATCTAGCCTAGAATTAGTAGCTCGTAAACTAGTATTCATGGATAAGGTTATAGTCTTCTTAAAGATTCGCTATAAATTGTAGCTAGTTTCATAACTTTCTCGAAGTAAATATGTAATGTCCTCATATAAAAGGTCATCATCAGACAATTGCACAAACTCATTTATGACCGAAGCCAAAGGTTCTGGAATAGTTTCATATAATCTCTGTATCTTCACCTTATCCATCATGCCATGGTGTATCTTCCACAACATCTCAATAATGCAGTCTAGTAGATCAAGAAGTTGCTCGAGGCTATGGAGTTTATGCAAACAATAATTATAATAAAATGCCAATAACATGTCTCGCTTCCGTACAAAACCACAAACTTCTGTCATTGTGGGGGTTGTTATCATTCGTGCCATAACTAGGACAAAAATTGATTATGTTACTCTACTAGGCTCTGATAAATAATTACATATAAGTGTTAATGACTTCATAATCTCATACATGACTTGATTCAAAATATTCCCATATCCAACAATAGATATAGCAGTTCATTGCATAAGAAAACTCATAAACTTTGAAAAAGATTTTTACCTTGATCGCCGGTTAAAAGTCAGTTGCTAGCTTGCTCGATGATGACGGACAGTAACTTTCTTAAAAAAAATTTTTTATGCATAATCAATAATATATAAAGTTCATACTGAACTTATTATCTAAAAAAAAAGTCTACAGAAAAGTATAACCGCTCTGATACCACAATGTGACACCCCGAACTTAAGCTTCGAGTACTAAACATGATAACTTCTGCCTTTGCTACATCTAAAAACTCTTAAATAAAATGTAGTGCATACTAGAAACTTATGTTCAATTTATAGTAAAATGTCTTTGTACAATTTAATGGCTAGCACATGCTAACCTGAAATTTTTCTTTTTACATATACGAACTTGGTGCTGTCATGGTTAAGTTGGGTAGCTGTTCAAATATTTTTATAAAATTCATCCCAACTCCGTTTTCTATGAAATCTATAGCGTTTGAAAGATATTTCCAAGTAGTTTCCTAGGTTAAAATATGGAAATTTTCCAAGATCATATGATATAGACGTTTTACTAAAAACAATGAGGTACTGCACAGAAACTTTAGATTGACCTTTCGATGCTTAAAAACTTATATCTCAGGCCACAGATATCCAAATTGAGTGATTCTTGTGCTCATATTAAGACAACTCAAAGAGGAAAGAAAAAATATTTTTAGAGTCTCAAATAGGTCTTTATAGTGTTAGTAATAGCATTTTGAATTGACCCTAAAAACTGGTTTAGTTTCTGCCTCTATAATAATTTGGCTATATAAAATTTTGAAAAGGTAAATTACTATCCTAAAAATTAAATGAGCAAATTAAACGAGTACAAAATTTCGAAGTATTACATATCCAATTTGATAGATACGATTTTCCATCTCAATTGTACCATGACTCAACCACCATTTTTTTACTATAAATTGTGTGCAGTTGTTCCACAATTCACCACCAAAGAATTTTACATGGCAGCTTTCACATAAAGCAACAGTAAATTGTAAGTATATTTTTTTTATCAAAAGTTCGTTTGATCAATCAAGGTAATATATTTTTGTACAAGTGATTCATTTTTTTATACTTCTAAATTCAGTAATTTATGCATGAATTGTCAGTGGACCTCAGGTTCTTTATTAAGAAATAAGAGATCCTACAAGAATTTAAGATGACCTAAGACGGGTGTATCGATTGATCACCAACATATTCCATAAGAGAATAGTGGTATGAAGTGTTTATTTTATTGTTATATAATTGTGTATGGGAACTGCATGTACCTTGGGTGGTATTTTTAAATACTCACTGTTACAAAATTTTATAGGTTAGTTCGAGACGATTGGAATATTGAAGGGATGGTGATACGACTGTCAAGAGGAATCGAAGAGATGAAACATTATATTTATTTTTTTTCGTTTAAATTATTAGTCAATTTAATTTGTTCAAAGACAGTTATTTAATTTGTGATTATGTTTTCATTATGGATATTTCAGTTATTTTTATTTAAAAAATATTATTCTATCGTTCCGGAAAAAATGAATTTTTGATAACACTCCAGTGTTTGTGAAATTTTAAGGTGTTACACACCTTGTTCTCCAACGACCAAAAACTCCAATCACCTTCATTGATCTTCAGAACGCTGACAAATGTTGTGGAAGTATGTGTTTTGGTAAGTGAGGATGATGTTTTTCAAAGCAATGATCAAAGCAAAATGATTATTGAATTCTGATAATGATATGGAATGATATGGAGGATGCAAAACAATGTTTCTCTCAATGTTCAACCTGTAATTTTCATATAAGTGTCATCCATATATATAGTGAAGAGATTTTGGGTAATATGGGCCGGATAAAAGCCTTGAAAAACGCGAATTAGGTTTTTTCGGAAAACACTGTATCTCGAGCGGGAGCTCAGCAATAAGTGAATGATGATATCTTGCTCGAGTGAAGTCCAGGCGACAGGCAAGCGACATAGCTTCTATTTTTACCGCTCGAACAACAACTGGGCGATAGGCTAGTGAAATTACAGCGAAATTTTCCCCATTTTGTTCCATACTCGAACCCTGTGACTTCTAACTTACTACTCGACCCTTTGACATTTAAAAACTCGTTTACAACAATAATTTAGTCAAAAGATTGCCAACAACTTCTAAACCTAACAAACTACCCATTTGACATTCTATGACAAAACACATATTACAATTTAAATAGATTTAATATAATCTACCCAAAACCAACGACAGGTCTGAAGATTGCTTTTCCTTTGTCCAAACTTGTTTCCTGAAAAGAACAACTCACATACCAAGTGTAAAAACACATGAAACAGTAACATAAATAAAAGCATTTGAGACAGTTATTCATAAATTCAACCATATATCAGCTAAATTAAGATGCAATATCAATGTAAACCAACACACCACAACCACATTGATATCATTAAGCATCAAAAGTTAATCTAGCTAAAACAGAAACCAAATCATATACATCGGAAAATTCAAATACAAAATATGTAAGTTACCAAAATATCATATACATCCAAGAAAAAAAATTCAAATCAAAATCATGAAATACTAACATAATGCCTAGCATAACCTAGCCTAGCCTTCACTATTCCCCATTTTTGTCGCAAATGACAAGGGGCAACTAAGTTGCATCATTGTCACCGGAAGCACCACCATCGATTTCATTAGAAGCGAACCCATCATCCCAATGTCGACGACTCCAATGCAATCCTCACTGGAGATAGCCAATAGCACTAAGAGTGTAGCAAACTTTGTCGTGTGTCGATCAATTACGGCTCTCAATTGTGTAATCTCCACCATCATATGAGCCTACTGCTCGATCAGCATAGACAGTGTCTTATAAGTGTGATCGAAAGATCAACGAAAAGAATAGACTCAGTAGGTGGTGGAGCAGAAGTGGATGTCAAAGGGATGTTAGTAGCAGAAGTAGGAATATCAGAACTAGATACTGGAATATCAGATAGATCAAAGAAAGCAGATCGTCATAGGATTAGCTGGCATAGTGGGTCAATTGGCTCAGTAGGCTCAGACGAAGCATGGGAACGACTATGCAAAATGACAGTATGGCCAATGGACCGGGAAACCCTCATCTGACCCTCTTTGGAAAAGTAATTCCAAGAGCTATAACTAGATAGTAAATCAAGTAGGCGTACAGAAAACTAACCCTGGTATCTGTCACCCGAAAGGCTAGTAACAACTGATGGCATATAAAAGTGGGAAGATCTATAAAGTCGCTATGTAATAAAGCATAAAGAAATCGGGCCTTCTCTATGGGCAGGGAAGATGTATGGGACACCGGCCATCGATTCATCACACAATACGCAATAGAAACTGGCGACGGTCGGAAGAGATCTAGTACAGATCGTAGTAGATCCCCTCCCAAAGGGCTATTAAACACAGTCGAGCGGACAAGTGAGTTCGTCGGGAGGGTATCAATAGATAAGTAAGGAAATAAAGGATGAACAACTAGGGAAATGTGAATAAGACTCGAAATTACATCAAGGGTGATCTTAATAGTCTTACCCCGAAGAAAAATCCTAAAAGTCGATCCACAAATATCATGAATATTAGCATAGAATTCCTGGACTAGAAGACTAGGTGGAGGAGACAATTCTATCAGTAAAGACTCCCATTCCCAAGAAGTAAAAATAGCAGCAAGGTCAAGAGAAAGATGAAACAAGACGACCTCACGCTCTACTAACGCGGGACGTAAAGAAAATTGAGTCCCTAATACCTCATGGGTAATAGCGAATAAGAACCTAAACCTACTATAAAAAGTGGATGCACCAGATGTCTATGTCTATGTAGTCCTCATCATTCTCATTGGCAGCATCTAAGAAGTAGCCCAGACAACACGTCAAATAATTAAATAGACGATAATACTAAATGAAATACAATAATGCACCTGAAACAAAAAAATGACACAAACCCACCATAAACTAGACAACCATGTCATGGGCATGTAAATCAATGCAAAAAAAGACATTAGAAAACCAACTATGGATGAAAATGTACAATGCATGGATGAAGACATCATGGTGCTCTGAAACCGGGACGCAGTGCCTTGACGTGTGTCACGATGGCATTTCATGGGGTACTTTTCTTCTTGGCACAGAAAGGGACACCGTACGACAGTAGTCTACTCCTCTAAACTACCTTCCGCCTTTTCTTGATCGTTTCGGGACGAAAGAAAATTTGATGACAATTTGTAGAAAGCATGCAATAAAGAAATTAGATGTATTGAAATTAAATTGATCATTGATTGATAAAAGCGAAAATTCCAATTAATGAAAGATGGAAATTACAATGACTGGTGCAGGGGGTGAACACTAGTAAGCTTGAAAGATTTTTGAATGACTAATACCCTCTATAATAGCTTGCGGAAGAAAGACCTAAATGATAGGAGTAGACCTTTAAATGATGAGGAATCATACTAAACGTTTACAAATATCAGAGCTATTTTACAACTGAAATAAACTATTACAATAGAAAGCAAATTACAAATCAAACTAAACTAATATTTACAATGTGTCGTCGAAGTTGGGCAAACTGAGCTGCGATTAGGTTAAGGGAATAGGTAAAGCTGTGGTCCTTGAAATTCTTTCCCATTTATTTGGCCAACGGCCTAGGTGCCTTCGATGCATGATATTCTTCAATTAATGGTTTAAAAGCTCCAAGGTCTTTTTCTATTTCTCAAGTATTCTCTTCGCTGCTGTATACACTCCATTTGACCAAGTACTCTTGATGATATTTCCTAGAAGCTTGAGTAGTACGATAGTCCAGTATAGCTTCAGCAACCTTCTTTCTGGCTTTTCTTGGTTCAAACACATGTCGTTTCAACTTATTTCTAGATACGTCCTCCTTGTCTGCAAAGTATGGCTTGAGTACACCGACATGAAGACCTTGTGGATTTTGCACCATGAAGGGAGTGCAACTCTGTATGGGACTCTTCCAATCCTTTTCACAATGGGTAATGGTCCAATATATTTTGGCGCCAATCTTGAGTCTTTCCCTCTTGTCGGTTTATAACAGTTTCTATCGGGGTGTCTGACCATTACCAGATCTCCAACATTGAACTCAAAGAAACAGCGCCTTAAATCTGCAAACTTTTTATACCCTTTTTGTGTTTTCTCAAGATAACTCCAAGCAATTTCAATATTTCGTTTCCACTCTTGAGAAAAGTTTTTCGCTTGAGGAGACTAGGTACTTTGATTGATATCCATTGTATGAGGGAGTAACGATTGCTGGCCAGTCATAATCTCAAAAGGACTCTTATTGGTGGAAGAGCTCTTTTGGGCATTGAAGCAAATCTGAGCAGCATCCAAAAGTTTTAGCCAATTTTTATGTGAAGTAGAGATAAAGTATCGAAGATATTCTTCCAGAATAGAGTTGAAGCGCTCCTCCATTAGATTATGGATGAAAACTAGAACTCGTGCTCAAAGTTGAACCAAGAAGTTTGGACAACTCGGTCCAAAATATGCTAGTAAATTGAAGATCCCGATCACTGGTAATGTCTTTAGGCAATCCCCAATATTTGACAATATGTTTGAAGAAGAGTTGATCCGTCTCTTGAGCTAATACATACTTGGCACTGAGATGTTGCGTACTTTGATAGATGGTCTACCACGACGATGATAGTGCCAAAATCTCCAACTTTTGGCAATCCAACAATGTAGTCCATCAATACAATCTCAAATGGTCTAGTTGGGATGGAAAGGAATTCAACATAAGCTACCTATTATGATGATTTGACTTATGTTACTGACAAATAAGACAGATTTTCACATAAGTTGCAATGTCGTCCCACATTTGAGGCCAGTAGCACATATATTGTAGCAATGCAAAAGTGTGTTCCTCTCTAGGATGCCCTATCCAAATTGTGTTGTGGCATTTCGCAATTAGTGATTTTCTCAAATCTTTGCCCTTAGGAACATTATTCACGAAAATATGTTTCGAAATTATATCACCGCAAGTGTACGGTTCGTTACAAGTAATAAAGTGGAAATTGTAAAATTTCGAGTATCGTTCCCACGAGGATTGATTTAACTTGACTCCTATTATTATGACCTTAACCGAATCTATTAAATTCGAGATGATTATTTTTATGATTTTATGATGAAATTAAGACTAACATGCAAATTAAACTAGAATTTCGATCTAAATATAAAATAATGGTTGAATGTAAATGTTGAAGAAATTAATGTATGAAAAAGCGCACTAGGATCCCGAATCACCAAGCAAAGTTCACTCTTAACCCCTATCTCACAATTTGACAACACGATGAATCGTTTGAAGAATCAATGTTTCTAACCTATCCAACAATCTCTTTCGAGTAGAATTGAATCTATCCTAGTATACCATTTGACTATATTTCTATGACAAATGCAATATATAAGGATGCATGTAGTTTTGTAAACACTTAGAGATTCACGTAATACATATCGGTATATTTCTATCCTCTATGAACAAAACGACGATTTATACCTTGTTGAATTTATTTCCCTTCTTTCGAATGCATGAAATAAACCACCTAAACTCACACAATTATCGTGCACTATAATCACGAAGACAAGAAGTGTATGTAAATAATTCAAAAATCATCAAACATGTTTAATTATCAAATTGCAAAATAGAGATAAAGAGATCACAATGCGAGGTTCATCGTTCTCCTAGTACATAAAAAGTCTAGCCTAGCATGGATAAAAGAAAATAATAACAAAATTGATAGAAAGAAAACATCACCAAAAGAAAAGAAGTTAGAGCTCGAATTTTAGATCTTGAGGTGAAACCCTAGCTTCAAGCTTTTCTTCTTGGTCTTCAAAAATCGTCTTTTTCTCTCTAATCATGCATAAAACCTAATTCTGGACGAGTTTTGGTTTAAATAGAGCCCCAAGATATCATTCCATAAGTGATTGATTTGGAAAAGGAAACTAAAAATTTCGCCCAGAAAATACCCCATGCGATCGCAAGGAAGGATTCCATGCGATCGCAAGGGCAAACTGAAATGCCCCAAATTGTTCCCTGTTGACGCTTGGGCGATCGCAAGGTAGGACTCCTTGCGATCGCAAGGGAAAAGGCTTTTTTTAGGTTGTTCAATTTGGTCATCAATCTTCTTTCTTCCACTTTTGAGCCTTGATTCATGTTCCTTCTACTTCTAGTCATCCATGTAATCAACAATTAGCTCCTTAGCAGAATTCCATACTCGATTAATCAATTGGGTCAACTTTTGGATAATTGCGATTTAGTCCCTGAACTTTCGTTGACTTGCATTTTAGTCCTTTTCACCATATTTCACGTATATTTCGTTCATTCCATCAAAGTAGTCCTACAAAAACAATATATAATGAATTAAGTCATTTTCGAGCATTTTATAACAACAATCAATTTATTTTGTGTCATAATTAAGTGCGCAAAACACACTTATCAAACATATAGGCGGTCTCTTTTAGTTTTCACTAGGCCCCCATCAAGCCAAAACTGATGAGTTTTGCCCTATTTGATGAGGTCAACCAAAAATATTAAGGCAAGTGTACACAACCTTACTATCGTGACCAAAACTTCCATTTGGACTATTAGGAATGGTCGTAGCGATATCATAGAATAATTCAAATTGTTTTCGAGTTATACAAGAAAATTTTATTGGAAAACGACATAATATTTTTTTTTCGATCGTTACATACATGGTATTTGTTGTGACCTTTCTTGCTTCGTCTTCGATCAAAGCTATAAGAAAGTATTGTTCCATGTCAAACAAAAAGTTCTCTACTTCTTTTGCATCGCATGTCCCTCCATGGGCATACGGTTCCGAAATTTTGAGACTAGGAACATACTCTTGTGCGGGGCTTGCCCGTTGCCTACCACACATTGAAGTACTTGTAATTGAGCTCTCAACCCTTCCATTTCATCCAGCAGATCAGGCATGATTGTAATAGTTTCAATCATTGTTGTGCAAGCCTTTTGGTTTTCATCCAGTTGGATGTCTAAATCATGAATTTTCGTCTCGCCACCTCGAATTTTTCCTCGAGACCCTCCACGGCATAGCACAACCTAGCAGTTGTCTATCAAATGCATCCACACGCTGTTTTGTAGTCCTTTTTTGAGGATCTATGACTTCTGTAGTGTTTGATATAATTGGATCCATAGCTTTCTTATCGACGGTCGTGAGCTACACCTCTGATACCAACTTTCTCGGGATATCTTTCTTCTTGGCATATAAAAGGATACCAGCGGCAGTAGTTTGCTCCTCTAGACTACCTTCCATCTTTTCTCAATCATTTCGAGAAGGAAGAAAATTTGATTACAATTTGTAGGAAGCTTGCAACAAAGCAATTAGATGCATTGAAAGTAAATTGTTCATTGATTGATGAAAGCAAAAATTACAATTGATGAAAGAGAAAATACAATGGCTGGTGCAGGGGGCGAATACCAGTAAGCTTGACAGATTTTTGAATGACTAATACCCCCTATAATAGCTTGCAGAAGAGAAATATAAGTGATAGGAGTAGACGTTTAAATGACGAGGAATCATACTAGACGTTTACAAATATCAGAGCTATTTTACAACTGAAATAAACTATTACAATAGAAAGGAAATTACAACTCAAACTGAAATAATATTTGCAATGTGCGGCCGAAGTTTGGAAAACTACGGCTGCGATTGGGTCAAAGGGCTAGGTAAAGCTGGGATCCTTGACACGGCGTACCGCTGTAACTTGACGTCAAGCCTCGGTGTCAACACCAAATTCAATATAAATGATATCTAAAAGACAATATAAAGACGAAAATATGCTCAAGTGCAGGAAAGTGCAATGCCCATGAAAAATGACATGAAAATGCAACAAGAAACTACATTGAGGAAATTTATCGAACACTTGGCACGCGATTACAATTCGAACGTACACCAAGCATCCAACAAAGTGAAAATCGCCACAATAAACACCCAAGCACCCCAATCACACAAGTGTATCCCATTCTCCATTAACAACCAATGCAATGCGAGAATAATGAAAAGCAAACGTAAAGATCTCTAATGCAAAAATAGAACCAATTTCAAAAATGTAGCAATGAACATGATGCAAAATGTATGCAAACACAAGAATATGACCTAAATATGAATGCATATGGATGAATTGAAACTGGAATCAACACCAAAGCAAAAACCCCAAAAAATTCAAAATAAAAAATTGAACTAGGGATTTCAAAAATCAGCTTTGAAATGTGCGAAAATGTGGAAGAATTGTGTAGAATTTGCACTCAAAATTAGGTTATATGTCATTCAATAAGCAAGTAATGCAAATAGAACCAAGAAAATTGAGGGAAATGGCAAGAAAGAAGAGGAAAAAAAATGAAAAACGGGGCAAATGTATAAACGGCCTGTCGCTCAAGTGAGAGGCAAGCGCCAAGAGAGCGAAAAAGCCTCTGCTTTTATCGCTCGAGCGAGGTCTTAGCGAGAATCAAACAAAGAATTATGAACAAAAATAATACCTAATTTTTGAAAATTTAGAAAAAAAAAAAGATTTTTTTTATGTTAAAATTCATGGTACGTACTCCATCATATATGATGAATCAAAAATGAAAATGTTTACAAGTTATACATCATCAATAAGATAATTTTCCCACGTACTCAAATCAAGTTTAAAAGGAGTATAGTGTATAAGTGACTCATGTGTGTTAAGTGCCACTATGTTCGTGTGAACAAGACTCCAAGCCTTAAATTTGTGAGAAATGACATACTAAACATCATTGTTAAATAAGTGTATTCCCCTACTAATGAAAATCAAACCAATAAGCCTTTTAGGACCTTTAAATGAAGCTTAATTTTATGAAAATTATTCTTTTCTCCCCCTAATTTTTATCATATAAGATATTTTTATTTTTCAACTCATTAGTGTTCTTTTAAATCTTGTATGCAAACTCTTTTACATTAAGCGACTAAGATTACCCATGTATGGGGTGTTGAGCCGATGACTCCAAGTCAGTTGACTATAGGGCATCAGATTATGAAAAACCCCTCTAGCTTAATTACTCGAGTCAAACTGATTTCAAAAAAGAGTATAAGATGTAACACTTTTTATTTTATGATAAGGGGACTATATGTGAGCTTAAGTCATCTAAATTAAAGTAAATTCAAGTTCAATATCACCTTACAAACAAATGACTGCCATCACAAATCTCACACACACGATCAAGACTCACTCACAAGATCATAGTATATGTTGTACATATGGTACATGAAGAAACATATACTCAGGACTCCACATTAAACCTAACCAAAGTAATGGAAACTATGTTACATATCAGATGAATGCATACTCGATCACAAATAGAAATTTAAGTATACCATAAAATGTCCAGACACACAATTTTTTTACTATTTTGTTTTGTTTTGTTTTTCTAAAAAAAAAATAAACAAATATAAAGAAAATGATATGCCTGCAAGAATGAATGAATGAATCTAATGAGCATTGCATGCATGCACCTAAGTACCTAATCAAAGAGGTACACAGACACCAATAGCCTTCCTAAGAGATTCAAGCATCATACCATCTAATGGTTTGATAAATAGGTCAGCTAAATGGTTCTCTGTAAAGATGTGTTCAAAATTTACAACATGGGTCTCTACAAACTCTCAAATAAAGTGATGTCGTATATCAATATGTTTGGTTCGAGAGTGTTGAACAGGATTTTGGAAATATTAATGGCACTTGTGTTATTGTAAAACACAGTCACAGTATCATGTTCAACTCTATAATCACTCAACATCTGCTTCATCTAAAACAATTGAGTGCAGTAACTTCCTGCAGCTATATATTCAGCCTCTGTCGTGGACAATGAAATAGAATTTTGTTTCTTACTCATCCAAGCTATAAGATTAGTACCAACATAAAAATAATCTTAGGAAGTACTTTTTCTATCATCCGCATTTCCATCTCAATCGACATTGGAATAGCCAGCAAGATCAAAATTAGAATCTTAAAAGTACATGATTCCATAATTTACGGATTCATTGACATATCTAATGATATGTCTTACATTACACAGGAGGAATTCTTTAGGATCAGCTTGAAATCGTACACACATCCCAAAACTAAAGGTTATGTCAGGATTAGAGTTTTCAAACTCTTACCTATGGTCACTACGAATTATAATTATGGTGACATATTTCTCATTTCTAAGCCTTTTGCACAATGATATGACAAGACCGAACACTTGAGATTTATCTCTCAACAACTCAATCCATGTATACCGAGAGAAATCATCTATCACAACCAAAATATAATGTTTACCACCAAAACTCTCAGTCTTACATGGTCCTATTAAGTCCATATGGAATTATTCTAAAGGTTTGTTTGTCAAGATTTTAGAAGTTTGTTTATAATTTACTCTAAGATGTTTACCTTGTTGACACGGTCCACATATAGTTGTTTCAATTTTTTCAAGCTTAGGTAAACCATTAATAAGTTCCTTCTTAGCCAACTGTGACAAACTCTTATAATTTATATGACCAAGTATTTGATGCCACAGTTTAGTCAAATCAATCTTGGCACTGCTACATACATAGTTGGAATTAGAAAGAACTTCATAACAATTGTCAAAGTTCTTACACCTTTGAGGACAATGTTACCAGTAGAATTATACACAGTACACATTTTCTGAACAAACTAACCTCAAAATCAGTATCACATATTTAACTAATGCTTAATAAGTTGGACTTTAAACTTTTCACATTTGAGATGGCAAGTAATCCAGATATAAACCTTTCACATAAAGCACATTTGAGATAGCAGGTAATCTCAATATATTAACAGTACATTTACGTAGGATAGGTGCAGTAGCCCCTTCTCCAAAAGTAACCATACCACCATTCCAATCATCAAGAGTAGAGAACAAGGCTTTTTGTGATGCATATGTCTAGAACATGCACTATCAAGATACCACATAGAGTTATTTTGATCTTTAACTGCAACGTGAGTAACATAGCAATTCAGTTGCCCATTAGACCTAGGAAGATCATTTTCTCAGTCCAAACCTTCTTAGAAGTAGATGTAATCCTAGTCAATTATGTCATCATCTCAGTTAAATAGGTAACCTGATTGGCGAAGAAGTTAATCTTGCTCGAGATATCCTGACTTTTAATTCTAGTAACAAGTTTATGACATCTAGGTCTTGCGTGTCCCAGTGCACCACAATCGTGTCGAGTAAGAATAAACTAAGGCTCAAAACTACATGATGGTTGATATTGATGTACAGGTCGATTAGTCCTACATTGTCTTGTAGACCTAGGTCCTAAGACACTCTAGCCCTTAGGTTCAGGATTAGTAATATTCTTAAGCTTGTTGGTGAGACAAATGTGGTCTTGGATGTACCAGTTGTGTTGTTATTAGTTTGAACATACCCTAGACCTTGCCTATTCCCAGCTAGTTTGCTCATTCCCAATAGATTATCAAGCTTCTGAGAACCATTTAAGAATGAATAAAGGCGAGTCTCAGATTTTTCTAGTTCATGTATTAAGGTTTCAACCTTAACTTACTCAAATTTTTGGTAGAATTATGAAGATCATCTATAAATTTCTCTCTCTCAATCTCAAGTTCATTAACCTTTTTCAACACGACTTTATTGATATTCTTTATCTTAAGACTCTCATCATATAACTGTCGGTATGCCTCATGAATGTCTGTCTCATCCTCAGAGTTTTCCTCAGAATTCTCACTATGTTCATTATTTTCTCTTCTCACTATCCTCGTCAGATTCATTCTTAACTATAGACTTGAATGCCATTAAGTTCCTTTTCATCCTCACTGCTAAAGGTATCACTCTGAACACTTGAGTTGGATTCAACATCAGTCAGAGACACTACAAATGCCTTAACCTTTCCTTTATTTAAGTTCTCCTTAAAGCTAGGACAATCATTTCTATAGCGACCGAAACCCTGACACTCATGATGTCTAACCGACTAAGACTTCTTACTGGAACTCCTAGCATTTGCCTTATCACGCTTATCTTTCAAAAATTTATTAAGGGTGTCTTTCTTCCTCTCTTAAGGTTTTCTTCTATTCCTAAATACCTTTTGAAATTTCTTTACAAAATAAGCTATATCATCATCCTTAAGGGTCTCAGTGTCGTAGACTCACACTTATCTTCCCTAACAGTATTCAAGACTATAGATTTAATCTTCTTCAATTGAGATATAGTGAGTTCATAGGTTTGAAGCGATCCTACAAGTTCATTTATCTTAACAGTATCTAAGTCCTTACTCCCTTCAATAGCCTTAATTTTAGGTCTAAACCTCTCAAGTAAGGATCTAAGGACTTTTCAAACTATTTTAGACTCAGAGATCTTTTCACCTAGATTAAAACTAGAGTTCACTATGTCATTCAGCTTTGCATAAAATTCATCGAACGATTCATCGTCCTTCATTCTAATTTCTTCAAATCTAGAGGTCAACATCTACAGCTTGGAGTTTTTAACGATTTTAGTTCTCTCATTTGTGGTCTCTAAAATATCTCAAACCTCTTTCGCAGTTTCACACATCGACACTCTCATAAACTCTTCAACAAACATAGCCATAAATAGACCATGAAGCCTTTACTATTCCAATTGTACTCGGCTAGTTCATCCTTGGTCCAAAGAAAAATGTCAGTGGGGGTAACTGTACCTGAAATAACAGAGGAAGGGACGGTCCAAACATTTTGCACACTAACCTAAATTCTCTCATCTAGAACTTGAGGAATGCTCTCATTCTAACATTCCAATATGCATACTTGTTTTCGTAAAAATATGGAGGCACTGAAAGTGATTGACTCATCTAGATTAAATATGGGTCAGGAATCAAAATGAGGCTCTAATACCAATTGAAATAACGAGATTCGACTCAATTAACACCTAGAGGGGTGGATAGATGTTTATACGAAATTTAAATTTACCAATTAATAATTGCAACAAGTCATAGTTATTAATTAATCTAGATGAATTCACATGTACATCTATCATATGTTGAATTACCGCAGTCAATACATTACTAAAAAATAAAGAACAATAGAAAATTGATAACGAAGAAAACACGTAAATAGATAAAAACTTTTGGCCCAACCCAATAACAATCCACTATAAACGAATCAACTTACAGTACTATCAGACTCGACTAACTCTAGTACTTTCTGACCTTCTGACTGTAATCACAAACCCTCCTGGATTGCATGCTCCTGCAGCAACTCCTAGGCTTCAGAATTCGTCAATCTCATGTGGATTAATGAGAAAACTTTGTTCTCCAACGACCGGAAACTCCGGTCACCTTCTTTGATCTTCAGAACACTGATAGATGTTGTGGAAATATGTGTTTTGGTATTTGGTTTAAGTGAGGATGATGTTTTTCAAAGCAATGATCAAAGTAAAATGATGGTTGAATTCTAATAATGATACGAAATGATATGGAGGATGCAAAACAATGTTCAACCTGTAATTTTCGTATGAGTGGCATCCATATATATATTAAAGAGGTTTTAGATAGTATGGACAGATAAAAGTCTTGAAAAGTGCGAATTATGTTTTTCTGGAAAACAGTGTCGCTCGAGCGAGAGCTCATTGACAGGTAAGCAATGGTGTCTCACTCGAGCGAAGTCCAAGAGATAGGCGGGCAACGCAGCTAATTTTTTTAATTGCTCAAGCAACAGTTGGACGATAGGCTAGGAAATTACAACGCCATTTACTCATTTGTTCCATACTCGAACCCTAGGACTTCTAACTTACTACTCTACTCTTTGACTTTTAAAAACTCTTTTACAACAATAGTTTTGTCAAAAAGTTGCCAACAACTTCAAAACCTAACATATGTAAAACTCAATAACTAAGCTTTTAAAGTAGGTGGCTTTTTTATATAAAACTGTAACTTCTCCACAGGAAAAAGCATCCAAAAAATTAATATATTAATGACCAAAAATAACTCCAAACAGTAGGAGAAATTAATAATAAAATCTTTTTTTATTACCCTTTGATTTCAAAGGGTTGATCGGTCATTCTCGATCTTGGAAAAACATCTATAACCCTAGAATATATGCCAATGTAACGTAGTAAAAACTGTTAATGGGTAATATAAGTAGAAAACAAATGATAAGTCTTGTAGACATTATGTTATACAACAAAATAGCACATAAATTCATTAAAAACATCCCCGTTACATATTCAACATACAAAAAAATCTTGATGATAAATTCATTTAACAGAAGGGATTCTCAATTTACTGAAGCTAACAAATTAAACAAGGCTGGTAATCAGATAGTAGCAAATTTCAAAGTGTCCTCCCCATGGGAAACGATTCAATTTTGGGTGTGCACATTTGGATCCAAACTCAATAGAAAAGTAAAAAATGAGACCAAATGTTGGGAGACAACATAGTATATTTGACGATATATCATCATGCATCTAAAACCAATTCTTCACTCACAATCTTTGTGAGTCCATGTCATAGTTTGGAGATGGAAATGGCTGTAACCCTTTAGAAATCTACAAAAATGTATAAAATAGCACTTCAGAACCCAAAGGAAAGGTTAATTTTCGAATTAAGGTTAGATTTATTCAATTGGGTACTTGTGTAATTTTCCTGAATGCAAGGCATTTTGAGGTGTAAGCCTCAGCACATACCAATAAAAATTCTAAATAATATAAAAATAAAACATGCTCATAATAAACCTATATAATAAAAAAATTCACAAAATTAAAGTATAACTTGAAAAAAAAAATTAGCAAATACTCGCACACTTTCTGTATCGCTGTAGTCATTCTTCCCTTTTTGTCCAAGGTTAGTTCTTCTTCATCCTCCTTCCTTTGAAATTTATTTTCCTTGCTTTGCCATCTTGGTCTGGATCAAAACGAAGCACGTTAATTAGTTAAGATTACCAATAAAATTGACTAACAATATGAAGATAAAGAGAAAAATGGCGAAGTAGCCCACTATGCTATAGTTAGCAATAGAAAGTCTAAATAGACAACAAGAACGAGTGCACACCTGAGCAGACCTGAATTTAAGATTCAAGTGTAAATCTCACTGTTGAATATTGGTTGCTTAACAATTTTGAGCCAAAGTGATGTAGTCCAAACTGGTAATTCAACTAATGGCCTTATGATGCAGCCCAAATCTTGTTGAGTCCAGCCCCATTCTGAATGTTTGTTTTATTGGTTTGGCTTTTCATTTTACTCGGCTGCTTCGAGATTATTCTTAGGGCTTTCTCTATTCTGCCCTCTTTGTATTCTCTCTGAAAACATTTGATTTTCACCTTGTAATCTTTTGTTCTAGATATTCTTGGCAACATCTAATGTTGATTAAGGTGTGGTTGTGGTGAATTTGTTCTCTATTTTGAGCAGTAACCTTTGGTTACTTAATGTAATCATTCGAGAGTTTTTTGAGAGAGAAATTTTGGGTCTGAGGACATAATCCTTTTGTGGATATTTGTATTGTGAAACTTGTATTGATTATTGCTGGTTTCTAGTATATTGAAGCGATAATCACATCGTTGTATTCTCAAGGGTTGATTAGCCCTAATTTGGATGAACATCCGGGTCTACGGACGAAAAATCTCGTGTTCTTTTATTTCTATAATTACTTGGTATTTTTGTAGCCTATATAATACCAACATCTCACCGAACATGCACCTTAGTAAAATTGATGCAACAAATGGCACCTTTTCAACAAGTTGTCTGCGGAGGAAATGGAGTTTTTTACAGCTACGACATATTTGATTTGGAAGAGACGGAACTCCTTTGTGTTTGAGAGTAAATTTGATGACCCTGTTTCAATCTTGATCAGAGCTAGGCAACAGGTGGTTGATTATAGAATGGCGAACTCAAAGCCTGATTGATCCAGCTATTGTGATGTCCAGGACTTGATCTTTTTGTGTGGTTTGCTTGGTCTTGTACCATTGGTAGTGTTGGTGGTTGATTTTTACTTTGCAATTGGGTGTACTTAAACTCTCTGAGGAGAGCAATGGTAGGGGGAATTCTCCCCTTGTATCCATTATTTGCTATCTTGATTTTATATGAATCAATTTTTCAAAAAAAAAAATGGCACTCAAGGTTCAATGAAAGCATCATGTGAGATAGGACTCAAGACCAAAAAGCTCAGATAACTTGTCGATACTGTGCCACAATCAGATACAGTGTTTCAAATGGAGCAATTCTTGTCAGAATTGAAGAATGACTGGAACAAAAATTTACAAAACCAGTGGCTGTCCATTCTATGTAAAAAAATATTGAAAAGTACATGAAGACTTTCCCGCTGAATGGACAATCAACTTTTAGTCAACTAGATACTTATTCCCTAGATTTTTTGTCAATTAGTTGTTTGACTTGTTTCCAAAGAAATAGAATAACAATAAATCTCCCTCACCTTCCTAAATTTTTGGAGCACTTTCAATTAAAAATCTCGCAAATTCAAGATGGTCAGATAAAACAATATTTTTCGCTGCCACCTTTTGAAATTCAAGACATTGAATTTTTCTGATTTTTCATCATGATTAACTAGAACAGTAACAATATGGCCAGTTGTTTGACTCACGACATGACTTGACAATCTAGTCACAGTCTGTGCCACAATAGAACTTGGCCCTTGAGCCATAGCAGAGCCCACAGCCTGATTTTCATTAGCCACAGTTTGGGTTACATCCATATTGGTTGAATCGGTTGCCATTTCTGAAAATGAAACAAATATTATTTTTCAATAAATCAATATAAATGTAACGCCCCAAATTTTATCGACTTAAACTTTAGGATGTCACCGATATCATTTCACAATGCGGAATTATGTAAATAAAAAATTGAAACTTAATTTTATTTGAAGCATCAAAGACCATTTTAAATAAACACTTAATTACTGAATCAAATATAATGTCAAGAAATATAAACATTTAACAGAATTAAAGGAAAGAAAATATCGTAACATAATCAATTGTAAGATGTTTTTTTCTTGAAAATTTATTACTTGGCAACTCGTACACCACACAGCCACCATCCACGTTGATCAATCTAACTTGAAAATATTGAATTTTGAAGGAATGAGTAATTTGACTCCGTAGGATACGTGCATCCAAAACAATACGATAACTCTTAAAATATAAATTTATAACATTTCATACCATCATCTCATCAAGAGCAATCGAAGATCAATCGAAAGTTTCAACATTTAAGAAAACCCGAAGGAGATCTCACATTTCATTTCATTTCATTTCATCAAGTCCCGTAGGTCAATTAGCATTCCATGAGATAAATTACGTAAAAGAAATTATAATATTGTAAGAACATAGTATCCTACCTTAATTGATGAAATGAGTTTTTTTTTTTTTTTTTGAAAGAATGACAGAAATATCACGTTCTAAGACTTTTCTCTATTGTCGTGTATGTATTGAGTTTTTTTCCCTTTAAAAAAAATACTATATGTAATAATTATATCATATAATGAAGCTACAGGTTTTTCTATGTTAGTGGCTAAATTTACGTGTCCGCCAATTCATTTCAATACCAGACAAGGCAATTGTCTAATTTCAATCAAGGACAGCTGACATAATGGGAGTACAAGGTATGATTACCGTGTATTATTACAAGAATGTTGATCGTAATATGATATATTTATATATTTGATATCATCATACCAAAAAAGAATGAAAGAAGGTGTCTTACCCTAATCTACACGTGCTATCCTATACTCATCAACCCCCAAAATCAAAGCAAATTTAATATTATAAATTTCCAGAAATCAAGCAATTAAAAAAAAAAGTGCTACAAGTATATCCAATGATGGAGTGTCATGTGTCTATTATGGACACTATTATAGCAATCTTAATGTACAATGAGGATTATTATTCTTAAAAAAATGTTAAAGTACAACTATTTGATACCCTTTTCAACAACGTCACACACGTGTAGTCTCATAATTCTTTTCTTTCTTTTTTTTTTATTATTATAAAATCCTATTTAAAAGAAGACCAATTAATTGTCTACCACTACACGTGTCACCCTTGTGTAAATTCTAAATTACAATTAAAAACAATATCTTTCGACTTCGATAATTTGGGTCTCGCTTATCCGAATTAACTTTTTTCGAACCTAATATACGTGATTAAATAAGGGCTATCCAACGAGCCCAATATTGATATATTTATCATCACTCTATCAATATTTAAATATTTGGCCCAAATGAATTTAATAGATGCCACTTTAGTCCACAAACTTTAAAAATATAAAATGTAGTACATGAAATAAATAATTTTATTCTATAAAATTCTTGTGTGTTACAATCTCCCCTCCTTAAATTAATTTCGTCCACGAAATTATCTAATCTGGGTGAAGAGTTCTAGTCATCGATTGGTATCAAGCGTATGGTCTAATGGTGTAGTAACTAACGGCTTCTTCACAAACAATAAGATATCTAGTAACACTCTAGCTATCCCCTTTTTGCTTTGTTCATTGTCTCGTTTTGGTGAAGGTTCATGGCAATGGGTAGCAATATGACCATGTTTTCCACGACGATAGCACACATTATTTTCATACCAGCACTCACCTCTATAGGACCTACTGCACTTATGATATGGAGGAAGAACATTATTTGGCTTGCTTGACCCTGACCACTTTTCAAAACTAGCCCTCTTGTTTTGTTCATTTCTCTTACCTTCGTTTAGCCCATTCCATTTCCTTTTTCATGATAATTCACTACTTTCTTGAACTGTCCGATCAATTTCCAGTCAATTTGATATTGCCTGAGCTCGTTCCACAACCTGACTATATGTGGTGAATTCATGTAATGCCAAGATTCCTCCAATTTCAGGGCTTAGTCCGAGTTCGAATCTCCTAGCTTTCTTCTGCTCGATATCCACCAGACGTGTCGCATACCCAGAAAGTTGTTCGAATTTCCTCTCATAATCAACCAATGTCATCCTTCCTTACTTAAGTTGCAGGAATTCTATTTCCTTACGGTCTCTCAAGACTTGTGGAAAATATTTTCCCCTCACCTCCTCGTTGAAACTTGCCCAAATTAGGTTGCGTTGTTGTGCCTCACACTTAGTGCGTGAAACGGACTCCCACCAATGGCTCACTGCATCGATTAGCATGAACTTCGTACATTAAACTTTTTGGGTATTGATGCAGGAGAGGTGTTTGAAGATACGTTCTAAACCCCTTATCCATTCCTCGGATGCCAAAGGGTCAGCCACCCCACTAAAGGTAAGGGGTTTGTAACCACGAAATTGTTCCACGACTGAGCTTGTGGTGTTGGAGTTAGTCTGTGCATTTTGGGAAGGCACTTGTGTTTGCTGCCTACCAAGATCTTGCACAGCTCTCAACAAATCCTTAAACACAACAGCTTGTGTTGGTTGATGGGGCCATTTCCTTTAAATCCACCAAATAAATTTCATCTTAGAAATAGTCAACATCTCAATATATTTGAATGAAAAAAAAAACTCAGTTTCATAAAATTTTAAATCCAAGAATACATGAGGAGCGATTAAATTGTAGGCAATGAAATAAACCTACGGATTATTCCAAGTACTGAATATAATATTTTGGGAAATGGAAACATTTATTTTAACTAAACCATCTCTAGGTTGCTAGTCATCATCTTCACTTATCCAATCATTTTGAATCCTAGGTAGTTTAGACGGAGGGACTTCATCGTCCGACGATATATGTGACTCTAGCTCAGATTCCTGGTCATCTCCTAGCTCATGGTCTAGCTTTAACACTGGCTCCGACTCGTGCTCTGGCTCTGGTCTTAGTACATACTCGTGCTCTAGCTCTGGTCCGGTACATACTCCAGCTCGTCCCCTGGCTCCGAATCGAATTCATAATACGGCTCTTCCTCTAGGTCATCCTCTGGTTCAAGTTCAGGTTTGAGAGTAGAAATCCACCTATCTAGGAAGGTTTCACAGTACAACTCGAATTCAATCATTTCTGGGTGCTCTGGAAGGTTATCCTCTAGTATTTCGTCCCTAACCACAATGCCCATGTCTCCCCATTGAGGTGGCAATGTATGGATAAGGTTGTTAACAGCTTGAAGGGGTATAATCTCATGTCCTACACCATTTGCCACAGTCCACCTTGCGAAGACTTCCTCCACAATCTCAATAAGTGTGTGAGTTAGGTCTGCCTCATAATTCTCATAGGCTTGGATAACTGTCGCCCTATGGTTTAGAACAACCCTACTAGCCGTTGTCTTGTTAGCGGTCTCTACAATTCTAACCATGTCTGTCACATATAAGTCAAGTCCAATTATGTTTAATATCTTATTAATGATCACACTTTGTCTTTTATGCTCGCATAATTCATGATAAAGTAAAATGTTATAATTCTATCGAAGTTGACTAAAAGTGTGCAAGAAAATAATTCATAAATGGAAGCAAATATGTTTGTCATCATGCTCATAATTTATGCTAGAATATAGCATTTCATTTCATTTCAAACATTTCTTGAATTAAATATGAGAATGTATATGCTCAAAGTAAACATTTTACGTACTTTCAGTCCATCAGATGGTAGTTGATTGGCGAATGTTAGGTGCCAAGAACCTTGTTCAAATTCATTTTTGTTAACTAGTTGACCAGTAGACACGATGTCTTTGAACTGTTCTGTCATTTATGGAAATGATGATATACTTCACATGGGATTCTTCTTAACACATTTAAATTCTCATTATTATGTTCGTTTTGGTCATGAACATACACTTGGTTCTGTGAGAGTTCACAAGAATTTTTCCCCACACAATTCTCTTAGAAGCTGTCCCACTTCTCTCTCACATAGGTGATTTCTTATTGCAAGTAACCCGCATTATTTGGCTCGAATTTCAACGAATAAGAATCATTAAAAGCATATTGCTTATCCTTTCGATGCTTTTTCAACTAACTCTCTATTCAACCGTTTGGTTGTTATCTTTTGACTTTACGTAGTCAATAGCGATAGGTCCAGTTGAGAGTAGTTGCCTTATGGTATTGTGCCTACGATGTATATGTCTAGACTTACCATTATACATGTTACTCTATGTCCTTCCAATTGCTGATTGACTATCACAATATATGCAAATTGCTAGCACGGGTTTTGACCATCTTGGAATATCTTCTAAGAAGTTGTGTAACCACTCAGCCTTTTCACCACATTTATCTAAAGCTATAAACTCAGATTCCATTGTAGATCTGGCTATAATAGTTTACTCAGAGGATTTCCAGGATATGGCTGTTCCTCCCAATGTGAACACAAATTCACTAGTGGACTTTGAGTCTTTTATATCAGATATCCAATTAGCATCACTATATCCTTCAATAACTGCAGGATATTTGGTATAGTGTAGTCCAAAATTACGAGTATATTTAAATTCAGCAAACGGTGCTTTAAACTCACCACCTCTATCGCTTCTCAACACCTTAATTTTCTTGTTAATTTTATTTTCAACTTCATTCTTATAGAGAATAAATTTCTCTATCGCTTCATCCTTACTTTTTAGCAAATATACATAACAATATTTTGTTCTATCATCGACAAAAGTAATGAAGTACTTGTTGCCACCTCTTGTTTGTACAAATTTTAAGTCGCATATGTCACCATGAATTAAATCAAGTGATTTTGTATTCCGTTCAATTGATTTAAATGATGACCTTGTCAATTTGTCTCAACACAAGTTTCGCACTTATGTTTGTAATCAATATGAAACGCGGGTATGCATTTCAAGTTAACTAGTCTACGTGAAGTATCGTAGTTAACATGTCCTAGTCTACCATGCCACACATTGGAAGACTCAAGCAAGTAAGTTGAAGAGTTTACTTTATTCATTCTTGGTTTAACAACCATTACATTTAGTTTAAACATACCATCAGAAACATAGCCTTTTCCGACAAACATTCCACTTTTTGACAAAATAACTTTGTATGACTCAAATACAATACGAAAACCATGCTTATTTAAAAGCGACCTGGACACAAGATTCTTGCGGATATCCGGCACATATAGCACATTGTTAAGAGTCAACTATTTTCCCAAAATCATCTTTAGAACCACCTTTCCTTGACCCTTGATTTCAGAAGTTGCTGAATTTCTCATAAACAATTTCTCTCCATTCTCAATTACTTCGAAAGTCGTAAATAGTTCTTTATCATAATGCACATACCTCGTAGATCTGGTGTCAATCATCGCTCTTTTGGGTTTGAACCCACCATATTCACTTCAGAAATGATGACTACAAGATTCATTTCTGACACATCATGTGCAATGTAGTCAACTACATTTGTTTTTTTCTTCTTATTTGGCAATCTGCATTCTGAAAGTTTGTGCCCCACTTTATCACAATGGAAGTATTTTCCTTGAAACTTCTTTTTAGAAATTCCACATTTAGGTCCTAGTTTGGTCATTTTGCCACTGGATGACCCAGGCTTATTTTTGTAGGTCTTACTGCTTTGACCATGCTCCACAACATTAGCTTTAACAACATCAGGATTGAACCCCTTCTTCTCGGAACTCTTGTTGTCTTCTTCAATTCAAAGTATAACAATCAATTCTTCTACGTTCATTTCCTTATACATTTGTGCTTTAGATAATTCTTGAAATCTTTCCATTTATGGGGCAATTTTTCAATAATTGCAGTCATTTGAAAAGTTTCACTCAATATCATCCCTTCGGCATGAATTTCGTGAAAAATAACTTGGAGTTTGCACTTGACTGATTTCGATTTTGGAGTCCACCATCTTTTAATACAAGAATTGGCCAACAATAAACTTATTTGCCCCGGTATCCTCAGTCTTATATTTTCGATCCAATGACTCACACAGCTCTTTAGCAATTTTCATAGTACTATACACATTGTATAGCGAATCTGCTAAACTGTTCATGATGTAGTTTCGGCACAAAAAAATTCGAATGTTTCCTCACATAAGCGCACTAACAGCTTGAACATCTCCCACACCCTCTTGGAGTTTTGGAACACTTTCAATCAAAAATCTAGCAAGATTCAAGGTGGTCAGATAAAATAACATTTTACGCTGCCACCTATTGAAATTCAAGCCATTGAATTTCTCCGATTTTTCACTATGATTAATCGAAATAGTAATGGTATGGCCAGTTGTTTGATTCACCACATGCCTTAGCAGTCTAGCCATAGTCTGAGCCACAACAGAACTTGACCCTTAAGCCATAGCAGAGCCCACGGCCTGATTTTCATTACCACAGCTTGGGTTACATCCATATTGGTTGAATCAGTTGCCATTTCTGAAAATGAAACAAATATTAGTTTTCAATAAATCAAGGGAAAATTGCAACCACGATACCATACCTTTCAACTTTGTGTAGACTTTGCCCAAACATTTGATTTGTGCCACTCACGGTACCAAACCTTCAAAAAATTCACAGGTCAAGTTGGAATGGATGGAAACCTTTTAGTTTGACTGTTAATTGACTCCACAAAAGACAAAATGGTAACTTCATAATTTTAACATGAAAAAAAGAAAAGAAAACCCTATTATCTTTTCCAACTAACCACCTCACCTCACTTCATAATTATAAAACATATATATTCATTTTCCACTCTCAACTAACAACAAAATTGAAATCCGTTTCTCTTCAAATTTTTCGATCTCTGAAATCTATTTCTTCTTTATTTTTTCTGTCTAGAATTAACCTATTGGATGGCAAATCCAGCAGAAGTTTCAGCAATTGGACAAATTAGAATGCATCTTCTTGGAGAGTTTTATCCAACAGAGCTTTCATTTGCTACTGAGGTCGAAAGAACTAGTAGCGTAAATTCATCATTTTCAAGCTCTCACTCTCAGTATTCAGTTTCGATTTCTGATTATTTCATGGATCTTGAGCAGAATGAATTTGATTTTAGCGACTTTTCAAGTCCCGAGTCTGTAGATTTGGGGCAAAATCAATTAAATCCACCAATTATAGACCTCACTACACCAAAGGTGCAAACATTGACAGAGGGGAAGCCTTCTTTGAAGATTGAATTGCCAGTGGTGAAGAAAGTCGACATGAACGACTTCTTCGAGTCGACTCAGTTGAACTCAGTGGCGAAGTTGCAGGCCAAATCCATTGTGGAGGAGAAGAATCATTACAGAGGAGTAAGATAGGGGCGGTGGGGAAAGTACGCTGCGGAGTTCAGGGATCCTAAGCGGTGGGGCTCACGTGTCTGGCTTGGGACATTCGACACTGCCATCGAAGCCGCCAAAGCTTATGACAGAGCGGCATTCAAGATAAGGAGGGAGGCGGTGGTACCAACAATGTGCTGGTCGTCGTGCCAACAGTTTTGGTTTTGGGTTGGATGGGGGCGGGGTGAGGTGAGATGAGGTGGTTGGAGAAGATAATAGGGTTTTATTTTTTCTTTTTCATGTTAAAATTATGAAGTTACCATTTTCTCTTTGTTGATTTGGTCAAAATAATTTTTTGGAGTCAATTAATAGTCAAACTAACGTTTTCCATTCATTCGGACTTGACCTACGAATTGTTTTTTAGGTTTGGTACCGTGGGTGACACAAATCAAAGGTTTGGGCAAAGTCTGCAAAAATTTGAAGGTTTGGTACCGTGGCTACAATTTTCCCATAAATCAATATTAATTTTTCAATAAACCAAATGAAACAATTTATCTATAATAAAAATATGTTTTAAGTTTATTAGAAAAGTGTTTCAAGTACTTAGATACCGGTTTTACACACTGGATATCGGATTTAAACACTAAATGCCAAATTTACAGCTTAGATACCATATATGCAGAATGGATACCTGATTTACAGCTTGATATCAAATTTTCAGTTTGAATAGCGTATATGCAGTAGGCTTAAATACCGTATTTAAACATACTGTTTTTCATATTATAACATATTAAATTATATATATAGCCCCTGTTTGACTCCCATTAATTTCTCATTCTCATTTTTCATTTCAACTACACATTCTCCAAATAAAATAATATTACACATAAATTAAAAAAATTTCGTCAGTTTTCCACCACACATTCTCACATCAATCACTATTCCAAAATTTATATTCTCCTCAAAATTAGATTCAAACACACAATAACAAATTCAATGATTTGTTAATTACAGTAAGAAATAACAAGTAAAAAAAATAATGAAGAAACAGTAGTAAACTTTAACCTGAGGCCTGTGTTACACACAGTTTCCTTAAAACAAATTCGCCCCATCATTGTACGTGATTGAAGTATAATTTAAGTGTCTGCCTCCCAGGATACAACGGTAGAACAGTAGAATCTGAGCACCACTAATTTTACTCCGGCGAACTGAGTTAGTGCCCGAACAATATCACCAGAAAGACTGAATAGAAACTGAAAAGCAGACAAACTCAAACTGTATGCAAATGAGTTTTCAGATGAAACTCGTGGGTTCAAAATTGGAAAAATCGAGATATATAAAGACTTCGATCTTGTAACTTGCCATTCACATCATGGCAATTACCACAGGAGTTTCAACAGTTTCAGAAAATAAAAAGTCCGTTGAAAAAAAATATAGCAAAACATGGACACTCCTAAGGGGCCAATTTTGCTCCTTTCGGTCCGACCTTCGTGTACGCAGGTCGCGTCCGCACACAAGGTCAAGGTCCGAAACCTATTTCAATCCATGATTTGCCACCCCTCTGCCGCCGCGCATGGAGCGAGCCTCTATGCTACACATGATTACACCATTTTAAAGTGTAATCTTTTATAAATTGGTTTTAGTTTTCATCCACTTCCTATGTGGGACAAACACATTTTTTAGTTTCCCACGAACATAAACTTTTTTAAGTGGCACACTTTGAGCTTCAATTTTTCATTCACCCAAGCATCAATTTTGGCAAGTAAATATATGATTTCGATATACTCACGGAGGAGAACACAAATCAATTTTTATTTTCCAAAATAACCAAACAGATCTCACTCAAAAATTATGTCAAAGTCAGCTATATACTCATTTTAACATATTTTACAGCTCGACACATGACATGAAGAGTCATTTTTTCCCCTGTACAAACAACAGCAAATTTGAAATATATAGACTGCATGCTACATAAGAAAACAAGTACATGACTATTTGTGTTTTGAAAAAATCAAACTGAAGATTATGTTATCAACTGGAACAAATAATTTGGACATTAATTACTAAACGAACACTGTTGCTTCTCACCGAGAATTAAGAGGAATAGAACGAGGATAAAAACATAAATCCTAGACACTTAATATCTAGTCATGAAATCAAGAATTAAAGGCAATTGTTCAACCATAAACTATACCCTTGTTTGAGCTATATTCTTTTAAAACTTATTTTTCCCTAAAGTCATTGACCACACATTCTCCCAATAAAATAATTTTACAGTAAACTCGTAACTTTTGCATACTTTTTAACCACACATTCTCCAAAAAAAATCACATTTTACGAAATCTATTCTCAAAAAATGAGGCTAAAAAGGGGGCTATATTGAATATTAATGACTCACAATCTGTGTTGTGTATGGAAATTATACATCCAACTTGTCTTCCTTAGCCATGTGATTTGGAGGAAGAATATGGAATTCTTCTATCATACGAATGCACTCTTGAACTGACTTGACCAGTCTCGAATCACTATAATGGACCCGACACATGTCGTGCACTGATGGTAGATACAACTAAGTGTCGTATCCACCATCAAGGTGACTTTGACCTGTTTTAACTGTGACATACTTCTATAAAAAATTTGACATAGTTTTCCTTGTATTATGAACTAAAATCTCCTGAACAATAATCAATATTCTCAAACCAACACATATAATTTAAAACAAGGTACACCATCCCCTCAAAACTCAAACTATTCAAAATACAATACTGTGAAGTCAATCTTTACTAATATTTTAAAAATAAAAGTCCCAAATATACTCAAAATACCCAATATGCAGTGAGCCCGTGATATGGATACATGAATTACAGTTTAACTTTTCTAAGAAAACATACGTGTGTCCCAAAAGAAATATGAACTATGTAAATTGACAAAATAAGTCATATGATTAATGACAAAGTGTGGCTCAACTCGATGGATCAACAAGCTCCAATGCTACTCAATTCAGCTACTATCTGATAAGGAAAGAGTTAACAAAATATATGAGCTTGTAACTCAGTGAGTGGATAGTTTGCATATAAGTATATTTTTCCTGTTGATACATAATTACTATAAAGCTTCCTTTACTCTTATAATTTTAAGAAATTCAGACGTTTGGTACTAACTTTTAAAATTGAAACATGATAGAATCATAAAATCCTTTGTTCTTTATTCAAAATAACCAACTCTAAAGTATAACCAATATAGATAATCTGATATCTATGAGAATCTATGAAATACTGTAGTTACTCAATACCATAAGTTGAAATCTTTATTCAGCGAATTGAATAAATTTAATTCTATAATATGAAATCTGATAAGTTGTAGTAATACTGAAAAAGCATACCAAAAAGGTACACAAAATAACAATACTCATGCATCGATTAATACTGATATACATGGCAAAATTATTAAATTCTAAAATTTTCTAATTTTGGACTTCTGTAATTCTAGTCATACGCACGTAGAGCTGCCTGAAGACTATGATCTAGTCATACACTATGAAAACACATCAACAATAGTGTAGAGCGGGTAAAATCACCATAAGTGTCGTACACTGGTGTGTACTGTCGCAGGCACCCAAAAGTAATACCTTAACCTCTAAAACTAATGTAGTAGTGGAAGTTAGGGTCTTTGCCACAAAGGGTATGTAATTCAATATATTATGCTTCGTACAATGATTGGAGGGTTTTTGTATGCAAACAATTATAAATAACGCAATTCATGAATATGAAAATTAAATTAACTAAAACAATCAAAAGACTAATATTGATCTAAGTCCACATCCACCGTTGGAAATCCACAATTGATCACAGATGCAAGGATAATTCAATTCATATTTCAAATATTCACCATTGGGATGAATTCCTATTTCTCCTTAATCTTAGTTAGTTAGAAACTAGAGTTCTAATTAACCCTAATTATTAAATAATCTCAAATCAGTACTCAAAATTCAATTTAATAACAGTTTTACACAATTGAGAAATCGATGAACTAGATAACACAAAGACCAACGGTTGCATTCAATCTCTTTAAACATTCTTCTTAAGATTCAATAACCTCTATTGCAGAAAATCATCAAAACCTAGTGCTTCACAAGTTAAAGGAATCAAACAATTACAAATTTGATATTTAACTTAGCAGTAGATGGTAACAAATAGCGAACTAGTATGCCACCTAGCAACTGAATATAACAATTATGGAAATATTTCTAGAAGAATATTCAATACTCAAAAACATGAAATTAAACTAAAAAAACCATTTAGATTTCTCACAATATGTGGTTCCGGGGATTTAATCTCCTTCGACCAAGTATACAAGTTTAGTTACGATTCATGAATCTAAGAGAGAAATAATGAAGAATGGAGTTTTTAGGACTCACATACGTTTTGGGTCGAGTTTGGTATTTAAAGGATGCCAAAAAGATTGCATTGAATTGTTACCAAAACAAAAATAAGGAAAATTGGATCTTTTCCCTTTTACCCTTGAGGCGTGGGCCTAGTGCAATAGCTCTAAGTATTTTTGTCATAATTTTCTTGGAAGCCTCAGGCGACGGATTTTGGTCTGGGGCGTCTTGCCTAATTTTCGGCAGCTGAATAGTTCTCAGTATTTTTGTCATAATTTTCTTTCCCGATATCCGATTGAGACGATGTTGGAAAGATAACTCAAATGGCTACAACTTTTATTCAAATATAATCTTCCAATTCGATAGTTTTCCATGTCAAGCATAAGTCTCAATATGAGGCTGAAAATTGGTTCATAACTTTTTTGATTGGAAATTGATGTGTGATCATACTTTGACGATATTTCATCCCTTTGATGTCTCCTTTCATCCATTTGACCTCTAACACTTTCAAATCTTCATCGTGGGATTCCACATAACTTTTGAGTATTTGCATTTCGGTTCCCAAACTTCGTTTTCTTTCCTTTTGGCCCTTGTTCACTTCTTTCTTCTAAATTACGCTATATTCATATAATTGTCACCTAAATCAAAATATAAACGTAATGAGTACATTTTGGCACTAATTAATCATGCAAGCACATAAAAAGGAGGGAAAAATATGCATTTTACATTCCTATCATACTACATATCATCAACAAACTAATGGTCAGGCGGAGGTGTCAAATCGAGGAAATCAAATCCATTATTGAGAAAACGGTTTGCTCGGATAGAAAAGATTGGAGCTTGCGCTTGAATGAGGTTTTATGGGCATACAAAACCGCATACAAGACACCCATAGGTATGTCACCCTACTGGTTAGTGTTTGGGAAACCATGTCATCTTCCAATGGAGTTAGAACACAAAGCTTACTAGGTCGTCAAGAGTTTCAACATGAAGATGGATGAGAGTGGAGAACACATAAAGTTGCAACTTCAAGAGCTAGATGAAATTCGCAATGATGCCTATGAGAGTGCAAGAATTTATAAGGAGAAGGCAAAGGTTTTCCATGACAAGATGATCTCTAGGAAGGAATTTGAAGTTGGTCAAAAGGTCCTCCTATACCAATCGCTACTTCTTCTGTTTCCAGGTAAATTACGTTCCCGTTGGATTGGAACTTTTATTATTACTAATGTCTTTCCTCATGGTGTAGTAGAAGTTCAAAGTCTGGAAACCTCAAAGGTATTTAAGGTGAATGGTCATAGGCTCAAACCTTTACATTGACACATGCATACACGAACATGATTAATGCCATCTTTGTTACATAAATAAGCTTCATTAGCCAAATAGCTGACCCTGTCATTGAACCTTCCATTGTTGAGCCCCTTTGAGCCTTATTGTCTTTTCTTTGTATAAATTCACATTACAAGTTTTAAACTGGAAAAATAATGTCTTTACCCAAACTTTAGAGCTAGTGAAATATTGTTGAACGTCATGAGAAGTGTGGGTATGCAAGAAAATTAGTGGGAGGATATCAAGATTTATGGCAATGCTATTATTGGTGAATTGGAACAAATTTTATATGTCAATTCAGGGAGCTCCATTATTGGTATATAATTTGGAGTTTACATTGTGCAAGAAAAGCAAAAGAAGAAGAAGAAGAAAAAAAATGAATGATTGAAAGAAAAGAAAAGAAAGAAAAAAAAACTACGTGGTGGAGGAGAGTGATTTTAATTTTGAAAAAGATTTATATTCATAACTCTTCTTATATCTCAAGAAAGAGTCCGTATGATTCTTGTAAAGCGTGTGATCTAAGTGGTGTCAAATGAAAAGATATGCAAGCATGTGGTAACCATCTCTATTGGATTGAATTTTAGTGAAACACTTACCCTTTAAACACATGAGAGTTGAATGCTTATATTCGTGAGGGTCTACAAGTTTAGTTTACTCCGCCTTTATATGAAAATGCTCCTAATTGATTATGAGTTGTGTGAGAATGTTTATTCATGATGTGTTATGTGTTTTTAGGAAGTCTGCTTGTTCTATATTCATGGCATTACGACCTGGTGTTTTTGGGGATTAAATTTGAGTTTTGCCCGAGGACGAGCAAAAGCTAAGTGTGGGAGAATTCGATATGAATGTAAAATGCATAGTTTTTCCTCTTTATTTAATAGGCTCGTATGATTATTTTATGTACTTATTAATCTCACATTTTGATTTAGGTGGCAATTCTATTGATATGGCGTAATTTGAAAAAATAAGCAAACAATGGCCAAAAGGAAAGAAAACGAAGTTTGGGGGTCGAAATGCAAATACATAAAAGTTGTGTCAAATCAAATGATGAAAATTTGAGAGTCAATTGGTTGAAAGAAGACATCAAAGAGATTAAATATAGTCAAAGTATGGTCACACATCAATTTCCAATCGAAAAATTAAACACCAATTTTCAGCCCCATATTTTGACCCATATTTGACATGGTAAATGATTGAATTGGTAGATGATACCTGAAAAAGTTGTAGAAATTTGTGTTAGCTTTCTAACTCATCTTGAATCGCCTCAATCCGATATTGGGAGAGAAAGTTATTTCAAAAATACTTAGAGCTGTTCAACTACCGAAAATTAGCTGAGGCGCGTTCCCTCGCCTACAGAAAAGACATAAATTGTTGAATTGCATACTCTTCATGGGATTGACCCTTATTTCCATTACTACATTAGTTTTAGAGGTTTAAGGATTATTTTTGGGTGCCTATGACAACACATCAAATTTTGACGTCGTTACCGATGAGTGGTGTTAATTTATTTTTGTGCTTCTTTATTTGTTTATTTTATTTTTTTAAAAAAAAATCATAATTTTCTAAGTTTTTAGGTATTTTATTGTTTTTGAAAATTTTAGCATAGAATTTTATTTGTCTTTCTTAATCTAGCTTTCTCTTAATTTATTTTTCATTTGTTCTTTTTGTTTATGCCGGCAACTCATTCTTTTAATCAAAGTGATTTGCAGTACAATTCAGAAATTGAGAGAACTTCGCCCAGCTTAAGGAGTAACATCCAACAAAATCTTGAAAAAAGCAATCTCAATCCCAACAATCCATTTGCAAGTGATTTTGAGTTTAAAGGAGAAGGAGCTATGGCCGAAAATAAGACTTTGAAGGAACTTGCAACACCTACATTGAATCAACAACATTTATGCATAACTTTTCCTATTTTAGATGCTAGTATTACATTTGAGCTTAAATCTAGACTAATAGACCTTTTGCCCACTTTTCATGATCTTGCAGGTGAAGATTCTCATAAACATCTGAAAGAGTTTCATGTGGTCTGTACGAATATGAAACCTACGGGAATTACTAAATAACAGATTAAGCTGAGAGCCTTTCCATTTTCTCTAAAGGATTGGCTCTATTATCTACCATCGGGAAGCATTACCACATGGGATAGAATGAAGAAGTTGTTCTTAGATAAATACTTTCTAGCTTCGAGGGTAGTAAATATTAGGAAAGAAATTAGTGGTATCAGACAAGATCATAGGGAATCTCTACATGAGTATTGGGAGTGGTTCAAGAAATTGTGTGCAAGTTGTCACCATCATCAGATCAGTGATCAACTTCTCACACAATACTTCTATGAAGATCTTCAACCCACAGAAAGGAGCATGATTGACGCTGCAAGTAGATGAGTTTTGGTTGATAAAACTCCCGAAGGAGCGAGGAACTTAATTGCAAACATGGCATCCAACTCTCAACAATTTGGAGCTAGATTTGATCCCCCTTCTAGACAAGTTAACGAGGTAAATATCTCATCCATTGAACAACAAATAGCTAATCTAACTACTCTTATTCGTCAAATGGCCAAAGGTAATGTGCAGACAGCGAAGGTTTGCGAAATTTGTTCAGTGGTGGGACATCCAACTAAAGCATGCCCAACTCTTCAAGAAAAACCCACGGAACAAGTTAATGCAGTGGGTGGCTTCCTTGAAAAACCACAAAGGAATTATGATCCTTTTTCAAAGACATACAACCCAGGATGGAGGGATCATTCTAATCTTAACTATGGAAATTCACAATCAAATCAACATGTTGCTCAAAATCGCCCAAACTTTCAAAAATATAGGCAGCCATACCCACCTAGATAACAACAGGACCAATCTGCTAACTCTAAAATGTCTTTAGAAGATATTGTTAAATTTCTTGCAACTAACACTTTATAATTTCAACTGGAGACCAAGGCTAGCATTCAATGTTTGGAGAATCAAATGGGTCAAATGGCTAGCGCGGTCAATCGGCTGGAATCACAAAGTTCAGGAAAGATACCCTCTCAAACAGTAGTAAATCCAAGGGACAATGCAAGTACAATTATATTAAGGAATGACAAGGAAGTGGAAACCCCAGTAAATGAAGTTCCTACATCGTCAGAATAAGATAAGGAGAAAGACATGGACATCACTGTGGAAAAGAGTAACCCAACTGAGGATGATACACCAAAACGTAAGTTTCCACCACTATCTGATTATGAATCAGTAGCCCCATTCCCTCAGGCTTTGATAGAATCTAAGAAAAATGATCCAAATAGAGAGCTTTATGAAACCTTTCGAAAATGTGAGGTGAACATTCCCTTGTTGGATGCTATTAAACAAATACTCTGTTATGCTAAATTTTTAAAAGAATTGTGTACTATTAAGAGAAAGCAGAAATTGAAGTGGTGTGAAAAGGTGAAAGTTGGAGAAAACATATCTGTAGTCATTGAAAGGAAACATCCTACAAAATGCAAAGACTCAGTTATGTTTACTATCCCTTCCATGATAGGTAACACCGGCTATCAGAAAGCCATTTTAGACTTAGGAGCTTCTACAAATGTCATGCCATATTCCATTTATGCTTCTTTGAAATTTGGCCCCTTAACTGAAACGGGTGTGGTAATTTAATTAGCTAATAGATCAAATGTCTACCCAAAGGGTGTGATTGAGGATGTCCTTATACAAGTTAATGACTTGGTTTTTCCTGCTGACTTTTATGTGGTTGATATGGAAAACAGTGATCAAACTAGCCCTATCTTGTTAGGAAGACCATTCTTAAAAACATCCAAAACTAAAATTGATGTTCATAGCGGTACATTGACCATGGAATTTGATGGTGAGGTAATTACATTTAATATCTATTATGCTATGAAATTTCTTATTGATGATAATGTTGTGTATTCTATTGATGTAATTGATGATCTAACACATGATTTTTTGAACTTAATTGGAAGGATGAGTGGGAGGTTACTATCTATAAGAGTACAGAGAAAGAGAATGATGAATTAACTTTGAATCCCAGCTTGCGAGAAGCTATTGATATGTTTAACATTCCTCCAAAGTTACAACAAGCACGTAAGGGTTTATATGTTGATTTGCCTATTTTTAATGAAAAGATTCTACCTTCTGTTGTGCAGACCCCAATTCTGGATTCGAAACCTCTCCCTACTCACCTTAAATATGTATTCCTTAGAGATTACAAAACATTGTCAGTGATTATTTCCAACAAACTGACTACATTGCAAGAAGAAAAATTGGTGGAGGTCCTCAAGGAGAGTCGAACAGCCATTGGATGGACAATCGTAGACATCAAGGAATCAACCAATCTACCTGCATGCATCACATTTTGCTTGAAGAAGAAGAAAAGCCTTCATGTCAACCTCAACGAAGATTGAATCCGCCCATGATGGATATAGTAAGAAAGAGGTCCCCAAGCTTTTAGAAGTTGGCATGATTTATCCCATCTCTGATAGCAGTTGGGTCAGTCTAGTTCAAGTAGTTCCTAAGAAGACGGGGATAACTATAGTGAAGAATCATAACGATGAATTGGTTACCACCCATGTTCAAAATGGGTGAAGGGTTTTTATAGACTATAGGAAATTAAATAATGTGACCCGAAAAGATCACATTCCTTTACCATTTATTGATCAAATGCTTGAAAGGTTAGCAGGTCATTCTTACTATTATTTCTTGATGGCTATTCAGGTTATTTCCAAATTACAATTGCCCCAGAAGATGAAGAAAAGACAACCTTTACATGTCCCTTTAGAACATTTACATACCGACGCATGCCCTTTGGTCTTTGTAATGCTCCAACTACTTTTCAACTGTATTTGGTAAGCATATTTTTAGATTATATTTAGCATGTCATAGAGGTCTTTATGGATGATTTCACAGTCTATGGGGATTCATTTGATAACTGTTTGCATAACCTTGAGTTAATCCTTAAATATGCATGAAAACTAACCTTGTTTTGAATTCTGAAAAGTGTCACTTTATGGTAGAATAAAGTATAGTTCTAGGGCATGTTATCTCATCTAAGGGCATTGAAATAGATAAAACTAAACTTGATATTATTCAATCTCTACCTTACCTCGCTAGTGTGCGCGAGGTTCTCTCTTTTCTTGGACATACAGGTTTTTATTGCAGGTTTATCAAAGTCTTCTCCAAAATTGCACTATCCCTGTGCAAATTGTTACAAAAGGACATGGCTTTTGAATTTGATGACGCGTACAAAATGGCACTCGATAAGTTGAAAGAACTGTTGACTTCTGCACCAATCATTTAACCTCTGACTGGAACTTTCCCTTTGAAATCACGTGTGATGCAAGCAACTTTGCAGTGGGCGTCATATTGGGTCAAAGGATTGGAAAAGCATCTCGTGACATCTATTATGCTTCAAGAACTCTAAACGATGCCCAGAGAAACTACACCACAACTGAAAAAAAAAAACTCTTGGCTATTGTTTTTGCTTTAGAAAAATTCCATCCTTATTTACTTGGTACTAAAGTGATTATTTACTCTGATCATGCAGCAGTGCATTACTTGATGACAAATAAAGAGGTGAAACCAAGACTAATATGAGGGATACTTCTTCTGAGTGAATTCAACCGGGAAATCAAAGACAACAAAAAAAAAACAGAAAGTAGTGTTGTAGATCATTTAAGCCGTTTAATTAACGTGGATGATGAACTCCAATTGCAAGAAACCTTCCCTGATGAGCAATTATTTTCTACAACCACAACTTTACCATGTTATGTAGACATTGTAAATTTTTTGGTTGTTAACACTTTACCTTCTAATTTGTCTAAAGCTCAAAGAGATAACTTAAAGAGTGATGCAAAATATTACGTATGGGGTGATCCATACTTGTGGAAGCATTGTGTAGATCAAGTGAAGGTGTGTTCCTAAAAATGAGATTACTTCCATTATCACCTTCTGTCACTCTTATGCTTATAGAGGACACTTTGGAACAAAAAGGACAGCAAGAAAAGTGCTTGAATGTGGTTTCTATTGGCCATCATTGTTTCGAGATGCCTTCTCCTTTTGTAAGTCATGCAAAAACTATCAAAAAATAGGTAATATATCTCAAAAGACTGAAATGCCACAAACTATTATACTTGTTTGTGAAATCTTTGATGTTTGAGGCATTGATTTCATGGGACCATTTCCTATCTCTTTCGGTTTTACTTATATTTTGCTTGATGTGGATTATGTTTCGAAATGGGAGAAAGCCAAAGCCACCAGAGCTGATGATTCTAAAGTTGTTACAAATTTTATCAAGTCTAATATATACTCCAGGTTTGGGATTTTGAAAGCTCTCATCAGTGATCGTGGAACTCATTTTTGTAATCTAACTGTGGAAGCTCTATTGAGGAAATACCATGTCACCCATAAGGTGTCAACAGCATATCATCCACAAACTAATGGTCAGGCGGAGGTGTCAAATCGGGAAATCAAATCCATCATTGAGAAAATGGTCTGCCCGAATAGAAAATATTGGAGCTTGCACTTGGATGAGGCTTTATGGGCATACAGAACTGCATACAAGACACCCATCGGTATGTCACCCTACCGATTAGTGTTTGGGAAACCATGTCACCTTCCAGTGGAGTTAGAACACAAAGTTCACTGGGCTATCAAGAGTTTCAACATGAAGATGGATGAGAGTGAAGAACACAGAAAGTTGCAATTTTAAGAGCTAGAGGAAATTTGCAATGATGCCTATGAGAGTGCAAGGATTTACAAGGAGAAGATGAAGACTTTCCATGACAAGATGATCTCTAGGAAGGAATTTGAAGTTGGTCAAAAGGTCCTCATATACCAATCGCGGCTTCGTTTGTTTCCAGGTAAATTAAGTTCTCGTTGGATTGGACCTTTTGTTATTACTAATGTCTTTCCTCATGGTGTAGTAGAAGTTCAAAGTCTGGAAACCTCAAAGGTATTCAAGGTGAATGGTCGTAGGCTCAAACCTTTCTATGAAGATCTTCAGGTGGAGAATGTGACACAATTGGATTTCGAAGACCCATTCTATGCCGGTTGAAGGAAAAAACAATAAGTCGAGTCAAATACAATAAACAAATGCACTGCTTGGAAGACAACACAAGGGGAGTTCGTTCCTTTCTCTTCTTTTTTTTTCCGTATTCCTTTGTTATTTTGTGTTATTTTTGTCCTTTTCTTTGCATTGCACCTTACATTGGGTACACTGTATGTTTAAAGTGGGGGTTATTTAAATAGTTAGATTTATTGCATTTAAATTTTAAGTGAGTTTAATTTTACAAATTTTTGCATGATTTTTCATGAAAATGAAGTGAGAGTTAAATGATTGTTTTGGGTTATGTATGCTATTTGCTAGAATTAATTAGGCTTTCAAAGAATTCATAACATTATTGAATGAATAATCCTCCACCTTAGAGTTGATTAGTGGAGTTATTTTCTTTGAGGATGGTAGTAACTAAATTCTGTAGACAAAAGCCGGTGAGATTTTGAGCCTTTAGACTAGCACATCTACAATGGTCTCATTATTTTTTTTCATGTGTGATATTCTTCCATGGTTTTGTTCATCTAGAACTTGTCTTGATTCTCTTCAAGATCACATTGACACAAGCATGTACGAACATGATTAAGGCCATCTTTGTTACATATATGAACTTCGTTAGCCAAATAGTCAACCCTGTAACTGAACCTTCCATTGTTGAGCTCCTTTAACCCTTATTGTCTTTTTTTTTTGTATAAACTCACATTACATGCTTTAAATTGGAAAAACAATACCTTTTCCCAAGTCTTAGAGCTAGTGGAATATTGTTGAATGTCATGAAAAGTGTGGGGTATGCAAGAAAATAAGTGTGGGGGTATCAAGATTTATGGTAGTGCTATTATTGGTGAATTGGAACAAATTTTATATGTCAATTCAGGGAGTTCCATTATTAGTGTATAATTTGGAGTTTACATTGTGCAAGAAAAACAAAAAAAAGAAGAAAAAAATGAATGATTGAAAGAAAAGAAAAGAAAGAAAAAAAGATACATGGTAGAGGATAGTGATTTTAATGTTGAAAATGATCTATATTCATAACTCTTCCTACATCTCAAGAAAGAGGTCGATTTGTTTGGGATATATGCAAAATGAAGAAGCTATTATGTGGAGTGGTTGGTTTTACTTATCTTATGAATATATTTGAGTTAAGTCTATTCATCTTTGCTCCACTAGTTCGATGGCTGTTGAGTCACATATCCAAATATTTTCCACCTTAACCATAAGCCACGTTACAACCCTTGAAAAGTCCCTATGATTCTTGTAAAGCATGTGATTCAAATGGCGGTAAATGAGAAGATATACAAGCATAGGTAGAGCATCTCTATTGGAATGAATTTGAGCAAAACACTTACCCTTTAAACACATGAGAGTTGAGTGCTTATATCCGTGAGGGTCTACATGTATACTTTACTCCGTCTTCATATGAAATTGCTTGCTAATTGATTATGAGTTGTGTGAGAATGTTTATTCATGATGTGTTATATGCTTTGAGAAAGTCTGATTGTTCTATATTCATGGCATTACGACCTGGTGTTTTTGGGGATTAAATTTGAGTTTTACTAGAGAACGAACAAAAGCTAAGTGTGGGGGAATTTGATATGAATTAAAATGTATAGTTTTTCCTCTTTATTTAATACACTCGTATGATTATTTTATGCCAAAATATACTTATTACTCGTACATTTTGATTTAGGTGGGAATTCTATGGATATGGCGTAATTTGGAAGAAATAAGCGAACGATGGCCAAAAGGAAAGAAAACGAAGTTTGGGGACCGAAATGTAAATGCACAAAAGTTATGTCAAACCAAACGATGAAGATTTCAGAGTCAATTGGTTGAAAGAAGACGTCAAATGGATGAAATATTATCAAAGTATGATCAAACATCAATTTCCAATCGAAAAATTATACACCAGTTTTCAGCCTCATATTGAAATCCATGTTTGATATGGTAAATGATCAAATTAGAAGATGATATCTTGTGTTATCTTTCTAACTCATCTTGAATCGCCTCAATCAAATATCGGGAGATAAAGTTATGTCAAAAATACTTAGAGTTGTTCAGCTGTCGAAAATTAGCCGAGGCGCGCTCCTTTGCCTATAGAAGAGGCACGCGTCCCAAATCAAAAATGCCTCCCTTAAGGCTTCCAAACCCCCCAAGGCACACGCCCTAGGTTGTATTAGGCGCCCGTCTCAAGGATAAAAAGGGAAAAGATCCAATTTTTCTTATTTTTGTTTAATTACTTATGGAAACTTTTTGGACGCTTTTTTCTTGACCTGAATTCGACCAGAAGACACCAGAGCGCCTCCAACCTATTTTCTCTCGATTTTTCTGTGATCTATCATGTGTAACTAATGGTGTTTGATTAAAGGATACCGAAGCCTTAAAAAAATTATAACTGTGAGATCTACCTATTTTCATTGTTTAATTTATATTTTCAGTATTGAATATTCTCTATGCATAATTTTATAATTGTCATATTTGATTGCTAAGAGATCTATTAGTGAGATCCACCTATTTTCATTGTTTAATTTATATTTTCAGTATTGAATATTCTCTATGCATAATTTTATGATTATCATGTTTGATTACTAAGAGATCTATTAGTTTTTCAGATACTGCAATCTATAGCTAAGTTAAATCTCAAATCCGTAATTGTTTGAATCATTTAACTTGTGAAACACTAGGATTTGATAATTTTATGCGATAGATTTTATTGAATCTTAAGAAGAATGTTTAAATAGATTGAATGTAACTGCTAGTGTTTGTATTATCTGGTTCATCGATTCTCTATTGTTTAAAGTTATTATTAAATTGAATATTTAGCGCTGGTATGAGATTATTTGATAATTAGGGTAAATTAGAATGTTTGTTTCTGATTAACTAAAATTAAGGAGGAATAGGAATTTATTCCAACGATGAATATTGTGAATGTCGATTGATGAATGGTTATAGATCTTCAATGGTGGAAGTTGTCTTTGATCAAGACTCTTTTTATTGATTTAATACAATTCGTTAATTTACATTGTTATTTGTTATAAGATTGATTTCGTAATAAACAAACCATCCCCTCTCCAAATTGTTATACGAAGCATAAATTGTTGAATTGCACACTCTTCGTGGAATTGATTCTTACTTCCATTACTATATTAGTTTTAGAGATTTAAGAACTATTTTTGCGTGCCTACGACAGCACACCACTAATATTCTAAGCCAATGAAATGGTTTAACTGAACTAAATTTAACTTTTAGAAGAATTGCATATTTTAAAAAAATAACTTTATTCTAAAAATAATGCTTTCTAAATCAATCTTCTGAAGTAAATAACTTTTACAGTTTATATGATTTACTATAAGAAATATAATAACAATTATTTCATATAAGCTTGAGAACTACTGTAACATGAATAAGTTCTTATTTCAAAAAAAAAAAAAAAATAGATATCAACTCACTCAAGACAAGCTACAATCTAGGATGACCAAAGGCTTTTCCAATCTCTTCTTCACCATCTGAAATACGATGTAAAATAACTCATTTAACTACTATCAAATTGAGAAACCTTTAACATCTAATGATGGAATACTTAAGCTTAATTTCTCGATACATGAATAAATTCACCAAACTTCCTTTAAATCAATTGAAGCTAATTCTACTTTCTAGTCATTTCACTTATCTTTAATTTATCACCATTGCCCTCATCCCAAACAGAAAAGCAATTCATTCTTCAAATCTAGTGACAACCAGTAACCATATTCAACAAATTTAACTTTACATTCTAACTTATAAATCATTCTTCCAAATGAGTATTCTATCAACATAATCGTTTCTCTAAACAATTTTCATTCATGAACCCAATTAAAATTCTAGGGTTTGGCAAAAATGGTATTTCTTACCTTAATGTAAATGGAAGGTAATCAATCAAGGAATTTGAACTAACAGTGGTACTCCTTCAACTTAATCCGAAAATTAAACCTACAAATTAGAACCCTAAAAATTCAACATAAATTATTCCATAAAAACGTTACTTCTTTACCGCTTCAAGAAATGAAGACATTGAAGTCAAACTTCTGTTGGCACCTAACTTTCTTCCTTCTTTTCCCTTTTCTCTCTCCCTCTCTCTCTCTCTCTCTCTCTTTCTCTCCCTTTTTCCCACCATTTCAGCCTCTGTTTTCTGTCTTGTGCTTCGTACGTGTGTGTATAAAATGAGAATTGAGTTTCAATTGCCTAGTGGGGGCACTAAATCTTAATTGTAAAGGAAGTCCTCCAACCTTCATATAATACAACATTTGGTCCTTTAACTTCCTATAATAAACAAGTATATCCCCAACTTTAAATTTAATCTACCTTAAACACTCAAGTATTGTAAATTATAAAATAAACCCAATAAAATAATTTATTTCAATTAAGTCCCTAATTGACTCTGACTTTGACTAGTCAAACCTTTGATTTGTAATAAAATCTTGGCATTTGACTAATATAAAATGGGGTGTAACATGAACATTTTCAGGTGAGACGAGGTCAACTGCAACCTTTATGCATGACTGGAAAAGGGAAAACCTTTGAGATAGTGCTGTATATCCTAAAAGGAAAAAAAAAATAAACTACTCTCACAACTTTTGGTAACAAGAAATGAAATAGCATCGCAGTGCAAGGAAAATTGAATTCTATAAATAAGGGACCCATTAACACAAGAATGCAGATGCAGACAATCAATCAGATTTACCACAAAACTGAAATAGATATATGTGCTTTGTTAATTTTATTTTGCAAAACCATTTAGCACTTTGGTTACCTCTGAAATTCATCAGTTACAATTTAAAAGAGCAAATAAAAAATGTCCCCTTTAAGCTTTTTCTGCAAACTTCATAAAACTGCCAGATCAGTTCTTATCACTTCAATCTGTGCAAAGACAACAAAAATTAATTGAAAACAGTCGTGCTCAACCCTATTCAACTCAGTCAAATCATAAAATAGATCAAATTTTGAAAAGGAAGAAATACTGATTGATTTTTATAATTCTTGTTATTTTAGATCTAAAAAAATAGAAACACAAGTTTGATAACATCTTCCAACTGAACTATACTTCAAATTTACACCAAAATTGAGGCACACAATACCTTTAGTTCATGACCTGTAGTTACACTAGACAATTTGGAAAAAAAAAAAAAAAAGTTGGCCAAACCAGATCTAAATAAAACAACAGAAAAGCTTGGTTATATACGACCTAGTAATGAAATTTCAACCAAAAACAAGTCAAGTGTCATTAGAACTTTAGATTGGAGGCTTAAGTTAGTTCAGCTTTTCAATAGATTGTTTAAACTACCTGACTGAAGCCAATATAATTAGACTAGCTTCTCATGGAACTAGTCAAATCAAATGGTCCAAAATAGTTCCTAGTAGAAGTTCCTACGGTGTGGAAAGGATGAAAACCACGCAGAATCAAGTCTTCTAATTATGACTAGTTTTTGCCCCATGCAATGCACGGGTTGTGTTATTTTTAAGGTAATATTAGCGTCTTAAATGCTAAGAGTGGATGAGAGATTGTATTACAAAATTTTCATACATACATTCATATAAAAGAAATAAATTATCAAATAGAAAGACAAAATTTGACTGATCTAATTCAGCACTACATAATACATTGAAAGAATTGACTATAATGCAAGTTGCTGCTGAGGCTACAAGGATGACTATGTAGAGGCAAAAGTTGATGGTGGAAGTGTATGTTTAAGCTGCCTTAATAGATTGATCATTAGACTAATAGTTTGCTCTGTAGCAAGATCTTTACGTGCACATAGAACATATAGCAGAAGAAAGAGTTGATAGTCAAGTTGTGGACCCTACGAACAATACAGAATTTCTTTTGGAGCAAATGTTCAAAGATAGGAGAATTCTCTAAACATGCAAGACGAAAAATAAAATGATGACTTTCGGAGCATATTCATGTATATTAATGTCCAAAGATCCCCTAGTCAAGTGGAGGCTAATTATATTGTAATACTCTCTTTGGAATATCATACCACAATAGAATGCAAAGAAAGTTATTAAGTGGTCATACGGCGAGAACTAACCTCAGCAAATATAGCAACAACAATTTTGGGGAGAGATTGAATGTCAGGACCCAAAATTTCCCTATCGGACCTACAAGAGGAAAACCAGGTCAATGATAAACAGAAGGAATTTGTTTCCAAATAGCTAACACAAACTAATTTCTTTAGAACATAAACAATCCTTCTTTGTTTAATCAAGATTAGGAAAGCTTGCTTCGGAAAATAATAATTACCTGTTTGGAATGAGGAGAGCTATTAATTTCTCTGAGAGCGTTGGCCCCTCTCTAATGATTCTTGATCGAACCCCCCTTTCGAATCTTCGAAAAGCAATAGTAAAGTATTTGCATAATAATAAAGTTATGGAGTTGTGATTGTGTACTCCGTTGCAATTGATAGTAAACACAATTGAGTTGCAAACAAAAATTTAATCTTAACAATGATTAGAATTATGATTCACTACTGTAAGCATCGTTGTTATTGTTCTTAAAGTGAATTTATAATCCAACATATGCAAATGACTATATTTATTAGCATATTGACTAACCTCATCAGGCTTTTTTGCAGCCAGCAATGAGTTTGTGCCGCCACAGAAGACTTCAAATTCAATAGTCTTCGATACCTGCAAGAAAATAAAAAGTTGCCATGGAAGCATTGTCACAAACTTACGAACTGGAAGTTATTGCCATGGAAGCATTGTCACAAACTTACGAACTGGAAGTTATACTACTATATTTTGTATTTATGCCTACTAAAAATTTATTGGCAATGATTCCCAAGTGAGAAAGTCAAAACCTTTAGGAACATGATTACATACACAATATTATCTATTTATCCAAATAGTCCATAGCACACTGACCATTGTAGAACTTTTATATGCAACAATACTTCCTCCATAATCTTTGAGCGCATATTTAGCTTCACCAAGCAAGCGAAAAGCATCAGGGTCATTTGGCAAGTGACTGGAATTTTCGAGATATTCATATAACCTGTCCTAGTTGCTCAAACTTACTATTTGTTATATTGTGAAGATTACAAAATAGAACTTAGGTTCTCTATTCATTGTTATGTTTAACAACAGTAAATGAGTCTAGCGCTATTGTCAAATGAGTACAATAAGCTCTCATGCAAAAATTTGAGTAGAATATGCGACTTTCAGACTTGCTTTGATTGTTTACTTTTTTTTCCTTGCTTCTCTAAGATTAGTCTTCGCGTCCTATAGATTAGAATATATGAGCATTTTGAACACACATACGAACCATTACTCCCCAAATGGTTCTAAAACAAACTGATTGGAATAGTAATTTGAAGTTTCATTGTTTTAAAAGTCCACTTTAAAATCTCTGTTAGGATCCATTTTTGAAGGACAAAGAAAAATATAATGGTTAATGAATAAGTTTAGTACCTCTACGATAGCAACATGGAAGCTCCCAGTTGTTTTGGCAATTGCTAACGATGCTTCTCTCTCATTGCAAAAAGTGAAAATAATCCCTATTTTTTGCGTAATAATTTATCAAAACAAGGAAAGTTCGACTTGACATTACAAAATGTGACTCAACTCCATCAAAATCAGGCCTTCACACAGCAGCTGAAGCAGCCCAAAATGCTCTTCCAGGTCTGTGACACACAATAGCAGAGAATTAACGACTATCAATCGGTCTATAAAACTGAGATGAGCTTCAGAAATTACTTAATGGAAAATCGTAGGCAACAGTAAAAAAAAAGTCACTATATTGATTGTGTAAGCAGTAAGAGCTTTTCTTGTTAAAAATACACGACAGCCAACCATAGAGAAGACAATAAAGAAAGAAATAGTTTATGTAGTGTTGACAATATTAGCTCAACTGCTGAGAAAAAAATGAACCTTCAGAAAATTTCTTCCAATTCAAACGGGAATCTATGTGGGACACTCGTGATTTTTTCAAATTTAAAGAAGGCTGACTATGCAAAAGTAAGCAGCATCATGATTCTATATCGTATGGCTTAAATTATTCATTGCATGTGCACCACCTGTATATGCATGTGGATCTGGAAGTAAGATTATCTCAAATTTATGCTAGCGTACAAGTCGTTTTCACATTTCATGTGCTAAGAGTTAGAATTGCAAGGCAATGATAAAATGGATTTCGAATATTTCATTGCTTCAGCTGCTAGCTGGTTTATAGGTTACAAGAAGCTTCTAGAAATTACAGGTGGTGATTGATCTATATAATTAGGATGATGTAGGGAATCTATTTACAACAAGAAGTGGTGATGAAAAATCTGGTGCAACAGAAATTACAGCAAGGACAGAACCGTTAGTGCAAGGAGTGAGCTGGAGGTTGAGGTGGAATGTTGAAGTGTAAATTAATTCTTTACACCCTCCCTCAAGCTGGATGGTACTAAGGTAACTCCAAGCTTGTCTTTAAGGAAGTTGAATCTTGAATGAGTAAGACCTTTGGTTAAAAGATCAGCAATTTGATCGGATGATGGCACATATCTAACTTCCAATTCCTTTTACTTTTTGATTACAAATCTTGAGCACTTGAGACATCACTTGACTAGATGGATGTCCAAGTCTCTTATGCCATACATCTAATAGGGAATTTAAAGACTCTTGACATGACTCTTTACTACTATTTGACTATTGACTGGGACTGAGAGAGGTGAGATTGCAGTAGTGTTTATTCAGAGATGTAAGCTTTAGAGACTGACACTTTGAGGTTTGGTGAGCTAGATCCAGTTGATACAAGCCATCCTTAAGCTTCCCTTGCAGCAAGACTTCCCTCGTCAGCATGTCCTTCACAAAACAGCAATTAGAATGGAACTCCATATATACTTGATTATCAGAAGTTAGTTGGGAGACACTTATGAGATTTTTTCTTATCTCAGGAACAAGAAGCAATTTACTTAACACAAGTGTTTTGTCATTCAATGCTAGGATATGAGTGATGCCAAAATGTGAATGTAGCTTATTACCATTTCCAACCATAACCTTCTCCTTACCAGTGTATTCGGTTGAGGTAGTGATGTTTCCTTTATCTGCTGTAATGTGATTACTGCTCCAGTGTCAGGGAACCACACTGGATCACTTACAGTGCTTGGAGAGGCAATGAAAGCTGTTGGAGAGGGACTATAGTTGGTTCTCTGATTTAGAGATGTGCCTGAGTATCTTTCATCATATCTGAAATTACAGATATTGGCTTTGTGCCCAATTTTGCCACATACTTGGCATAGAGGCCTGTCACCACCATATGAATTTCGACCTGTGTTTCTGCCTCTTCGTCCTCCTCTGAAATTATTATAGTTGGTGAATCTTCCACCAAAGTTTGGTCTAAAGGATCTGAAGTGAGGTTGGTTGAAACCAGATCTTTGTGTGAAGTTGACTGAAGTTTGCTCAAGGTTGATACCTGCTAATTCGTTTCTAACTGAATTAAGGTGTTCAAGCCTACTTTTAAATGTCATGAGGGTTGATTGCAGTTCACCCCAAGTGATATTGTCACGACCGTTGATCTGGACAACAATTGTTGTGAATTCTTCATCTAGCCCAGCCAAAACTTGAGTAATCAGGTCAGGAAGAGGAATAGCTTTTCCAGCTATTTCAAGGTTGTCTGAGAGCGATTTTACTTTGTTCAAGTATTGGTCAATACTCATGGTCCCTTTCCTTGATTTTTGGAGTTCACCAATTAGGAAGGTGATTCTTGATCTATTTTGCACACCATAACTTTCCTTTATGGCTGTCCACAGTTCACTGGAATTGTTGGCTCCTATGACTCTCATTGCAATGTCAGGAGTCATCGAAGAGTAGAGCCAGCCCATCAGCAAAATTGATCAGTTGACATCTATTGATGAAATTCAGGATTTCTTGCCATTTCAACACTGGTGCCGTTTTCACTAGTGAGTTGAGTAGTTATGAATTCAGGGGGACACGTCTTTGTTCCCAGAATATAGCTCTCCAGGTTGTGACCATGGATTATAGGTAGAATCATATTCTGCCACAACAAGAAATTGTTCTTGTCAAGTTTTACCGAGACTACTTGAGTCAGATTTCCACCAAAGGGTGTGAAGGTGTTGCTTCCCTGCATTGGAGCAACTGAGTTACTTGACATGGATATAGGATCAGAGTTAGGAGCAGCATTTAGTGGGTTGCTTTCGGCGTTTGCCATGGCAGTTGCTCTGATACCAAGTTAGAATTGCAAGGCAATGATAAAATGGATTTCGAATATTTCATTGCTTCAGCTGCTAGCTGATTTATAGGTTACAAGAAGCTTCTAGAAATTACAGGTGGTGATTGATCCATATAATTAGGATGATGTAGGGAATCTATTTACAACAAGAAGTGGTGATGAAAAATCTGGTGCAACAGAAATTACAGCAAGGACAGAATTGTTAGTGTAAGGAGTGTGCTGGAGGTTGAGGTGGAATGTTGAAGTGTAAATTAATTCTTTACACTAAGGTACTAAACTAAGAATTACATTAATTCAGCAACACATGATAAAATCGTCTGCAAGCTCCCACTAAGATCAAGAAAATTATTTATGAACCTTATCCAACCTAATAGCACTTGGCTGTAAGGCACTAAATGATTTTTAATTCATGCTTCCAAAGACATGAGATAACAAACTTAAGACTCGTACCGAGTCCAAAAAGTTTGCCTTTGTTGTAATTTTCATTTGAACCAACAGAATAAACTTGAGCGCATGGCACTGCTGTACTTGTTTGTCTTAAGTCGGGGTTGAGCCAAAGTCGGCATTTCACTTAATTGGGCAGGTAACTAATCAGAATATTTTCACTATCCAACACAGGGCTCCATTACAAACAGTTCTGTTGGCCACCTACCTGCTAGGGTGTCAATGCACTCACTGAAAACAACTAAGTTTCAGTCCCCCACCCAATAGTCCTAACCACATATAGTCCACTATATACCTTTAGCTATTGTCCTAATTAATAACTACCGACTACTTACAAAATGTAGTATTTCAATACAGTATCAGATCCCAATGACTCATAATTAACCATGTCTTCATTAAAACATAAACATAGTTAAAAGAACGTGTACTAAAGATAGCTGAAGAACTCACTGTTGACGAGTGATTTTGATCATAGTCGTGATGATCATCAACATTGGCAGTTTTTGTAGTTCGAGTAGTTGAAGAGATGAGCTCTTCCTCATTTCCAATACTGGCTCTTGATGTGTCCCTCTTGTTTTGCTTTCTTATTTCTCTTATTTTTGAAAAATCCATGGAGTAGTCGGGCAACAGATCCTTTTGGTCCCATTCCCCAAATTGTGGAACAGATAACCATGGCTCATTCCTCTATACAAGAAGAAAAAATTAGGATTAATTGACGCTTCGAAAGTCACACTCCATGTCTATGTCTCCGTAGAATTCGGAGACACGGCTCCCGTGTCTCTGCACAATTCGGAGACAAGGCACTCCGTATCTGAATACACGGCAAGTGACGTGTCTCCGAATTGTGCAGAGACACAGCACACCGTGTCTCCGTGGAATTCGGAGACACGGCTCCCGTGTCTCCGCACAATTCGGAGGCAAGGTACTCTGTGTCCGAAGACACGGCAAGTTCCGTGTCTCCGAATTGTGCGGAGACACTGCACACCGTGCTCCACAAATCAATTTTGTAATTTTTTTTTTTTTACATTCTTCAATTTTATTTATTTATTTATTTATTTTACGTGCCAATAATAATTTACGACAAAATCATTTGTATCTTTCATGTCTAAAATAAGTCTCATGCAAAATCTATCATTTCTCTACGCTAAAAGGATGACTGCAATTCTTTAATTCACATCAATCACTAATATGTTGCTCTGCTTTACTACTATTTTCAACTCTTGTGACAATTTTACAAACATGTACAATTCTTTAATTCCCATCAATATTTAATGTGTTGCTCTGCTTCCAACTCTACCAAACTTTTAACTCATAGAGGGAAATTTCAACCAATTTCTATTATTCTAAGAGCAAAAATAAATTGGTTCCAATATTCAAGATTGCTAGTGTTTTATTTTCCTTCCTCCGTCAATTAAATCGTCCAAATACCATCATTCATTCACGAAAATATACTGCAAAAATTCAAGTGAAAGAAGAAACTCATTTACCTAACACGCTGTAGCCGTAAGTTTACTTTAGCTTTACTCGAAGTTGTAGTAATAGATGCCATGCAGCTGTTGTAAACTGACGTCGTGGAAGAATTGGTAGAAGACAAAGTAGTTGTACTGGAGAAGGAAGAAAATCTAATACGAAAGAAAAGTTGCACTGAAGAAGAAAGAAACTCGTGAGGAGAAATCGATTGGAAACCAGATATTTATTTGTGAAATAAAGGCTATGACTATTTATTTATTATTGTTATTGAGAGTCGGTTGAAGAATGGTGCCATTGTATGTTGGCAAGCAGCATGGTGGCGCTGGTGCTTCTCCGTGTTTTGTTGAAGATCATGATAACCTTTTTTTAGCAGCTGGGATGTTCACTGTCTGGTAAGCTTCAGGGAATTAGTTGGGGAATTCTAGAATGTTAATTTTGTGGATTTTATTAGAGTTTCACATGAAGGAGGAGGAGAAATCGGATATTTGTTATTAAGAGTCGGTTTAATCAAAAATGAGAAGTCAACAATTGTGGCTATCTTACTGTAGAAAAACCAAAAAAAACCAGTTAAATGTGAAATTGAGGGTGCAAAAATGAACAGTGATTTGGCCATCCTCTCTTTTAATAGAGTAGTGATTAATTGATATCATAGAAAAATCAAATAGAGCTTCATTTTGATTATTTATATTAAAAAAATTTGTGAAGCGCCAAGCAACCATCAAATCTACAAATTCCATTTATTATACTAATTTTAACAAAACATAATATCTACATTGACATGTTTACACATTTTAATGAAAATTAGCGTATATCTAGTCAATATCTAGATATCTATTATGCACCGAGACGGACACTCCGACATGAAATTGAAAAAAAAAAAAAAAAACTGACAGGGTACATCACCGACACGTTGATTAAATTCTTTAAAATTTTGTATTTATGTAATATAAATTTAGTTTATACTTGTTATTAATGTTATTGTTGAAATCTTTTAAATACGAGTACCTATTTGTTATTTAATAACTTTGAATTAATATATAATATTTTTGATAAAGAAATAGAGTGTCCGAGTATTGTATCCAACGCGTCGAATATGAGTACGTCATCTTAGTTAAAGTGTCTGTACAACACAAGTTCATCCATTTTCGAGGCTTGGGAATGTGTGTACATTGCTTAGACCTTTATAGTTGTTGGGACCGGTGACCAAGAATTATCTATATATGTATCCCCAACAAAAGAAAGAAATCAGAAAGATTGATTCTGATTAAAAAAAAATGGCATAGTTCATGGGTTTTCCTCTCGGAATTAAGCATTTGGCTTGTTGAATTGAAGAGGCTCCATTAGTAAAGTTGAAGGGCATTTGTTACCCTGAAATTAAGTGTGTGGCATGGATTCTCCTCACGCCATCTCCAACCATGGTGCAAAAATCTACTTCAACCATACACTAAAACTCTACACCAATTTGGAGCAATGAATAGCGTTGCACCAAATTTGATGTAACACTATTCATTTAGTGTGATTTTTAGAGATTCTCATAATTCCTATTTTGCCCTTCATTTTATACAACAACAAATTTTAATTCCCTTAATTTGAATATTATTTTTAATTAAAACTTATAGTATAATAAGTAAGGATTGCCCTACATGAACAGGGCCTACGTGGCCTTGTTCGAGCAGCATAATCAAATAAAAAATAAATATGTGATACAATATTTTCAATTGCAATATTTTAGTAATTAAATTTAAAATTTTAATTCAATTATTTTAGTAGTAATATAATGTGTAATTAAATAATTTTCGAAATAAATTGATTGTTGAGAAATAAAAAATAAGGAAATAAAGGAAACATTTTTCATTTGATGTAATTGTAGGAGATGACTTTGCAAAATGGTGTGAAAGTTGCACCAATTTGGCGCTAATGATTAGAGATGGCCTTAAATGTCCTAAGCCCCACTCTCAACAACCCTCCTTGCAACCCCATGCCTTCATCAATTTGGAATCTCAGTTAGTTATGCCCATGAAGATAACCTCAACGCTAGAGATACATCTAAATATAAACACATTTTCTCACCAAAGGATCTCCAAGAGTTCCAAGCTCCAATATTGAATAATAAGAAAAATGTGCATAAAAAGACCATCTCTTGACCACAAATAATTAATCAGGATGTAGAAAACATATTTTATTTTCTTATAAAAACAGTAGAATACAATGGTAAATTTATAGATTGAAGCCTAATTACAATTATTACAAAACATTGACTATCTATGTAAAACTTCCACAAATCTTCAACTTATGACGTTGAATTGTGACAAAGGCCACAAATAAATTATCATCAAAATGAGTATTATTCCCAACAGCTTCACAGATCTGGTAAAAGAAAAATCAGCAAAAAGCTTTAGTTGTCTTGGCCTAAAAGAGGATAGCGTTAGGATTTTGACTTTGTCTAATCCAACTAGAATAGTATTGTATTGGTCTATCCCACATAAAGTAGGATTTGTAGTTTCCTACTTGTAATAGGATGGTTCAAAATCCCACACAGGAATAGAAACTAAAAAGCCCTCCTTGTATTCCTACTAGTGGAGGCACGTGCAATGCACGTCTTTGAGTTTACTTCGGTACTAAATAGCGTCTAGTCACTTCTTACATTCATTTTCTGTGGCACATTATTTACAGGTCTATCTGTATCTGATAAACATATCATTTCATGCTCCTTGTATCCGAGCATTGTCTAGAAACTGCATTACAGGATTTTATAATCTGAAGATCCAAAAACTTCAAAATCTATACAAGAGAAAAGAAAAATTGCCTGACACCAATTGTGAGTAGAAGTGCTTGGAAATAGGAATTCTTAATGTGCAAAAATCTTCACTATCCATAAGCCATTTGTCAGCTATTTTTACAATGCACAAAATATAATTACCTCAGCAACATTATGGCCCTAATGCCTTTTATCCATAATGGCTAAAGGGGTGTCGGATAGCTTCTTAGCAAAAGCTCGTGCTCGTGCAACACCTCCAACATCGGGGGAGACTACCACCAAGTCATTGGAACAAATCTTCTTGCTAGCCAGGTAATCGAGGATGACAGGCTTTTGCGCACAAAGCAACAAATAATGGTGATAAGAAAATGAAAATAGTCGATAATCAAAGAGTAAAACTCGGGCAAATTACCTGACAGTATACATGGTCCACTGGAATATCAAAGTAACCCATTGACTGTCCAGAGTGAAGGTCACAAGCAAGAACACGATCTGCACCTACTTCTATGATAAGATTGGCCACTAATTTGGCAGCAATAGATTCTCGTCCCTGGGTCTAGTGATGCAAAAAACAAAACAAAAAATATCAGCTACCTATAATATCTGCATTTGATTTCTGGGCATCCTGGCTAAGATAATTGGCACCAGCTATCATTAGTGACAATTTATTTTGAAATAATGTCATAAATAATTAAGTTTCAAGTTTTTTTTTTTTTTGTGATAACTGTGGATGTCCTGGCAGCTTGCGCGCACCTCGACTAATTCCACGGGGCTGAAGTTTACGGTCGGATATTCACCTCAGTGGCTGAGGGGATTCGAACTGCTGACATTGGGGAGCAAACTCAAGGCTTGACCAATTGAGCAACCCCTCAAGGTTAGTTTCAAGTTTTATAATCTTAAAAGTATATATCACTATTTCCAACATTGATATAGATCAAACCAACGAAGGAAATTGGACATGAATATGTGTACAGGACATGATATACAAATAATTAGCCTACCAAAACATTATAAGTAGATCATATCAGGAGAGATGTAGGAATTAGACCATGAGTGTTCATGGAAAATTCTTAAAACATAAATGATTATTAAATTAACTTAATATTTAATATATACTAAAATCACCTTTCTGTCAGCTCTAGCATATCCGAAGTATGGTATCACTGCAGTGATATTCTTGGCTGACGCTCTTCGGCAAGCATCTATCATAACCAAAAGCTCCATAAGATTTTCATTAGCTGGCGGGCATGTGGGCTGGACAAGGTAAACATCGCAGCCTCGAACACTCTTTTGTAATTGAACATATATTTCTCCATCAGCAAACCGCTTGATGTGAATTTTTCCCAGGTCAAGCCCCACATACCAAGCAATTTCCTAAGTGATGGAAAGCAACCATATCAATCAATATAGAGGTAGAAGAATGGCAGTCTAAGAATTTAATTGGGTTAATGAAAAATTACATAAGATAAAGGAGCACTTTCCACCAATCTCCATACTTGTTAAATATTGTCTCATCTAGTTTTCTATTCTAATATATTTCTCATTTATTTATGGGTAAAATAAATTTATAACACCAGCCACTTTCAGGTATTTATACCGAACCATTTACCTTTTGAGAAAAGTACCAATGGCTTTACACTAATCACAAAAAGTAAGGTTTTAATGCATGACGGTAGAAAAAAATCTGTTCTTGAGATAAATTGATTGACATGGCACCAGAGGGGAACAACCTGTGCTGAAAAACTATGAAATCCACATTATTCATTGCACTTCCTAGAAATTCATAAGCAAATTGAAAACCAAAAACTAATCCCGCTCAAAAAAAAATTCTTCTGAATCCATTCTAAAATCAAACTGATCTTGCAATTTCCAATTTTCCATCTACCAAGGCTCTGTTCCTCTCTCCTTTCTCTATTCTTCCTTCATAGGAGCTTTTATTAGTCTTGTACCCTAATTTTTTAAAATTATTAACATTTTTTTTTGCTGCTGCCATAATTGCAGTGATTTTCAATGCTCAATTACTCACACCTATGTGATGCTTATTATCTGACCTAATATACCCCTTATGATTCGAAAAAATTAATTATTTACCCCCATGCAGTTAAGTACACTTCAATTTATCGAGTCAATATGTTAACATCAACATGGTGGATTAACTTGCTCGTTGGACCGACTTGGAGTAGCAACCTATTAAAAAACAAGGGACATACATTACACTTATGAAAACCTTTCGAGAGTACTTCTAGAAATCTTTGTTTCAATTTCAGCTGGATTAAAACACATGAAATGTCTCAGTTCTCACTTTAATCCATACCTATGAACTTGGAAAGCATAAACAAAAAATATTAATTGATTCGACAACCTCAAACCAAAATTCATAATCCATTCAATTCTGTTTAGTTGAATTTTATCAGAAACAACATTCACCTGAGAAAGTGCAGAATTTGACAGGCCCACCATGCCTCCGTCCACTCATGCCTCCGTCCAAGTGGACGGAGCTGTCAACATGGTGAAGGGAGGGATAAGAATTATCAAAATTGATGTCGAAACAACATATGTAATATCTTATTTTATTGCCAATTCTATCTTTATTTCAATCAAACACTTGAAATTACAGCTTAATCAAACACTTGAAATGCAATGTGGAAACCAAATTCCCAAAAGCTAAAAAAAACCAAAACCAAAGTTAAAAATCACAAACGGAAATGTGCTTGCCAATTTATACTTAGTTCTTATGGAGCTACATTGCAAGCTTCCTTCTTCCTTGAGTCTGCGCCGTCTGAAAAAGCATAATATTCACATACCACCAAATTCATTGAAATTTCATAACAATTGAAAAGTTTAAATCAGAACATCTAAATTGTGCGCCAGTTTGTGTCTCAATAGGGAGACGGCGTCAGAGACACCATCATAAGTATATTAATTTAATTTGCAATACCTTGTAACAAGAGTAGTTATTTAGAAAGTCATATACAGCGAGCTCAAAAAAATTGTCAATGAATTTTCTTGAGAAATTTATTGATGTGTTTAGATTGGCTAATTTGTACAGGGTTATTAAAGACGAGGTACTGCGTATTTGGGATTGGGCAAGTTTAAAGAAGCTTTGAAGGACTTTCAACAAGTGGGTTTTCCCTGATTGTTTTGTTTGTAATTGTATGCTTCTTCAATTTGTGATTACAATGGGTCAAAGATTAAAACTTTGTTTGTTTTAGCGTGATGTTTGCTTCCAGTAAAATGTAGAATGTATGATTGAACTCGAATACAGATTGACGTAGGGAATTAAATTTTTCCTTTATCTTCTTTGTCGCTCACTCATGAAGTTGTATTCATATGGTCATGAAATTAATGGTCTGGCTAAGAATATTTGGGATTTCTGATAGAAGTAATTTTTTTTCCTTTTTGGGTACAGTTTACAAATTTAGGTTTTTGATTATTGGTTTGGCATTAGAAATTATTATAATTGAAAATTAATGGATTATGAGCTCTAGAGATTTCACAATTTTTTTCTGTACGAGAACTTAAATTGAGCACTGGCAACTTACTTTTGAAACAGAAGTTTGTGGAACCATGAATTTTTTAGTGATGAAATTGGCTAAATACAGAGAAAATGTGATGTAAGGTACTACATTTATTGCTAAATGCAAGCAAGAATTAGTTTATGTTTTTTAGTGATGAAATTGGGTAAATATAGAGAAAATGTGATGTAAGGTACTTCATTTATTGGTAAATGCAAGCAAGAATTAGTCTATGTCGATATAGATGAGGGTTTATGATTACTAAAGATCTATGGGCTTTTTTTTACGATTTGTACATTTGCTGTCTTTAATATATCTGATTTGATCTTCTCTTTTTTTTTTTTTTGGCTATTTTGGAGTTCTTATCAATAATAATCTGAGCTTTTGACCATGCAAACTATGTGTATCCATCATAGTAGACATAGGAGATGGAGTTGAAGTACCTGTTAGGTAAGCTTGTCTTTCTACCTTTTCCTTGTGGTTTTTAATTGCATAAATTTTAGATTTTGGGACTGAATGTCAGTAATATCTTTTTCAGTATATCATGTTCACTGATGCATCATGCATGTGGATGAATTAGCGCCAATTTTAAGGTGCAATTATATGCTTTAAATTTAAATCTATGGAGTATAAAATCTAAAGGTCTCCATCCACTGAATGGAGGCATTTCTCCTTACCTCCATCCACTTGGATGGAGGCGCTTCTCAATGCCTCCATCCAACCTTACATCACATTTTCTCTGTATTTACCCAATTTCATCACAAAAAAATTCATGGTTCCACAAACTTCCCTCTCAAAAGCGAATTGCCAGCGCTCAATTTGAGTTTTCATACAGGAAAAAAAATTGTGAAAACTCTAGAGCTCATAATTCATTAATTTTCAATTACTATAATTTCTAATACCAAACCAATAATCAAAAACCTAAATTTGAAAACTGTTCCAAAAAGGAAAAAAAAAATTACTTCTATCAGAAATCCCAAATATTCTCAGCCAGACTAATTACATGACCATATAAACACAACTTCATGAGTCAGCAACAAAGAAGATAAAGGCAAAACTCATCGCCAAGAAAGGAAAAAAATGTTAAAATATCACCTAAGCCATGGCTTGAAAGAAATGGAGAATTGAACTTACCTGAGTGGCGAGAAACCACAAAGAAGCTTTGGAAAGCGCCAAAGCTTTCCAAATGCGGTTGTAAAAAAGAAGTGCGGTTGTAAGTACCTTGCCACCAGATGGGACTAAGGATCCAAGAATCAAAAATCGCTCATTTATTTTTTCTCTACGCTTTCTCTCAGACAAGACGTGGTTTCTATCAATTTGATCTATTTCTGGTTTAGAAAGGCTCTCTCTTTTGCCATTACATTTACCAGATTCAAGCCGACAATTTTCATGCATTCTGGCAACTTCGATAAGGACTTTTTTAGTAATCGTTGTGGAGTACCAGTTTGGGGAATCTGAGAACTCGACAATCTATCCTTCCTCCAACTAATAAAGCTTGACTCTTTGTTACGATTGCTAAAGTAGGGTCCAAGAATCAACTGTTGAGAACTCTTCAAAAGATTGGAAAGAACACTTTGATAATGAATGTCATCGCATCTGGAATCAGAAGAGTTCAGTTTCTGTTGATTGGTTTTTTGAGCCTCGTGGATTTCATTATGAGTTTCCTTCTTGCCATTCGAAACTGGGACAATATCTTCAGGATTATCATAGGTTTGAGACGTACAGTCACTGGAATTTGTAGAATTGTTGACACAATTGCTAATTTCAACATCCATAAATTGCCAGCTTTGCATTTGACAACCTTCCCTGTCAATGTCTTCTACCATATTTAATTCCTCATTCAATTGCTTGGTCCTGTCATCTGTCTGGCACACCGTGCCTCTGCCGTAAACGAAGGCACGCTGCTGCTGAGCCGCGCGCAGCGTGCCTCCGCCTGTGTGCACGGAGGCACGCTGGCGGAGGCTGGTGCCTTCCTCCTCATTAAATATATATTTTTTTTCCTTTTATGTAATAAAACTTACCTGTTTTCCTACAGTTAGAGAGTTTGAAAGATTGATGATGAAATTTGTAAATTTATATATTAATTGAAAATATATTGAAGATAAAAAAATATATTAAATATAAAGTAAGACATAATACTCTGTATTATTACTACTTGCATTACTACTACTACTGATATGAAAATTGGAATCATTATTATTACTTGTATTATTATTACTACTAATATGAAAATTGGAATCAAGATAAACTAAAACATTACCTAAATATATGCTGTGGAAATTGGAATGGATATAAAATTTGGAATGGAAATAAGTAAAGCATCACTTAAATATATCCTGACCAAAAAAACTTACAACATTCATAAAACCAAACTCAACCATAAATGATGTTTGGTTGAATAACTAATCCAATGTTAACAAAATTAGTATTTTAACTTCATAATTCCATTCATGGATGTGACAAAAGCAACAAAAACTACATCCAGCTTTTACAAAAAATGCTTTCAATTGTTTAACATCTTTATCATCCATCATTCATTCAGTGGCTTCATCAATTTCATCAACTTCATTGGCTTCATCAACTTCATCATCATCTGATTGAGTTAGTACAACGGAGGCACGACTTGCATCCATCCACGTGCACGGAGGCACTGCACACCAAGGCACCGCAGTGCCTTCGTGCTGGTGCCGCATCAGCGTGCCTCCATGCACACGGACGCAGGAATTTTGATTCTCTTTTCATTGTTTTGGATTGTTAAGGGACACGTTCTTAATTTCAATTTCAGATTAAATAGAAATATGCCTAATTTATTAGTGACACCAGTATGAGCATCTACCAATTCATACTCAGTAAACTTATTTTCTTAATTCATTTGTATACCATTTTACATATAAATAATTGTCTGAGCATATATTTGGAAGTGATATTGTCACTCAGTTTAACTCATTTTGCACGAGGCAAATGTGATATAGCCTACTGTATATAAAACGTAGTAACTCATTTTGCACGGAGGCAAACTGAATAGCAAAAGTGTTCTGTTTTGATGCTTGATTTTGCAGCATGTCATACACATGATTTATCATTTTTGTTGATCCTCTTGCACAGTCATTGTTGGTATCACTATTATTACAAAACAAAATAATTTTTTTAGTCAGATAATTCAAATTGATGATTTTATATTAGAAATCTATACTTAGATATGGATTCAAACAAAGATATATGCACATGACAATTTTTTTTAACAATAAGCATAGCGCAAATTGTGCATAATAGCTATTTTAATTCCTTATAGCCAATCTAATCTATATAACAAAGACCACATGACATTTATTTAGACCTTTAAAAAATAGCAACTTCTTCTAACTCTTAAGGAAAAAATTTCGTCATTAGATTTGTCTCCCCCATAATCAACGAAGAAATTAATTAATGTAACTCCCCAATCCCACCCCCACCTTGTAGGGACTTTTAAATGGCTTGACCTAATGATTCTTGAGCATGAAGGAACTTTGAAGACTCTGACTCATCAACACCATTGACCTATTGAATATTGACCAAATGCACCCATAATACTTGCAGAGAACAAACAACCACAGCAAGAAAAATCTTTGCGTAGCAAAACAAATCAGCCAACTGCACAATAATACTATTTGCGAATATTTATTGCAACAATGTCAAGACATGAATCACTATAAGCATGCTTAACCAAAGTAACAGCAAAATACAGATCTACGACACTTAAATTGAATATGATGAATTACAATACTATAACAAACACATACTGCAATATCTGAATTTCTTGAGATATTTGTAGATGACTTTTTGCTTCAGAAGGAAACTACCAAATTTATGAGACCATAACTACAGGCCTCTTAAACGCACTGCGAAGTTCTTCATTCAGATTTCTATAATGCTCTATTGCAAAACACAGCTGCCGTATAGCCTCCCTTTTCTCCTCAGCTCTATCCAAGATCAAGACTCTATGCCTTTCCATCTCTTTCCCTAATTCCTCAACTCTAGATCTTAGTTTATCTGTTACCTTATTTGCATTTTGAGATTTTGCTCTCAGCTACACATTTTCAGAATTCAGCTGTTGCAGACGATCTTCTGTTTCTTGAACTTGCTTATCACGGAAACTTAACTTTGCATGAAATGTCTGTAACTTAGCATTGAGATCGTTTTTGTCAGCTGGAGCTTGTCAAACTCCAGTTTCAGCCTATCTAGATCTTTATTCATAGTGTTCACAAGTTCATTTTTCTCATATAGCTCTATTGTCATTCTCTCAATCTCATCTTACCAGCTTACTTCTCGGGCTTCATGCACGTTTTCCATCTCATTTTTGTTGGCTTCACATTGCACGTTCTCATTAGCTAATGATTCACACTGCAATTCCCATTCCTTTGTCCTTGCTTCTTGGGTGGTCAAACGTTCTCACAAATTAGAAATATGAGACTCAAGTTGTGCTTTCTCTGAAGCAAAATTTTCTGAGGCATCATGCAGTGCAGCAGTCAGCTTCCTTATTCCAGAATCATGCTCTGCTAAATTTGCAGTGTTCTTTATTATACACTCCTGCAAATCAAGAACTTGGCGTTTCTCTGATTTTTCCAATACTGCTATTTGCATTTGTAGCTGGGATTCTGTTCTCTGTTTGCATATGAACCTCGTGCATTTTTATCTCTTTATTTACTGATTCAAGCTGAGTTTCCAGACCACCCAATTTTACCAACAGTGATGCATTCTTTTTTTTTGTTCACTTTTCATTCTGGCAATTTTGCCTTCTGAAAACCTAAGTTTTTGGTTACAAACCCTTAGTTGTTCTTCATATGTTGAGATTCTTTTCAACAACTCTTCATGATACACGTATCATCTAAAGATGACAAATAATTATGGAAGTAAAGTATCAATGATGAGTATGCAACCAAATGATTTAGAAAATAGTATCAGAGAATCATGAAAATTTCATTCAATTAATATTATTAAAAACTTACTCTTGTAGGTTCTAGAGCCACAAGGGCGCACGCATGTGATGCTGTGCCACTGCAACAATGAGAAATAGTATTGATTTCTATGAAATCCAGACCAAGCTGCACATGAAAGGAAGTAAAAACTTGAGCATGACCGAATACATGATTAAAAATACAAAGAAAACCTCTAAATATCAGGCATGCAGAAATTATCTTAAATAAAAAAGAACTCTCTGTCTCTTGGCAAATGGAACGTAGAATAAAACTGGGAAAAAAGTGAGATAAGAGAAATGCCCAAAAATTGGAAAGACGACTAAAAATCATTTACAATTAGAATGAAACAAAAAACATACGAGAAACGTCCACTTTTTTCCCTTTTCCATCTCAGTGAGTGAATAAGAATAAAGTTCCAGAAATAAGGAAAAAAAATTTGTAATAGTGCATAATTTCGTCTAATGAGGGAAAAGCTGTATATAAAGTGCCGACGCATATGAACCTACACCTTTAATACACGTAACAATAAACAAAGCCCTTTTCTCCATTCATCAAATTTTTTCTTGCCATTTTTAATTTAGTTCGAAAAATGGATATAGTGAACGTTATGACTTTAAAAAACTGAAATCAAAGAATTTCATAACCTTCATCCTACGAATTTGGACCCACTCCACAACAGTTTCAATGGCCTTTGATAGAATCTCTATTAAAGTCTCTTTTGCAATGTAAAGAAGTCCGAGAAAAATACAATAAAAGTATGTTAATTATAGAACAATTGAGTAATAGAACTAAAGTAAAACAATCATTGTCCACTAACCTTGCAAGAAGTCAAGAGTTGTTGACCACTTGTGATCACCTATTCACAACTATTATCCCTGGTTGCAAGGGTTACCTGCATCAAAACCATTGGAATCAACATTAAAAAACAAAATCGAGCTACCACTTTACCTGGATAGGTTCATCAGACCATGACAACAAATGCAATTCCACGTGCTGTGCATATTATCAATGCATCATATTAACTAATTGATTCCATTGGGATGGTGCCTAAATGTGAGGAAATAACTGAAGAAGGGGTTCCAAACTCATAAGGAATTTAGAAGTTCGATCCAATTATACAGCTTATACTTTTTTGGTAATTTGGACTGTTTGTCAATTCTTGAACACTCCATTAGCAATGCATATTTCATGAGACAAATTTACGGAGTAATGTTTTACACAATTTACTGATAATTTTGACATAGTAAATTCTGAATTGGACACTATAATGCTTTTGCAGCCAAATCACTGTAGGCAGCCTAGAATTAAGAGTCATCAAATAAAATTTGGAACACAAGAGAGTCATCTCATGCCAATATTACAGTCGTTCCCTCAAACTAATTTTTCAAATAAAACACCATATTCATATTCCATCAAACAATATCCTATCTAATAAATCTGATATCAAAATTTTTATTTCATTCTTGCTCCATTGCACAATAACATACTTCATTAATTACAGTAATTAATACAAACTCAACAACATGAGCAAACAATTCAAAATTAGAAAAACAAAAAAATTAGGGAAAAGACAAAACCTTTCTGTTAGAGAGCAACAACTTTTCAGCAATTGACAATTTGGGAAGTCGAAAACCTAGTCTATGTTCCTTCCATTTGTTAAGCCCTAAATCCTCAATTACACCCCCAAAAGCATCCCTTGGAAACACATCCTTCCAGATAGCAAACCTGCTATCCAAACATGCCAAAAGAAACACTTATTTGGAACATTTAGAAACCAAGAAAGAAGTTATAAGTTGCATTTCAAACAAATAATTCAAGATTGCTGGAACAAATCCCACATTTAGCACATCAAAGTGATCAAAAGTTTCATATTATAATTACAGTTTCTTTTACAAGAAGTTCTATTAAGTTAGAAAGCTGCGGAAACAAAATTAAGAGAACAACTTCACCCCTACAACTTAAGGTTGGCAAGAATCCCTTCCAATCAATGTCCGAGACCAGAAGATATTGAGAAAGTACCAACTTTAGCTCACTAAGATGCCTAAAAACCCACATGATTCCTAGTGCAAATGGTTATACAGGTAAGAGATTTCAGGACTTCTGTCAATAAATCATCTTAAAGCCAAGAAATGCAGATTAATTACAGCCCCCAATGCTACAAATAATGGGGAAAGAAGTGTCCTTAGAGTGTCAAATAAGCATTTTGTGGTTTTCACGTGCTACCTCAATCAGTAATAATAATGAACAATTTAACCCAAAGATATAAGAGATCAATAACATAGCCTTAGGATGAATTCCGCATACATCTGCAAAGCTTAGATGCAATAAATCTTAGTCTCAAAAGGATCAGATTAGACATAGCAATATAAAAAATATAGCATAATAATGTGCAAAATAACATAATAAAATGCAAATAGAAAAGCACAGAAATATTAACGGACATGGATGCCGAGTGGGATAAAGTTATTGAATTAGATTGGACACCCCCACAATACCTGCAGGCACCACTAAGAATGATCCATCAGGAGACCATGCTAATCTTCGAAAAAAAGATGGGAGTGTCTCGTCATGGAAAAGTTGAATTCTAGCAGACAGCATCAGACACAATGAAGCTAGTTATATATAAACGTACATACAATGCATGCCATGTTAAACAGATAATGACTTTCAAACTTTAGACTGTTCAGTCGTCTGTGTTTCTAGCTTTGCAATTACATGCTGACAAACAGAATTTGTCTTCTCAACACCTCTGTGCACGCGGACAGAAGCAAGTCATGCCTCCGTTCGTGTGCATGGAGGCACACCGTGCGCAGCGTGCCTCCTTGCATGCGGACGGAGACACAACGTGCCACCGTTCTCGTGCACTGAGGCACACCGTGCACAGTGCGTAGCGTGCCTCCGTGCATCAAAGAAACATCGATCGTCTCTGTGAGAGACTGAAGCACCGCCTCTCCCGGTGCCTCTGTCAATCCTGGTTGACGGGAAAATGAAGAAATACCCGGAGCAAGGTGTGGTGGATCTTATCAAAATTCCCAAAATAGGTACAATAAGCAAGAGTAAAAAAAAAAGGTTCTGCAGAGAGATAGAGAAAGAATAGCAGCTACCTGGAATAAATTTGAGGCGAGGGTTTGAATTTGTTGCAAAGGATTGGGAATCGGCATGAAGAAGCTTCGAGAATCGATGTAGAGAAGGTGATCAAAACCAAAAGCTGAATCAATCAAAACCTTTGAGCCTAAAAAGTTTTCAATCTCATAAAAATTCAAACCCCTTCATCACCAATTCAAATTTCCCACAACCTTAATCAAAAATTACCTACCCAATTCAGGAAAAAGACATGCACCCAACCCCAAACTAAAAGAAAATAGACAAACCTTGAGAGTTGGTTTAACACTCCTGCTTTTGAGATAGTAAAACATAGGTTAAACAACAATTTTTACGATTGCAAAAGTGAAACACAGGCTTTTGAAGCCGACAAAGGAGGAAATGTCTAAGTTGTAAATGAAAGGAGAAAGCAAGAAGAAGAAAATATAATTGGGAAATACGACGTCGTATGGTTGATGATCCATTTTTACGACATCTGGCATCAACAGTGCATTTCAAACTGCCTCTTTTATATTGTTTAGGATATAAAGGTCTCTACCACAAGTATTTTAGTTATCCCAATTTTATGTTAGTTATTGGCTATCTTAGGTGTGAGATTTGTAGATGCCTTTGTAGTCTTACCCACTACATACTACGTGAATTTTTCTTAGTATGTAAATCCTTGGTGTACTAAAAGATTTTGGGTACGTGGAAGATTTTATATGATTGTCATAATTTTTCATATAATAAATTATCTCTGTCTTCAGCGGCCCATAATTTTTATCCAATTTTAGAGTGTTTCACGTAAATGTGTTGTGTTTTTCTCCTTCAATATTTTTGTCTTGATATATTTTCGTTGAACATGCAAATTGAGGAATTGGTTCTCAATTCTCAATATTTAAAGACCAAAACTAGTGTTTGGGGATCAAGCCAAATGCTAATATTTCTAATTCATTACCAGAAATGTAGCACACCATAAATCCTAATCAAGAGCAAACTAAAATGATTTGGAACGGTTTCATCTGGTTATAGGTTTAAGTTGTTGATGTAGCTCGAATCTACAAACACAATAATAACAACTTGAAACGGATTACTCTTAAGAAAACAAACAACTTTTCTTATTTCATGAACAACCAAAAACAAAACACTACAAGACGTTTAGAGTCTTAGATATGAAAAGAACATATAATCTAATGGGCCAGCAGCCCTTAATGGACTGGGCTACAAAGCAAAATAAATAAACGCTGAAAATATTGAACTAAGAAACACTAAGTGCCGTTTTGACTTAACAAATGAATTCAAACATCTAAAATCCATCAGACATCACAATGAAGTGGTGAGTTCAATGGGAATTGTTGCAAGTTTTTCGAAATGGGGTTATGGGCCCAAAACGGACACTGTATGCAAAAGTTACGCCATTTTCTTCGAACACCGACCATCTAAGCATTCCAAATATGCAAGGGCTTGTTCTTCCACACGAACCTCATCATTCTCCTCGGGATCAGTGGGATTCGCCCTCGAATCAGAACTGGCAACACCGTCTTCTATGTTATTGACATGGTATGGCAAAAGATGCTTCACATTAAACACATTAGAAGTCCGGATATGAGAGGGAAGTCGAAGGCGATAGGCATTGGGATTAATCTTCTCTATAATTTCCACTGGACCAATGGTACAAGGCGATAACTTCGAATATTCATGAGAAGGCACTCTATCCTTAGTTAGCACCGCCCAAACATAATCTCAACCTCAAATTCAATAGAACGACGATGTCGGTCAGCAGCTTCTTTATACTGACGGTTGGACTCCAACAGATTAGCTCAAGTCTCCTCGTGAACCTGCTACAAACTACGAACAAAGTCAACAACCATCCTGTGCAACCAAGTCTTAGAGGGCAAAGTCAATAAGTCAACAGGACTATAGGGCAGAATACTATACACAACTTGAAACGGACTAAAACCGGTGCTCCTAATTCGGGCATGATTATAAGAAAACTCTGCCTGGCTAAGCCGCTGATCCTACGAACGAAGATTATCCCCAACTAAACATCGTAACAAATCACCCAAAGATCGATTCACTACCTCAATCTGCCCATCTGTTTGAGGGTGGTAAGCACCACTGAAATTGAATAACGTGTTAAAGTGACCAATGAACCTTGTGTCTCTGTCAGACACAATAGAAGTTTGCAAATCATAAAGATGATAAATCTCTCTGAAAAAGAGTTGGGAAACCTTGACAGCATCAGTGGTACGCTTACAAGGTATGAAGTGCACCATTTTCAAAAATCGATCCACAACCACAAAAATGGAGTCATTGCCACACTGTATGTGCAGTAAACCCGGGATAAAATCCATGCTAATATCAGTCCACGGAGCTGAAGGCACTGGTAAGGGTCAATAAAGACCAGCATTTGTGGCTTTTCCCTTGCGACATGACATACCCTACACCGCGAGACAAACTTCTCCACTTCACGGTTGATAGTAGGCCAGGAAATGAAGCATTAATGAGAACCAAAGTGCGATCTCGCCCCACATGACCCTCACCGTGAAACTCCTCAATCAATTTCAAACGAAGGCTGCAATCTAGTATACACAACTAAACACCCCGAAACACATAATCGTCCTCTAACACAAAGGAAGGATGAGGTCCCTGCAGCAATCTGTGAAAAATGGGGCCAAACTAAGAATCATCGGCATAAAGAGAGGCAAAGGTCTCAAACCCAGTGACTGCCACCTGTAGATGTGCTAACAACCCATACCGCCAACTGAGCACGTCTGCCACACGATTAGAAGAACCAGCATGATGCTTAATGACAGTTAAAGTGCTGCAAGAAGGCAATCCACAATGCATGACTGACAGATACAAAATCCCGGCTAGACAAATGCTTAAGGGCCTCATGATCACTGTATAAGAAAAATTCCCACTGAAATAGATAATGTCACCAATGGCATATGGCCTGAACAACGGCATAAAGTTCTACATCATAAGTGCTATATCTCCCACGAGCCCCTTAATAACCACGAAAGCTTTCTCAGCCTCGGGTGTCCATGAACCCCTCACTCTCCTTCAAGCAATCAGTAATGGGAGACATGTTAGTGCTAAATTGCTGAATAAATCGTCGATAAAAAGACGTCAAACTATGGAAACTCACACATCAGAAACTGATTGTGGCCATGGCCACTGTCGGATCGCATCAATCTTAGCTGAATCTACCATCAACCCACTGACTGGCACAACATACCCCAAAAATAGAACACTATTGGTATAAAATACACACCAATTACGAGCTGCAAAGAACTCTTCCCTGCGTAAAACAGCAAGGACTTCCCTTAAATGCTCATCATGAGATTCCTCTGACCCACTGTACACCAATATATCATCGAAGTATACAATCACACACTTACCAATAAATGGTCGAAGGACTTAGTTCATCACCCGTATGAATGTGTTCGGTACATTGGATAATCCGAAAGGCATAGCCAGCCACTCAAACAATCCTTCCCGTGTCTTAAACGATGTCTTCCACTCATCATCAGGATGGATTCTGCTTTAATGGTAACCACTTTTCAAGTCCAGTTTGGTAAATACTGTCGCTCTTGCAAACTGGTCAAATAAATCATCTAATCGAGGTATCAGAAAGCGATATCGAACTGTTATTTTGTTGATGGCTCTACTATCTATACACATCTGATAACTTCCATCTTTCTTTGGCACTAGAAGCGCGGGGACTGCACACGAGCTGAGGCTCTCTTTGATATAACCCTTCTGTACTAACTCCTATACCTGTCTCTTCAACTCCTCATGTTCTGCCAGGCTCATTCGATAGTACGGATGGTTAGACAATGATGCACCAGTGATCAAATCAATCTGGTGCTGTATATTCATCAAAGGAGCCTAGCCATCTGGACTTCCGACTGGAGGAGCCCTTTTGGTGGACAGGGGCGAATGGTCGAACCCCATCTCCAAATGGACCACTAGAACTGCTTACTACAGAATAAAGTATTTGTTGAGTTTTACCCTAAAGTGAACGTTGATGAGCCTCAGAAACAGACATCGGCGAAAACATATTAAGAACATCCTGCAAATTCAACTGTAGCCCACCAATGTAGCGCTCCACCAACTGATCCTCTTATTCTCCCCACATCATTATGCTCTATCAATTGGTAAAATTCTGTGGAGTAAGCATCTACAGAGCAGTTGTCCTGCCTTAAATTATATAACCGTTGATACAAGGTTCTGGTATAATTAAGATGAAGAAACACTGCCTTCAACTATTTCTTCATCTTTTTCCACGACTGAATTTTCACTTTACCATGCCGAATCCGATTCTGTTTAAGTTGTTGCCACCAAGCAGCAGGACGACCACGCAAATGCGTAGCCACCAAGGGTACCCTCTTATTGTGGGGGTACCTCTTTGTAATCCAAGATCTCCTCTACTGCTGCTAGCCAATCGAGGAATTCATCCACCTTTATTGCTGTTGCACACGGGGCGCATGTATACGACCACCACGTACCTCCGATAAGGTCTCCTCGTCTGACCTCTCACCTAATTCATATCATTCTTCCCCATCGTTTGCGAGGGCACGACGTGGAGGAGTAGGAGGTGTTCCATTCCGCACAACCTCCGTTGTCCACGTCATAAACTGATCAAATCGAACTGTCAACGCCTCGATCTGATCACAGATGTGCAACTTCATCAACCTGGCCACCACGACTAGCACGTCATCTTCCACGAACCATGCTCTGATACCAAATGATGTAGCTCGAATCTGCAAACACAATAATAACAACTCGAAACGGATTGCTCTTAAGAAAACAAACGACTTTTCTTATTTCGTGAACGACCAAAAACCCTACAAGACGTTTTAGAATCTTAAATATGAAAAGAACAGATAACCTAATGGGGCAGTTGTCCCTTAATGGGCTGAGCTACAAAGCAAAATAAATAAATGCTGAAAATAATGAACTAAAAAACACTAAGTGCCATTTTAACTTAGTAAACAAATTCAAATGTTCAAAATCCATCATACATCATGGCGAAGCGGTGAGTTCAATGGGAATCGTCGCGAGCTTTCTGAAATGAGGTTATGGTCCCAAAACGGACACTGTATGCAAAAGTTACACCATTTTCTTCAAACACCAACCATCCAAGCATTCCAAATATGCAAGTGCATGTTCTTCCACACGAACCTCATCAGTTGTTTTTTTTTTTTTTTTCTCTCACCAACCTATACATCTGAATCAGTTCCTATTCCTCACCTTCCTAATAATAATAAAATAAAATAAGAAGATAATTGAATTTTATGGGAGAAAACATATTTTTTTCTCCTTACCAAAGACCACTTGGGGCTGGTTGTGGGGTTTGGCTATCACCTCTAATTGTAGACTATAAACCTTTAAATACACAAGGGTGGTTGTGGGAGTGGAGGGCAATATACCCTACCATTTGGGTTTTGCCATTTTTCGTTCCATGGGCCCTCTGATTTTAAATTGCTTGGCTCACCTTTAAAATATTTTCTTACATTTAAAATAAACACATAGGTTTGAGAGATGAAAATTTAGGACTCCATATTTAGCAAAATATAGCATATGTTAGGATTCATTGAAAATTACGTATATTTCTTGTAAAAACTAAACTTTAAATTTAATCTACACATTTTGTATATTTCACGATTATAGCCCACTTATTATCTACACATTTTGTAGAACTCGATACTCTTTTCATTTTAAAGAACTTTTAATGCAAAGTGCACTATGTCATTACTATATGTAGATAAAGTTAAAGCGTTTTACCAGAAGTCTTGTGCGTGTTTTCTATGCAATTATGTTTACCGGCCCGTGTGAGGAGAAGGCTATCCTAAGTGCAAACCTCGGGACCGTGCATTACACATGCAAAATCCAATCATATGCATGTTAAGTCTTTTTATTTTTTTTAATTATGTTATCTTTTTATTGAAATTATTCACAAAGACTTGTGAGATAAAAGAAGAGGAGGAGATAATCACACTTGGACAACACATTATACCATAGAGATGGATGCTACTCTTGGAAAAATTGAAATATAATTATTTTATTTTATTTTTAAATTTATTATAGACTTGAGTTTACATTGAGATAGAATAATCCCGTGCTTCATACTATATTCTAGAATTATATCACTATGCCTAATTTCACTTTTGTGAATTTATTTAGTTATAGCCTTGATTTACACTCGTTATAATGTTACAAATATGAAAGAAATGACATCGAACATACTCCATTTTTGGGGATTGGGGCAGGGAAATATTAATTGTTTAATATTTGAATTTATTATGAAAAATAAAAGTCGCTAATCAACTATTGATAAGAGCATCTCCAACCTAATTTTAAAATGGCGTAAAATGCTAATTTGATATGAAAATGATACTCCAAAATCAGACTTTTTTATGTAATTATCATATTTGGTACACTAGATTCGATATGAATACTTTTTTATTTAATACGATGCTCGATATAAATAAATGTTGTGATATGTGTACATAATGGTTTACATACACATGATGTGGTGAAATATAATTGTGTCAAAATTTCTTCAACTAAAAAAAAAAACATTTTACACTCTTTTTGATACATCATCAGTGTATAAACCATTATATAAGTATATTTTACACAAGTATCATTATTCTATTCTTAAACTAGTTAAATTACATTATAGGGTGTGGGCCAAGCTCGAGGTTTTGTCTGAATCCGAGACCACGATGGAAGGCAGGGGCAGAAAAGTACTTTTACAAAGTTTTATGCTACCTCTCTGGAGAAAATCAGCACTACACATCCTTTAATATTTTATCATAAATTTCTCTTCCGATATTTAATTGAAGCAATTCAAATTGGATTCTAAATATAACTCAAGGGGCTCCAACTTTACTAGAAATAACATTTTTCCAATTCGAACGTTTAATAGGTCAAAATGGGTCTCAATTTCGAGGTTAAAAATCTGGAACATATTTGTGCAGTTAAAAATTGATTTGTGAAAATGTTTTGATCATTAACTCTTTTTTAACTTCTAATTGTGTCCAATTGACCTCTAACATTCTCGAATCTTCATGGTGAGATTCGACACAACTTTTGAGTTTTTACACCTTTAATCCCCAAACTTTAGATCTTTTTCGCCAATTTTGCTTCTTTCTTTCAATATGACTTCCATTCATCGAGTTTCTCCTAGTAACACATTACACAATAAATTAAACTATAATTTCATTCAAAGAACTGCGAAATGTCTATATTTTAGAGTCCAAATAAGTGTTTAAAATACATGTATCACATGCATTGGGAAAAACTATAAAACATTGAAAATCTATGATTACACTATTTGGAGGATATCGTCACTTCCCTTAAACAAGACATGGATGTCAAGCGCATGGAGTGTATGTTTGAGAAAATATGGGGCAAAAGGCCAAGCCATTTTCTTCTCTGGACAAATATCGTAATTAAAACATAACAAAAATAAACATTGGAGAAATGTAAAACTGGAGGAATAAATTTGGCTTTTACAAGAACATAAAGAAATATTCAAAAATATTACTTCATTAACTTTTAAGGATAAATTTACCTATAGATAGAGTAAAATGCATGAGTGCCAAGCAAAGGAAAGGAATTAGCATGATAAAGTTCTTCATGATCTTGAACTTGCTTTATTTTATGAATTATGACAAAATTATCTACTTATTCTCAGTTATTATCAATGTTGTCAAAATCGACCCAACCCAGCTGTTCGACCGGTAAAACCGGGAACCAGACCCAAAATCAGGCCAAATCATACCTTTTTGATCATTAGGTTTTTTTTTAAAACAAAAAAAAAATTTAACTTCATGAATGGGCCTCATAAATTACAATTCAAAGGCTCATAGAGAAATATTGGATGACATGTTCATTTTATAGATACACTTCTCTCAAATGGTTTCATAAACTTCCAATGTGGAATTGTATCTTTTATAGATGCTCCTCTCTAATGATTTTATAAACTTTCAATGTAGGACAGTGGCATAACAAAAAGTGTTAAAATTCCCATCAAAATCATTTTCCATATGTATGTCTAAATGACTGATTTGATTTTGAATCTCAACCAATTAAATTGTAATCTTCACCTTCATCCTTTTATTTATTTAATTTCAAATTTAACTTGAATTACACTTGATTATTAATATATTAATGTTAGATATCATTTTCTATAAGTTTAAACTATTTTAATTTAACAAAGTAAACTATTTTAACATATTGATTTTTTTTTATTTTTGAAGTATCGAGACTAATTGTAGTATAATGAATCTAATTAACAAAGATAGATTTATTTTGAATAATTAATTTGAAAATTAAAAAAAAATTATTGTTTTCATAGTATTTTATTATTTTTGTATGTATTTATTGCATCCGGTTCAATCTCGGTTCGACCCTGGTTGAACCTTTTGACCCTTGACTCTTCACCTTTTTTCGGGTCGAAGACAGGGTCGATTTTCAAAACATTGGTTATCATACAAGTTTTTATTATACATTATCTGAAGTAGGTTAACATATATTTGTGTATTTTTTTGACCGTCTTTAATGACATTACCTACATCAAAATTTGATTCCACTGGTGTAAAGTAAAAATTACGAGTATCATGAACTCAGATTTTAATGAATTTTAAAAATTTATATAAATTCAGTTTTTCCTTGTATCATGTATTTCTATTAGTTGTAGTTTGTATTCCTAATTTTTCTACACAATTCGTCCTCATTTACATTGGATTCATGAACAATAAGGATGCTAACAATTTTTCAATTAATTCTAAGGCTCCTGTGATGTTCCAAATCAAGAAAATGTGGGTACTACCAAATCGACAATCATTGAATCTGATGATGATTTGGAAGAAGCGATCTCCACAAAGAGACGAAAAGAAGGCAATTGCTCGTTAGCCTACTTTTAAATGTTGAAAACACATCATAAGAAAGAAGACAATTAAGAATGAAAAGCAAATTACGAAAGTATTGTTGGACAAAATAGAGGTGAATCAAAGTATATCAATCAAACCGAAGGCCCGTGTTCACACGGTTTCCTTAAATCGAATTCGCCGCCTCACCGGGGTGCACGAGGTTTTGATCAGTGTTCGATTCCCAGGATACAATCGGTTATCGGTCCACGTTGCACTACGTTACCGACCTACGAACCAGCTGTGTCTATCTCTCAAACGAATCAAGCAAAGGAAGAAGGAAAAATAAAAACTGGAAACTAGAAATGGAGGTGGCGGGAGTTTTCTGTTTCATAGCTTGTTGTGTTTTTGTTGTGTGTTTTCCTCCAACTAAGCTCCTCTATTTATACACATAGAAGGAGAGATAGCCATTAATAATTTCTGCTGAAACTGAAGAGTAATGGCAAAAAGCGAAGAAATTAATTCCCATGAATAAAACCTGAAACTGAAGATGAATGGCACTTAAGGCTGATCATGAATGGACAGAATTTCATTCAATACGTGAAACTGAAGAAGAGAGAGCTGCTGAAACTGAAACTGTTATTGCATGTTATTGTTATTTTCCATTCATTTTCAACAATCCCCCACATGAATGAAAATTTGGAAACGAAGACTAATGAGAGAGTAGAACGAATCAATCCTGCATAGGATAGGTAGCATTCTAGCTTTGAACCTTCCCTTGTGAAAATCTATCAAGTATTACTAGCAAACCAGTGGATCTGATGCCTTGAACTGTTTCGCCATTTGTGTAAACCAAGACAATAGACCTCACACAGGACCATTCTAGACACAGCGTAGTTCTCAATGTTGTGTTCGTTTTGGCCATGAACACGTCGTCTGGTTCTGCAAGTGTTTGTTCAAGGATGTAGCATTCCCAATCCTTATAGAAGCGGCCCCACTTCACACTCACATAGGTGACTTCTTAACTTAACTTTTCACAACAAAGCTTAAGGGTCATTAAAAGCATAGCTTAACCTGCATCTTCCAATCACTGTGAGCACCATAGGAATGAGTAGAAGGAGAACCTTCTCAGTGATTTACACAGATATATATGGTTTAGTTGTCCCTTTGAACCTAGATCCTGGGATCTCCATTCAGCTAGGTTGGGTGTCCACCATGATACCTTTCAACGTCATAGGCTGCAAACCCATTCCCCTCGATGCTTTTTCAACTAGCTCTCGAGTTAACCCTTTGGTTAACGGATCCGCAATATTATCCTTTGACTTCACGTAGTCCAGAGTGATAATACCTTGTGAGAGTAGTTGTCGAATGGTATTATGTCGTCTTCGAATATGTCGAGACTTACCATTATACATATTGCTCTGTGCCCTGCCAATTGCTGATTGATTATCGCAATAAACACAAATTACAGGCACGGGCTTTGACCATTTTGGAATATCTTCAACAAACTGGCGAAGCCACTCTGCTTCTTCAGTTGCTTTGTCCAAAGCAATGAATTCTGATTCCATTGTAGATCTTGCGATGCAAGTTTGTTTGGACGATTTCCAAGAGACAGCTGCACCACCAAGAGTGAAGACATATCCACTAGTAGATTTTGAATCTGACATATCAGATATCCAATTTGCATCAGCATACCCTTCGATTACTGCAGGGTATCTAGAATAATGTAGCCCAAAATCACGAGTGTACCTCAAATAATGTAACACCCTGAAAATGGCTCTCCAGTGGATAGCACCTGGGTTACTCGTGTAGCGACTCAATCTGCTAACTGAGTATGCTATATCCGGTCTTGTACAAGTCATCAAATACATTAAACTCCCAATTATCCGAGAATATTCCAACTGTGACACACCATCACCAGTGTTCTTGGATAAGTGGAGACTCAAATCAACTGGAGTCCTGGCCACAGCCGTATCTGACTTGTTGAACTTGTCTAGTATCTTATCAATGTAATGAGATTGAGATAACGCAAGTCCATTTGGTGTTCGAGTGATTTTTACTCCCAAAATGACATCCGCGAGACCCATGTCTTTCATGTCAAATTTTGAGTTTAACATATTCTTAGTGGCTTTGATAATCTTATCAGAGCTGCCGACAATGAGCATGTCATCGACATACAGACACAATATGACATATCCATCATTAGTGTCCTTCACATATACACACTTGTCGCACTCATTAATTCTAAAACTACTAAAGATCATAGCATTATCGAACTTCTCATGCCATTGCTTCGGTGCTTGCTTTAAACCATAAAGCGATTTAACCAGTTTACAGACTTTCCTTTCTTGACCTGGAGCCGAAAACCCCTCTGGTTGCTCCATGTAGATTTCTTCATTCAAATCTCCATTTAGGAAAACTGTTTTTACATCCATCTGATGTATTTCCAGATTTCGCAAGGCTGCAATAGCAATTATCATCCGGATAGAAGTTATTCTCGACACAGGAGAATAAGTATCAAAGTAATCTAAGCCTTCTTTTTGCTTATAACCTTTGATTACTAGCCGAGCTTTATATTTATCAATAGAGCCATCAGCTTTCATCTTCTTCTTGAAGATCCACTTGTAACCCAAAGGCTTACAGCCCGGTGGAAGATCTACTAATTCCCAGGTATGATTCTGTAGGATAGAATCGATTTCACTCTTGATGGCTTCTTTCCACAAATGACCATCTGGAGATGATATAGCTTCTTTATAGCTTTGAGGATCATTCTCCATCAAATATGTGAGGAAATCAGGGCCAAATGTTTTAGTAGTTTTGGTCCTTTTGCTCCGTCTAGGCTCATCCTCATCTTCTTCAACTGGATCTTTACTGCTGCCAGTAGCAGAAGATTCCATAGTCCGTTTAACAGGAGTTAACTATTTAGGAGATTTACAAGGAAATATATTCTCAAAGAATTGTGCATTCCTAGACTCCATAATCGTGTTCGGATGAATATCAGGTACATTCGAATGATGCACAATGAACCTATATGCACTACTATTTTGTGCATAACCAATGAACACACAGTCAACTGTCTTAGGTCCAATCTTGACCTTTTTAGGATGAGGCACCACAACTTTGGCAAGACACCCCCACATTCGTAAGTATTTATACGATGGTGTACGACCTGTCCAAAGTTCATACGGAGTCTTATCTATATTCTTTCTTAACACTTTATTCAAAATGTAATTCGCAGAAAGAATAGCTTCTCCCCACATGTTCTGTGGTAATCCAGAACTAATCAACATAGCATTCATCATTTCTTTTAACGTTCGATTCTTACGCTCAGCAATTCCGTTCTGCTGAGGTGAATAAGATGCGGTAGTTTGGTGAATTATTCCATGTTTAGCACAAAATTCACCAAATGGTGATTCATATTCACCACCACGATCACTTCGTAACACCTTTATTTTCTTGCTAAGTTGATTTTCAACTTCATTCTTATAAAGAATGAATTTATCGATAGCTTCATCTTTGCTTTTAAGCAAGTACACATAACAATATCTCATGCTATCGTCGACAAAAGTAATAAAGTACTTATTGCCGCCTCGTGTTTGGACAAATTTCAAGTCACACACATCACTGTGGACTAGTCCCAATGGCTCGGTACTTCTTTCAATACTATGAAACGAAGACCTAGTTAGCTTAGCCTCAACGCAGGTTTCACATTTATGATTTGAATTAATTTGAAACCTAGGCAAGTAGTTTAGTTTGCTTAGTCTACGTAATGCATTGTAATTTACGTGACCTAATCTACCATGCCATAGATTAGAGGACTCAAGCAAGTAAACAGAAGGAGTTTTCTCATTATTCATAACAGTTGAGGTTACAGCAATTACATTCAATTTGAACAGGCCATCAGTCATATAGCCTTTCCCAACATAAACTCCTATTTTTGTGATCACTAGCTTATCCGCTTCAATTACCATGCGGAAACCATTCTTGCTCAGAAGAGACCCAGAAACCAGATTCTTGCGAATCTCTGGCACGTACAACACATTAGTCAGAGTAAGCTCTCTGCCAGAGGTCATCTTCAGGATCACCTTGCCTTTACCAAGCACTTCAGAAGTTGCAGAATTTCCCATAAACAACTTTTCACCATTTGTAACTGGTGCAAAAGTAGTAAACATACTCCTGTTGGAGCAGACATGGCAAGTGGCCCCAGTGTCTAGCCACCACTCCTTAGGGTTAGACCCTACCAGGTTAACCTCACTAATCACAGCCGTGAGATTTAGGTCAGACATGTCATCTGAGAGATGATCTCTCTCATTTCCAACCATATTAGCCTGAGGGCGCTGTTTGTTATCCCTTCGCGGCTGACAGCAGTCTGCTGATCGATGCCCGACTTTATCACAATTGAAGCACTTTCCATTGAACTGGAACTTAGGCTTCTTCCCTACCGCACCGGTAGGCTTCAACTAAGACCCTTTCATGGTCTGCTTTTTGTCTTTCCAATTCCCGTTACCATGTTTGGCTTTAAAGAATTGACCTTTCTTAGTACCAGAACTTTGACCGTGTTCCAATACATTAGCCTTCTCAGAGTAAGAATTCCCTGACTTACGTTCAGCCTTTTTGTTATCCTCCTCAATGACCAGCTTGATAATTAAATCCTCGAAAGACATCTCTTTCCTCTTATGCTGCAAATAGCTTTTGAAAGTCTTCCACTGAGGATGTAGCTTATGAATAGCAGTAGCCACCTGTAGAGATTCTGACATAGTCAGACCCTCAGCATGCATTTCTTGCAAGAGCACTTGATACTCCTGCACTTGGCTCACCACTGAACGTGAATCAACCATTTCGAAGTCCATGCACCGACTGGCCAAGAACTTCTTAGACCCAGCATCCTCGGACTTGTACTTCTTTTCTAAGGATTTCCAAAGCTCCTTAGCAGATTTCTTTACCACATACACGTGATACAGAGAATTCTGTAGGCCATCCAAGACATAGTTGCGGCACAAAAAATCAGCACTTTTCCATGCATCCCAAGCCGCACACCTATGCATATCAGTGTCGTTTTCAGCCACGACAGGGGCATCCTCGATGAGGAAACGTGCAAGGCCCAAAGTAGTAAGATAAAAAATCATCTTATTCTGCCATGTCTTAAAATCAGTGCCAGCAAATTTATCCGGTCGAATTGCATGATTCACCGAAAATTGAGCCGGAAACGGTGGCAAAGGTACCGAGGCCGCAGCCCTAGGTACTGGCAATGGTATTGTGCCAAATTGAATTGCCGAGGCCGCAGCCGTAGGCAAGTGGGGTTCACTCCAACATGAGGAATTCCGCCACCAATAGTCCCATCAACAGGAGGAATGCCAGTCGAGGTCTCCACAGGGTTGACAGCGGTCATCGCGGGATTTGGTATACTGGTACCAACAATGTTGTTGTTCACATCGTCATTTCCATGTGACGCCATTTAACCTTAAAGAACGACAACAAAACGTTTAGAACAATAGTGAGTTTGTAAATTAGAAATAGATTCAAAATCTATGTTATCAATTCGGAAAAACTTCAGAATTGAAATGAGAACAAATTATTTAGTCAAATTTTTTTTTTTTTTTAACAACTTATCAATTATTAGAAATAATTAAAAATAATTAACCAATGATTAAATCAATCATTAAAAGGAAAAGTTAACAATAATTAATCTAATGATGAGGCAATCATCTAAATCATTGTATAAAAAGAAATAATCATGCAATGATTTAACTAATCATAACCAAATGATATAATCATATAATCATTACCTATAATTGTAAAATAATTAGGCAATCATAAGAAATCAAATAATTATTTAAACATTACACAATCACTAGCAATCATTATAACATAATTGGACAATTATTATGAATCATTTGAAAAACACTCATTGCCATGCAAAACAACTAAAATTCATGCAAACTACAAAAAAAAAAAACCCATGCAAACATATTCATGCAAACCACCTAATGCAGAGACGGATTTTTTTTTTTTTTCCTTTCTTTCCTTCCAAAATCTTGATCAATTCAAAATCTACCTTGATGCATATATGTAAGTAGTAACCATAACTTAGAAACTATATGAATTGATGAACGGAAAAAGAAAGACACGGTTAAAAAAAATATATGACAGAAACTGTTTTTCTTTTTTCTTTTTCCCCCCCTTCAAACGATGAACAATTTGATCCACCAAACGGATTCAATTTAAGCTTGTTGGACAAAATAGAGGTGAATCAAAGTATATCAATCAAACCGAAGGCCCGTGTTCACACGATTTCCTTAAATCGAATTCGCCGCCTCACCGGGGTGCACGAGGTTTTGATCGGTGTTCGATTCCCAGGATACAATCGGTTATCGGTCCACGTTGCACTACGTTACCGACCTACGAACCAGCTGTGTCTATCTCTCAAACGAATCAAGCAAAGGAAGAAGGAAAAATAAAAACTGGAAACTGAAGATGAAGATGAATGGCACTTAAGGCTGATCATGAATGGACAGAATTTCATTCAATACGTGAAACTGAAGAAGAGAGAGCTGCTGAAACTGAAACTGTTATTGTCTGTTATTGTTATTTTCCATTCATTTCCAACAAGTATATTGTAATTAATGTGGAAATGACTTCACATGAAACTAAAAATTGGCACTACCTAGTACAGCATGCATTACAAAAAATGCCTTGTTCGTGTTGGGGATGTCAATAGATGACGGGCTGAACTTCAATTTGGTTCAGGCAAAGAGGAACATTCTGGAGCAATTCTTACAAAATGAGTTTATAATCTAGAAATAATGCGGGAAGGCATTAAAATGTTTGTAATCGATGCCTTGTTGTCTCTATTCATAATAAAATACGTGCACTTGGCATAACTCAGATAAACATGTCTTCAATCCATGTATAAAGACAATAATAAATGTACACTTTGTAACGATACCATAAATTTATACAGTATTAGAAAAGCACAAATTATAGTCAATTTAGAAAATTATAGCGTCATTTCATTTACTTTTGATTGTGGTCCACAAAAAATCATAAAATTTGTATTGTTTCACAACCAATTATATTGATAAGTTTTTGTTGAAGTTTGACCCAAATCCTATTGGATATTTGTGGATTAGTTGAAGTGGGTTATGAAAAGATCAAAATATGGACCAAAAAGTGATCTAGCTGTATTCTCGTTAGATGTACACCAAGCTCCTACTCGAGTGCTCAAAACAGGGAGTGACGCCCGCTTTCCGTTGGCCTGCCACTCAAGCAGTGCCTTCGTCGCTCGCTTCCTACCAATGTGGCGCTCAACTGTAGGTGGCATCCAGCCAACGATTTGTTTCGCATTTTGACACATTTTTTATGCCCTTTCCATCTTTAGGACTATTATTAGGGTTTTGACATGTATCCTATATAGTTTTCTCTTCTTTACAATTATAAAAAAAAATAATAATAATAATAAGTAAGACAATAGTGTAAACATAATATTGGAGTTGACAAGATGCCCACAAATTGGACTTCAGAGGAGAAACAATGGAAGGATCGCAAGGCCTTGTCACATATTTATCTTCATTTTTTGAATCATATTCTTTAGGAAGTTTTAAAGGAGAAAACTATAATTACATTATGATTGAAGTTGGAGCAGTTATGCATGAGGAAGAGTCTAACCAGCAAATTGTATTTGAAGCAGCGTTTGTATTCTCACATAGCTGTTTTTAAAGAAATTGTTGCAGGTTCAGGAAACTTGAAGATTAAATGTGATGAAAAAAATTAGGGGTTGATTTTGTTGTGTCCATTGCTTGCTTCAAATATGTCGTTCAAAGACGTGATATTATTTAGTCGCGATACTCTCACCATTAAAGAAGTATATGATGCTTTGTTTTCAAAAGAGAAGATGAAGCTTCTTGTTGGATTTGAGGCTCATGGAGATGGCCTTGTTGTTGATTGTGGTTATGTAAGGGACAGATCGAAGTCTAACCTCGATAATCAAATTTGTAACTATTTCAAGAAGAAGGGACACAAATAATGATTGATATAAGTTGCAGAATAAAGAAAAATTGGCTGTTAATTAGAAGTGAAAGCAGCCAGAAACATCAAGTGAAGTTGATATTGCAGAAAACTCTATAGTGATGAAGAACTTTTGGTTATTTTTTTACGGTGGCTCCAAACCTGATGAGGATTGAATTCTTAATAAGCTTGCACTTTTCAAAAGTGTTCCCAATCGGGATTTATTTTCAACATATGAAAATTTTTCGAAAGGTGTTGTGGTAATGGATAATAATGCACCTTATAAGATAGTTGGTATTTGAATGTTTGATGGGATGACTAGAACACTTGATGAAGTAAGACATGCCCCAAATTTGAAGAAAAATCTTATCTCTTTTAGTACTCTTGATTTAAATGGGTACAAGTACACTAGTAAAGGTGGACATCTGAAGGTTAGAAAAGGTGTCTATGATGTGTTACAGGGACATAGAAGGTCCCAATTTTTTATCTTGCAGGGTTTTATGGAATCTTTGAATACCAATCAGCAGAAATCAGATACATTGGTGGATATTCAATTTGGTACAGTACCATTCGAGTTTTGTTGAGGGTCTATGCTGAAGAATGCATCTCATTCGAGTTCAAAAGTTATAGATAATTTCGCTTTGCTACTACCTCTAGCGGTGCCACAATATTCAATAGCTAGATATAGACTCAGGAGATATATTAGGCTTCCACAAAGGTACTTGAAAGCTGATTTAGTTGCTTATGCTTTAAATGTACTTGAAGGTGTTGAGTCTAGCAAACAACCTTTTATGGAAGAAGTTTGTAGTGTTGATTTTGTTACAGGATGTGCTTTTGCCCTGTTGATGATTGTTGAGTTATTTTGTGATTTTGTTGCTCGTGGTAATAGGTCAAGCAATTTTGATACCGGGGGTAGTTCTATTTAGCAGTGCTTAAATTCAATTGACATTTAGTTATTGAGTTTATCCTAGCTAGATTTTATGGAAGAGGTGGAGAATTTTGTTCGTTGAAGAATTCATTTGATGTTCTTGTTGAGGAGTTTAGTTTTATTCTTTACAGTGGAATTCGTCACCGGTGGAGAGTTTTGGAATCTTTTTTGTTGCATTGAAAGTTGTGTCAAGGTTGAAATTTGTTAAAGTTTGACCCAAATTCCATTGGATATTTATGGATTAGTTGAAGTGGGCCTTGAAGAGGTCAAAATATGGACCAATAAGTTATTTAGCCGCATTTTCATTAGCTACACGTCAAGTTCCCACTCGAGCGCATAAAACGGAGAGTTGGATCCCGCTTGGCGTTACCTACCGCTTGTTTCCTGCTAGGGTAGTGCTCGAGCTACGATGGCATCCGGCCCACAATCCATTTCACATGTTTTAAGCTTTTTTATACTATTTCCATCATCAAGGTTTTGACTTGTATCCTATATATAGTTTGGCTCTTCTTTACGAATAAAATAAAATAAACAATATTGTAAACACAATATCCTTGTATTCTTTTTCAATATTATAGTGAATTCTCCTTTCCTCAATTTTATATTCTCCATGTGTTGCAATCTTTACTTCATATTGTACCATATAATCTTATCCTTAATTCCTAACTGTTTTGAATCATGCATAAAAAATCATTCCATTTTAGGTCATTCATTTTTCACATAATGCATAAAATATTTTCAATATTTTAATGGGCGCTTAACAAGCAACCTTCAACAATGTGTAAAGGAGAATGTTGCAAGAGCATTTCTACACATACATGGAAAAAATCAAAATGGAAAATCAGGGGTAGATACAGGCATGGGCTCGACGGGACCATAGCTCGTATCCGCTCCTTCGAATGTCCACTTTGTTCTTAGTTTTTTTTTTAGATAAACTTTTGTACATTTTTATCGTAGCCCGTGTCTAAACTTATGGCTGGATCGACCACTGCCGAAAATAATATATAAAGCATCGCGATGCCTAGCTACATCTCTATTAAATTGAAATAAATTTCATTAAAAATCGACAGCACGTGATTAATAATAATTTTTAAAGAAGTTGAAGCTTTTCATCACAACTCCAACTCTAGGCTGTCAAGTTCCACAATAGAAGGAAATATGGTTTGCAGATACAATGCTGATTAGATTGCTGATATATTCTAAATTTGGTGTTCCAGGTTTTTATGTAAAAGTCAATAACTAAGCTTTTAAATTATGTGGCTTTTTTTATATAAAACTGTAACTTCTCTACAGGAAAAGGTATCCAAAAAATTAATATATTAATGACCAAAAATATACCTTGAAGAGGTCCACCGGTACGGCACATATTGATCTTGCCAAGTCTTCCGTGCTTTGGAGAAGGATTGTTCTTCAACAGCTAATACATTTTTAGTTTTCTTATGCCCACCTAAAAATAATACATTTGCATCTTAGAAGTCGTCAATTACCTGCTATCATCAACTTCTTGAATTATTGAATTAGTGAGATAACATCACTTAGAAATGATGATGATAAACAAACCAACAAACAGGGACAATTATTCTGTGAAATACCGAAGTTCGACCAAACTAACAGCTAAAGGGAGGGTAAATAAGTGTTTTTTCAGAATTTAAATATACCAATTAATAAATTCAACAAGTCACAATTATTAATTAATCCAGATGAATCCACATGCACAACTATCCTACGTTGAATTACCACAGTTAATAAATCACTGAAAAATAAATAACACTTGAAATTTGTAGACGAAAAAAACTCGTAACTGGGTAAAAACTCTTGGGCCGAGCCAGTAAAAATCCACTTTAAATGAATCAACTTACAGTACTGTCGGACTCAATTAACTCTAGTACTTTCTAACCTCATGACTTAATCACCAAAGCCCTCATGGATTGCGTGCTCCTACACCAACTCTCAGCCTTCTGAATTCATTGTGTAGATCAATGAGAACTCCTCGTTCTCACAACCAGAACTTCGGCAACCTTTCTTGATCTTCAGAACTCAAACAGATGTTATGGAAGTATGTGTTTTGGTGTTTGGTTTATGTGAAGTTGATATTTTTCAATACTATGAAGAAATCAAAAATGAGGTTGAACTGTTAGAATAATATGTATGAAGTAATCTTTAGTTTCTCTCAATGTTCTTGAAAAACGCGAATTAGGTTTTCTCGAGATATATTGTCGCTCGAGCAACAGTCAGCAACAAGCGAGCGAGGGTGTGTCGCTCGAGCGAGATCCAGGCAACATGCAAGCGATGCAACTTCTGTTTTTATCATTCGAGTGTCACTTGGGCGATAAGCTAGCGAAATTGTGGCTCTTTTCTCTTCATTCCATACTCGAACCCTATGACTTCTAACTCACCAATACAACTTACCACTTGACACTTTGACTTTTAAAAACTCTTTTTCAACAATAGTTTTGTCAAAAGATTGCCAACATATTTAAAACCTAACAAACTCCCCATTTGGCATTCTGTGACAAAACATGTATTACAAATCAAATAGATTCAATCTATTCAACCCAAAACCAACTGACTTGGCTAAATCTTGATTTTCTTTTGTCCAACATGTTTCCTTAAAAAGGCCTCAAATACCAAGTGTAAAAGCACGTGAAACAGTAACAAGAATAAAAGCATTTAAGACAATTATTCATATATTCAACAACATACCAGTTGAATTAATTTACAATATCAATGTAAGCCAACGCACCAGAACCAAACATTAATATCACTAAATATCAAAACGTAATCTAGCTAAAACAAAGAAAATATCATATACACCTGTAAAACGTCAAAAAAATATATTTAACTCAAATATCATATACATCCCGAAAAAAAAATTAAATCACAAGTCTCACACACACGGTTAAGACTTACTCACAAGATCATAGTGTGTGCAATGCAAATGGTACATGAAGAAACATATACTAATTACTCCACATAAACCTAAAAAAAGTAATTGAAAATCCATTACAGCACATCAATTAGACTCATATTGGTCACAAAATACATGTTCAAGTAAATCATCGGCACTAACCATGTTTGGATCTTCAGAATCTTCCTCAATTTGCTTACCAATATCTACTTCCTCAACCTTTTCACTGTCCTTATTAGATCACTTTTAATCTTAGCAGTAAAGGCCGTACTCACGGGAATCACCTCTATGTCTTTCTTTAGTTTTCTTTTCATTTCTAAATATTTTTTTGGAAATTCTTAACAAAGTTGGCTATTTTCTAGGTATGGCAAAAAAACCCGACAAACCCAATACTTGCGGGACCTCGCCCTGAACGAGGCGGGGATAACCCGCTTAATCGGGAATTCGGAGTCAGGACGGAGCAGAAAATTTTGCCCTGAGGCGGGTTCGGGGAGCAGATGGGTAACGGGCACCCCCGACCCAGCCCGCCCCGTTTAATTTTATTTTTTTTTGGAATTCAATATTTTTTATGGAAAATTTCACGAAATTTCATTAGTTCTAATAGAAAATAGCAACAAAAGTTGTCGTCTAAATCTAATGAATGGGGCCAATAAAAATAAATTATCAAAAATTCTAAAAAAAAATTAAACAAGGTAGTAAACGGGGGAAAAACCCCTCCCCGCCTTAACGGGTAACGAGGCGGAGGAGGTTGCCTCGACCCCGCCCTGTCTCGCCCATCCCCGTTGCCATTCCTACTATTTTCTCATCATTCAGTGATTCCAAATGAGATGAATCATTATGTTCTTCCCTAATATGTTCAAGGCTATAGACTTGTTCTTCTTAGGTTGAGATATGGTGAGTTCATAAGTTTGGAGAGATCCAACAAATTCTTCAATCTTAACAGCATCTAGATCATTGCTGTCCTCGATAGCTATAATGTGAGGTCTAAATCTTTCAGGTAATGATCTCAAGATTTTTCTAACAATTTTAGACTCTGAATTTCTCTCACCTAGGTTAAAACTACAATTCACTATGTCATTCAACTTCGTATAGAATTTATCATCCTTCATTCTAATTTTTTCAAACCTAGTCGTTAACATCAGGGGCTTGGAGTTCTTAACGGTTTTGGTTCCCTCATGTGTGGTCCTTAGATCGTAGTTTTACACATCAACACTCTCCTAAACTTTTAGCAGACACGGCTATAAATAGGGCATCAAGGCCTTTGCTATTCCAGTTGCACTCAGCTAGTTCATCCTTAGTCCAAAGAGACATGTCCATAGGGGTAAATACACCTGAAATTGTAGAGGAATGGATGGTCCAACCATTTTGAACACTGACCCAAATCCATTCATCTAGAGATTTAAAGAATGCTCTCATCCTAAACTTCCAATATGCATAATGTCTTCCGTCAAAAAATGGAGGTACAAAAAGAAACTGGCTTATCTAGATCAAATATGGGTCAAAAATCGAAATGAGGCTATGATACCACTTGAAATAACAAAGTTCGACCCAACCAACACTTTGAGGGAGGGTGAATAGGTGTTTATGTGGAACTTAAATTTACCAATTAATAAATGCAACAAATCACTGTTATTAAAGATGAATCCACATGCACAACTGTCCTACGTTGAATTACTGCAGTTAATAAATTACTGAAAAATAAATAACACTTGAAAATCATTGACGGAAAGAGCTCGTAACTGGGTAAAAACTCCGGGCCCAAGCCAGTAAAATACACTATAAATGAATCAACCTCCAATACTGTCAGACCTGACTAACTCTAGTACTCCTGACTTAATCATCAAAGTCCTCGTGGATTACGTGCTCCTGCACCACGCCCGGCCTTCTGAATTCATTTATCTCCCGTGGATCAATGAAAACTTCTCCTTCTCCAACAATCGGAACTCCGGTCACCTTCCTTGATCTTCAGAACTAGATGTTATAAAAGTATGTGTTTTGGTATTTGGTTTACGTGATGTTGATGTTTTTCAATACTATGCAGAAATCAAAAAAAATGTTGAAAATGATATGTAGGAAGTAATCTTTTGTTTCTCTCAATGTTCAACACACCTTTTTTTCTAATGGAGGCGGGGATATATATATATATATATATATATATATATATATATATATATATATATATATATATATATATATATATATATATATATATATAATGTAGAGGTTTTAGGTAGTATGGGCCAGATAAAACCTTGAAAATGTGAATTGGATTTTCTCGGGATACACTGTCGAACATTTGAGCGACGGTCGAGCGAGGTCCAAGCGACAGGCAAGCAACACAGCTTTTGTTTCTACCGCTCGAGCGTCTGCTGGGTGATAGGCTAGCGAAATTGCGACGACTCTTTTCTCTTCATTCCATACGCGAACCCTAGGACTTCTAACTCACCTATACAACTTACCACTTGACACTTTGACTTTTAAAAACTCTTTTTCAACAATAGTTATGTCAAAAGATTACCAACATCTTTAAAACCAAACATTTTAACATCTTTTCGACTATACTGTCACTGTCAGTTTAAATTACTTTCACAATCGTTTTAAATTTTTTTATTTTCATTATTTTTTTTCTTTTCTTTCATAAATTTGCATTTAGAAACACACTTTTTTATTTCCTTTTCATACTTTTACATAGTCGGCATACTTTAATTATCAATTCACCGGTAAACGATGACCAATTGTCTTTTAATTTTGTACAGTTGGCATATTTTTTAATTATTATAGCAGTTTGGGTTAAATTATTCATTAATCACATAAGATTTTCTCTTAGCAGATTAAACAAAGTTTAACAAAGCCATTAGGTTAAAATCTTTAAGAACTAAGCCATTAATTGATAGTTATAAATTGATTCCACGAAAATTTATATAGAATATCCTTCAAGAGGACATGGTTTTCATTACATAGAAAACACTATATTTTTTAGAAATCTTCACGATCAAGAAACCATACAAAAGAAACATTGCTCATCGCTTATTCAGTTATTCATTTTTATTCTTCATAGCACACAAGATATCTTTAAGAGGGCAAATAAATCATAATATTTCTTTTCTAATCGATGTTCCACCAGAATTGTCCTTGAAGATATTTAATCACATTCGCATCAACTTGGAAAGCCTTGGTGAGAACATCAATATTAATGGGCGGGTTGGATCCAAAAACTGCATTTGCAATTGTGATGACTCCTGGGTTTTGACTGCTTAGACCAGCAAATACAACTGCATTAGTCTTCCCCACATTAAACTGGAAATGAATGAGACCTTCTGGAAACACGAAGACGTCTCCTGGATACAAAGTCTTGGTAAAGAGTTTGTTCTTTACGTTTGGATCTGCAGGGTTCGAAGTAACGAATCCAACATAGAGAGTACCCTCCACAACAACAAGAACCTCAGTAGCCCGAGGATGCGTGTGGGGTGGGTTGAGGCCATAAGGTGCATAGTCGATACGGACTAAAGAGATACCAAGAGTGTTGAGTCCTGGTAATTGGTTGACATTCACAGGAGTGACCTTTGATCCAAGGGGATTTGATGTATTTCCGGGCTTGTTCAGTCCGCGAAAGAGGAAATCATCGGCACTAACCATGTTTGGATCCTTGCAAATCTTTCCATTCACAAAAACTGCAATAAAACAGAAGTCGCTGCTAAGCCATGTATATGTATATACCAACATAATTTTGTACATAAAATGTAGTTAAAATTGTCATAGAAATTATGAAGAAACTGAACGCAATAAAATTATATTATACCCTAATGCAAGCTTGGTAGGAGATACAGTATTAAAAGAAAAAAGGAAGCTAAAATTTTGTTAATAATATTGTTAAGTAATATGGAGTAGTGGGTGTAGTGCACACAAGATAAGGTTGTTATTCTAGGAGTGTAAAATGCATTTACCTTTGATTCAGCATCCTTAACAGCAACATAGAAATCCTGTAGGGGAGCTGAATCAGAAGCATATGTAAATGAAACCAATGAGATAATAAGAACTGAAATTAGCAAGCAAACAGCTATTTTTAGTACAACTGTTATTTTGTTTTTGTTGTGGTTTGTGGATGTTGAAAAAATCACCAAAGTCCTTCTGGATTGCGTGCTCATGCACCAACTCCTAGCCTCTGAATTCGTCTATCTCCTATGAATCATTTAAAACTTCTCGTTCTCCAACAACCGAAACTCCAGTCACCTTCCTTGATCTTCAGAACTAGATGTTATAAAAGTATGTTTTTTGGTGTTTGGTTTATGTGAAGTTGATACTATGAAGAAATCAGAAGGAATGTTGAACTATTAGAATGACATGTGGGAAGTAATCTTTTGTTTCTCTCAATGTTGAACACACCCATTTTCAAATGGAGGCGTGAATATATAGTGTAGAGGTTTTTGGTAGTATGGACCAAATAAAACTTTGAAAATGCAAATTAGATTTTCTCGGGATACACTGTCGAACATGTGAGCGACGGTGTGTCGCTCGAGCGAGGTCCAAGCGACAGGCGAGCAACGCCGCTTCTGTTTCTACTGCTCAAGCGTCTGCTGGGTGATAGGCTAGTGAAATTACGATGACTCTTTTCTCCTCATTCTATACTCGAACCCTAGGACTTCTAACTCACCTATACAACCTACCAGTTGACACTTTGATTTTTAAAAACTCTTTTTCAACAATAGTTTTGTCCAAAGATTGCCAACATCTTTAAAACCTAATATTTTAAAATCTTTTCGATTATACTGTCACTGTCATTTTAAATTACTTTCACAATCATGTTAAATTTTTTTTATTTTCATTATTTTCCTTTCGTAAAATTGCATTTAGAAACACACTTTTTTCTTTCTCTTGTATACTTTTGCATAGTCGGCATACTTTAATGATCAATTCACAGGTAAACGACGACCAACTGTGTTTTAATTTCGTACAGTTGGCATATTTTTTAAATATAATAGAAGTTTAGGTTAAATTATCCATTAATCACATAAGATTTTCTCTTAGCAGATTAAACAAAGTTTAACAAAGTCATTAGGTTAAAATCTTTATGAACTAAGTCATTAATTGATAGTTATAAATTGATTCCACGAAAATTTATATAGAATATCCTTCAAGAGGACATGGTTTTCATTACATAGAAAACACTATATTTTTTAGAAATCTTCACGATCAAGAAACCATACAAAAGAAACATTGCTCATCGCTTATTCAGTTATTCATTTTTATTCTTCATAGCACACAAGATATCTTTAAGAGGGCAAATAAATCATAATATTTCTTTTCTAATCGATGTTCCACCAGAATTGTCCTTGAAGATATTTAATCACATTCGCATCAACTTGGAAAGCCTTGGTGAGAACATCAATATTAATGGGCGGGTTGGATCCAAAAACTGCATTTGCAATTGTGATGACTCCTGGGTTTTGACTGCTTAGACCAGCAAATACAACTGCATTAGTCTTCCCCACATTAAACTGGAAATGAATGAGACCTTCTGGAAACACGAAGACGTCTCCTGGATACAAAGTCTTGGTAAAGAGTTTGTTCTTTACGTTTGGATCTGCAGGGTTCGAAGTAACGAATCCAACATAGAGAGTACCCTCCACAACAACAAGAACCTCAGTAGCCCGAGGATGCGTGTGGGGTGGGTTGAGGCCATAAGGTGCATAGTCGATACGGACTAAAGAGATACCAAGAGTGTTGAGTCCTGGTAATTGGTTGACATTCACAGGAGTGACCTTTGATCCAAGGGGATTTGATGTATTTCCGGGCTTGTTTAGTCCACGAAAGAGGAAATCATCGGCACTAACCATGTTTGGATCCTTGCAAATCTTTCCATTCACAAAAACTGCAATAAAAACAGAAGTCGCTGCTAAGCCATATATATGTATATACCAACATAATTTTGGACATAAAATGTAGTGAAAATTGTCATAAAAATTACAAAGAAACTGAACGCAATAAAGTTATATTATTCCCCAACGCAAGCTTGGTAGGAGATACAGTATTAAAAGAAAAAAGGAAGCTAAAATTTTGTTAATAATATTGTTAAGTAATATGGAGTAGTGGGTGTAGTGCACACAAGATAAGGTTATTCTAGGAGTGTAAAATGCATTTACCTTTTGCTTCAGCATCCTTAACAGCAACACAGAAATCCTGCAGGGGAGCGGGATCAGAAGCATATGTAAATGAAACCAATGAGATAATAAGAACTGAAATTAGCAAGCGAACAGCCATTTTTAGTACAACGGTTATTTTGTTTTTGTTGTGGTTTGTGGATGTTTATTTCGTGAGAGGGGATTGCCTATTTATAGTGCAGCTTTCTATTTGAATTAGTCATCAACTCATCTTTTCAATTAAATAAACTTGCCAAGTCTTCAAAACATAATTAAATATATATTTTCAAGGGCTGATCGTTTCAAACAACTAACACTGTAAAATATTCTTGAAGTGTTCTCATTTATTAATTAGCCGTTAATCAACTCATAATTACCTAACCACTGAAAACTCAGTCTCTGTTTTGAATTGATTTCAAAGTGGTTATCCTGTCAGTCTCAGTACTTCTAGGAAATGTTTTATACCAGACAAAATAAAATGCAGATGCAGATGAGAAACTATAATATACATAATTCCCAAGGCACTATGCTCAGACTGGATTAAATTATGGAAACTATTGATAATTCATTAGTTGGCTGGCTAATGAAAGTTGTTCACCAATTCATTAGAATTAGTCTGCCAGCTTTTCTTTTGCACGTGAATTAGGATAGTTTCCATTTTCCAAGTCTTTGTGTGTAACAATTTCAAGAAGAAATCTTTGTTTCTCGACAGTTGACAGTGTCTGTCCAGTTTTTCTACACGGAAATAGCCTTTTTATGTATCTCTGTTGCTGCGTACATTAATCTGGCTTTGTGAGCAAGTATGACAAACTTCAGTAAGTCTTTAACCCGATAAATATTATTAATGGTCAGATATATTACACGGTCTTCATTTATACTATCCTATTTTGATACATATCACGATGTTAAGTTGCACCAAATTCATATGTAATGCAAGCCAGAGATGCTGAAGACAATCCAGAATATGCTATTACTGTTCAAACCATGCTCCGGGATTTGAATATTATGTCCAATTAAGCTATTAATCTGTCATTCTCACCCTTCGAAAAGTTCTGATGTGTTCACTATAGGTAAAGGATATTTGTTACAAGGGAATCCTATTCATGCATGGGAAAAGTCCAAAATGGCAAACGAAATATGAACCATCATGATGCATAGCTACATCTCTATTAGATTGCAATAAATTTCATTAGAAATCGACAGCACATAAATAATATTACTTTTTTAAGTAGTTGAAACTTTTCTCTAAAACTCCAACTCTAGGGTGTCAAGTTCAACACACAATGGAAGGAAATGTGGCATGCAGAGACCATGCTGATTAGATTGCTGATTTACTCTAAGTTCAGTTTTTTTAGTACTTTGTTCCAGGTTTTATGTAAAAGTCAATGATTAAGCTGTAACTTCTCTACATAAATGGGTAATATCCAAAAAGGTAAAAGCGTCGCTCCTTCTCCCCACTAGGATCTCCCCGGTTCAGTTCTTATGTTGCTGTTGTACTCTGTCTCTGGTCTTTAGTGCAGATTTTTTGTCAATTTGACGAGAGATCTACTTATTATGTAAACTATTTTATAGTGATGTGGCAAATGGGAAATAGACACTAACTAGTTTCCTGGTAGATGAACAAAGGACAGTAGGATGTGACATATTATCCATTGATTTTAGTCTGTGTTTCCTGATTCTCCCGCTAGCTTTTGTAAATTAAGAAACCAACATTATTTGGACTAAGGAAAAGATTTAATTTTGGTTAATGCTATGATTTGATTTATAAATATGTTGTTGAAAACTAGTGAAAAATTGAACTTGGAGAGGTCCAGTGGTATTACACATTGATATTGCCATGTCTTCCGTGCTTTGGAGAAGAATTGTTCTTCAACAGCTAATACATTTTCAGTTTTCAAATACTTGCTGTTTCAATCTTTCTATTATCAACTTCTTCAATTAATTGAAATCGTGAGATAACAGCAGCTTATAAATGATGATGATGATGATGATGATGATGATAAACAAACCAGCACACGGAGACGATTATTTTAAAATCCTTTCGATTCTACTGTCACTGTCGTTTTAAATTACTGTCACGATCGTTTTAAATTTATTTGTAAAATTCATTCTTTTTTTCCGTAAAATTACTTTTTTTTTGTTTTGTCTATCAAAAAAAAAAAAAGAAGCACACTTTTTTTCTTTCCCTTGCACACTTTTGCATAGCTGGCATAGTTTAATGATCAATTCACTGGTAAACGATGACCATCTGTGTTTTAATTTTGTACAGTTGGCATATTTTTTAATTATATAGAAGTTTGTGATAAATTATTCATTAATCACATAAGATTTTCTCTTAGCAGATTAAAAATGGTTTAACAAAGCCATTAGGTTAAAATCTTTAAGAACTAAGCCATTAATGGATAGTTATAAATTGGTTCCACGTAAATTTAGATAGAATATCCTTCAAGAGGACATGGCTTACATTACATGGAAAATACTACATTTTTTAGAAATCCTTACGATCAAGAAAACATACAAAGAAACATTACTCAGCACTTATTCAGTTACTCACTTATTCTTCATAGCACACGAGATATCTTTAAGAGGGCAACCATGTCATAATATTTCTTTTCTAACCGATGTTCCACCAGAATTGTCCTTGAAGATATTTAATCACATTCGCATCAACTTGGAAAGCCTTGGTGAGAACATCAATATTAATGGGCGGGTTGGATCCAAAAACTGCATTTGCAATTGTGATGACTCCTGGGTTTTGACTGCTTAGACCAGCAAATACAACTGCATTAGTCTTCCCCACATTAAACTGGAAATGAATGAGACCTTCTGGAAACACGAAGACGTCTCCTGGATACAAAGTCTTGGTAAAGAGTTTGTTCTTTACGTTTGGATCTGCAGGGTTCGAAGTAACGAATCCAACATAGAGAGTACCCTCCACAACAACAAGAACCTCAGTAGCCCGAGGATGCGTGTGGGGTGGGTTGAGGCCATAAGGTGCATAGTCGATACGGACTAAAGAGATACCAAGAGTGTTGAGTCCTGGTAATTGGTTGACATTCACAGGAGTGACCTTTGATCCAAGGGGATTTGATGTATTTCCGGGCTTGTTCAGTCCACGAAAGAGGAAATCATCGGCACTAACCATGTTTGGATCCTTGCAAATCTTTCCATTCACAAAAACTGCAATAAAAACAGAAGTCGCTGCTAAGCCATGTATATGTATATACCAACATAATTTTGTACATAAAATGTAGTTAAAATTGTCATAGAAATTATGAAGAAACTGAACGCAATAAAATTATATTATACCCCAGTGCAAGCTTGGTAGGAGATACAGTATTAAAAGAAAAAAGGAAGCTAAAATTTTGTTAATTCTATTGTTAAGTAGTATTGAGTAGTGGGCATACTGCACACAAGATAAGGTTGTTATTCTATGAGTGTAAAATGCGTTTACCTTTTGCTTCAGCATCCTTAACAGCAACACAGAAATCCTGCAGGGGAGCTGGATCAGAAGCATATGTAAATGAAACCAATGAGATAATGAGAATGGAAATTAGAAAGCGAACAGCCATTTTCAGTACAACCGATATTTTGATTTTGTTGTGCTTTGTGAATGTTTATTTCGGGAGAGGGAATTGCCTATTTATAGTGCAGCTTTCAATTTGAATTAGTCATGAACTTATCTTTTCAATCAAATAATCTATTGAAGATAATATCAAATCAATATTATCTTGATTTGATATTATCTTAATTTGATTTTCATATTTACTTTAATCAATTTGATTTGATTTGATTTGATTCTCGTAATATTTAAGATATTTACCTTTTCTATCTCAATGTAATTTCCCTATAAATAGGGACATATGCTTTGTATTCAATAATCAATCAATAAAGACAAGATGTAGTCATTTAATATTCTCTTGCTCTCTTTCTCTTCTCCATCTTCTTCTACATTATGTTTTGTTATTTATCATAATCTTACCAAGTCTTCAAAACATAATTAGCTATATATTTTCAAAAGTAGGTCGTTTGAATTAATAATTGACCAATGATTAACTAACTACTCCGAAATTCATAGTCTATGGTTTGAATTAATTTCAAAGTGGTTAATCTTTCGTTCTCAGTACTTCAAGGAAATTTTTTTATCAGAGGAAATATAATGCAGACGCAGATGGGAAACTATAATTTACATAATTCCCAATGCACTGTGCTCAAACTGGATTAAATTATAGAAATTATTGATAATGCATTAATTGGCTGGCTAGTAGAAGTTGTTCACCAATTCATTGGAATTAGTCTGTCAGCTTTTCTTTTGCAAGTGAATTCGGATAGTTTCCATTTTCTAAGTCTTTAATGTGTAGCAATTTCAAGAAGAAATCTTCGTTTCTGAACAGTTGACACTTTCTATCCAGTTTTTCTACCTGGAAATGGCCTTTGTATATATCTCAGTTGCTGCATAATTTAATCTGGCTTTGTGATCAAGTATGACAAACTTCAGAAAGTCTTTAACACAGGAAATGTTATTAACAGTTTGATACATTGATCCTTGTCATACATAATACATTACGCATCTTCATTTACACTATTTGTTGGTTTTGATACCCAATAAATTCCGGGCGATGATGTAAACGTTGGATTAAATTGTTACGAACAACAAAGTCTAAAGGCTCAACCCTAAAATACCGTGGGCTTGGAAGTAACTTAAATATTTAATGTTACTCATGGCCCATTTATATTACCTCTTGCATGGCTTTGAATCTTGGCCTATTTAACCCTTTTTATTGGTCAAACTAAACCCTAATGGTGTCCTATCGTAGGCACCCAAAAATAGTCTTTAAACCTCTAAAGCTAATGTAGTAATGGAAGTAAGGGTCGATCCCACGAAAAGTGTGCAATTCGACAATTTATGCTTCGTAAAACGATGGGGGGTTTTGTTTATAACAAAATCAATCTTATAACAAAATGTAAATTAATGAGTTATATTAAAACAATGAAACGAGTCTTGATCAAAGTCGACTTCCACCATTGGAGATTTATAACCATTCATCAATCCACAAAGAATAATCAATCCACATTCATAATATTCATCGTTGGAATAAATTATTATTTATCCTTAATTTTAGTTAATCAGAAACCAGCGTTCTAATTAACCCTAATTATCAAATAATTTTAAACCAGTCTAAAGATTCAATTTAATAACAACTTTAAATAATAGAGAAATCGATGAACTAGATAATACAAACACCAGCGGTTGCGTTCAATCTATTTAAATATTCTTCTTAAGATTCAATAACATTTATCGCAAAAAATTATCAAATCCTAGTACTTCACAGGTTAAATGATTCAAACAATTATGGATTTAAAATTTAACTTAGCTATAGATTGCAATATATGAAAAAACTAATAGATCTCTTAGCAATCAAAAATGGCAATAATAAAATTATGCATAGAAGAATATTCAATATTGAAAATATAAATTAAACAATGAAAATGGGTGGATATCGCAGTTATAATGGTTTCCAAGGCTTCGTATCCTTCAATCAAGCACCAAGAGTTAGTTACATATGATAGATCTAAGAAAAATAGAGAGAAAATAGGTTGGAGGCGTTCTGTATGTTCTTCTCCCATTCTACGGTTTTAAAATATGTATTATAGTTGTTTCCATAGGTAATTGACTTAAATTCGGAAACTAGAGATTTGTATGTGAAATGCCTATGCGCGCACGCTATATATTTCCTTGCCTACGCGCCATTCATTGGTTTTAGGCTCGGTAAGTAAAATTCATACCCGTGTGCACGCGCGCAGGTTTGTCTCTGAACAGTATTCGGTATTTTGGTCATAACTTTCTCCACAGATATCTGATTGAGCTTATTCAAAATGCTTTGGAAATCTAACTCAAAGGGATACAATTTTAATTCAGATGCCATCTTCCAATTTTATCATTTTCCATGTCAAAAATGGGTCCCAATCTGAGACTGAAAATCTGATGCATAACTTTTCGATTGGAAGTTGATGTGTGATCCTACTTTGACGATATTTCACCTATTTGACTTCTTTCTTCATTCAATTGACTTTTAACACTCTCAAATCTTCATCATTTTGTTCGACACAACTTTTTCATATTTTCACGTTAGTCCTTGAACTTTCATTTTCTTTCACTTTGGTCTTTTTTCACCTATTTCTTCCAAATTATGTCATCTACATTGAATTACCACCTAAATCAAAATATGTACATAATGAGTACATTTTGGCATTGATTAATCATACGACCACATAAAATAAAGAGGGAAAAATATAAATTTTACATTCATATCACCTAACCTAGCATATATATATATATGGTGTTTTTGCCCTAGTCTTTCAGTGGGTGATTTGTGTGAAAGGAGAAGAAAGAAACCATGTGCAAGAAAAGAGGAGATCGGCAGCCTATTTCGGTGGAAAAAAAAACACTTGGCTTCCTTTGATTTTTTTGGTCTCGTTTCTTGCCTTCTTTCATTGTTTTTCTTCTTGACTTTGTGGCTACAAATCATCACCATTATCTTTTCCTTTGTGGGTGAGATTTAGGGGCAATCAAGGTGAATATATTAGTTGTGGGTTGGAGCCGTTTAGATTGGTTGTTTGGTAGAGAAATGTAACGTGAAACTAAGCCCAGAAAACACCGTTGGGACAACCTTTGGAGCAAGCTTCCGTGAAAATTGGTATAAAAGCTTCAAGGTAGTGAATTTGGCTCAAAAAACTGACCAAAAACCGTTCAAAAAAGTGACAAAAACGAAGTCGAAAAATTGTGAAAAAACCAAACATGTTTTCATGATTTCTGGCAAATCCAGATACCTGGTGGTGAAAGGAGACCACCGGCGTGACATGCAGGTGGAGGCGCTCCCCGGTGGTCAGTGCATGATGTCTTCGACGGCACTTGGAAACATGCGCAGAGAGTGCTGACCGCACGTGAGAGGGAGTCCGACGATGATTTCTTCTGATAGTTTGTTCCGGACATTTTTCTTAACATTTTGGTGTTGCTAGTTTTCTGTTTCAAGTTATACAGTAAAGTTTGGACGATTGTATTCTTCGCGTGTTAGGGACTTGATCTTGGTTTTTGTTGGAGACTTTAGGATGAATAGTGGTGATGCTAAAGTGATAAATTCGCATCTCTCGGTATTTACGAACTCATATTGGTCCGATCTAGTATATTGACTTATCCCAATTTAAATTTCAACATTAAAACGTCACCATGTATGGTGACATTAGGATTTAGGTTACTGTGTGGGGTGGCATTGCTTGTGCTAGAAATTTAGAAATTATCTGCTCTATTTGAAGTGTTGATTTTATTTGTCGCGAGTTGGTAATTGTTTTTGTGCTTTAACTATTGTGTAGTCACTATGTGAGACTGCAATGGGTGAAAATTTAAATTTTTGTTGATATACCTTCGTGTTGCAATGATTATTCTGTTAGAACACCTAGACTTGATCCATTTGAACATTCCCTAGATCTAAGATCGAGAATCTTAGGAAATCTGAGGAATCTGAAATGGTGTATGTTGTTATCTTAGGATTACTTTGTGTGACCTATTTGTGCATTTTGATTGTTCTATTTTTAAAAATGTCTTCAATTTAGTAACAAAAGATGAAGGAAATTTTGGTTCAACAAAAAGTTTCAAAAGTGAAAGATGGCAAATTTCCTGCAAATTTCACATAAGCACAAAAAAAAAAGAATTTGATGTACTTGATTAAACTCCAATTATTTTACACATATCTGACACTGTTTTGAGAAAAGTTGGAAAACTTGATTCTACAAAAGAATTTTGGCAAAAGTTGAAGGACTTATATTTGCTGAAGTCTACTCTTAATAAGTTGTACTTACTTGAAAGATTTTTCAGTTTTAAAATGGATCCTTCAAAGGATCTTGATGACAATCTGGATATTTTCAACAAACTTATGCAAGATATCGTTAACTATGATGAAAAGGTGTCGATATGTATAAGGTCATTATTTTTCTGAATTCTATGCCTGATTCATATAGAGAGGTTAAGAATGCAATTAAATATGGTATGGAGACCTTAGCAACCGAGATTGTTATAGATTCCCTTATAAGTAAGTAGATGAAGATTAAAGCTGAAAAAAATAATAAGAGGAGTGATGAGTTACATATGGTGAGAAGTATAATTAAATTTAAGCAGATGAATTCGGGTAGAGCTCAAGGCAGAAGTGATTCGAGTAGTGACTCGAGTGATGAGGGTGGTAAGAAGAAGGATAAGAGATGGGACAAGTCCGGTGGCAAGCGATGCTACAGTTGTCATAAGTTTGGACACTTTGTGAAGGATTGTCCCAAGAAAAAGGATCGGCAGAAGGGTAAGATGAGAGACGAGGCAAATGTGGTTATAGGGTCGAGTGATGATCCTATTGAGGTCTAACGAAAGTAAATGTAACGTGAAAATCTCGCAAGCGTACGAGTTCGTTGTACAAGTAATAATCGTGATGAGTGAGTTATCGTCCCACAGGGAATATGGCTCAATTTTAGAGTATTCTATATATTTAAATTCGCAAATGTAACAAAAGATAATTGATTTTTTAGTTAACTATGTTCTATAACTATGAAAGCAATAAAAAGTGATTTTAAATCAAATGTGGGTGAATATTGAATTTCCGACTCCACTAATCAATTTTTAGTTTCAATTCTCATCCAGTGATTATTAATTCAATTCATCCGATTATGACAATCGATAATTCCACTTTTATTTACTATTCTTTCCCAAGATATAATAAACCTATGATTGCTACAAGACGATTCTATTCCTAGTCCGAATTCATATGACAAGCATGCATTGATATTTTAGGATTATCAAACATGACTGCACTCGTCATAAATATTATTCCTAATATTTATTGTCCGTGTGTTCCATAAACAGTGTTCTACCTACCATGAGTTTTCCAACACTACGAATAAACAACTAATTGTCATAATGGTGCGCAAACATTAAAACAATATAATTATACATATTTATGAAATCACAAGGCAAGAATTAAACTAAAACACATGGTAGCGAATTAAAAACTAAAAATTCATCATCCATCCAATATAAGAGAATTTAGCCTAGCATATTATCAAGATTAAACACATAGAAATGGAATGACAACACCTATAAATTTGACGAGGGTGATTAACTTCCCAAATTGCAGCTACCGTGTCCGTCCTTCTTTTTCTCCCAAAGCTGCCGGCAGTTTGAATTTGTGTATATATATATATATCCTATGATTCCACCACCAATTTATGTGGGTAATCTATTTGCTGACTATATATAATATATAAGAATGAACAGCCCACTTTATATATATAATATAATAATTCAATTGCAACCAAAGAATACGCGTCTCTCTCTCCCTTCAATCTGCTGCCGCCCAATTTATGCGTAAAATCTCTTTATTTCTCCAACCAAAGTATGTAATCCCTCAATTTTCAGCCCACTGCCTGCTCTTTTTCTTGGGCTTTTTTTTGGCCGGGTCTTTCCACCGTCCATATATGTATATATATAAGGGAAAATTACACTAAACCATGTCTTTTCTTTTACATTTTAAAAATTCAGATTTTTACGTTTTTTATTCAATTATCAGGTTTTTATAATTTTAATTAATAATAATTTTATTAAATTAAAATAACATATATACCCACCCCACTATCTACCCCCACCCACTTTATTTTAAATATAACATCTATCCAAACCCTAATCCATTTCACACCACCACCTCCTCCTCCTCTCTCTCTCTCTCCCGCCGCCGCCACCACCGCCCGCCGCCGCCGTCGTCGCCTCCTTTCTTCCCCCCCTTCCCCTTCCCCTTCCCTCCCCTCCCCCTCCCTTTCCTCCCCCCCCACAGATCATCTTGCGCAACACAAGACGACGCGCCGCGTTGCTGCACAAGACAAGAAGAACGATCGCCGCCGCCGTGCTGTGCTCTGGCTCGACACAGAGCACAGCAGCAGCGATCGTTGCTGGTGCTGTGCTCGACACAGAGCACAGCAGCAGCGACGCGATCGCTGCTGCTGTGTCGCGCACAGCACCAGCGATCGCTGCTGTGCTGTGCTCGACACGAAGCCGACGCCGCCGTGTCGCTTTCACCGCCTTGTGTCGTCACGACACGACGCGACGCTGCTGCGTCGACGCTGCACCATTTTTTTTTTGTTTTTTTTAATTTTTTTATTTTTTTGCTTGGTGATGGTGTTATGGTGGAGGGTGAGGTACAAATGTGGTGTTGATGCTTGGGGCGGATTAGGGTCGGCGATGTATGAGACGAAGGGTCTGTTACCAACTATTTTGGGTGTCTGTGACCTAGCTACTGTACTCGGGTGGTTTTTTTTCTTGTTTGTGATCTACACTATTGAACTGGTTTTTTGGGTGTATGTGACCTAGCTATTGAATTGTAATGGTTTTTTTTTTGTTTCTGTGACCTAGCTACTGTATTGAGGTGGTTTTTTTTTTTTTCATGTATGTGACCTAGCTATTAAACTCTTGTGATTTTTTTTGTGTCTGTGACCAAGCTATTGATCTGTGGGGGATTTTTTTTAAGCGTCTGTGACCTCGCTATTGAATTGTTATGATTTTGTAAGCGTTTGTGACTCGTTGAAATAAAGTTGCGACAAGTAAATGTTTTGATTTTTTTTCAATCTGTGACCTAAGTGGGTGTCCGTGACCTAGAAATTGGGACTGTGACTCGCTGAAATAGAGTGTGACCTAGATGGGTGTCTGTGACCTAGGAATTGTAACTGTGACTCGTTGAAATAGAGTTGCGACAAGTAAACGTTTTGATTTTTTTCAATCTGTGACGGGGGAAGGGTGTTTAGGTGACCGTGGCCTAGCTATTGTGGTTCTTTTTTGTGTCTGTGACCTTACTATTGACCTGTGACTTTGAAATTGATAATTTGTAACTTAAAAAGGGAATCTGTGACCTTAATTTTTTTCATCTGTGACCTCGAAATAATCTGTGACCTATAAAATTTTAAATCTGTGATCTCGAAATAATCTGTGATCTACAAATTTTTTTATCTGTGACCTACAAATTTCTTGATCTGTGACCTCGAAAAAGTCGCCGGATCGGAGCAGTCGCCGGTCGCCGGAGCAATGGTGGGGTGGGGTGGGGTGGGGTCGGGTGGGGTGGGGTGATTTTATTATATTACAGTTAAACATTTAATTTAATATAATAATTATGAAATGTAATTAATTAATTTAAGAAAGGGAAAAGTTTATGCATCAGGCATTTTCTTTACCAAAATTAAAAATCAGGTCCTCAAGTTTAAAATTGTAAAAATCAGGTTTTATTTTGAATTAATTAATTATATTTCATAATTATTATATTAAATTAAATATTTAACTGTAATATAATAAAATACCCCACCCCACCCCACCCCACCACCATTGCTCCGGCTACTACCATTCCGACGTATCGGTGATCGTCTTCCGATCCGGCGATCGTCCGATCCTGGCGACTTTTCGAGGTCACGGATAAAAAATTTTGTAGATCGCAGATTATTTCGAGGTCACAGATGTAAAATTTAATAGGTAACAGATTATTTCGAGGTCACAGATGAAAAAAATTAAGGTCACAGATTCCTTTTTTAAGTTACAAATTATCAATTTCGAAGTCACAGGTCAGTAGTAAGGTCACAAATACCAAAAAGAACCACAATAGCTAGGTCACAGTCACCTAAACTTTATTTCAACGAGTCACAGACACAATTCCTAGGTCACAGACACCTACCTAGGTCACAGAGACTCGCGATCGCCACCTCCAACGCCTTCGACCCGTCACAACAACACAGAACCATCGCCACAATTTTGTCATAGTTTATCTATACCAAATCTCAGCATGAAAACAGTACATTTGGTCCACAAAAGATTTTGAAACAAACAAAACTATCATTTTACAGTAATCAGAACAAGAATTTGTATGAACCACTCTAATACGTCATCTGACTTCGATAAATTCAGATGTACAAAACGCACAAGTAAATGTGTCTGCATTCTCGGTCTGCAATATTGAAAAATTACGTGTAAAATTAAAAATACATAAATCGATCTATGACTATCTGTAGAATATTTTCCTATAAACACCATGGATATCACCTTTAATTAGTGGTGGTTTTCTTTCCACCTTGAGACGTTTCTGGAGATTATGCGAACGAGGTCCAATAGGAGGTCATGACCATTTATTCTCCATTATTGTTCATCGTCGTCGTAGTCATCATCATTTTCTAATTATTAATAGTGCGGTTGCAGCTCAAAATGCGCACGGTTGAGATCTTGATAATTTATGGTATAATTTAGGTAATCTGCTCCTGACATTGCCAAAGCGTCAATTGAGATCGACATACGTAATTAATATAGTGATAATTGAAGAATAACTGTAGTTATATATACTTGGGGGATTTAAAGGAACTTAAAGATTTGGTGTTCTCCTGGGCAATTTGCAGCAGCGAAACAGGGGGGAGGGGCGGCGATCTGCGGGGGAGAGGAAAGGGAGGGGGAGGGGAGGGGAAGGGGGGGAAGAAGAAGGGGGAGAGGAGGGTGGAGGCGGCGGCGGCGGGTGAGAGAGGGAGGAGGTGTGAAATGAATTAGGGTTTGTATAGATGTTATATTTAAATGAAGTTGGTGGGGGTAGGTAGTAGGGTGGGTATATATTTAATTTGATTTAAAAATATTATTATTAATATTAATTGTAAAATTAAAATCTGATTTTTGATTAAATAAATTAAAAACCTGATTTTTTAAAAGTCAAAACTAAACACCTTGTTTATGGTAATTTTCACTTTAAGAAAAACCTGATTTTTGTAATTTTAAACTATTGGGCCTGATTTTTAATTTTGGAATAGTAAACACCTGACCCATAAACTTTTCCCTATATATAATTCAAATAGCATAAACCCCTTTTTTTCTTCAGCAAGTGGCCCAGCCCATTAACTTTATTTTTCTCCAAGTCATCCCTTTTTTAGAATTAATGCAATTAAGGCCTTCAACTTCTATGGTGTAGACTTTGATTCCCATATTTTGGATTTCACCATTTTTCGACACATTTTGCTTATTTTCTCCAATTCTTCATTAAACATTGAGTTTTACCTACAAGATGAAATATAACACAATTTAGGTCATATTTTGCCAAAAGAACGATAAAATTCTATAGTTTCAAGCCCCGAATAAGTGTAGAAAATACACTTATCAAACCCCCAAATTTGAATCTTTATTTGTCCTCAAACTAAACTAAAACCTAACAAACACACAAACATGCAGTACTAATTACCTAATTGGTAGCCGTCAATCAAGTAAAGCAAAAAGATTTAGCTAGCTGACCTGATCTTTTTATCACAAAATTGAAATCATAATATCAAATCTATGCACAGCTTCAAATCACAATACAAAAATTAAAATCTACTTTTCCAATGCAAAATCGACGTGTGTGTGGAGAACTAAGCATAACATTGTGTGTTCATAAGTTGTTTCAATTCCCGGCCCTCAATGGTCAAATATGTTCTTTCATTGCTCATAAGATTCACACATCCCCAAACTTATTTTTTTCGCTCTTTCCAGGTGTGAGACCTAAGGTTGAATTTTCTACTATCCTCACATCTCTAGTTTAGGTAAATCTCATTAATTGCAAGTCAATATATCAATAAATAAGGATTCTCCGTAGTTTGATTGCTTCAATCTCTAGGATTTAATTAGGCTAATAATCCCTTATCAAAAGTTAAATTTTCTCAAATACATGTTGGGACATAACCAGGGCATTTGGTGCGTCTTTTGTTTCATGCACTTGTTTTTTCTATTTTTTTTTTCTCAATCAAATTTTTTTTTTAACGCTTCTTTTTTTCTTTATTTAAAGCATTCTCTCTCTTAAACTTTCTAAATGACCCATTTAACAAGTTTCGACCGATAACTCCCAAGTCAGATGATCATAGGGCACCAGGTTTTAAAAATCCTTGCAGGCTTAATTGCTTGAGTCATAAAGGCTACGAAGAGAAATTTTCAAATAAAATATTTTTTTTTCCTTAATTAGTACAATGTCCCTCATTAAACACCAATTTAAGTAAAATGACTTCTAATTCGAGATTTTCACTCACTTGCATCCTATTGACCTTAGACAATCCACACAAGATTTTTTTATTTCACACATGGAATCCCAATTTATCTCAATATCTTCCCACAACAGTGAAACCCCTCCCCCCCCCCCCCCCCTCTTCCAAAACTATTCTAAATTTGGTATAAGGATGAAAAATTTAGTGGTTTTGGGTTTTAACATCTATGGTCCACTATTTCAACCTATCCAATTATGAAATCAACTTATTCCTACACAATACTTAATTTAATTCACGTTCTCAATATATATCAAATTTTACATGGAAAAATAAAAATTAGTATAAGCATGCAACTTATTCAACATTCATAAATCAATTTATAATTCAATACATTCTCATTGCCAGCCAAGTCAACTAACTCACATAAGCACACAAAAAGAAAGTATTTTTGAAATTTTTCAATTTTTTTTCTTATGCAATAAATGCACACAAAAACACATAAAACATAAAAAAATAAAAACAAAAGAAAACTCATGTTTTCCACCCCCAAACTTAAACTAGACATTGTCCTCAATGTATTAAATTCTAAATCCGCATATAAAGGGGAGAGGAAGAAAATGAAGAAAAGACTCCCATGATATGGCTTGTAATCAAATGGCTAACTTGCATATTGCTCCTGTAAGCTCCTTGTTTCTAGTTGGTTTAAGTGTTCCACAACGTCATGTCCCTACACAATGCGGTCAAATAAAATATTCAAGATTAAATATCTAGAACAAGTGTTACTTACCTTTAATATCTAATAAACCAACTAACATAATGAAGACCTAAGGGGGAACGAGGTATAGATGATGAATCCCTAAAATGGATTAAAAATAATAATAAATAAATAAATAAAATTAATCTAAGTTATCTTAAAACTTAAAAGCAAAATCAATAAAAGGGATAGAAGTGTTGGGTTGCCTCCAAACCAGCGCTTGTTTAAAGTCTTTAGCTAGACTTCTGCCCAGGCTAGTCTGTAGTATTAAGTGGCATGGTTGTCGTCTCACTGGGGTAGTCATCTCCCCAATAAGCTTACAATCGTTGTCCATTTACTTTGAAAGTCCTCTGTTGATCCTGAGACTCAACTTCCACAGCACCATACGGAAACACGGCTACCACCGTGAATGGACTCGACTACTTAGACTTTAGCTTTCCTGGAAAAAGCTGGAGGCGTGAGTTGAACATGAGTACTTGCTGATCAACTACGAACTCATTTTCCTATATATGCTTATCATGCTATTTTTTGGTTTTCACCTTATAATTTTTTGCATTCTCATATGAATCCAGCCGAAACTCATCGAGCTCATGAAGTTGAAGAAACCTATTTTCCCCTGCTGCCTTCAGATTAAAATTTAGCAAGTGCGTTGCCCAATATGCCTTATGCTTGAGCTCAACCGATAGACGACAAGCCTTTCCAAATACAACGTATATGGAGACATGCCAATCGGAGTTTTAAATACTGTTCTATACGCCCAAAGTGCATCATCTAATTTTCTAGCCCAGTCTTTACGTGATTCATTGACTGTAGCTTCGAAAATTTTCTTTAACTCCCTATTGGAGATTTCCACTTGCCTGCTAGTTTGAGGATGATATGGAGTTGAGACACGTGTTTCACTCCATATTTAGCCAACAATGACGCAAATTGGCGGTTGCAAAAATGTTTTCCACCATCACTAATAATCGCCCTTGGGGTGCCACACCCCGTGAAAATATTCTTCTTCAGAAATTGAGTTGCCACTCGACCGTCATTAGTTGACAAAGCCACAGCTTCAACCTATTTAGACACGTAATATACTGCCACCAATATGTATTGTTGACTGTAGGAAGAGAGAAAAGGTCCCATGAAGTAAATGCCCCACACGTCGAATATCTCAACCTCCAAAATGCTGTTTAAGGGCATCTCGTTCTTTCGTGAGATGTTTCCAGTCCTTTGGCACTTATTACAATTTTTCACCATATAATGTGCATCATTGAACAACGTAGGCCAATAAAAACTTGATTGTAGTACCTTTGCTGCTGTCTTGACTGCTGCGAAGTGACCTCCATACGGTGTAGAGTGACATGATTCCAATATTTGATGCTGCTCTACTTCAGGCACACAACGGCATATAATTTGATCTGGACCCCTCCTATAAAGAAATGGATCATCCCAAAAGTAGTATTTCAGGTCACTGAAAAATTTCTTCTTCTGATGACTTGAGTAATCCAGTGGAATGATGGAGCGGGCCAAATAGTTGACATAATTAGCATACCATGGCATAGTGATGATCTGAAAAAGCATCTCATCCTGGAAAACTTCATTTATCTCCTTTGTGGAGTGTGGTTCATGTGATTCAAGGCGAGATAGATGATCTGTAACAACGTTTTCACTCCCTTTTTTATCTTGGATTTCCAAATCAAACTCTTGTAATAGGAGTAACCATCTAATAAGTCTCGGCTTTGCATCCTTCTTGCTCATTAGATACTTCAAGGCTGAGTGATCTGTGTAGACAATCACTTTCGACCCGATCAAATATGACCTGAATTTGTCAACGGCGAATACCACTGCTAAAAGCTCTTTCTCTGTAGTCGTATAATTCAATTAAGCCTCATTCAAAGTCTTACTAGCTTAGTGAATGACATAAGACCTTTTTTCCTTGCGTTGACCTAAAACTGTCCCCACCGCGTGATCACTAGCATCACACATAATCTCAAACGGATAATCCCAATCTGGAGAATTCAATACTGGAGCAGACCAGAGACTAATTTTTCCTTTAAAATGTTGAAAGCCGTCAAGCGTTCCCATGAAATGAAGCCCCTTTTTCCAATAGATTGCACAGAGATTTCGAGGTTTTGGAGAATTCTTTGATGAAACGGTGGTAGAACCCGGCATGACCCAAGAAACTTCTAACTCCCTTCACTGTTACGGGAAGTGGTAGTTTAGCAATGACCTGTATCTTAGCTTTATCTACTTCAATACCCCGTGCCGATATCAAATGCCCCAACACGATCCCTTCCTGAACCATGAAATGACATTTTTCCCAATTTAATACAAGATTGGTGTCCTCACACCGCTGCAACACTTTTCCCAAATGTTCAAGACATTCCTTGAATGACTTTCCAAAGACTGAAAAATCATCCATAAATAACTTAATGATATTTCCCACCATGTCCGAGAAAATAGACCTCATACAGCACAAAAAAGAAACTGGAGCGTTGCAAAGGCCAAAAGGCATCCTCCTATAAACAAAAGTGCCGTAAAGGCATGTGAAGGTAGTCTTTTCCTGATCATCTGGCGCTATAGAAATCTGGTTGTACCCTGAATAACCATCAAGAAAGTAATAATAAGCATGGCCTACAAGTCTTTCCAGCATCTGATCAATGAAAGGAAGGGAAAAGTGATCCTTCCTTGTGGCGTTGTTGAGTTTGCGATAATCAATGCAAACTCTCCAACCTGTGATTGTGCGCGTAGGAATGAGCTCGTTGTTTTCATTTGGAACCACCGTGATTCTCCCTTTTTTTCTGCACGACCTATATTGGATTGACCCAATGGCTATCTGATATGGGATAAATGATTCCTGTATCCAGAAGTTTCAATACTTCTTTTCTTGCCACTTTCTGCATAGTAGGATTTAATCTGCATTGATGCTCAAATGAAGCTTCGTAATCCTCATCCATCAGTATCTTGTGCATGCAAAGCGAAGGGCAGATCCCTTTTATATCTGAGATAGTCCTATTGCTGTCTTGTGCTCCCGAAGTACTCTCGGCAGTTGATCTTCCTCTGTTTCTATAAGTGTATACTGGAAGTGAATTCTTTTCCCCCAAGTGTGCATAGCGAAGGTGAGTGGACAGTTGTTTGAGTTCAAGTGTTGGAGTTTGCTGTACAGATGGTAAAGGTTTATGGGTCCTTTATCGAGTTCCAAATATGGTTGCTTGAAATGTGGTAGCATGGCTTCCAAATAGCGCGCACATTCTTCCGCCTCCTCATTTTCTACTGGTAAATTCTGAGAATGCACTAAACAAGCCTCAAGAGGTTCCTGAGGGTGATCAAGTCCGAATGTCTCTGATACTGCTTCCTTTACTATATCAATCTACAAGCAATAATCTGGTTCATTCTGAAATTTGAAGGCCTTAAACACACTGATTTTCAATTCATCATCATCTAATCTCAATATCAACTGAGCCTTCTGCACATCAATCAGAGCACTTCCCGTAGCCAAAAATGGACGACTTATAATGAGCGGGACGTCTTTATGTTCTTCCATATCCAGGATAATCAAGTCGTTGGAAAAATGATTTTATCGACCTTCACCAAGATGTCTTCACAAATGCCTCTAGGATGCTTGATCGATCTATCGGCCAATTGTAATGAAACTGTAGTTGCTTTTGCTTCGCCCAAACTTAATTTCCTGAAAAGAGATAAAGGCATTAAAATAATACTAGCTCCTAAATCACACAATGCTTTATCTATATATAAGTTACCAATATTGCAAGGAATAGTAAAATTCCCTGGATCTTTTAATTTTTCGTGGCAACTTATGTTTGAGAATTGCACTGCATTCCTCGGTAAGCATGACCGTCTCATTGTCTTCCAGCTTCCTCTTGTTTGATAGAATATCCTTCATGAGCTTTGCGTAGCTAGGCATCTGGGCAAAAGCTTCGGCGAACGATATGTTGATATACAACTTCTCGAATACATCCAAAAATTTCTGAAATTGTTTGTCGAGCTTATGCTTTTGCAGCCTCTATGGAAATGGGATCGGAGGTACATATGCTTTGACAGGCACGGTTGCTTTCACCCGTGGACTATCGGTGACTCAACTTGATTTTCCTCTGTAGCCTTGTTCGACTCGTCCACATGCTCCTCGCCCGAAGTAGGTACCTTTTCTATGACTGGTGGTGGCCGCTTCACATGTATTTCTGGTAACTGGACCCCGCTATGGGTATTGATTGCTTGGACTTTCTCCTTAGGATTTGTCTCTGTATTGCTAGGTAAAGTCCCTTGAGCTCTACCTGATAGTGTGGCTGCTATCTGTCCCACCTATTGTTCCAAGTTCTTGATCGAGGCTTGTTAATTCTAAAAGTTGGTCTCGGTTTTAGTAATGTACTGAGCTAGCAAATCTTCCAACGATGGCTTCCTTACTTTGCTGTTGTTGCTGCTGTTGGAACCCCTGTGGTTTGTTCTGATTGTTTCCTCCTTGTCCTTGTCCCTGATCATTAGTCCATGAAAAGTTTGGATGGTTTCTCCAGCTCGGATTATAAGTGTTGAAGTAGGGATTATTTTGCTGTCTTTGAAAGTTATGCACGTAGCTCACCTCCGCAGGCTGACTAGCATGTGTAAAAGCCAAAGGGCAGCTTGTAGTAGTATGATCTACTCCACAACCTTTGCAAATAGGTGGTGATTGGTGTACCATGTTAACTGACTGGGATAGATTGTCCATTTTCATTGTAAGAACTTCCATTCGTGCAGTCAGCTTTGTCATTGCGTCCATGTTGTGTATCCCTACTATTTTCTTTGGAACTTCCCTATCGGTTGGCCACATCGACTGATTTTCGGCTATTTTCTCATACAAATCATAAGCTTCATCGACGTCAAGTTTCATCACTGATCCTCCCGCTGAGGCATCTACCATATTCCTGAACTCTTGTTGTTGACCGTAGTAGAAGAGATATTGCTGAACTTGCTTAGGAATATCAAGGCTAGGGCATTTCCTGAACAAATTCTTGAACCTCTCCCATGCCTCAGGGTAGCTCTCTAAATCTTTCTGCTTGAAAGTGTGGACTTCATTCCTGATTTGATGGACTCGAGATAGTGGGAAGAATTTCATCGTGAATTTTTTAATTGCTCCCTGGTGGTAAACAAAGAAACCATTCTCTAACAACATCCTTCAGAGTATGAGGGAATAACCACATTCGAAAAGCATCTGCTGATACGCCTTCGTGACTGATCACCTCATATAACATGAGAAAAGCCGAAATATGTTCATAAGGGTTCTCCATGGCTTTTCCAAAAAACCTGATGTCTTGGTGATTTTAGAACAGATTTATGACATCCGGTCAAAGGTGGAAGTTAGGTTGTTCGAATGGAGGGTATACCACGGCAGATTGCACTGGTGCGAGAATTGGGTTTACATAATCCCCAACTAAAATAGGAGCTTCATTCAGGATGACTCTCTGTTAATTTGGTTGTGGTATTTGCCCTTAACTTTGATTTTGATTTCCATTCTCCTTGCTTGACGTTGTACTCTTCTGCAATTTCTGAATGTCTTTTCGATTTCGTGATCTAACGGAAAGAGATTTGGCTCTTCAAGATTTTACATATACCACTTTACCTTTAAAAAATACACAAACGAACTCACGAGTGTAATAATAGCCTAAAAATAACAAAAATAAAATAAAATAAAAATAAAAAAATAAAGCGAATCTAAAATATCAAATACCCAAGATTAACACCGTTATTCCCTAGCAACGACGCCAAAAACTTGTTACATGAAAATCTCGCAAGTGTACGAGTTCGTTGTACAAGTAATAATCGTGATGAGTGAGTTATCGTCCTTATATGTATATATATAATTCAAATAGCATAAACCCTTTTTTTTTCTTCAGCAAGTGGCCCAGCCCATTAACTTTATTTTTCTCCAAGTCATCCCTTTTTTAGAATTAATGCAATTAAGGCCTTCAACTTCTATGGTGTAGACTTTGATTCCCGTATTTTGGATTTCGCCATTTTTCAACACATTTTGCTTATTTTCTCCAATTCTTCATTAAACATTGAGTTTTACCTACAAGATGAAATATAACACAATTTAGGTCATCTTTTGCCAAAAGAACAATAAAATTCTATAGTTTCAAGCCCCGAATAAGTGTAGAAAATACGCTTATCAGTAAACACAGTTACTACATGTGCATCCGTGTGTAATCCTTTCTACATAAGTGTGATTGTTTAATTCGGTTTCATGGCTATATGTACATTTCAATGTGTTTGATATGTACATTTGCATGAATTTAAGAGCAATTTAATTACTTGGTGTAATTGTTTGCATGCATAGTGGGTTAAGATGCATTAGTAGTATGTTATATGCTTATCGGTGAGATAGAATATAGATGCCTAGGGGTACAATGGTGTTTTGTACCAAGGATGTGGACTGTGATATTTGGATCACAAGTGGAGAGGTGATTAAATGTTAGAATCTTTTATATGTGAAGAGACCGTGATAAGGTGGAGTGTGAGAGAGGCACTTCTATCCCTTCTGTTAGGTGGAGACATATTATCCACTTAGGCTGAGAGAAGTGATGTGGTGATAGAGGATTATCTCAAGGACTTAGGATCTATAGAGGTTTACCAGTTAAACATGAGTTGAGTGATCGGTCTGGTAAGCATTGTGGGCAATGAGGTTAGATATGCATTCTCGAGGTGTGAGCAACACGGAATTGGATAATATAAGTGTGGTAAGATTTTTTCATGGGGTCATTTATGAATTTGTTGCATATGTGTTTTGACCGTTTGCTTGATTAACTTAGTGTTAATCTATTGTTCTGTGTGAACATATTTTTGAAAAGATCTGTGAATTATCTTATGTTATATCTGCATCACATGATTATTTGTTCTTGATTAATTACTGTGATTATCTACTTCTACTTGGGTATTTGTTTGTGACATTAGCCCTAGTGAGTACATGGAACGGATATGGTATGTGTTTCGGGTCCGTAACACAAGATAAAATCTGTGATTCCAATTTTATTAGTTGTCTTGATTATGCAAGCGTTAACTTTATGTTTTGATTGCTTGCAGATTGATTGGTACCAAGGTGGAGATTTGTTGGGTTTTGATACCCAATGAATCCCCGGGATAATCTAAAAGTTGGATTAAATTGTTACCAACAACCAAGTCTAAAGGCTCAATCCGAAAACAACGTGGGCCGTTGGAAATAACTTAAATAATTAATGTTGCTCATAGTCCATTTATATTACCTCTTACATGGCTTTAAATCTTGGCCCATTTAACCCATTTTATTGATCCAACTATAGTCTAACCTAGCCTAGCCTATATATATGGTGTTTTTGTCCTAACCGTTCAGTGGGTGATTTGTGTGAAAAGAGAAGAAAGAAACCATGTACAAGAAGAGAGAAAACCGACAGCCTCTTTCAGTGAAAAAAATGTGTGGCTTCCTTTGATTTTTTGGTCTCGTTTCTTGCCTTCTTTCATTGTTTTTCTTCTTGTCTTTGTAGCTAAAAATCATCATCATTATATTGTCATTTGTGGGTGAGATTGAGTAGAAACTAAGATGAATATATTGGTTGTGGGTTGGAGCCATTTGGATTAGTTGTTTGGTAGATAAAGGTAACGTGAAAATGAACCCGAAAAATACCGTTTTGACGACCCTTGAAGCAACCTTCCGCGAGCTATTCTATTTTGATACATATCATGATGTTTAGTTGCACCAAATTATATGTAATGCAAGCCAAAGATTCTGAAGACAATCTAGAATATGCTATTTCTGTTCAAACCATGCATGGGGATTTGAATATTATATGTCCAATTAAGCTGTTAATCTGTCAGTCCCATCCTTAGAAAAGTTCTAATGTGTTCACTATAAGTTTTGAAGTCTTGTTCGTTGCGTTAGAATTTGTGTTAAGGTGGATATTTGTTAAAGTTTAATCCAATTCCAATGGGTATTTTTGGATTAGTTGAATTGGACCTTGAAGATGTCAAAATATGAACCAAGAAATGATTTGGCCACATTCCCGTTAGTTGTGCGCCAAGCTCCCATTCAAGCACACAAAATAGGGAACAGGCTCCCGCGGCGCCAGCCTGCCGCTGGCTTCCCGTCAAGGTGGCACTCGACCTGCCGCTGGCATCTGGCCCTCGATACTCTTTTTTTATGATATTTCCATCTTTAGGATTATTATTAAGGTTTTGACATATATCCTATATACATTTGGATCTTCTTTACAAAATTAAAAAAAAAAAGTTAGACAATATTGCTAATATAGTATCATTGTATTCTTTCTTCATATTATAATGAATTCTAGTTTCCTCTGCCAATTTTTTTTGTTCTTCTTGTGTTATGATCTTTACTTCATATTATGTCATATAATATTGTTCTTAATTCCTAATAGTTTTGAATCATGTATAAAAATCATTGCAATTTAAGGTCAGTCATTTTTACATATTGCATGAAAATTCAATATTTTATTGGGCGCTTAACAAATGTCCTCTTTGTTCTCTTTTTTTTTAGAGAAACCCATGTACATTTGTATTGCAACCCGTGTCCAAACTCATGGCTGGATTCACCACTGCAAAAAATAATATTTAAAGCATCATGATGCTTAGCTACATCTCTATTAAATTGAAATAAATTTCATTAAAAATCGACAGCGCATAACTAATATTAATTTTAAAAGAAGTTGAAGCTTTTCTTCAAAACTCCAATTCTAAGCTTTCAAGCTCCACAATATATAGAAGCAAATATGGCGGGAAGATACCATGTTAATGAGATTGCTTACATATTCTAAATTCGGTTTTTAATACTTTGTTCCAGGTTTTTATGTAAAAGTCAATAACTAAGCTTTTAAAGTATGTGGCTTTTTTATGTAAAGCTGTAACTTCTCTACTGGAAAAGGTATCCAAAAAATTAATATATTAATGACAAAAATATATCTTTGTCCGCTGGTATTACACATATTGATCTTACCAAGTCTTCCGTGCTTTGAAGGAGAATCATTCTTCAAAGGCTAATACATTTTCAATTTTCTTATCCCACGTAAAAATAATATATTTGCATCTTTGAAGTTGTCAATTACTTGTTGTTTCAATCTTTCTATCCTAAACTTCTTGAATTAATGAAATAGTGAGATAACAAGAGCTTAGAAATGATGATGATGATGATAAACAAACCAACAAACGGGGACGATTATTTTAAAATACTGTTACAATCGTTTTAATTTTTTTTATTGAAGTAATTTTTTTTTCGTTCTTTTTTTTTTTTCCTTTCTTTCGTAAAATTGCATTTAGAAACACACTTTTTTCTTTCCCTTGAACACTTTTGCATAGTCGGCATACTTAAATGAACAATTCACTAATAAACAATGACCAATTGTGTTTTAATTTTGTGCAGTTGGCATATTTTTTAATTATTATAGAAGTTTGTGTTAAATTATTCGTTAATCACATAAGATTTTCTCTTAGCAGATTAAACGAAATTTAACAAAGTCATTAGGAAAAAATATTTAACAACTAAGCCATTAATTGATAGTTATAAATTGATTCCATTCAAATTTATATAGAATATGCTTCAAGAGGGCGTAGCTTATATTACATGGAAAATACTATATTCTTTGGAAATCTTTATGATCAAGAAACCATACAAGAGAAACATTTCTCAACACTTATTCAGTTATTCATTTTTATTTTTCATAATACACGAGATATCTTTAAGAGGGCAAACAAATCATATTATTTCTTATCTAGTCGATGTTCCACCAGAATTGCCCTTGAAGATATTTAATCACATTTGCATCAACTTGGAAAGCCTTGGTGAGAACATCAATATTAATGGGTGGGTCGGATCCAAACACTGCATTTGCAACTGTGATGACTCCTGGGTTTTGGCTGCTTAGACCAGCAAATACAACTGCATTATTCTTCCCCACATTAAATTGGAAATGAATGAGACCTTCTGGAAACACGAAGACGTCTCCTGGATACAAAGTTTTGGTAAAGAGTTTGTTCTTTACGTTTGGATCTGCAGGGTTCGAAGTAACGAATCCAACATAGAGAGTACCCTCCACAACAACAAGAACCTCAGTAGCCCGAGGGTGCGTGTGGGGTGGGTTGAGGCCATAAGGTGCATAGTCGATACGGACTAAAGAGATACCAAGAGTGTTGAGTCCTGGTAATTGGTTGACATTCACAGGAGTGACCTTTGATCCAAGGGGATTTGATGTATTTCCGGGCATGTTTAGTCCACGAAAGAGGAAATCATCGGCACTAACCATGTTTGGATTCTTGCAAATCTTTCCATTCACAAATACTGCAAAAAATACAGAATTCATTGCTAAGCCAAATATATGTATATGCCAACATAATCTAGTACATAAAATGATAAAATGTAGTGAAAAATTTCATGAAAATTACGAATAAATTGAACGCAATAAAATTATAGTATTCCCTAATGCCAGTTTGGAAGGAGATACGGTATTAAAAGAAAAAATGAAGCTAAAATTTTGTTGTTTCTAATGTTAAGTAGTACTGAGTAGTGGGCGTATTTCACACAAGATAAGGTTGTTATTCTGGGAGTGTGAAATGCTTTCACCTTTTGCTTCATCATCCTTAACAGCAACACAGAAATCCTGTAGGGGGTCGGGATCAGAAGCAGATGTAAATGAAACCAATGAGATAATAAGAATGGAAATTAGAAAGCGAACAGCCATTTTTAATACAACCAAAATTTTGTTTTTGTTGTGGTTTGTGGATGTTTATTTCGTGAGAGGGGATTGCGTATTTATAGTGTAGCTTTCTATTTGAATTAGTCAAAAACTTATCTTTTCAAGCAAATAATCATTCCAAGTCTTCAAAACATATCATTTAGTAATTAAACGTTGATCAAATTGTGATTAACTAATCACTCTGAAAATTCTTAGACTGCGGTTATAATTAATTTCAAAGTGGTTAATCTGTCATTCTCACTTGCTGCGTACATTAATTTGGCCATATTCATATCTCACTTGCTGTCCTATTTTAATATGTAACATGATCTAAAGTTCCACCAAATTTATATGTCATGCAAGCCAGCGATCAAAGTTTTCTGTTGGCTGGAAATTAGTGATAATTCATTAGTTAGCTGGCTAATGTAAGTTGTTCACAAATTCATTAGAATTAGTCTGTCAACTTTTCTGTTGCCAGTCAATGAGGATACTTTCCATTTTCCATTTTCTGTTGGTGACAAACGACGTTTTTAGCCATTATCTTTTTAGTTCACCTATTAGTGTCATTTTAAAATAATGTTACAAGCGTTTTAAAATTTCATTTTTTTTTTTTTTTTTTCCTTTTCTTTCAAAAAAAATGGATTTAGAAACACCTTTTTCCTTCCGTTGCACTCTTTTGCATATACGGCGAAAATGATCAATTCAGTGGCGAAAATGAGATTTGAGTTTTACTTCCGAGGAGTTGTTAAAAGAAACAGGTTAACTATTGAAGAAGTTCATGTCAAGTTTTCCCTTAATCAATAATCACAATATAAGATTTTACATTAGTAGATTGAACAGACTTTCGCAAAGTCATTAGGCAAAATCTTCAACAACAAAACTATTTATTGATTGCATGCTAACTTATTAATAGCATGATTCAAGAATAGGTTACATTAAATGAGAATATTTATATTCTTTCAAAATCTATATCGTCAAGAAACCGAGAGAAATATTTCTCGACGTTTATTCAGCGTTTGTATGGGATAGATTTTTCAAAGTGAAAAATGATTTTTTGAATAATGTATAAAAAATGAAGGAAAAATTATGACTTCATAAAAAAATGTGATTCAAAATAATTTTGGGAAAAAATAATTTAAAAAAAAAAATACTCCCAAATAAGCCATCGAATTGTTCTTCTTTATTATTGAGAACTCACAAGATATCCTTTAGAGGTCAAACTCATTATAAAGATTTGTAGGGGGGCGGGATCAGATGCTGAAGCCAATGAGAAAATAAGAGCAGTTGATACGTGTATTGTTTATCTGTGTATATCTTTGTTTCTTGGGTGAAAGAGAACTGCAATTAATGGCTACTTTCTCAATGGAATCAGTCATCAAATTCTAAGGTTGGTTTGCCAAGTCTAATTTTATATTTTTAATCTTACATTAACAAATTAGTTAGTCTTCTTGAAGTGGTAGTCTTTTTTTTAATATTTCTAATCTCCTACTCTCCTTTTCTTTATTTTGGTTCAAACCTTGAATGTGTTTAATAGAATAAACTTGCGTGCAGTGCAAATCGTTTAATTTTTTGCTTGAGAAAGTAGACAAGAAGTATAGAGACGTGTTCAAAACATTAAAAAAATAAAATAAACCACCTCTGACTTTAAGATCTTAAACTTTTAAATGAACTTATTCAATAAATTCTACATTTAAGCATGAGTTTAAATATTCCAATAAAGTGATGTCATATTCGACTGTAAGTTCTAGGTAACGCTTCATTTTTGCTTCTTGGGTCCTTTCGACAAGACTTCTTCATTTGTTTTTTGCAGAATCGCTCTAGAAAAAAATACAAAAAAGTTGTTTGTACAAAAAAAATTTGACAAAAAAGTTGACACACTCTCACATGATGATGGCCCCCACGTGTATAAAAAATTCAAAAAAAATGTGGGGCCCCCCTAATGTGAGGGGCCGATCAGGGTGTTTGTCACCCTGACCCGATACACCAAGCAGGGTTTAAAAAAATACCTTAATTTTAGCACAACTTCCTCTAAAATTCTTCTAACAAGAAGCACCTTTATAAAATTAACTAAAAGAGCGCAAAAGCAACTTTTAAATCTCAAAAGCTCCTTTTGACTTCTTAAAGGCAATGACAAATGGGCCCTTAATACATAAGCTCATATACTACTAACATGTTTGATAAGGAAGGTTGAATAACTCAAATAGTAAGAGAAATTAATAATAAAATCTTGTTTATTACCACTTGATTTCAAAGGTTTGATCGGTCATTCTCGACCTTGGAAAAACATCTGTAACTCTTGAATATATGTCGATGTAACATGGTAAAAACTATTAATGGGATAGTTGGGTGGTGGTATTAGTGGAAATTACATAAAAACAGGTGTTTAAAGATCCATTTTTATAAATCATGTTTGTAATTTATTTATTCAATTTTCAGGTTTTAGCATTTTAATTAATTAATAAATCATTTAATTAATGGACGTGCGTATCCCGTTAATGGTGGGTTTCAAATTGGTTTATATCCTAACTTCCATTTTTATTAATTAAATCCCTATTTTCTCTCCAACACAATCTCATCTCCACCTTATTCGCGCCCAATCTCCATCTCGTTTCCAAAATCAACCGTGAGAAACCTCCAAATCCCACCCAATCTCTGGTGCATTCCCTTTTGTTTGCAGTGTGATTATATCTCTCTACTGGGTAGGGACTAGGAATGGCGGAAAAAAATGATGAAAAGAAGGGGAAGAAGACGGTCCAAACGTCGGGTCGGACTTGCAAAAGGAAGACATTGGACAGTTCGAATAAAACTCCAAAAGAAAAGCAAAAATCGCTTTGGTCAAGTATCAGTCAGTGCGTGAAGAAGCTGTTCGTTTTTTTGGGATTTGTTCGTTTATGATACGGAACAGACATTGGACATGGCTAAGGTGTTTTCAGAGTGACACATTTGTTCGTTATTTCATTTGTGAACTGTAATTTGTCTGAGAAGTAGTATTCAAGGTTGGGAGGTTTTATGGTGGACATTTTTTATTGAATTTCCATTCGCAAAGAGTGTAATGGATCTGTGGACTAATTCCCTTCTTTCATTGCGATTTAATAGGTCTGTAACCTCATTTAGTCACATGTTTTTCGGAATTGAATTTCACACAGCCTAATGGATCTGTGACCTATATTCCCTCAAGTCATTGTGATGATAATGTATCTGGGACCTAATTCTGTAACCTATTATATATTTTATAGGTGTTTGTGACTGAGTGTATTACGTTATTTGTGTCTGTGACCCCTGTCATGTTTCAACTATGATCTTATATAAACTTCTATTGTAGGTGTGGGAATACATGTTACCGCAACATAAATGGTTTCCAAGGAAAATAACCACGTCCATGGCAAAGGGTATTATCACTAGCCTGAATAAATATTTGAACGCAGCCCAATGACGAATACTAATAGGTATATGCTTTGCGCATTTTTTGGAGTGCCACGATATAGTACTTCAGCCACAGTTGATCCACTACTTTCTTCTCAGACAGGTGCATTGACCAAATGAAGATGAAATTTGGTGTTGCATATCAGGTAGATTTGTAAGGTTCTCCATGGTCGAATTATGTTTAGTAATGGGTCTGCGATGCACGGGAAATAGCGACATAACTACACTTGAAACAGTCATTCAAGGTTGAAGGAAAAATATTTTAGCCAATTGAACATTGTCACACACGAAAATGTAAGGGATGCATTCATTTCAGCCTGTCAACTTCCAAAACAAGATGTGATTGAAGTGCTTGTAGACAAAGATGTGGCAAAGCTGGGAGCACTGTATTTTATTACAGCCTATCTGTTCCCAAGAGACTACAAGAAGGTAGTGGATCATTATTTGTTTGTGGTCGTGGAAGACTTTTCTGTGATGGACACATTTCCCTGGGGAAAAATCCTATTTGAAACTACTCTGAATGACATGAGAAAGGGGCTCAGTAAGAGGACGAGACATTACAGGCTAAGGGGTCTGTTACTACCATTTCAAGTATGGATATATGAGACTATTCCCAGTCTTACTGGAACCATTGTCACAAGGATGCCCGTATCCCATCCTCGTATCCTGAACTAGAAGGCAGATGAGAAGCCATCCACGGCTAGACTCGAAGAATGCTTCGCAAACCCTGATGTAAGCATTTCAAATTTAGTGAATTAATAGATTCTTAAGATGTTTATCGTTATTAATAATGTTTTTTTCGTTTTATGTCAGATTCAAATCTGTGACCTTGACCCATTAGAGAATGAGATGGATATGCCGTATATGATGGGGGTTCAGTACATCAGACCAGTTCAGCCTAGGGTGTCACGCGACAGTCGGAGAAAAAAGTGAGGATGGAAAGGTCAGCCGCCGGAACGAGTGGAGGAGCTGGTGTTTCAGGTGAAAACATGTCTACAACAGTTCTTACGATAACTGATGCTAGAACTGATGCCGCTGTTGTAAATGGAGGTGATCACGACTTTGTTGATACTCCACCGATGTGGCAGGAGACACATGCACATGTACACTCTCCAGTCGAGGAACCTCATTCAGATGTACCACCGGTAGATGACGTAAGTTGTTATTAAACTTATTATCATGGAAGTACTAACTCTGGTCAGATGAATAACGTAGGTAAAGGTTACATGTCATAAAATTGCTACATAACTGATTTATTGTACACACAATGCAGGCTATCGAAGAGTTGAGGGAGGAACTAATCTCAATGAACGAGATCTTGACTCTTCAAATGGTTGCGATGAGGTCACATTTGGCATCCACACAGGTTGAACAAATGAGGAAGATGGATGGCAATGTACAGAAACATAATGAGATTAGAAGTGACATGTTAGAAATCAGGACAAACATGCAATTCATGTCTGAGTCTATAACTGCAATGATATCTAGTACTATGGAAGAACAGCGCAGAGATGATCCCGAAGGTCCAGCTGTGAAGGAGGCTGAGAAGCCAGCTGCAGTAAGTATGATATAGTTATTTTGTTTCTTGAATGATACACTGGTGAATTTTAATTTTCATAATTGCTTTAATTTCAGACTGAAGAGGTCAGATCGAGTGTGGACAAGAAAGGCAAGAGAAAGATTACTCCTGATGACGACCTCGAGATCCAACCAAGTGTGCAGTCTCCTTCCTTCGACTTGGGTCTTGGATTTAAGCAAGATGAACCGCAAACTCCGGTTGACTCCAAAACAGTTCAGCAACAGATTGAATCCACAGAGGCAAAGGTACACTCTAATTTTGGAGACTTTCACAATTTCTTTTGTAATCCATGCATGTCACAGATGTGAACTTGTGCTATGAACCTAGTTACATTCAAGTCACATATGTAAACAGGAACTAGGTTAAGAGTCCATGCAGGTCACATAGGTCAATTGGCATTAGGTCACCAGTCTATCCAGGTCACAGATGTCAATTGGCGGTAGGCCAAGGTTCAAGAAGGTCACAGATTGGAAATAGACATAAGATCACGACTTCATGCAGGTTACAAATGTCAACTTCTATTAGGTCACGAGGTGCCCTCAGGTCACAGATGTTAGTAGGCATTAGGTCATAAGTCACACAATTTACAGACGTAGTATTATACCAATAAGCTGAATATTTAAATGTTCAACAAAATGCAAGTATCGCTGGTGTCCGAACCCAGTTTAGGATTACCAATTAAGAGGGTGTCCAGACCAGCGAGGATACTACAATCTCCATTCGTTGCTGATGAAGGAAAAGGTCTCAAGTAATTTGAGAATGTTTTGGTTTTTTAGCATTATAACCGCAATGCAGAAGATGCTGTTATTGCTACATTCCAGAGTTGGTTCCAACGTGAATACAAACCGAGAAATAAGTAAGTTCAATTTCTACTAATGAAGTTGTTTAACACCTTAATGTAAAAAATATCTGATGGATCATCACTCATTTACAGGAAAAAGTTCAATGATGCTTATGATCATATCGTTCCTCTTTTTGTGTTTGGTCCGTTCAAAGTAGGAAGTAAAACCTAGTTCTATGAGCTCGTGAATTCTGAAGCCTCTCTCAGCAGCACAGTAAGAATGAGTATGTACATCTTTTCTCACAGAATGACTAAGACTGAAGTTGCACGTGGTTTATATTGAGCAATCACATGAGGTCAAAGGTCCTGTGAATGAGTCAAAGTTCATTTCTAAGCCTCGTAATCGATAATATTTTTTTCTTATACCACAATACATGGACATTTGTTTCTACTATATCCGCCAGTTGACTAAACATGGGAAGAATGTCAAGTTGAAGGCAACCACGACGGACTCCTGGTTCCAGATGAAGCTAAAAAACATCTATTCCAAGTTCCTGAAAGATCCTTCTGTTTTGCTTTCAGAGTCCAGACTCATAGATGTTGTTACAAAAGGTAGCCTTCCTTTAAGTTCTCCCTGGGACACGGTGGATGTTGTCTTCATGCCCATTATACCAACAAACAAGGCACATTGGATGCTTCCTATCCTGGAATTCAACACACACACTCTGCAAGTGTTCAACTCTGCTGGGAAGACATACCATAACTTCCTTGTTCGTATTAGCATTGAACCATTTGTGAAAATTATCCCATATCTCCTGAACTCAGTCGATCTTTGGAAAAAGCACATTAACACGATGGTGAAGATCGCATGGACTTGAGGTTAATGATCGACAGCAGCCTTCCTCAACAAAAGAATGGGTTAGTCTGTGACCGAAAATTTTAGTTCAAATTGTTTTAATTATGTTCTGTACCTATTAATTTATGTTACGTTATTTTTAAGCATGACTGCGGCATCTTCACTATCAAATATGTTGAATATATGCTACACGACAATAAGGATTCCATGTCGATGAAATTTGATGCAGCGAGATGCAGGCTGGACATAGCATCAAGGTTGTATAAACACCGGGGTATATACAAGCCTACAAAAATGGGGAAGCTTAAAAAAGGAGAGGAGATTGTAATTGACTAATGGATAGATTTTGATTTTTATTTTGAGATGTTGAATGCAGACTCTAAAGTGTCTGAGGAAGTCCTTTTTTTTTTTTTTTTTTTTTTTTTTTTTTTTTTTATGCATTTAGTCTGTGGATGGGAACTAGTTGAACAATGAAAATTCAAAAATTGGTTGCATCAAATATATGTTACTTTCTTACTTTTCTGTCATTGCTTGTTGGTCTCAAGTTGCTGAGATATCACAGTATGGAATACAGGGATGCAGTTAGTAAAGTTACAGGAGTTAATAAATGTCACATAACGATATATCATGTTACATTTAACGCAATAGTTCATTGTTATACCAAGGGATAATGCTTTACATTAGGGAAAATATCATTCACGCACTAAGCAGGTCACTTGGGTTAATACAGGTCACAGACTGGTATATGAGGTCACAGATTGGTATATTTAGTCACAGAAGGTCACTTGGGTTAATACAGGTCATAGTTTAATTTACGAGGTCACGGTTCGGTATACATGGTCACAGAATGGTATATTAAGTCACAGCAGGTCGCTTGGATACAAGTCATTGCTTGGTTTACGAGGTCACAGACTAGTATATGAGGTCACAGATTGGTATTTTAAGTCACATATGGTCACTTGGGTTTGTACATGTCACAGCTTGGTTTATGAGGTCACATACTTGTATACGAGATCAAAGATTGGGTCATGAGGTCACAGAATGGTAAGTTAAGTCACAACAGGTCACCTGGGTCACAGATTGGTATACAAGGTCATAGATTGGTATATTAAGTCACATATATGTATATCAAGCCACATATTGGTATATCAGGAGTTCTAGAAACCCCATTCCTCACTGGAAACGTTTACAGTTCATATACAGATGTCACGAGCTTCATATACAAGTTCTTTAACATTTATTTAGGTCACATTTTCATTACTTGACCCATTTTCATTGCCTTACAGTAACTATTTGAAGTTGGCCACACTGTCAGCTTTTTACAGGTCATTGTTAGTGGTTTGTTCATTGACAGGTCACATCTCATACTAGTTATGCGTAGGCAGGTCACAATTGAAAATAAAGGTCACATATATTTGACCTGCATATCCAGAAATCACAGACAACAAATACAAGTTCTGTAACAGTTCTGTATGTCACAGTTTCCTCACTTTAATCTTTATTCCTTGCATTACAGAAAACATTTCGTTTTAGTAACACAGTCATCGCTTACATATCAATTGATAGCTGGAAACATATTAATGGAATGTAAAAGAATATCTGGAATTATTATGCCTACGGTCTAAGTTTGACTTAATGGAACCAAGCTTCTGCATCTTCTACGATTGTGACCATATCCTCTACAACGTCTACATTTCACAGTCGATTTCCCTTCACTGGATGACCTTCTCATCTTTCCAGCGGGTCTACCAGAACTCCTTTTTTGATAAGGAGCTAATACAATTGCTGGTTGCAAGTCTACAGGCGTGGTCCATTCATCTAGATCTCCAACTGGAATCACGAAGTTCTGGTATGCATTCATGTATGCATCTTTTTTGTAATAATAAGAAGAATAGTCATAAGGATCCCTTTTGGTATGTACAATCAAAGCCAGTGCATGTAGACATGGAAACAGATCAACTTGAAATATACTGCAAGTGCATGTACGTTGATTTATATCTATGTCAAATGACGAGTGTTCGTCTTTGATTGAAAATATGGTCTGATTCACATGTAACGCCTACAGGGAAAGGTTAAAAATCAAATATATGTTAAGTCAAATTAATATATTTAAGTCACATAAAATTATTATGAGTCACATAAATATATATCAGGTCAAACTTATTCAGATGAAAACGAAAAAGATACCCTCATTTTCCTTAAATCTGTGCTCATATTCCTCATAAGTTTCTCGTAACTGTTTGTCAACCTTGTGAACGTGCCACGTGCATCCTTGTTATGTTTACAAAACAAGGTCTGTAAAGTTTGTCTCATAGATTCTAATAACAACACGATAGGGTAATTATTTGCTGCTTTCGTGACTGCGTTGACTGATTCTACTATATTTGAGGTCATTGTAGAATACCGATTTGCTGGCATGTGAAATCGTGACCATTTTTCAAGTCCAACATCCTTCTAAGAACACAAACCATTTACATGAATATCGTATAAACTACATCTGTAACCATTTTCTAAATGTATGAAAATTGTAAAGTAGTGCATTACCAGGCATGGCCTAATCTTTACATTCATCGTGTCGAGCTCGTGCATGTTGTATTCGAACTCTGCTAATGTATATGATCGGACGACCGAATTGAGAGCCTGCATTATGTTGTAACCTGATTTACCGTAGTATGATTTCAAATTCTGCAACAAATGATGGAACAAATCCCATGACAGGATCTTGGATAAACATAATCTATAGCATTCTTAATACTAATATGGCGATCCGATACGATACACAATCCATTTCTGTAACCATAAGCCTTCTTCAAGTTCTCGAAAAACCATATCAAAGATCTATCGTTCTCACTATCTCCAGCCCCAAATGCGAGAATAAACATGATGTTATTTGCATCTTGTGTACATGCTATGAAGAGAGTGCCCCCATAGTATCCATTCAAGTAGGTGCCATCAACCACAATTACAGGTCTGCAATGCTTTCATCCTTGAATTGATGCACCAAGGGCCATGAAACAATATTTAAACCTACTGTCACTATCGAGCTCCAATCCTGTGACTGTTCCAGGGTTCCTTTGTTCAAGCATGTAAAAGTAGCTAGGTATTTTACAAAATGACTCAGTTAGATCACCCCTGATGATTTTTAGAGTTTGCTCACGAGATCTCCAAGCCTTGGAATAGTTCATTGAAACACCATATGTATGAAACATATCACTCACTACATATATCCTTCGGAGTGTTTATAGTATGTGCCGATGTGTACTTGATACTTGATACTTGATGAAATAACGGAACTAGATAATTGCCTGTGACTTCCCAAAGTTATGTTTGAACCAAATATGTGACCATTTGTAATCTTCCTAATCTTATATAGTCCTAATTTACCCCATTTCGAAGACCTGGACATCCAGGTACACCCACCCTGTAAACACTTGATAATGTACTCCTTCTTGTCCGAACGAACAACCACAAGTTCAAACATATTTCGTATCGCAAACAAAGAAAGACTCAATTTGAGAACATTCTTATCACGGAATACCCGTCCTTCCTCTACTTCTATCGGATCAGCAATAGTTACAATTGTGACTTCCTTTTCGATTATGTGACATGTTGGTTCGATAGCTGCATCACATATATCTGAAACCAATTGCTGTAATGAAAACTCTCTGGTAGCTTGTACATCATTTGGAATTGCAATAGATTGTTGATCAATATCTGTGACTTCAATGCTTAACGGGTATTTAGAAGGGTCATGATCCATACCTTTTAGAGTAACGTACGATAGTACATTACTATCGCATCTTATTCTAACCGGTGTCAAATCATGATTCAGTACATATTGTGTTGTGACTTGAATTTTCGTATGATCCAAATTGAACTCTGTTATTACGGTGTCCACAAGCTTACTATAAGTGCAATTACGATCCAACAAAACCACCGATAACTGGGATCCATACAGCAAACAGGCGTGTACATACATCATATCTGCAATGTTGATCACATATTGTCAATAGTAATACCGAATTGGCTCTGGTCACATGTCTTTTGAGTCACATTACGAGCGCATGCATGACTGAGAATTACCTATGACATTCCACATGGGATATACAAAAAATCACCATCGCAGATGTGCACTTGATTATGCTTATGAGGTTTTCAATTTAATTTGCACATTTATGCAGACATAATACAACTGTAACAGTTACTTACCAATTGGAATGTGTATTATCGGCACCACTTACCAATTGGAATGTGTATTATCGGCACCAACAATGGAAATTGTGTCCTGAACTCCAATCCAATCCAACAATACGAACAGCATTATATTGTGACCGGAGATTACCATCTCCGAACTGTGATAATTGGCCAGAATTTGAATCAGTGGCCGAATATTAACACCTTGGAACTGTGACCTGAAAGCCTGATTGTACTGCCGTCAATATCAAATGAGAGGGATTCCGTTGTAACGAAGTCGAAATTGTATTTTAGGTAGGTGATTTGGTATTTTAGGGAGTCTTAATTGCAAGCGCAATTAATAGAAGATAATGTAACAAAAAAATCCCGTATCAGTAGGACGGTGGAGATTGATTTGTTAATATAATAGAATTAATATTTAACTAATTACTAAATACCTGAGTTTTGCAACCACGAAACCTGATTTTTGATTTCGTCATAGTTAATGCCAGATAAATTTTTCCCGTGGTATTAGTATTAGAGAACAATGCCAAGTCTTGTAGACATTATGTTATACAACAAAATAGCACATAAATTCAATAAAAAGCTCTCCGTTACATATTCAACATAGAACAAAAGCTTGATGATAAATTCATTTAACAGAAGGGATTCTCAATTTACTGAAGCTACCAAATTAACCAAGGTCTGGTAATCATACCCCCCCCCCCCCCCCCCCCGGGGGGAAACAATTCAATTTTGGGTGTGCACATTTGGATCCAAACTCATAGAAAAGGTGAAAAATGAGACCGAATGTAGGGAGACAACATAGTATATTCGACGATACATCATCAGGCATCTGAAACCAATTCTTCACTCACAATCTTAGCGAGTCCATGTCACAGTTTGGAGATGGAAATGGCTGTAAGCCCTTGGACATCTGCAGAAATGTATAAAATAACACTTGAGAACCCAAAGGAAAGGTTAATTTTCGAAAAAAAGTTAGATTTATTCAATTGGGTAATTTTCCTGAATGTGGCGAGGCGTTTTGAGGTGTAAGCCTCAGCACATACCAATAAAAATTCTAAATAATATAAAAAACATGCTCGTAATAAACCCATATAGCCCTTGTTTGACATCCTTTTTTCCTCGGTCTCTCTCATTTTTTTCTCTTTCTTCATTTCAACCACACATTCTATCAATAAAATAATATTACACATAATAAACCTAAAAATTCTCCTTACTTTTTAACCACACATTCTTCCATCAATCACTATTCCAAATCAAATTCTTCCATAAAATGGGTGTCAAACAAGGGCATAATATAAAAAATTCCCAAAATTAAAGTATAACTTGCAAACAAAAAAAAAAAAAAGTAGCAGCAAATACTCGCATACTTTCTGTATCGCTGTAGTCATCCTTCCCTTCTTGTCCAAGGTTAGTTCTTCTTCCTCCTACCTTTGAAATTTCTTTTCCTCGCTTTGCCGTCTTGGTCTGGATCAAAACGAAGCGCGTTAATTAGCTAAGATTACCAATAAAATTGACTAACAATGTGAAGATAATGAGAAAAATGGCGAAGTAGCCCATTTTCTATGCTATAGTTAGCAATAGATAGAAAGCCTAAATAGACAACAAGAACGAGTGCACACCTGAGCAGACCTGAATTTAAGATTCAGTTGTAAATCTCACCGAACATGCACCTTAGTAAAATTGATGCAACAAATGGCACTCAAGGTTTAATGAAAGCATCATGTGAGACAGGACTCAAGACAAAAAGCTCAGACAGCTTGTCGATACTATGCCACAATCAGATACAGTCTGTTTCAAAGGGAGCAATTCATTGTCGGAATTGAAGAATGACTGGAACAAAAATTTACAAAACCAGTGGCTGTCCAGTTTATGTAAAAATAAACCGAAAAATACATGAAGACTTTCCCGTTGAATGGACAGTCAATTTTTAGTCAACTAGATCTGCATCTCTAGATTTTTTTTGTTAATTAGTTGTTTCCATAGAAATAGAATAACAATAAAAAAGCATATTATTTTCCTACTTTTGTCATTCTCTCCAAAAATATTCAGCAATCTATTGTAGTTGACTCCTTCATAATTCCAACAAACCAATACGAATTTGCAACCATCTTAAGAGAATAAGAGGTCAAGTTACAACCTCTGGCATCATAGATAGTGAGACTGACAGCTTACAGGCCATGGAATCATCTTTAACAAGTAGATATTCTGGCACCTACCCACTAGCTGTGTCCAGCACCAATATGAACGAGTTTTCCATACCGATATGGCAACAGCCACTTCTTACATTAACATCAGTAAGCTCAATCTCATGGATGCTATGATTAGACAGCAGTAGGCAAAAGAGAATAATTATGTCAAATAATATGGTCGTGGTTGTCAGTAGTTACTCATTGAACAACTGTTTGACAGCAAATTGTACCATTCGTAAGAGATGATTAGTGATTAATGCATAAATAAATAAAAATCCAGATTAAAACATAGAATAAAGATCTAGAGTTCCTAAAAATAACTATAGACTATAGTATAGCAGAAGTAGTTGCCCTTAGTTTGAACTTTAAAGAAGGAAGATTCAAATCCATACTAGTGTCACTTGCATCTGAAGAAATGCCCTCACAAGATTTTACAGCTCGGCACATGGCATGAAGAGACATCTTCTTCACCTGTACAAACAGCAGCAAATTTAAAATCTATGGACTGCATGCTGCATAAGAAAACAAGTACATGACTATTTGTGTTTTGGAAAGATCAAACTGAAGATTATGTTAGCAACTGACACAAATAACCCAGACATTACACTAAACAAGCACTGTTGCTTCTCACCAAAAATTAAGAGGAATAGAACATGGATAAAAACATAAATCTAGACACTTAATATCTGGTCATGAAACCAAGAATTAAAGGCAATTGTTCGAATCAGCAACAACCATAAACTATACCCTTGTTTGAGCCCCATTCTTTTAAAACTCATTCTTCCCCGAAGTAATCGACTACACATTCTCCCAATAAAATAATTTTGCAGTAAACTCGTAACTTTTCCATACTTCTTAACTGCAAATATCATTTTTTACGAAATCTATTCTCAAAAAATGGGGCTCAAAAGGGGCTATATATAATTGAAAATACTGAATATTAATGACTCACACAATGTGGTGTATGGAAATTATACCTCCAACTTGTCTTCTTTAGCCCTGTGATTTTGAGGAAGAATGCGGAATTCTTCTGTCATACGAATGCACTCTTGAACATTTTCAGGTGAGACGAAGTCAACTGCAACCTTTATGCATGACTGGAAAAGGGAAAACCTTTGAGATAGTGCTATATATCCTAAAAGGAAAAAGAAATGAAGTACTCCACAACTTTTGGAAACAAGAAATGAAATAGCATCACAGTGCAGTGCAGTGAAGGAAAAATTGAATTCTATAGATAGGGACCAATTAACACAAGAATGCAGATGCAGACAATCAATCAGATTTACCACAAAATTGAACTAGATATATGGCCTCTGTTAATTTTATTTTGCAAAACCATTTAGCATTTTGGTTGCCTCTGAAATTCATCAGTCACAATTTAATTAAAAGACCAAATAAAAAATGTTCCCTGGAGCTTTTTCTGCAAACTTCAAAAAACTCCCAGATCAGTTCTTATCCAACTTCAGTCTGTGTAGAGACAACAAAAATTAATTGAAAACAGTCATGCTCAACCCTATTCAACTCAGTCAAATCATAAACTAGATCAAATTTTGAAAAAGAAGAAATACTGATTGGTTTTCATGATTCTTGTTATTATAGATCCAAAAAATATAAACACAAGTTTGATAACATCTCCCAACTGAACTATACTTCAAATTTACACCAAAATTGAGGCACACAATACCTTTAGTTCATGGCCTGTAGTCACATTAGACAATTTGTTGGGGGGGGGGGGGGGGGGGGGGTACACGTTGGCCAAACCAGATCTAAATAAAACAACATGAAAGCTTGGTTGTATACAACCTAGTAATGATATTTCAACCAAAAAAATAAGTCAAGTATCATTAGAACTTTAGATCGGAGGCTTAAGCTAGTTCAGCTTTTCAATAGATTGTTTAAACAACCTGACTTAAGCCAATATAATTACACTAGCTTCTCATCGAACTAGTCAAATAAAATTAATCAAGTGGTCCAAAATAGTTCCTAGTAAAAGTTTCGGAAAGGATGAAAACCACACAGAATTAAGTCTTCTATATATGATTAATTGATATCATAGAAAAATAAAAAAGAGCTTCATTTTGATTATTTTATATAAAAAAATTGTGAAGTATCAAGCAACCATCAAATCTACAAATTCCATTTATTATACTAATTTTAACAAAACATAATATCTACATTGAGATTTTTACACATTATAACAAAAATTAGTGTATATCTAGTTTAAAGATCTTTATAGTCAATATCTTTGATGTACCGACACAGACACGCCGACATACAATTTTTCAAATAAAAAAAAAACTGACACGATATATCGCCAACACGTTAATTAAATTCTTTAAAATCTTGTATTTATATAATATAAATTTAGTTTATACTTGTTAATTTTTCTTGCTGAAATCTTTTAAATACGAATACCTATTTGTTATTTAGTAATAACTTTGAGTGTATATATAATATTTTTAATAAAGAAATAGAGTGCCCGAGTGTTGTATCCAACATGTCGGATATGAGTGCGCCATCATAGTTGTTCCATTTTTTAGGCTTGGGAATGTGTGGAGATTGCTTAGACCTTTAATGTTGTTGGGACCGATGAGCCAAGTATTATCTATGCATATCCCCAACAAAAGAAAGAAATCGGAAAGATTGATTCTGTTAAAAAAATGGCATTGTTGATGGGTTTTCCTCTCGGAATTAAGCATTCAGCTTTTGAATTGAAGAGGCTCCATGATTAGTAAAGTTGAAGGGCATTTGTTTCCTTGAAATTAAGTGTGTGGCATGGATTCTCCTCATGGCATCTCCAACCATGGCGCAAAAATCCATTCCAACCATACACTAAAACTCTACACCAATTTGGTGCAATGAATAGCGTTTGTTTCCTTGAAAAATTTTTAAGTCTCTAAATTTATAGGTGCTCTCCAAATGATAGAATGTGCTCTTTAAAAATAGAGTCTATTGAATATGCTCTTATTATTTAATAATTTAACTTCATTTATATTTATTTTTAATTAAAATTTATATAGTATAATAAATAAGGACCACCCTACATGAACATGGCCTATGTGGCCTTGTTCAAGCAGCATTATCAAATAAATAATAACTATGGGATACAATATTTTCAATTGCAATATTTTAGTTAATTAAATATAATTTTTAATTTAATTATTTTAGTAGTAATATAATGTGTAATTAAATAATTTTCGAAATAAATTGATTGTTGAGAAATAAAAAATAAGAAAATAAAGGAATTGTTGTTCATTTGATGTAATGGTTGGAGATGACTTTGCAAAAAGGTGTGAAAGTTGCACCAATTTGGTGCTAATGATTAGAGATGGGTTGAACCAATTTGGTGCTAATGATTAGAGATGGCCTCAGGTGTCCTAAGCTCCACTCTCAACAACCTTCCCTGCAAACCCGTGCCTTCATCAATATAATAAAAGAATATAAAAAGAATTTTGTGACATTATTCGTAGGTGATCTTTTATTTATGTTGAATGACAGTCGCTCAGACAATGTAGTAGCATTTTGCCACCGTAGTTGTACCAACATGAAATTCACGAATGGGACTCTCGAGTCTCGCCCAGTATCAATTTCTTCTGTATTGAAAGTTTTGCTTTTTATTTAGGTGTGTTGGCCTATTACTTTTGAAGGATAAAAAATGGTATGGCGTGAATATCAAACGCCAGGAGTCCACTTTGTTAACAAATGGAAGAAAACTTCTTCAATTTTCGTTGCCTTCTAATGAACTCCTATCGTTACTTGAACACATTGAATATTTGTTTTTACAAGTGGACTAATCACCTGTTGTTTCCATGCTAAATCAATTAATACACACAAGAAAGCATTGACTTCAAATAAGCTATTAAAACATCATGATTTCACTATTCAAGTAGCAGTCGTTTCTTGTCTTAGTGCAATATTTCACATTATGGCACCTTATTCCCCTTTTTGTGATGAAATAATGCAACAGATCTTTCCCATGATTATATCATCATTTTTATTTCTCATGGGCACATCCATCAATTCGTATGCTAAGGTAGTCAGGATACTAGATACTATGGCTTATGCAAAGTACTTCCTCATCATGTTAGGCCTAAATTGTGAATAGATGACATGTTCCAACACTTTCTTGTAGCTCTAAAAGGAACTCATTTAGGTAATATCTTCACATCGATAGAGACTATTATGACCCTTACATTAGAAGAAAATGATAATCCCTCTACACTTGATTACTCTTCTTTTGGATTGTGTTCAAAATAAACACAAGGAGGTTTCACATATTGCCTTTAGTGTGATGGTAAGGCTTTTTGAAAAGTGTGCTGACACGATCAAACCCTACATGTCATGAGTTATAAAATCTCTAGGGATTTGTTTAGGGGATCATAGTACAGTTCTTTCCTCCATTCTCACAAAAGATGAAAGCCTACAACAGTGTACTGTGTCGCCTATTGTGACCACGTCTATAATCGATACACTTGATATTAACTTAATTGAGAAATTACCTATAGCAAAGCCATCGGAGTCAAAACATTTCATATAGCCTAGATTTTGTGCCTACTATCTTGCATGACTTTCACGTTGACTTTATGTTACCTCCATTACATGATACTCCACCGGTTGCCACATTGTTCTCCAATGCTATTACTCGATTGCACATTTTTCCTATTGACATTAGGATGTTGCCTACTAAGTATCAACATGCTATGTTAGCTCATCATCTTGTTCACCATGTTCCTAAATTTCATGCCCAAGTTTAAAATACAATTCATCTTCAATCATGAAATTTGAGAACTTCCTTTTGACGTGCAATATAAATTAGGGTACTTATTTATCTATCAAAAAAATAAATTAGGGTACTCTACTGATAATTACTATAGTTTATTGCATGTCCCTTTGATCCAAGTTCCTAAAAATGTGAAGAAAGCTTTTGAATCACGTGTAAAAAGGTTTTCTATTTGACTAGCCATCTCACTTAAATATAAGTTATATTTTTAATGTAAAAGTATTGTTCCCTAATCAAAGCCTATTCGAGCATTCGATGTAGCAATTTTTTGTCCCTACATGCCAGTCTTCGATGCTAGCTTCTTGTCCTCTTCATTATGAACAACCACGTGAAGATTTTGGAAATGAGTTGCTTGAGTTTTTATTATTTGGAGTTCTATATCGGTATGTGATTAAAAAGAGAGATCGTCCTCCTTAGTTGGATCATATTCTTGGGGATATCACTTGTGGTGTTTCGATATTTGGTTATCAAGAAGGATCGTCCCCCGTGGCATGGCTGGGAGCCTTTTGGTATGCAGATATGATATGGGACCTTTCTGATATCAAATTGATTGTCGCCTTTTGTGACTTAGCCACTCGATAGAGTCGGGTTTTTCTCCCACCCCAAGAGAATTGATGCGGCCATCAGCCTTGTATTTATTGGACCATTTACTTCTGTTTTATTTAGTTGGGCTTGTATTATGTGTTGGTCCAAGACCTTAACTATTAGGTTTTATGTTTTGTCCACTTATATGCTTGGTATTGTAATTTGGCAGATAGGCGATGAATGAAATGAAACGAATTGAAGTTTGGCTTGCAACCAAAGTTTTCCTCCCCTGCTTCTCCTTCCCCAGTATTCTCTCCGATCTTCTTCCCCCCTTCTCCGATCCTCTCCCACCCTTCATCTTTTGCTTTCCCCTGATTTTGCTCTTGCTATGGATCTAATTATCTGCCGAAAACTATAATCTATTAATCCTACATCAAGATTTTTATCGGGAAAAAATATACAAATTCTTGAATGTGCTACTTCGATTACCAAGAAATACTCGAGTCTTTTATCTAAAAACCTCTAGCTCACGTTTCTCTTTAACTCTTCCATTTCTTCGATATCATCACTCGTCAAAGTTATATCAACATAAAGAATAAATATAGTCATGGTTTAAAATCGAGGCTCAAGGCGGTAAATAATAGTACTAGTTGCATCTGCTAAAGGCTATGTTTCAAATTGCCTATAATTGTAACTTTAATTTTTAGGTTAGGCCCACTAAAATGAAAATGGAATACTTTTTTGTTCAATCTACTTTTGCAAAGCCTATATATAAGAGACTAGCTATTAAAACTACAATAAAACCAGCCCTAACTAGAAATTAAAATTAATGCAGTGAGAAACCAATTCCAATACATTGAAAAAGCTAAAAAGCTCAAGAATATTATCTAGAAAAATTGAAGACAGTGAATATAAATTGTGTTTAGCACCAAGTCTAGCCCTCTTCTTATATAGGTATTGGAAGAGTAGGTGATATTCTAATTCTAGTAGACTATGTAGAAGTAACTAATCTCCTACCAATTTCTAGTAGAAGTAGAAATCATGCGCCTGTCTTGGGCGCAATTGTTGTAGAAAAAAATCGACTTTTCAGTCACCTCAATGGTCCCACACCTGTTTGAGATGCAGCCAAAATTCTGCCAAGTTTTGAAAGCACGGTGCTTTAAAATAAACCAGAAGTCCATTCTGCCTTTCATTTTTTATAATTTGGCAACAATATTTGACCGGCCCCACAAAGTGAATTGATTTTGAGAGCAAATTTGGAATATGAGCAAACGGTGAATTATGGGTACAGCATATAGTCAGAAAAGTAGTCAGACATTTGTGGAATAAAATAGTTACATATTAGTCCCAGCGGTCATTTTTTTATTTTAATTTCCATTTAATCAGCCCCAGACGGGCAATATCAACTAAATAATAAAACTAATTGAATCTTATAAAATACTAGGAATCCTAAATACCATAATAATTAAATTCTAAAACTAGTAGTAACAATTGAGTTCTATTATAATTTTCCAACATCAATCTCCCTCACTTGAAAAAACTTATCCTTGAGTTTAGTTGAAAAAGAGAAACTAATAAATTTAGAAGAAAATACTCCAGAGCTTCTGTCATCACATTACGAGAATTGACTAATCTCTAGTCACCTATTCTCGTGCTCTGGACAACATTCGTAGCAGTCAAAAGCTACAAATTATAGTCAGTAGCATCTTCGAACTTATCCATCCTTCGTACTAGATTTTAAACCAAGGTTGGTAATTTTGCAATCCTCCAAATATTTTTGCGAGGATGCATGCTATTACCACCATAATTGCCCACCAACCAAGGGCAAAATCTTGCTCTCATGCAAATTTTAGTTCCTCGGCGGAAGTTAAATATTGTAAAAATTAGAAAAAGCTAAAAAGCTCAAGAATATCATCCAGAATAACTTGAATATAAATAATATGAATTGTATTTACAAACAAGTCGAGCCCTCTTCCTACATAGGTATTGGAAGAAGAGGTAATATCTTAATTCTATTAGACTAAATAGTAGAAATTAATCACCTAAAAATAAAGAAAACAAATAACCTATTTCTAATAGAAAAACAGAAATCCAATCAACTAAAATTTACAACACTCTGCATTCCAGAACTTCTTGAAATAGAATAGGAGAAATTGGCAGCATTGCCACTTAATAAAATTAAACCCAACGATTATTTACAAGAGCCTCCTGAATCATCTTTTATGGTAATTATGAGATTATGCTATAACTGCATTATAATATTTTCAAACCTCAATGTATAAAGTAAATTTATTTTTATTTTTATTTTGTGATAGTGCTGCTAGGAAAAGAATAAGATAGGAAACCACGGTAAAATCATAAACTAGATTGTAAAAATTAAAGTCATATAAACAATATTACCTTCAAGTTTCTAACTTGATGAGGGCAACCAGCAGGTATAAACACTGCATCACCTAATTTCTGAACAAAAGTCCATGGTTCGATCCCTAAGCAAGAAAAGTCAAAAAACCGAAACAAACAAAAAATACAGCACAGTGCCAGTTGCAGGCATTAGCTAAATTTGGTAGTAGAAAACTAACCATATTCCTCCTTTAGTCTTCTTTTATGCTCCACGGTCAAATAAACAGTTTGATCGTGAATCGGGTGGACCACCTGAAGCGAACAAGAAGAACGATACAGATGTATAAAACAGCAGATAACAAAGAGGAGAAGAGGCATCAGATTACCTGATATATTACCTAGAAAAACAGAATGATATGGGGCAGACAAATAAATAAAACATATTTAGAATTCAAGACACCACAAAAAGCTTCATAATATTGGGCAAAAACCTAAGAAATGAAACTCGAATATCTAACAAGGCTGTCCAGAACCTTGTACCGAAAATTCAATAAAAGAGTACATAGCAAAAAATAAATTTTCCATATATTGTAAGAAAGTGGGTTCATTCTACATTCTTGCTTTTCTGATCACTTCAACAAAAATAGCAGGCAATGATAACAAAAAAATAAAATAAAATAAGGAGATGCCATACAAAAACTGTTTAGAGAGAGTTTCACAGTGACAGAATAGACACCACAGAAAAAACAGCATATGGATAAACAATTCCTAAACCTCTTAAATTTCACCAAATTACCTGTGGCAACTGATTACAATAAATGTGCCTAAATTCCTTGAAGTGACTGCTCACATATTCTTTCAGTTTTGGAACATCTTCCCTCCTAAAAATGTCCCATAAAGCACCACCTTCAGGGTCTTCAAAGACTTCTGAACCAACTGAAACTGAAGCACCATCATTTTCTTCCCTATGTTCACCCTCTTTCTTTGATTTGCTTGTTCCGGAAGTTTCTGTTACATTCTGATTTATGTTGCTCGATATCTCAGTTTCATCATTGCTCTCCACTTCCAAGGGTAGAGCAGATTTTTCACATGCTCGATCAGTGGAGTTGATCTCAGCCACAAAATTTTGATTAAGTGAGCTATCAATTTCACTTTTCCCTCTGCCAGAACACTGCCAACCTTCATTGTCAGCATCATTTTTATCAACCATTTGAGTTCCCAAAATAGTTTTTGCAGTCAGTGCTTTATCCAGCATGTTCTCTGTTGACATATCAGATGATTTTGGCTCTTGGGCTTCAATCTCCAAACAGGGGTCGTCCAACGTGTCTGGAGAAGCTTGCTCATTCGATCTCGATAAATCATCATCTAATTGTTCTTTTTTCACGTCCATCTCCTTATTTTGGTATAATTCCCTCTCGTCTTGGGCATTGTGCTTATCCTTCAACTCCTTTATTTTTGAAAGCTGCATAGGCGAGAGTTTTACTCCTCCTTCATGTGTCAGCACATTAACCTAACACAGATATAAATGAAAAATATTACACTCAAGGGTTGATGCATGAGTAGTGTACAGTAACAGAAACCGACAACCTAGCTTATAAAGTTACCCCGTGCAGTTCTACCATCTGAACAAGTTTTGGAGGTGATAAGAAAAAAACTACAAACACAAAGGGCAAAGCATACCGCATCAGACATATCGCAGTGGAGCTTTGTGACAGAATCTCCACGTCCCAGTTCGTGAGCAACTCCATAAGCTATATATGTCTTAGGCCCCATGTCTGGCTTCAAAGACTTCTTCGGCAGTTTAACAGCAAGATTTAAGTATCCACTGTGAGGATGAGTATATTCCTTGAATGGTAAGCAACTGATAAACTCAGCCCCATGGCGAGGTAATCGCTCCTCAAATAAATTAGATGGAGGCCAGTCCTTCAACTTCAGAATCTGAGGCCATTCATGACTGTCAAACCGACCCTCTGAATACCCCTTGAAGAACTGGTGGACATTAATGTCTACCTGCTTTCCAACTAAGAAATAACAATTAATAAAGCATTCGAAATAGAAACTGCATATGAACCATTCAAGAACTGAAAAAATTGGAAACAGGTTGACGAGGAAAAAAAAAAGTATAAAGACTATAGAAAAGCAATATAAAGCAATTATGGCCAAAGAAACAGTAACGCTCAAATCAACAAAACCACTGGGCACCTTTATGGCCATTGTTATTACTTATTAGTGACCTTGTGCGAAAAATTGAATAGTCAAAACTGATATGTATACACTGTTCTCAGATGATTCACTCAGGAACTGGGGGAAAACAAATAAACTGACCTCACACCAGTCCAAGCAATTTATAGCAGTCACATCAAGTAGCAGTTCATGATTAACATTTCTGATCTGACGCAAGGCACGCCACATAACCATAGGTTCCCAGCTCAAGCCCAATGTAGTTTCAAGCACATTACTGACAATCACTGGCTCACCTTTTGACCAGTGCCACTGGAAATGCTTCAAATCTGCATGCTGAAGATCTTTAGCTTTTGGACAGTATAAATAATTGTCCTCAGAGTTTTCTCGAGAGGCTGCTTTGCGTAAATTATTACAGTCAGAAACATTTTCACCATCGAGTTTCAAACAGGAGCAGCATTGCTCAAAATTTTGTGGCCCATCCTCAAGTTCATAGTTTTTGACAATATCTTTGGCTTTCACTAACAACTCTGAAACAAAACTATCTGAAAATACAGACTTCAATTCTAGAATTCCTTCACCACAACCTCCCATATCCTTTGGTGGACATGGAATGCTGCCATTTTCCATAGATTTCCATTCAGATTTTAGTTTAGAATGATCTCTACAGCTGGGTAGAGTCACTTCACCACAATTCTTATCCTTCATTGAAGTAGCAGCATGACTGTTGCTGCCATGCAGGTAATCTAGCCCATTGTCAACATATTGCATGACAACTTCCTCATCACCTGCCCGTAGTTTTCCATCCCTAATTTCCCGGCAACAAGTAATGCAAAGATCATAAAAACAAAGCGGACAGCTTCTGTGAAAATCAGCAATAGAAGTTTTGCAATTGTCACTGCATAATTGCATGAAAACTACCACATTAGAAAAACCAAGGAAAGAATTGTGTTAAACCACCATAAGTATTCCTAAAGTCCTACCAATAAATTCGCTCATCCTTCTCACATTTTGCTTCTAGTGCTGTTATATCTGAAACCGGTAGTCCTGCACTAACAAGCTGTAATCATCAAAGAACTCAAACAGTGGTAGCTGGATATATAATACCCCAAAATATTTTATAGTCGTTAATTATGAAAAGTAGGACCTTAGTGCAAGATGATGAAAGTTAGGGAATAAAATTGCATATCGGTCAATAGTTGAGGGACTACAAGTACAATTTCCTGAACTATATATGGTATGAATATTTATGTATATTATGTGTGCGCGCGATATGAATATGGTGTGTGTGTGTGTGTGTGTGTGTGTATTTGATGAAATTAAGTAAACTTCCTTCTTATATATGAAAAATAAGCTAGGAAGATTCGTTCATGAATAAGTAAACTACCATGTATGTGTAAATATATAATTACATATAATTACGATTGATTAAGTTAATTATATGATTACTACAATTACGTGAGTTTATATATGCATAATTATGATTAATTTAGTTAAATTATAATTTACTATAATCACATGCATTTATGTATGCATCTATATATGTGTGTGCATAACTATGATTGTCCCACTACACAAACAGAGTTCATAAACGATTATTTGAGGTCAAGTTCTTTCCTACATGTTTTATGAAATCCTCTTCAACTTTACGAGGTAAGTGTAGTTATACGCTGTACGTTAAATCGTTTTTCATACTTTAAAATACGGAATTCGATTTATGAATATGATATAGGTCATATATGTTTAAGTTCAAAGGACCGGAGTTTAGTCGCACTACACAAAGCAATTATAGCAACGAAGTACGATTCTTAATTCCCGTGTCTCCCTATGTATGTCATGATGATGTACGGAGATTATAGTCATCTAAATTCGATTTCTAATCCTCGTGTCTCCTTATGTACCTTAAGAATTCCTAAATTTTAAATAATTACAATTTATGTAGCTCACTTATTGGAATTTTATCTCATTATTTATATTTTCCCCCTTTTACGTAATTGAGGTTCGAGGAGATAATTTAAGAATTTTTAAAATAAATAAATTTTATGATTAAGAAAGTGTTTTATTTTTAATTATTGTAACTTTGGGGATAATTATCTTTTATGACGGTTCTATTTTTACGATATATATTTAACGACTCAAAGGGTAAGCCTGGGTCATCACAGGATAAATATTACAACCTATGACTGCAGAATGCTAAATTTGTAGATGGTCCGGATCTATAATAACAATATGCAACTTCTTGCCCTTACAGGGAAAGCTTGTAAATAGAACTCGTCAAAGTAAGCTCTCAAGAAGCCAAGTTTATAAGGGTAGAAAGAGATAACCTACAATCGTAACAAATTTCTCGAAAGGTCTTCAAATATAGACAGCTACAATGATTTAGTAAAAGTGACAAGGTATCTATCACCATATTGTGTGGCCCCAAGTTAAAACTTAAAAGTACTTGAGCTTCACCATATGAAGTTAATAATCATTCAATTCAATAGGTTTCAAGTTCCTTTTGTAATCACCTGATAGAATAGCTTGTTTGATTTCATTCTATAATATTTCCATTCAGTCCTTGCAAAATTTAAACATTACTAAATTAAAAATCCATGTTTCCCAGATGTACTATTTGATATTATTTCACTAGGTATTTTGACAAAATGTATTGTTTATCAATTAACAGGGGAGACAAAAGATCGCAAAAGGTATATTCTCAGTCTTCTTGTCTAACAATAAAATTTAAGAATACCTTGTATTTTAGCTTCGACGTCCTTCTCAGCTGATTGTTCAGAATTAAATTTCATCAAGAAGGGCAAAAGCAATTGGAGTATAAACTTTGAGTACTGAACCTTTTCTTCTTCAGTAAATTTTAATTCTAAATTCTTCAAGTGCTGCATGCAAAATAAAAATGAAAGAAACCGGTAACTACATACTAAATCTTGCCAAAAGAAAAACGACAAAACAAGTAGAGAAGTGCAAAAGACCAACCCTGATTGGCCCATCCAACCGCATGCATCTCTTACAATTGCAGTTATTAAGACAGACGGGGCAAGCCTCCTCAATAGCCTCCTCTGACATCTGAGGATACCTGTATTACTTATCAATTAGAGATGGAATCTAACAATCAAGAAATACATTAAGAAATGTATACCTGTAGCCAATACAATCAAGGTATTTGCTAGCATCTAACCATGTTCAGGAAAATTCTCTGATAGTAGGGCACAGGCACATAATGGACAGAGGTAGATTATGTAATAAGGATGGAAAAATAGTAGGGGCAAAATTTATAGGCTGATGCTAATCACATTGCTACTCTTTCTATCTAATAAGACACTTGAAATAGTATTTCAAAAGAACCATTCGTCTCACCATATTACTGTGACATTCTCTTTCGAAGCATTAGTAGCAAATTGAGCAGTTGAAGCCTATAATATTTACAGGTGAGCCGAACAAACACAATCAATTTTAGAAACTCATAATGATAAGACAGGCTACCCTTCAGTAAAGCATCCATTACAAAGCACACGGTGAACGCTAACAAAATCAAAAGAAAGACATTGCTATCTAAAGATATTCCGTACCAGGTAGTCAAGCAAGGTATGCAGTATCGCTTTGATGTGCACTTTTGGCACCTAACAACCCTTCCTTTGTCATTTCTCTGGCACTGATGACACATGTTAGACAAGATCTCAATCCCCTGTCAAATAATAAATAGAAAAAGGTCAAAATAAAAAAGAATGTAGCCACATAATAGACAAACTCTCTTCAGCAAATTATAAACCCTTGACTCAAGAGCCAAGAATACCAAAAGAAAAAATTACATTCTCATCATAATTCTTTCTGCCCCTGGTCTTTGATGAATTATTGGGCTTATCATTCTTGGCTCTGAGTGAAAACCTTCTTTCTCTACTCGTTTCTGTCTCGTCCCCTGTATTCTCCCCTTCTTCTCCATCCTCTTTCTTCTCCCCGTCTTCTCCATCCTCTTTCTTCTCCCTATCTTCTCCATCATCGTCATAATTCAACCTCTTTCGTCCTCGCTTTTTCTTTTGACTTCCCTCTTTCCCATTTTTCTCTTCCACCACTTTCCCACTTTCCTCAATTTTTGCACTCTTCCTCTTCCTTTTTGGACCTGGTTTACGTTTCCTTGCCTCTTTCTCTTCCTCGTCCTCTTCCAACTCCCAACTATCTTCATTCAGCAGCTCAAGCTTCACAGTTGCCAACTGAGAAGACTTCCTCCGCGATGCCCTTCGGTTAAAAGCACTCTCTGTTCCGTTTTCCTCTGCACCACTTGCCCCATTTTTCTTTTCCTCTTCCTCTCCATCCAAATTTCCCTTTCCCTGCTCTTTCTTTTTCCTTCCTCTGCGACGTGGCTTCTTATTTCCACTTTCAACCTCTTCTTCTTTGTCAATATCCATACAGTCATTTTCTTCAACCTTTCCCTCTTCTTTCCCATTTACTTCTTGATTTTCCTCGTCCCCATTTTCCAGCTCTTGCCTTTCACTCCTCATAGCGTCCTCCTCTGAAAACTTTTCACCTTCCTCCACAATCTTTCCATCTTCTTTCACATTCACTTCTTGATTTCTCTCTTCCCCGTTTTCCAACTCTTGCTTTTCACTCCTCATAATGTCCTCTGAAAACTTTCCCCCTTCCTCCACATCAAAAATTTCATTTTCCTCCGCTGGAATATTCAAATCCATATTATTCCTCTACAAACAAACCAGTTTTTTTTTTCCCACCTTTCCCAACCCTATTTAAAGAGCTCTATTATTTTCTGCAACAAATGCTTTCAGTTTCACACTAGAGAAATCATTATTCACTCTCTTTATTAATAACGTTCTACCTAAAAAGAAAACCCTACTACAGTATTATTATCGCCTTCAGTCGAAAGAGAGGGGTAAAAATTCTGGATGCGCGGGTATCGCTGCCCATTGGAATTCCAATTAACGACGTCGTATGGCTCATGAATCTAGTATCTGCGAGCCGACATGACTGTACTACCCTTCATCTTTCCTTCAAAAACAGTGGGCCAATCATCAATAAAGATTCCACTTGTACGAAGATGAAGGGAGTACACGGTAAAAATTTACAAAGTGGATTTCGAGTTTCCATGTGGTTTTTGGACAAAGCGCCGGATGGATAAAAAGGAAGAGCTGTGCTGCATGTACAGAAGCAATGCTTCTGTACATACTGCCAGACACTCACAACATGGGGTGGGTGGGTGAGATTTTTTGCCATTTTTTATTCAGCGTGGAGCCCACCATGTGAGTATCTGGATTCATCTGGTAGATGAATAGTTCTGTACAAGCAGAATAATTCAAAAAGGAAACAAACATCAAAATCTTATCAAAATTTAGTCTAAACCCTGATTAATACACATTTTTTTTAAATACATTCTTTCAAAAATTATTTTCAACCACACATTTTTCAATAAAATAATTTTTTTTATTATATCAATAATTTTTTTCTTACTTTTTAACCACATATTTCTTATCATATTATTATTTAAAATACATTTTTCTCAAAAATATCTATCAAACACACCCTACACCACAAAATCATCAATTTTTATCGAAATTTACCGACAATTTTTTTTATTTAATCAAACATGGGCTAAATGTTCATAGGGGTCGTTTAGCATATCTTTTCGGGAAGTCAAAAGCTAATATTGGATCAGCTTGGCTAATGTTGTGAAAATACTTTTATTTATAAGAGTTTTTTAGAAAAACAGGGTTCAATTCCCGTTTGGCCCCAATTATTTGCCATTTAATGTTTGGACTTTGGATAGTATTTTTTTTGAAGAATATGTGGTTAAAAAAAAGAAATTTTGTTGAATTTACATGTAATATTATTTTATTGGAAAATGTGTGATTAATAAGATAGGAAAAAAAGAATTATAATTTTTATTAGCCAAATAGGGGCTAAATGCAGAATTAAGACCAAATGAAACAGGGAAATTAGAGCAAATGGTCTTGAACTTCTGCTTATATTTTTGGCCCAAATCTAAACATTTTCATTCTTGTCATGATCATGATTGGTAGGGATGGCAAAAAAATCCGACACACCCGATACTCGCAAGCCCCGCCTCAAACGGGGCAGGATAAGCTGCTTAATGGCAACGGGAGGGAGGGTCGGAGCGGGGAATTTTGCCCCATGGCGGGTTCGGGGCGGGGACGGGTAACGGAGGCCCCTCTTCACCCCGTTAAAAAAAAGAAAAAAAAATTAGAATTCAATCTTTAAGAGCCTGTTTGGTATGGATTTTGATTTTCTACAGTAAATCAATTCTCATTTTCAACCACACATTTTTCAATAAAATAATATTTTCCATCACATCAATAATTTTTTCTTCTTTTTCAACCACACATTTTCCATCATATCACTATTCAAAAATCAATTTTTCCCCCAAAAATCCCTACCAAACACACTTTATATGAAAATTTTCATTAGTTCTAATAGAAAATAGCAACTAAAATTATTTGTCTAAATCTAATGAATATGGGTAATAAAAATAAATTATCAAAACTTAAAAAAAAATAAAAAAATTAGCGGGGAAAGGCCCCGCCCAGCCTTGCCTTGCCTTAAACGGGTAACAGAGCGAAGAATTTTTTTAGTGGGGCAGGGAGGCCTCCCGTCCAGTCCTGTTGCCATCCCTAATGATTGGTCATTTTGCATGGGTTCTGAAAAAATAAAAAAAGGCACATGGACTACAATTTCTTTTAAGTATAAGTCTCTGTTTGGCCCCAATTATATTACATTCCATTACATTAATTTTTTCTCTCTCTTCATTTCAACCATACATTCATCAAATAAAATAATAATACACACAAATCAAAAACTTTTCAACCACACATCTCCCATCAATCACTATTCTAAAAATTATTTACCCCCCAAAAATTTAATTTAATGGGGGGCAAACAGGGGCTAAATTATGTGGAGTTCCAACTTTGACAAAAGTAACAAACCCGTCCATAACATTTTTTTTTCTTATTCTTGTCTCCAACATTTAAGATATTAAGTTCATCTTTCGGCCCCGTTTTATAAACCTCATTTTTTTTTGCTCAAACTCATTTTCAATTGCACATTTCATGAACTAACAACTTTTATTTACTTTTTAACCACACATTTCATAAATTTTTCTTAAAATTTACTAATTTTTGGAAAAATCAAACGAGGGCTAAATTAAGTTCATTTTACTAATATATTTTTTTAAAAATATATTTTATTCTTAGCTTTAAATAAAATATAAAAATACAAAATTCATCTCCTACAACAATCCTACTGGAAGCCACTACCACCATCATACGTAGTCGCTACTACAATCATAGTTCTCATTCCGAAAGATACCCATTCCCATTTTATATTTAATCACCGTCACCACAACCACTAGGGGTGGGCAAAACTCAAACCAAACCGACCAAACCGACCGACCCGACTGGTTTGGGTCAGTTTTTTACATTTTTTGGGCGGGTTTCGGGTTTCTGGGTGGGTAGTCGGGTTGGGTTGGGTCGGGTTGTGGGTTAACAACCCAAACCCGATAGAAACCGACCCAACCCAACCCGAGGAAAAAAAAAACAATTTAAAAGAAAACCCTAAAACTAAAGGCAAGTGCAAGTCCAGCAGCCACACACCCACCTCTATTGCTCTCTTCGTCTCTCTCGCTCAAATCGCCTTCAGGCGACCCAACCGTTTCTCCTCTCCGACCATACCAAGTCCCAACCCTCCCCCACCCACCAACGAAGATACAGATGCCTTGTGCTCACTGCAAGGCCTTGCTTAATGTTCCCCACGGCCTGTCTCGCTTCAATTGTCCCAAGTGCTGGATTGAATTGGCAGTCGATCTGCTGAAGTTTCAACAGTTCTCTTCGGATCTTCACCTGCCGCTGCCTCCTGAAGAAGTCAACGAGGTTTCCTCTTTTTATATCTCCTATTATTATTATTATCTACTGACAATCAGTTCAACTTCACCGAATAGAAGTTTTAGATTTTAACTACTTTTTGTTTTTGCCTACGAATCAAAATCAACAGTATCTTCCACTAAAAATGCAGGTTAATCCACAGATAGAGGGTGCTAATAATGGTGAATCAGAACAGGATACCAGTTCAGATGCTGAGCATTTACTTGTGGCTTTAAGGAAGTCTTTAAGGAAGTAAGTCAATGGGTATTCTACTTGATTTCCTTCTATAGCTTTTCGAGCTTATATGCATTTCTTGGCTTAATTTGGAAATTAAATTGAGAAACTGATAATGGGTTTCTGCTTATTTGTTTTAAATTGTTGTTGAAATTGGTTGTTTCTTGTTCTTAATGGCAATTTTCATATTTGCTTTTCTTTCTTTTTTGGATTTTAGGATGATGAAAGAGGAAATGGAGGTGATGGTGATCCGTACTGTTCAGAAAGTTATAGGGCCGATTGTGGAAGATTGGAAGGTTGGTTGCTCACTTATTGATGTTATTTTTTGTGAATGTCGTTGAATTTCTTTTCTGGAAATGTGAATTTTGGATTCCCTAGCGAATGGATAACCAAGTATGGGGTGTCATTAATAAAAATTTGTGGGAAATTACCAATTAAGTGTATTTCACGTGTGGCTTATTGAGTAAAGGAATGTAGTGTAGTACTGACTATGCTTGATATTAGTTATCGATCAATCGTGCTCTGTTTAGAAAGTAATAACAATGGATTGTCTTTTGAAGGAATCTCTCTATTTTCTGAACAGACTAAATGATAGTTGATTATGAATTGTTTCTGAGAGGATTTTCTTAAATAATTTGCTCCAATCTCAGTAATTAAGATTCTTGAGATTTCTATTCGAATAAACTTTCTTATCTCGAGGATCTCAACCCGACCAACCCAACCCAACCCGACCGACACATAATTGGGTTGGGTTGGGTTGGGTTGGGTTGGGTTTCAACATTTACATGGGTTGGGTTGGGTTGTATTTCGAACAAACCGACAATGTTGGGTTGGGTTTGGATTGGGGCAAAAACCGACCCAACCCAACCCAACCCACGCCCACCCCTAACAACCACCACTTAATTTTGTGAAATTAGAGGTGGAGATTTCTTTCTCTAAATTCTCCTTGTCATTGTTTCCTACCTTAATTTCACAATAACAAGGGGGAGAAATCCCTCCAAATTTTACAATTCAAAAAGGGGGTTTTCTCCCTAAATACGTAATAACGGAGGAGATCTCCCCTCGTAAAATAATAGAGTTAATAAAAAGACGATAACGGAATAAAAAGGTAAGCAAGATTAATGATTCCTCTTAGGGAAAGAAAGTATAGAGCTCTTAAAAAGTTGGAAATATGGTTGGGGGAAGAAAAGCTTATTTTGGCTAGAGGGGTTTAGAAATTTGAAGGTGGAAAAAAAAAAGATGGATTTAGATATTCTAGGATGAGGAAAATGAAGATATGATTGAAGGGTGGGGGAATGTATAAAATTTACTTTATATATTAAAACCCTATTTGGTCCATTAAAATGTATTTACAATAGTAAAATTTTTCAGAATAAATGGTTAAAAAGTTGAAAAAAAATGGAGAAATCACAAAAATTTTGGGCTTATTGGATTGCAATAGTGAAATTTGGGTGGAAAGAAAGTGAATTATAAATAATTGAATTGCCTAGAATTGTTTTCCTAAAAATTGTCAATTAATTGTATTTGATTTGGTATAATTTTTCACCTGAAAAATATTGAAATTTTGAATCTTTTGGCGTTCGTTTGACTTTATTTTCTATGAAAATTATTCATTAAATGGAAAAAAATTACAATTGTTCATAGAATTTGTTTTTATCGCCAAATTTTTTTTTTTTTTAAAAAAGCTGGAAACTATTTTCTCACCAAAGTGGTGAGAAAACCAATTCAACAAAAACATGGAAAAATTGGACACATGGGGGTGGGAGGAAAATTTTGACTATCAAACATGGCAAAAGTGGAAAATGAATTTTTAATTCTATTTTCCATGGAAAAGAATGACCTATCAAACAAGCCCTAAGAGTTTTCATGATTTCAATTCATATATAAAAGTTGTAAGTTTTTTCTTTCAAAAATATGATATAATTAAAATTATAATATAAATAATAATATTATAAAAATTATTTTACATATCCACCTTATTATCATCTACCATACCAAGCCCTAATTATTTTCCAATATTTTCTTTCTATCTCTATACAGCTAGAGCCCCCCCCACCCCCACCCCCACCCCCACCCCACCCTCTCTCTCTACATAGCGGTTGAGCAAAGGCGACGGGTGTGGTCGGAGAGATGACGACTAGTGTCGCGCACAGAGCAATGCGAGCGAGGAGCGACTATGAGTGGTGTTACTTCCTATGTGAAACCATGTGAGAGTTGTCACACCACCGTAGGTGAGATCATCACTGGTTCAGCCCGCTGACTTTTTGCCTCTTGCTCCTGTACCGATTTAGCCTCACCGCACGTTGTGGTCGAGATCTATAGCATCATTTTCAGTCGGTGGTGGGGGGGCTATGGTGGTGGTGTTTGGGTGGCAGTGGCTTTGTTGGATCCAGCAGTGTGCAGTGGTTATGTTGGATCGAGTGGTGGCTATGGTTTTTGTAACGCCCCAAAATTTCATACATTTTGAGGTGTTACCAAAAATTATTTCATTTACTTTTGTTTACTTAAAATGTGGAACTATAAAATTTGTTAATAAACAAAATATTGGAACATCCATAAGCAGTGTTCTAAAAAGCGTCAAAACGCGGCGCCTAAGCACGCATACGCGCGAAGCGTAGCCAAGACGCCTCGCATTCAAGGCATGCGTGTGAAAATGCGCATTTTTTTATTTTTTTAAAAAATTTTCTTTTAATTACCTATTTTAAATTTTTCTTTTAATTATAAACTTCCAAACTTCCAACCCACCCAATTGGCAGGCCCAGGAAGTATATGAAGACTAAGCTTTTGTTGGCCCATTTATTTATATGAATAATTTCTTGTGCTTCCTCTGTGAGATTTCGATGTGGGATCCTTTCATATGTTGCAAACGGTAAGCGAACATTGACATTTCTTGCCGGTGCGACGGCAAGACGACCACTTACGACTTACTATTGTTGGGGTAATCTCATTATTATGTTTGGCTGATTTTGATCTGAGGCTAAAGAAGCTAGGTAAAACATTTGATCACCAAACCGGTCGGTGTAGCAAAATAGAGCAAGGATCCGCCATAGGTGAAGGAGGGGAACAACAATGCGTTCCATGGTTGAGACTTGAGAGCCATTGGGAAGAAATCTGGAACTATCTCCACACCGGTGTGGGGCCTTTGTGTTCAAGCGGACCTGTCGGAGAATAATAGCCGGAAGCCACCCATTCAAATCCAAGGAATCAAAGTGAATCTGGGGAGAACAAAAATCGGGCGAAAAATTTGGTATTAGGAGCAAAATTAGTGCAATCTCAAATGGAAGGAGTTCCTGGAATTCAGCCCACTGTTAACTGTTAGTTCTATGATTTCCATCTCCCATTCAAGCTTTCTTGTGTTCACATCTCAATTCCACACAATTGAAATCTCTTCTTCCCCATTTCAAGAAGATTTCTCCTTCTTTAATTTCATTCAAGACTTCGAACCCAGTAAGGCACCAAATAATGGAAGAATCTTGTGGAATTTTCTGGCGTAAAATCAAGTGACAAATTTACACAGTGAGTGGGGGAAGAAGATAACCCACCCAACAGGAAAGGAAATGAATGGGGGAAATGAACCCAACTAATCCCATAATTGAAGAGGCCAATGAAATGGCCCATTTGGATAATTAAAACGGTTTTGGGCCTAAATGTAAAAAATTTTCATTTTTTAATTATCTTTTATTTTTTAAGGTAAAAAAATCTATTTTTTTATGATATAGTAAAAAATTAAAAATCTATTTTTTTATATAAAAATCTATTTTTTTATATAAAAATCTATTTAATGTCTTAAAAATAATTAAAATAATATTAAAAATACGAAACGCATTATGGCGCTTATTTTTCGCATTGACAAGCCTAAACTTGTGATTCTTGATTCTCGACCTCGACGCATCGCAACGCATTACGCATTTTAGAACATTGTCCATAAGTTTTAATTTGAATCATAAAATCGTGTCTTTAAAAAAATAATTAAACATTTTCAACTAATAAATTCAATATTAATGTTATTGAACAAAACAAACTATTAAATTTAAAGGTAGTAAAACTTAATATTTTCGTATGTTGAAATCTCTGGCAGTCCGCCGCACCATCACGCCACAGTTTCAATCAACCGATCCAACCTGTAAAATTTTTGTAGGAATTAGTATTTTAAAAACATCCAATAAGATATGTGCAGTTTCCATACGCAATTATTTAACAATAATATAAACAATTCATACCACATCTTTCTTTATGGAGTATATCGGTAATCAGGTGAGATACCCATCATTTCTCATTTTAAATTCTCGAAGGATTTCACGTTTCATTTTAAAGAACCCAAAAGAGTTCACATTTCGTTAGGTCAAACCCGAGGGTGACAATTCATGCATAAACTATTGAACATAAAAGTTTTAAGGAAACAAACAACTTGTACAAAAAATATCTTATCTTGATGGATCGAACGAGCTTTTGATAATAAAAATATGCTTAGAATTTATAGATGTTTTATATGAAAACTGTTGTGGAAAATTTCATGGTAGTGAATCCTGAGACATTGACACACTATTTATAGTAAAAAAAAAAATAAAAAATTAGTAGTTGAGTCATAGTATAATTATTATAAAAAATCCTGTCTATCCTATTTGATAAAAACTGAATTTCTAGTAAACAAATCACAATGTGACATGTATACAAATTACTTATCACAACAAAAAGGTGGTTCTAATCATAACACGTGATAGTGATGGCAACTTGATTTTAAATAGAATTCTAAAAAATAATAATAATAATAAATATCCCACTTCTAGTGGCTATCCTCATCCAAATTTAATTTGATTTAAAAATAAATAAATAAATAAATTATAATTTCTTTGAACTTTAATATCTTGAGACTAACTTATCCGAATTAACTTTTTCTCAATCCTAACTTACATTATTAATTACGAGCTATCAAACGAAACTCATATTGATATACTTTTAGTTGTTTTAACAATATCTAAAAATTTAACCCAAAATTTGAAGTTAATACATATATTACTTCAGTCCTTCAACTTCAAAATAATAAAAATATAATATATAGAGCAAATAAATTTTTATTCTAAATTTTTCGGGGGTTTTGTTGAAGGCGGCGATGGTGATTTTGAAGTTAAAAATTGTAGTTTGTTAGAGGTGGCAACAGTGGTGTCGGGAGGTGGCAGTATTGGTTTGTTCCGGGAGGTGGTGGTGGTTTTGGCAACAGTGCTACAACGGCGATGGTAAAGTGGTGGTTACAAATATGTGGTTGATTGTGATAAATAAATTGGTTAATATGTGACAAATAAACAATATGTAACTAATAAAATGTATAAATCGTGACCGAAAAATAATGTGTGACCTAAAATTTTGTTAATTTGTGATTGTATAATAAGTCGCGACTTATAAAATTTGCGATTTGTAATCGATAAATAAATTGTGACGTATAAATTGTTTTATTTTTTACCTATAAAATTTTTGATTTGTGAACGATAAATAATTTGTAACCAATTTTATAGAATTGTGATCTTAATATATTGAATTAATAAAAAATATTTTTAATTAGTTGTTTCATAAATAAAACTTTATTAATATCTGATTTTTGAAGTTTTAAATTTTGTTTCTTAGTTCTGAAATAGGTGATACTTAATCTCTTATATATGAATTTTTCCCAAAGAAAAATGCATTTTTTTAAGAATGGAGCCCAAATATGGACTTAGCGCCTATTTGGCCCCAATTACTCTACTTTATAATTAGAAGAATAATAATTTATTGTAGAATGTGTGTTTAAAAAAGAATGAATTTTTTTTTTTTAATTATAGAATGTGTGGTCAATAAGACAAGAGAGAATATCACTTTGTACCGATAACAAATGGAAAAGAAGAGGGAAGAAAAATGGAACAAGCGATGTTAAGAAAAATCGAAGTGTAACCATCTATAGTATAACGATTATTAAAGTATATTAAGAAAAAATTTAAGTTTAGGAAACCTTTAGCAGATTTTATTGTTGTTCGTCTCTTTACTTATTATGTTTAGCATGATACAAGATTTTAATGTAATAATTATCTATATAAGAGAAATTCTAGATTGTATTAGGACATTAATCAAATAACCAAATATATATATATATATACAGAAATGATCTAATGAGCACCGGTGCTCATCTTATCCTAAGCACCGATGAGTTGGCACATTAATTCATTGGTGGATAAAAATTTTGTGAGTTCCAATCCACCAATGAATTAATGTGCCAACTCATTGGTGTTTAGGATAAGATGAGCACCGTGCTCATTAGATCATTTCGTATATATATATATAGATATATATATATATATATATATATATATATATATATATATATATATATATATATAGTTGGGAGTTGATAGAGGAAGAGGACACGAAAGGTTAAAAACGATTAAAGAAAGATGAAGAGTGCAAATCGAGGAAAGTTGGAATATAAATGTGGTGGAAGAGAAAAAGGGGAAATATCAAAGTTAGATGGAAAGGCGAGGAAGAAATCGGTTGAATTATGAGGATGGAGAAGAGAGTAGATTAGTTGCACACAAAGTCAAGAAGTAGTAACATTTAAGCCTATGTTAGACGACTTTTTTTTTTTGGAAAACAACGTCGTTTGCGATGAAGTGGGGGCTCTTGAATGATGAAATGCAGTCTTATTGCTCTCTTTAAGTTGTTCAATTAACTCTGCAAAATTCATTGTTTCCAAAACTACCCTCAAAATTGTTTTGAATTGTCAACATAAAATTGTCTTCGCGCCACTGAGGATTGTAACGACCCAATTTTTTAAAATTCAAATCGTTACCAAAAGTTTACTTTATGCTTTAAACAATGTAGCATGCAATAATATATAAAATTATGTAGCGGTAATTTACTCAAATTCATGTAGAAAAAATTTATATATCCATTTATAGAAAGGAAAGAACGAAAATTTCTACACCATATCTTTATCGCGTACATTTGGAAAGATCAAATAAAATCAATCTGCAATTTAAGAATTAGGGACATATCTCATTTTATTATACATGATATACAATATATATCCTAACATATTGATTTAACCAATTTAACATAGCACCAATGCAGTTCTTAAGCAAAACGTGTCCTAAAATCAAATAAAAGGAAAGAGATCAATAAATTAATTAAACTAAGGTTAATACTAAAATTTAATATTTTCAATCACTTTACACCGAATTTGATTTATTAAATCCAATGAATTTGGCACGACGACAACATCTCATCGTCCACCAACCAATGACCCATTTTAACCCGTAAGAGGCGGGGAAAATGGTGAGTATATGATAATATTTAGTAGGACACGAGTAATTGTGCAATCCCGAATAAAATTATTAAATCGTGAGTAAAAAATATCATACCGTGATATGATATTTTCATAATATATCATATATTGGTACCAAATGACCATATCATATCTTTCAACATAACATTTATCAACATAAAAAAATAAAATTAAACTGGACGAACCACTTGCGAAATAAAAACAAAAGATCCCACGCTCCAAACTTTTCAATTTTTTCACACAAGACGTGAAATTGCTATCAATCATTTACCTCCCCTGGCCATGAAATGTCACTTTCCGTGATGTAATTTTATCTGCCTTCATGGGGTATATATATTATCACTCATAAATCCTTAAAATAACTTAATTAATCACAATTTTAGGTAATATCTTTCGACTTCAATAAATTGTGCTTAACTTATTCGAATTAATTTTTTCTCAAACTTAAAATAGATTATTAAATATGAGTTATTCAACGAGCTCAATATATATATATATATATATATATATATATATATATATATTTTTTTTTTTTTATTTTTATTTTTTTATTTTTTTGTTATCCGGGTATCTTAACTTACACCAGACTATGTCCTGGACCACCCATCCCCGACCCCTCAGTGATGAGTGGAGGTTAACCGCGGGATATGCCCAATTTGACCAGGGTCTGTGCACCCTTTATACTCATGGCCTCAAGGGAGCCTTCCTCCATGAATATTACATCACCAAGTCGCTCCACCCAAATAGAGTATTACAACACTCAACTGCTCCATCCAGAAATCGAACTCCCCACCCTGAGATTGCAACCCTAGCAGTGACCATCCTTTGGCCTTTGCCAACTTGGATGTGCCCCGGGGGGCTCAACGAGCTCAATATTGATATACTTATCATCGCTCTATCAATATCTAAATTTTTTACCCAAATAAAATTGAATTTGATACATATATCATTGTAGTCCACCAATTTTTCGAAATTTAAAAAAATATTATATAGAACAATTAATTTTATTCTATAAAATTTGAGGGGCTTTACAATAATGTTGGAGATTTCTCATCGAGGGCATGAATGGAAAATTAATTTTCGACTATTGTACAAAAAAATTTGTGGCTGTCGAATGAGTAGGCACTTTTTATTTAACTAGTTTTATGCCCGTGCAATGCACGGGCTGTGTTATTTCGAAGGTAATGTTAGCGTGTCTAATGTTAAAAATTGATAGGAGATGCATTCACAACACAATTTAAGAATTAACCTATAGCAGCAGATCTTTGAAGTTGCGCATTTGAATGCAAATAAATTTTTTTAAGATTAGGAAACTTAGCAATTCCTTTCAAGTTGAACTTATTCGCTTTCAACAAAAGTAGTAATAGAATATGAAAAATAACTAATAATTAGAAACAAAAGTTCTGGTTGATTAAATAGACCCCCACAGCAAGAAAGCCAAATTTGATGTTTCCAGTTTTGAAGTGCTAAAGGAAATGAGTACAAACAAAAAATTCACTTGCTTTGAAAGCAAATTCATGAATGTATACACACAGATGTACATCTTTCTATACAAATGACTTAGCCAAAAAGGGCTCAAGTTGGTCATGAGAGAAATATATTTTCTTTATAAAAATTATACTTAAAATATTATCAAAGAAAATGTATATTAGTGTCTTGTAGTTTCAATAGCATAAAATACCTACAAAGGCGGGTGGTGCTTACTCTTTGCCATCTTCTTTCCACTTTACAGAAGAATATCTCTGCACTTTTTTTCCGAATATCACCTCGATCTGCATTTTTGGAATAATATAATAAGGAAAAAGTTAATAAAATATCCAATAAAAAGGAATTCGTTAATGTAGTGGAAGACTGCAAATTATGTAATGAATATGAAGTTGTTAAGATTAAGAAAAAGTGTTTTTCATCTTATGCAATAGAAGGCTTTTGAAAGGAGAAATGATTGAGTATGTAATAAACTATTCGTCCATAGAGATTTGTTGTCAAAACACAGTATTTGTTGTGTAAGCATATAGAATAGTACTTGTAACATTACAAAAGCAAGCTAATGAGGAATGTTGCGAAATCCATGACGTGGGAATAATTTTAGGTTCATCTAGTTTCTTAAAAAATGCTTATACTAAGATCTGCTTGAATATGTATGGACAACTTACAAAAAAATAAGAGAGATCTATTAGCATATCATGTGCCTAGTTCTTCCGTAACACCAAGCTAGAAATACAAATATTAATTCTCAAGATCAAGATTAACTCCAGGGAGAACATTACGAGATCATCTAAAAAAACCAATTATAAGATAACTAATAGTGAAATAGACCCCAACCTAAAAGCAGAAATTTAAGAAAACAACATAATTATACATGCAGGCAATAAAAACATTTCTCAAACTTGAGTCAGCTGTGTCCACACAACCACGAAGAGCATGTGATGACTATATGCAAATGAAAATTTAAAACCACATAAAAAGAAGTCTACAGTGCATTTTTATGTTAATCACATAACCCAACAAAATAATTGGAAAATAATTTTTTGCATTTATAAAAATATAGTATGTCGATCACACAACATTGAACAACATCAAGTTTTGTCACCAGTTGCAGTCGATAAAAGAAAATAAGCCCAAAAGGCACAACAAAAAGGCCAAAATTGAATAAAGAATGGATGAAGGAGACAGTCCAACTAAACCTTTTTGTTGCCATTAGAACTTTAACAAAGAAAATGACACTTGCAAATAACTGTGAGTCCAATACATCAACAATTGAAACTAAATTGCTTAATCAAATATAAAGCTGATAAAAGCAATGTAGCACAATTATAGAAGATGTCTTACCTAGATATTTCCCTGGAAGAAGCCAATGGAGTTAATGGCATTATGAGCTAAATCTAAGAAAGATATGCTCAACATAAGACCTGTAGCAATACCGTGCTTTCAAGAAGTCAGGTCTACATAGACATTGAACATGAAAGACATTATGAAGTTATGGGAATTGAAAAGGTTGTCAATGGATGATCATCTTTTTATTGCTATATGTATATGTAACAATCATTTGAAATCTTGGAATTCCTATTCTAGGAATTCTTTCAGAAATGGTTTGGCTCAACAACTTAGAAAGAAAATAATATGGCAACAAATACCATTTGGCCTTACCCGCAAAAAGACCAAGCATTTCCAGATTTGGCGTTGGATTAATGACGACAACAAATGCACCCATTAAGAAACAAAATAAGTATTGAGTTACATTTTATCAGGCTTAAATTGGATTGCAGCAACTAATAAAAGGATTATTCTAGTCTCGGAACAAAAATAACACCGTTGAGTTATACTATTGACTGCTAAAGTTATCCATGGTAGATGCAAGTTGAAGAAATACATCAAGATAATTCCTAATCCAACTTCAAAAAATCATAAAGTTTGAAACTAAAAGTTGGGTTGACCTAACATCACTCAATCAATATGTTGATTCTTTGTTTTCACAATATTGTGATTAGATAGGTATCGGCGGATTAAATTACAGAAACACAAAGGTTCAAGGAAAAAAATGCCACATTAACTATAGCAGATTATGCAGTCATAAAACATATTGAAATGCATTCTTTGAAATGAGAAAGATTTAAATACAAGTAAATTATTAAACCTATATCAACATTCCAGATATTTGACTCATATCATGCATAAGAAGAAAGAACAAACTAATTGGTTCAAAAATATAAACAAGACAACAATTTAAAATATAATTCCACAGCAAAAATGCAAAATCACATAACTTGTCATCGACAAAATCACATAACTTGGAAATTTGCCTTCAGGAATCAAGCCTTACTTTCTAAGAAGAAAAACCATGACAAAGAAAAGATAGTTAAACAAGATAGCAACTTGTTTCACCGAAAATACTAATTACTTGAAACTTTCAATGAACGCTGAATTCTACAAAAAAAAAATAATTTTCTGCAACAAAAGAAGAGACCAGGTCAATCTCCTGAAAAATACCATGGAAAACAAAGTCCTATAAAAACATCAGCCACACAATTAAATAGCCGAACTTAATGGTACAATATTATCATAAATTGAGTGGGTACATTTAATAATGTTCTCTGAAAACCTTGATAAGTATCCAAATGGCCCTGTGAAGTCCATAAAAAATAGTAAACCTTAATGACCGAGAGGACTTCGAAAATATGCAATGAAACAAAGCCCCGGTTTGCCCCCCATTAAATTAAATTTTTGGGGGGTAAATAATTTTTAGAATAGTGATTGATGGGAGGTGTAGTTGAAAAGTTTTTGATTTGTATGTATTATTATTTTATTTGATGAATGTATGGTTGAGATGAAGAGAGAAAAAAAATTAATGTAATGGAATGTAATATAATATAATGGGGGCCAAACAGGGGCAAAGAGCTCAAGTAGCATTTTGTTATTTACGTGGCTAACTATAAAAATTTTCATTGTTCAAAAACTAAAAAATATGTTCTAAAAATATACACGAAAACGTAACGCAAAATAAATCGAAACCACAAATAACAAAGATCTATAATACTAATTACATCCTTCTATCTGATAAACAAAATAAACATTCCCTGCAAAAACAATGAACTTTACTATTGTTCAATTCAACCTCGTTCCTTGGATGAGCTTGCAATGACAAAACCCAATGAATTATTGCTTCAATTTGTCAATTTATAGACAAAAAAAAAATATCATGTTCAGGAGGCATGACATATAACTTTAGAGAATTGCCTAGTTAGATCAATAAATCCAATAATAGCCTGTTTTTCCTAAATACTTGAATTTAATATACTATCTTATTATCAAATATTTACTTCCTCTTTCTACCTCTTTTATTGTTTAGAAGAAAGGTTGAGGGTGAAATTTGTCCAACTTTCTACATTCCACTTCTTGTCGGTTACAAACATTTGAAAGAAAGGTTTCATATTAACAGATGATCATTTCATTTCCCAGACAAGATCAATGGGGTTGGCATTTACCCAAAAATTGAAGCATTGGAGTTTACATTTCAAAAACAATAAATTGCACATCGGCATCGAAGTTACACTATAATGAAGTAGAAAAGAAAAATGCAAAATGCTTCAAATTCAATGTTCACAACATGAATAATTTTTTCCAATGACTGTAAATTGCAAAACCTAATCCTAACACATAGTTTGGCCTCTAAATGCTCACAATTTACATCTAAACATTCAATAAGCTTTGGATTCCGAGACAAACTTCAATTAAAATGCATACCTGAGACTCAATTAAAGTTGGAAGCACAATGTAAAAAAAGTTCCCGAATAACATAACGAAGAAAAAATTAACCATATAACTAAGAAGATACTCGACCTTCTGTATAATTAGCTTGGAGCAAATCAAGCCACGTATCCTATTTGTTTCCAATTACCTAGCAAAACCATGAAAATTTAAATCCGAACATTACCTACATTAAGCCAAAATCTTTTACACAGAAATAAATAAATAAAAATGATAGGCATACCAGGATGAAGGTCGAAGAGGGTACCTTGGTCAACTTGGACGAAATCAGCATCAATTGAACAGAATCTCTGTCCATTTGAGTGAGACTTTACCCCTGTTCATGTTCTTCATTAAAATATGCATAGAGCCACCAAAAAAAAGGTCCAAAAAAAAAAAAAAAAAAGGAAAACAGAGTGGAACGATTTTTGGCCATTTTAACTCCCGCATGAGGAGGGCCTGGAGGCAGAGCATCGTACACAACGAACTTAGTTCCCAGGAAGTTGGATATTGTGAAAAAAGGGCATTATTAAGGCTCTTCTAGAAATATGAAGTATAATAATAAGAAAGGCCAAAAGTTGGCAGACCTTAATTTTCCTACGTAAGTGCAACTTCCCTTGGACATATCTTCAGCATTGAGGGAAATTATGTAGTCCGTGCACGTGGCCCGCCTGTACTCACGAGCAGCTAGAAGAAACTTGCCATCATCAGCAAGCGCTGCCAGAGACATTAAGAAAGATGTCAAAAAAAAAAAAAAAAAGGTCTGCAACCGCTGTCATCAAGGCATATAATGAAGATATCTAGCAAAGAATTATGGCGTGGAAGACAATATACAGAGATTAGAGCATGTGCCAAACATGATTTTAAAAGTTATTCTTTTACTCACAAAACTTACTTTTCTAGTAAACAAATCTAAACTTACTTTCTCGAAACTTTTAAGCTTCTCCAAACATGCACTAAGACGGGGAGATAAAAATAGCATTTGGAATGGAAGATGAATTTTAAAGAGCGCAGTTGGTACAAATGTTTTGATAAATAGTCTTTAAACATTCTTAGTGGCTCCTAATCCTTGCCCCATTAATCCAAACTTTCCTTTAAAAGTAAATCTGCTCCGAACATTGGTCTCAGGTATCGCGTAATTCACTTTTACAATTATATTAAAATTTGTCAACCACGTGAATCATGTAAACAATTTACTCCCCCTCAATCAAGTTAACAACTCTAAAAGAAACCAAAACTTATGTTCAAATAAGTGCGTGATGAAATCGTTATAATTAGTATACCCCTGCCCATTTGCATATTTTTTGTTTTACATCTCACAAGTCGTAAATCTTCCTCCCCGAAAGTGAACAGAATAGCAAAGCAAGAACAAGTATTAGAAGTACAATTCTAGGCATATGCTTATATCAATCTTTAAATAAATCCATCAATCAAAATAAATATACCCTTCTGTCATTTAATTAAACACGATGCCCATGATTTAACCAAGTAGCATCCTTTACATCGATGTAAAGAGGAGGAAAAAATTGGGGCCAGAAAACATACCACAGAAATCGTTAATCTTCTTGGCCATTTCCTTGATTTCCTTCTCAACTTTCTTTATGCTAGTAGAATAAGGTCCCAAGCCCTACATACATCATTCCAAGAACTTCAACAAAAGAATGGTAGATAAGGGCCTTATATTTCAAACCCAAAGAAAAGCCGCCTCATTCAATGAAGAATAATATTCTCAAATCGGCACTATTTATTAATTAACTAAATGAAAACATGTACAAATGCAAACGGAAATCTGAAAATTTAAAATAAATAAAACAGCAAAATTTGATAATAATACCTTCGAGAAATGAATGGAAGACAGAAGAACATACCATTTAAGAGAACTCGGCTCGACCCACAACAATCAACATCATCACGGCTCCACCCAGCTCCAGCGACCATGGAATGATCCCGAAACCCAAGCTACCAAGTACCACCTACCGCTGGTCTCGTCAAACCCTAATCCATCGCCACTTGCATCCTGACGGGTCAAACACAATCATCAACGGCAGGCGTTCCATCCTCTCTAAAACGAACACAGGAAAACTTAACCCAAGCATCAACCCATCACCAACTGCTTTCAGTTCCAGCACTACAGCACAAAAATAGAAAGAAATCTACACAAAAGGAAGAAATTGAAGGTGTGATAATGAGACTTACAGATGTCTCAATTTGTTCAAGTTATTATTTCGAATTCGTTTCAACGATCGAGAGAGAAGAAAGAAATTTCGAGAGAGAATGTATGAATCAAAGCTTTGGTAACACGCTGTTTTTGCAGGAGTGATATTTAGCCTACACACGACAAGACCATTAGACCCTTGTAAGAATTACTTTGCCAGTGAAATTTTGACGGTAAAATGAGGGCAAAATGGGAAAGGTACAAATACTTCACAAATGAACAGTGCAGGGACATCCCCTCTTTTAATAGAGTAGGGATTAATAAGCTACTGTTGAAAAAATTGAGAAAATTTTATAATGCCAAATAGGGGCTTAAAAGAACTTTTTCTGCGGAGTTGTGAGGGTGACTATTGTTGGATAATAGTCAACGACCAAGCCACCAAGGCCAGGAAGAATTATGATGAAAATGTAATTTTTTTTTCTTTTGGAATTTCTTACTCAAAAAAGGTTTTACAACTTGTGAAATTTGTTATTCTATGCTTGAAGTTATCTGGTCCCTTTTTTTCTTTCCTTTTTGCATTTGACCTTTTTTAGGCTTATGACACATAGCGTTAAGGTCCGTTTGATTGCAAATGTAAAATTTGGGTGGAAAGAAAATATTTTACTGAGAATTGAATTGTTTAAAATTTATTTTACTTGAAATTGTAATTAATTGTATTTAATTGATATAATTTTCCACCTGAAAATGTTGAAAGTTTTGTGTTCGTTTGGTTTTGTTTTTCATAAAAATTATCCATTAAAGTGATAATTTTTTTTACCATTGGATCTAACATTTGTTCCAATTGTCAATTTTTTTTTTTTAAAATACCATACTGAATATCATTAGTTTGACTTTGTTTTGCGTTAAAATTGTCAATAAAAGTAATAAATTTTTTTTACCATTATCTCTAAAAATTTTACCAATTGCCAAAAGAGAAAAAAAAATCTGAAAAATCAAAATCACCCAAAATAACAAGAAATATTTTTCCTCCAAAAACTGGAAAGTAGGCGTGTGGGTGGATTAGGTGGCAAAAATTTTCTGAATTTTTGAAGTCAAACGATGTAGAAAATGGAAAATATTGCCATCAAACAGGGTCTTATCGTTTTTAACAAAAATAACATTAATATGATTTTAGTTAGTTGAAAAAAAAAAAAGTAATTATGTACAAAATATACATTTTCATGGTAATAAGTGAAATTTATAAAATAATCAAAATACAGTATGATCATGTTTGGCCTTGCTTCTTCAGCAAAAGAACAGATCATTAGACCTCAGAGTCTTGAAACAGCCTTACTATTATCATCAGAATCAGTATCTCCATAACTTCCGAATCCGACCGTCTCATCGGGTTTTAATGCTGCCATCACATCAGCAAAAATTGTTTTCCTGTTCTCCGCATACACTTTGCCATCCCAATTCCTCTTTACGAGCTCCGTCCCCAGCCTTGCCGCAGCCTCCACCGTCCCCTCGACGCTATCATGTGCGGAGTCCACGATTCCCCACTGAAGCCCCATCCCAGCAGTGATTTTGGTGGATTTCAAAATCACCTCCCTCCACACCTTCGGGGACGCGATTTTGCTTTTCACGATTTGCACAAACCAAGAAGGTATTTTCATCCGGATGTCGAGCTCGCTCATGTAGAGGAAACCTCGGTCCTTGCGCATCACCATGTAGTCATGGCTTAGGGCTAGAACGAAGCCGGCGGCCGAGGCGTGGCCGGTTACGGCGGCGATGGTGGGCATAGGCAGGGATATGAGGTCGGAGACTAAAAACTGGAACTTCTTGGACATCAACTTAAGTCGGGTTTGAGCTAGGGCTTGGATCGGGTCTGGATCTGATTCGGCCCATGAGAGGTCGTAGCCATTGGAGAAGAACTTGCCATGGGCGGTAGTGATGAGGGCCGTGGGTCCCATAGACTCGGATTCAATTCTAGCCCGGTGAAGCGCTGCCTGGATAGAGTCGATCAGAATCGGGTTAAGCCGGTGCTCATCATTGTTAGAGTATCATCACACGTGGAAGAAATTAGTGAATCAGCTCCTCAGGATTAGAGATTCAAAAGAAGACCAGATTAGGATTAATTTCTGTTGCAGAATTATCTCAACCTCTTCTTTAATTAGATTAGAATGATGTAACTATAAGTGCTAGTTAGCATTACGATATAGTCGTGGCTTAGGGCTAGAACGAAGCCGGCAGCGGAAGCGTGACCGGTGACGGCGGCGATGGTGGGCATAGGAAGGGACGTGAGGTCGGAGACTAAACACCGTAACTTCTTAGACATCAACTTGGGTCGTGTTTGAGCTTGGGCTTGGCCCGGATCTGGATCTGACAAGGCCCATGAGAGGTCGTAGCCATTGGAGAAAAACTTGCCGTGGCCGGTAGTGATAAGGGCCGTGGGCCTCATAGACTCGGATTCAATCTTAGCCCGGTGGAGTGCGGCCCGGATGGAGTCGATCAGAATCGGGTTAAGCCGGTGCTCATCATTTCCGGTTATTGTTAGGATAAAGAGGCCATCAAGTTTCTCCAGAGTGCACATATATCTCTCGCTCACTCACTCTCTCTCTCTCTCTCTCACACACACACACACACACACACGCGGAGATAGAGAGGAATAACCCGGCTTGCGAATTTATGCTGGTATGACAAAATGAACTTAGCCTACAATAATAATGTTATTTGTAGCTGATCGTCTATATGACAAATATATGGCAATTATGCATCAAATCTCAGTAACGACACTATATATGCCACATAGAATGACTGCGATAGTGAACAATTGCAAATATCATTATTTCTTAACGTATGTTTGGTGGAAATTAAAATTTGATTTTAATTTAAATTAAAGTCAATAATTAATTTTAATTACATATTTTATAGGATTTAAAACTTTTCACCATTTTTTAAATCAAAATATACTAAAAATCTGATTTCAATTCTTATTAAATATAAGTTTAATACGTTCAAAATCAAAGAAATATAATTAAGAAAATTTGCAACATTATTCCTCAATCTATTCACTCATAACAAATGGGTTATCGTTCTTTATTTAACATTTACGTTCCCTTTCTTAGAACCACAGTCTTTCACCACGAGGCACATATTATGTTCATTGAGACAAAATTGTCAAGAACATGTCCCTTAGTTTTTACCCTACGTTGTAAAATATGTTTAAATGCATTGCGGGTAACTCAATATTGAGTCGAGGCGCACATAGGTCACTCATATTTAGTTTAGTACAATTTTGATTTGCTTGTAGATCTGGTCGCTCATACTCAATTTGATACAATCTATTTATCTAACTTTGATTTGCTTGCAAATCAAGTCATTGAATGAATTGCCCCGTCAATTTAACTATCGTTGTGTGCTGATTTGGACACTAAAACAGTGTGCCTACTACACATGTCCATGTCGCACAACAATGCACATCACCCATCTTATTTTCTTAAAACACCATATGAAATAAAAAGCACATTTTTACATGTAAATTTTTAATTATTTTAATGTCCGAATGAGCAAATTCATTCGTTAAATTGAAAGTAGTAGACAAATTGACCATTTACAAGCAAATTGATATTGGGTGAGTTGATTACACTTGCACATATTGAAGATGAATAAAATTGAATATATAGTTGGATTATATCTGATTGTACATTAACATAAAAGTCAAAAAAGAGATGGATGGTCAAAATGGCACAACTTTTCCCTTATATGCAAAATGTTTATTGCTATTAATCATCAGCGCAATGCATCTCTTAATTTTGTTTATTGGAATTGTAATGCATATTATTAGAGACAATAAATCAACTTGTCATTTAACTTCCAAAATGCTTCATATTACTAATCAAACTTTTTAGGGTTAAATATACCAATAACTATCCAACTTTATATTTAGTATCACCATAATCATTCAATTTCATATAATATTTTACCATGCCTATCCAACTTCTTGCACAATTTTCACTAAGGGTGCGTCTGATTGCAATTGAGGAAAATAGGTGGAAAGAAAATGATTTACAGGAAAAATAATTGTCTAGAAAATATTTTCCAGGGAATTGGTAATTAAATGTGTTTGATTGGTATAATTTTCCACTTGAAAATTTTTTAAATTTTCTATTCGTTTGGCTTTATTTTATATGGAAAGTATCCATGAAAGTGATAGATTTTTCCACAATTGGTTATAAAATTTGTTTCCATTGCCAAAAAGTAAAAAAAAAAATTGTTTCCTAAAAAAATCAGTTTTCATCAAAGTTTAGTATTCGTTTAACTTTATTTTATATGGAAATTATCCATTAAAGTGAAATTTTTTTAACCATTGGATATAACATTTGTTTCCATTACAAATAATAATAATAAAAAAAATTTATCAGCAACCTGGAAAACAGTTTTCTCATCAAAAAGGTGGGAAAACAGTTTCACTCAAAAGGTAGAAAAAAGGCGTGTGGAGGAGTAGGTAGGAAAACTTTTTACCCTAGAAAATTGTTTCTTTTCTAAGTTCCATGGAAAATTAGGCTTATCAAACATGGCTTAAAGGTGTGTTTGATAGGGTTGATTTTCCATGAAAAATGAAAAAGGTTTTCCATTTTTCATGTTTTTTGGTCTTTGATAGCATTTTTTTTTTTTTTTTTTTTGGCAATTGGAATTGTCACTTTCTCTCACATTGTGACAATTTCTAGCTTTTCCTTGAATTCTTTTTCCCACCATTTAGGTGGGAAAATGGTTTCCGTGTTTTTTTTTTTGCAATGAAAACAAATTTCATAACTAGTTGTAAATTTTTTTCACTTTAATGGATAATTTTCATGTAAAATGAAGTCAAACGAACACTAAATTTTGATTAAAAATGATTTTTTTAGGAATTTTTTTTTCATTTTTTTTTACTTTTTGGCAATGGAAACAAATTTTTATAAGCAATTGTGGAAAAAAACTATCACTTTAATGGACAATTTTCATGTAAAACAAAACCAAACAAACACAAAATTTAAAAATTTTTTGGATGAAAAATTATACCAATCAAATATATTAAATTAACAATTCTCTGCAAAACAATTTCTATGCAATTACTTTTCCTGAAATTCATTTTCTTTTCATCAATTTCCTACAATTGCAATCAAACAGACCTTAATTTTTAAAGAAGTAAAACGATAACTTTACATTATATATAAAAAATAAATTAAATAAAAACTTATTTATAAAAAAAAGTTACTTTAAAAAATAAAATAAAACAAAAAATTATTATAAAAAAACATTTTTTCAAATAAAAAAAAATATTTTAAAAAACGTTTTTAAAATAAAAAAACTTTTATTTTTATTTTTTAAAATGTATTTTTTATATATAATGCAAATTTACCATTTTACCCCTTTAATTTTAGTGAAAATGGTTAAAAGAAATTGGATGGTCATTGTAAAACATTATATGAAATTTGGTGGCCATTGTGAAATAAAATAAAATTGGGTGGTCATGGTAACACTAAGTATAAATTTGGATTATCATGGTGAAACGAAATCAAATTGGATGGCCATTTTGACATTAAGTTTAAAGTTGAATGGCAATTGGTGAATTTAACTCAACTTTTTATTTAACATAGGTGGTCATTGAATTTTCTAAACTATTTTAGGTTACTCTTCGCATATGTGCTAATATTGATAAAAGTTGATGAAATATTGTTTGAAAAGTTATATATTTCTTCCTCTCATAAAAATAAGTTTCTTTTCATTTTCAAACTAATTAAAAAAATATAATTAATATAGATGAAAATATAATTTTTTTACATTTTTTCTAATATAACCTTGCATTAGATAGTTGTTTAAAATTTTAAATAGGAGTAGTTCATATTTGTTGATAATAAGTCACATTAAATAGGAAAAAAATAGAAAATTAAAAAATTAATTATACTGTTTATAAGGAAAGTGATGTAGAATTTGGAACAAATGAAAAAAATAATATAAAAAAAAATCTATCTTTATGGAACGAAGAAAGTATAATTAAAATTAATTATTTAACTATAAGTTATTTTTTCTATCAACTTTTCTAGTTAATTAAAAAACAAATCTTGACGTTAAATAAGGTTGGAAAATAGATGCTAAAATGAATCGTGCCCGCATGACCTCTACAAGCAAGGGGAGCCTCCAGCACCCGTTGTGACACCCACGTTACACCAACACCTTCACTTTCTCTCTCTTACAATTCTCTACAATGCATTCCCACGCACCCAAGAACAACCAGCAGAATTTCATGAGGAAACTCTGTCCAAATTTCTATCGTGAAGATGGATTGGAGACAGTGCTTGAGGTTCCCATTCCGGAGGAAATGTTCGCCAGTATGGGCAGCAACGTTGCGCTCCGGTGGCAGAATATGTCCACATGGATGAAGGCTCAAACGTCTGACAAATGGTCGTCGCCGGTTATTGCTCGCCGTTACAATGAATTGAGTTTTCTTCTTTATTTTGTTGGATCGCCTCTTATTCCTCTTCAAGTACAGCTTGATCATTCTATCAACCGTCCGATCAAACATTCTTCCATTGTAAGAGTTTCTTCCAATTTACATCTCAAAAGATTGTATTAATTTTTGTGAAACTATTTGCCTGTTATGGGGTATATGGAGTTTATGCATGAATACTAATCAATTTGAAAACATTCAGCTGAAAATCAATGGAACAAAAAATCCGTCACGATTTGCTGTCAAATTATGTATAATTATCCTTTTTCTCTGTTGAAGTGGCAAGTGTGGTCCCCTAAGCTGCTTGGAAAGAGAGATGGGACTTGTAATATCGGATAGCATGCTAGAAATTAATAATAGTTAGCATTTCTTCACTCCACATCTGCATTTTGAGGCACTCCAGTGCTCTAGAAATCAATTGTGATCAAACGAGTTCACTATCCACAATCTAGTGCCAAGTTTACAACAAAATTTGTGTAAAAAGATGGTTCCATCGCTTTTCCATTTTAGTGCAAGAATTTTCCGGCCAGTTTTCTTCATATTTTAACATTGAAGACTTCATGGAGGTTACGGCCTTACGGGGAACTGAGGGAGGTTTATAGTGTTGGATAATTGTTTCAAAAGCTTCACGAAACAGAATATCGGATTGAGTACTGGATATGCAGAATAGATACCGTATTTACAGTAAGCTTAAACACCATATTTCCTCGTATCATATGCATATAATATGCACATTATCGATGTAATATCTCCAACATATAGTTTGAATAAACTACTCCGTCCAACGCAATATATGGGTTAGTGGTTGGATGAGGCAACAAAGGCCGGCGATCCATGACCCATAATCCAAGAGGACTTGATCTGAGGACCTCCAGTTGATGGTTGGAATGTGAATACTTCAATTTTCAAATGTTCATTTCCCAGTAGAATAAAATGTATTGAACTTGTGAACGAAGTCTCCTAAGTATAACTTTTTGAGATTTTATTCATCATGTTCCTTGATAGAAATATCTTGAAGAAATCCAAATTCAAAGCTGAGGAGTATGGCTAATCGTCAAAAGAGAAGAAATTGGCAAATGATGTAGAAAAAGGTTAAAGCTATGAGTCGTGCATCATGTATGCAAATACAATGTTTTCTTGTTTTCTCCACAGGAAAAAAAGAACATTGTATATTCCTTCAATGGCGCTGAAAATATTTGCTCGAGGACCATGAACATTCTGGCAGAAAATTTGCCCTCAGCACTATTTTGTTTTCTTTCTTTTTTCTTTTTCTTCGCTTGAATTGGGATCCTGTCGATTTCTGAGGTTCCCTACTAACGTTTATATTAAATTACTTCTTCTTTTGTTCTTGTGTGTATAATAATATATCTCAAATATCACAGGAAGCTTCAACAGCCAAATACATTGTACAACAATACATAGCAGCAACAGGAGGACAAGCAGCAATAAATGCAGTAAACAGCATGTGTGCAATTGGACAGGTAAAAATTAGTGCATCAGATTTTCACCAAGGAGACCAAAGTGTTAAAGTGAGTAACACAGAGGAGAAGGGAGGATTTGTTCTATGGCAGAAGAACCCTGGCTTCTGGAATTTAGAGTTGCTTATCTCAGGGTGCAAGGTCATCTCAGGAAGCAATGGCCAAATTTCATGGAGACAATCTTCCAATCAACAGAGGCCAATTTCAAAAGGACCCCCCAGACCTCTGCGCCGGTTTTTACAGGTATTTTTTCCTACATATTTTGAAAACATTATATTTTGGACTTGATAACGATTGATTTACATATGAAATTAACATATAGATAAGTTAGATGGTTTACCATATGCATTATCTTAGATACAATAATATTCTTTTTTACCGAGAGTGTTGATAGAACAACTAACAGTAATAGTAGGGTATATATCGTATACGTTTGCTTCAACACTGTCTAAAATGACTTGTGGTCTAGCATTCACATTATACTCACACAATCAATTTTCAGGTTAGTGGAAGACAAATTATAAGCATGACTTTTACTTTTTCTCAGTCTTCTCTAGTTGTCATTGCCACACCATCGTTCTAGAAATTAATTTTATCCAAATAATTATTTTCATTTTGCAGGGCCTGGATCCTCGATCCACAGCCAACTTGTTCATAGATGCAGTATGCATAGGTGAAAAGATCATAAATGATGAGGATTGCTTCATACTTAAACTCGATGCCAACCAAGCATTACTCGAGGCACAAAGCGGTCCAAAATATGAAATCATCCACCACACAGTCTGGGGATACTTCAGCCAAAGATCAGGCCTTATGGTAAAGTTTGAAGATTCCCGTCTTCTTACAGTAAAAACCAACAAGGACGACGGTGATGTATTCTGGGAAACAAGCACGGAATCTGTCATTGAAGACTATAAGTATGTTGATGGAGTAAATATCGCGCATAGTGGAAAGACTTTTGTGACAGTTTTTAGATATGGGGAACAATCTGCAAACCACAAGAGAGAGCTCGAAGAGTCCTGGAAAATCGAAGAGGTAGATTTCAACATATGGGGTTTGAATACAGAATTCTTTATGCCACCTTCAGACTTCAAGCAAAAATAACTCTATTCAGTGACAGTTCAATATAACTGATGATTGAATTTGCTATTCAGAAATTGGAAATATCTTGCATGAGACTAAAATGCATGTACAGTCACATAGAGAGCATTTATGAAGTAACTTGAGAGCAATTTTGTTAATCCCGGTCTCTTCTCCATATTCAGTCGATTATAAGCTCTCGATGGCTAATTTAATTTTGTGGTTTTTCAAGTTACATTGGGCGTAATTGTGCATATAGCTTAAAGTAGCTACCGGGGCTTTTGAATGGCCAGGTCCGTGACACTATGCTTGCTATATGTATTCTTGATGGCTTTCGATAATTTTCTTTTGAGAAAATTACATCAAACCCTTCTTTTCAAGTTTACATTTCAAAATTCAGGTGATAAATAAGATGATTAATTATATTATTTTCTCTCTCTCTCTCTATCCCTCGCTCATCTCTCTCTATCCCCAATCCCGTCTACGCCACTGCCACCATTGTTGGACTGTTGCAAAGACGACACCACCGCCGCTCTAAAGACTTCACCACCGAGGGGCGCCGTTTGGAAGCAGTAGTGTCGGGACAGTTGGGAAGATGCCGCACCACCGCTCAAGACGGTCATCGCGCCGCACCGCTACAGCAACCTGCTTGATGTGAGCGTCGCGCAATTTGAACGTCGCTGAGTGAAGTGGTGTCGGCTTCGTCGCAGATCCATTATTCGGTGATTTTATTTTTTGGCGATGTTGGCGATTTGAATTTTTTGGAGTGCAGATCCAAAGGAAATTTTTTATAATTTTATTTCAATCAATCAAGTTTACTGCTTGGATTATTGATTCCCAGCTGAATTTTATTATTTTGTGTTGAATTGGTGTTAAATTGGGGTCTATATTTTGCTAGTTTTGGTTGGAAACGACCCAACCATTACAGTGGCGTTGGCGATTTGAATTTCTGGGAGTGCAGATCCATTAATCGGCGTCGACAATAGTTCTGGAGTGCATATCCATTATTTTTTTTCTAATTTTTGATTCATATGTTGTCTCGCAACTTTGGTTAAATTGAACGAGATGTTGGAGCAAATTATGTAGCAAAATTCTGCTCTTCTATTTTTCAAGTATAAAGTCCTGTTCATTTTTAAGAAATCTGAAGAAGTTTCAGACCAGGTACTTCTAAGATGAAGTCTGAAAATTTTCTCTCCTCGTTGATCAATTGCTTCAAATTAAACTGAAGCAATCTGCAATGTTCTACTTTCTTCTTCAGGTCACATGGAGCTGCCAATATCTTCCATGTCTGGTTGTGTTTGTGTTTGTGTTTGATCTATAAGTGGAATGGTGAGAGTGTTAGTAGTGGAGGAGGGGTCAGCGGCTTGCCCAATTGTTTGAGTTTCAGTAGTAGTTAGAGTTGTGGGGATTGTGTTGGTGGTAAGGTTAGTTGCCTTCTTAGTCCTTTGATTGTGACCGATTTTGTGTTGATTGTGATCGATTGTGACTTGAGATTGATCTGGTCACAGTTAGTCACATTGAATACACACTTGGTCACAATTAGTCACATACAGTCACACTGAACACAATTTTTTTCCCGGTAATTTTTTTAGGAGGTGGTGGCAGGGGTAGGGTGTTGGTCGGTGGATCCATGAGTTGGGGGTATGATTTCCAATTTTTAATTTTTTAAAAAATTTGAAATCGTCGGAGCGGTCACCAAAATAGTCGTCGGGCCGTCGCCGGAGCAGGTGCCGGAGATGGAGGGAAGGTGGTGTTGTGGGGTGGGTGAGGTGTCATGGGGTGTAAATAATTAATATAAATTATATTATATTTTAATATTTAATAAATTTATTTACCACCTAATTTTTGAAATATTTTAATAAGTTTGTTATTTATGAAATGTAAACTTTAAAACTAGGAATTATGTATTGTTCTCTTTTCTTTTCCTTTTATTTTGTACATTCGTTTTTGCTTGATTAGTGTTGAGGTCATGTTGCCCAGCAAGGGTCCTTACTTTCAGTGGGCTAGGCCAGGATCAGTGGCCTGTGGCTCGCTTAAGGAGTTTGTACCAGGGTTAAAACTCGTGGCTATTTGCCACTTGGACTACAATAGATTGGGCTTCTGAGTCGTCGTGGGCCATATAATGCCTAGTGTGGGACCTGTGGGTCATCAAATTTAGCCCATGGATTAAAATCTAGTTTTAATCTTAGTTAAAATCAATAATTAATTTTAGGGAAAATTAGGTACAATACCCTATAAAAATTAAGTATTTGATTAATACCTTAAAACTAATTAAAACTACTATTATCGTATTACTTACGTTCAAAACCTTAACGCCAATAACAAAAACCCAAATCGGATAGGGGAAATCCCTAAATCAAATAACTCTTGAGAAACCTCCGTTCCCGACTCCAACTCTGACTTCGATTTCGACTTCGACTTCGACTCCAATATTCTCGTAGAGAGAAAACCTCAAATGTGTTATGAATTTGTTGAGATGGTGAATTTATTGTAATTTCTTCGAAAGAATTGCATTAAGTTTTGCTTTTTTTCTTTTTTAATTTGGTTTTCCTTCCTCTGGGTATATGATATTAAGTCAGTGTACGTTATTTACAAGCTCAAGGAGACGGGTATGGTTTTGGAGAAAGAAATCTTACAAATCTATAAACCATTTGATCACTTGGATACTAGGAACTGTGGAACGATTACCCTTGATGATCTTATGGAAAGTCATCACTAATTTTCGATGGGGGTCTTCAAATTTAAGCAAAAAACAACATTATTCATGGTATCCGCAAACTATTTTGTCTCACGTTCAACAATGACGACAAGAAGTTAGAAGCTCCAATCATGAGCATTTGTAGAGAAGAAATGACTCTCTAACTCAGGCCCCTTCAGAAACTGATAAAGAATCTTGGCAATCTTTGCATCTCAAAGGTTTAATCAATTTATTTATGATAGAGTTTGTGTATAAATGAATAAAAAAAAATTGTCATTAAATTTTGGATTAGCTCCAAAACTAAATGGTACATTCTTTCCCTTTGATTTTCTAAGATACCGTCAAGGTGTTTAACAAAATGTCTCAATTGGAATTTACATTTACATTTAACGACGTGATGTAGTTAAATAAACATCATATGGCTTTTATATAAATTGGGGGAAGCATCCTTATGAAGTTTATTGACCAATTCAGTAAATTTGAACAATGCCCAATTATGTAAATATGAAGGCTCTTTGCGTAAGTGCCCATTCGTTTTTGCAGTCCATGAAATTGTAAGTGGAGGGTAAAGTTTTGGAATACTACTTTTTGCTTTTGTCTGGAAATTATTGGAATTCCTGCATTGATATTTGTTCCATTTGATAGGTTTTTGCCGAGTGATTTAAGATGTATGTGGTGGAGAGTAGAGGGATGTCAAGGCACTTGTCCTGTGATTTTGATGATCCTGGAGGGGCTGGTCGGATTAACCCTCAATGAAATTCAGTATTTTGCATCATTGGAATGAACTCAAGTACTAAATTTGATAATTTTTCTTGTGGGTTTGTTACTATCGTTTTCTTATTAAGGTGGGTTGTATATATCAATTAAATGTTATAGAGTCTTTTGATTAAAACATACATATGAAGTTGAATTGGTTGTTCATAGATAACTTGGATTGTTTATATCTATCCACTTTTGATTTGTTCGACTTTTTCCCTTTGAAATCATGATGTGTTCGACTTGTTGATTAAAATCATGCTTTCAACTGTCTCGATTACTACATCGAAACAAGTGAATTTTTTTCAGTGTTTGTTACATTTTTTTAATTCTGAGTCACTTTTTGAACTTGTGTCACCATTTTTTTTTTTTTTTTATGTTTGTCATTTTTTTTTTAATTTGTATCACTTTTTTGAGGTAGAGATGACTATGAATTTGAAGACACAATGATAGATTAATGCAAATGACTGACGAGCGTATAAGATGGTGTTTAAATTATGACATTTTGCATTCCTAGTGTCACTTTTTTGTTTTTTGTTTTTTTACTTTTTGAATGTGTCACTTTCTTTTTATATGATTAAGATTTAATAATTCCTAAAAAATGTAGGTTTAAAGGAAAAGTCGCGTTATATTATCCGCACGAGATAATAATGAACTCGAATAACAATGAACTTAAATGTTAGTCACTTTATTAAACTGATTTCAATATTTTAATTGGCGTTTTGTCAATTTTTGAATTTTTGTCACTTTTTTTGAGTATTTGTCAATTTTTTTGAATTTCTTTCACTTTTTTGAGTGACAAATATCACTTTTTAATAAAAGAAACATTCTATGTGCTAAAAAGTGACACTTAACTTTAAAAAGTGACATTACGCCACTTTATTATTACACCGTGTTTATTAAAAAAAGTGATACTTAATTTTACACAGTATTTTTTACTTCCAAAATACTTTTCATATGATTTTTCAAATGAGCATTAATTTTAAGGGTATCTTTGTAAGTTGCCCTTAATTTTAATCATATATTTTAACCCTTGTTTGATATCTATTATTTTTAAAATACAATTTCTCTCTTATTTTCAACTACACATTTTGCAATAAAATAATATTGCGCACGCAAACCTAAATATTTTTCTTATTTTTTTAACTACACGTTTTCCATCAAATCATTATACTAAAATGTATTATTATTATTATTATTGCAAAAAGATGGGGCTTAAACATGCTTTTGTAGGATCCACAACTTTTCAAACACATATTTCATCAACTTCTATTAAAATATACTAAAAATGTAATTTTAATCCCAACTAAACAGGGACTTAAAAGAAGCTACACAAATTCCCATAAAAAGATAATTGGGCACTTGTTTGACAACTATTATTTCAAAACTTTTTATCATACGTATTTATTTTCAATCACAATTGTGCAATAAAATAATTCGCACGTAAATCTAAAATTTTTCCTTACTTTTTGACCACGCATTCTCCCAAAATTTACTATTCAAAACTTTTTTTGTTTGCCAAATAATGACCATCGAACTGGGGCTGAGGGGCCGGTGGCTAGAGGTCCAAGATTTAGTCAGGTTAAGCTGGGATACCTGAGTATCAAAAATAAATAAATTATGAATATAGTTTGGCTAGAAGTCCACATAATTGCCTACAAATTCCTACTTACTGCCTACTCTATCCGCATAATATTTTTGATGTGGTTATGAAGTGTTCTAATTTTATTACAAGTTACTAATAATTTTCGTTCAGAAGTTGAAAACTTGTGGCTGCTTGAGCTTTTATGCCTAAGCCAGATAAGGATTTCTGGAGAGAAAATAAAAAGATCGAGAGTGAACATGCATTTGGTTAGTAATTGTGTGTGCTCGTTTATAAGATTATCTTTTCATTCATTTATAAAAGTTTGTGGTAGTAAGTTTCATGCTGTTTGAAATTCGAGGCTCCTTAGCCGACACCCCCGAAGCTAGGATAGCAGGTGGATGGTTAGGATACCTCTCTCTGGAGAAAAAGGACACAAAGTTTTGGTACTTGACATCTATCATAATAATAAACACTAGTCCTGTTGAACCTTCTTTTGAATTTTTAAAACTTCTGATTCTCGTGCAAGGGAGAGAATCCACTGTTGTCTCGACTGTGCCGTTGGATGAAAACATGTACTCCCAACCATTTATGCTAGATTGTTTCTTATTTTGGGTCGGAAGTCATTACCTTAACTGTAAAGAGGGGATGCCAAATGTAGGGATGCTGTCGCAACAAGATAATCGTATTGAAACACGTGACTTTTTTTTTTTCACAATCAGAACCTTATTGAATCCATCACTTATGGCGGAGGAATACCTTAAAGACAAACCATCAAAACAATCTAAACAAGTAAATCATAAAAGTCACAATTATCCAAACCATCACTAACCACAACTTAACTTTCTCAAATAAGCCACCCCCATCATATTCAATCGAAGTAATCCTCGAGCAAGCCTCCATCCTACCTAAACAATCAACCACTTGATTGCTTTCTCTCTACTGGTGTGCTACCTGAAAATCAAACTCCAGCAATAGCTCCACAATATCTTCCCAAAAGTCCCATAAGAATCACTTGAGAGATAAAATCCAAGAAATCGCCAACAATGAATCACACTCGATATCAATATGATATACTTCTAACTCACGACATAACTATAAACCCTTAATGAGTGATCTCAATTCAGCTACATTATTAGTTGCTTCCTCCATATTTTGTCCGCAGACTTAGAATATGAGCAGCAGTTTCCTCATCACCCATAGAGCAACAATCACATTTCGAAGCAAGATTGATACCAACTGCTTTAATTTTTTTCGTCCACACTTGAGCTTCCATTCAAGGCTTTCCACATGAGAATTGAAAGACGTTTAGGTAAAGCACTATGCCAAACCCAATGAACCCATTGCACATGTTCACCTCGAATCCTCACCACTTCCCAAGCAGTTTTCACAGTAAATAAGCCATGTTTTTGTGGCTTCCAAATCAGTAAGTCTGTCCCCCTTCTTCCATTTGCAACCTGAGCAATAACTTGACTGGCTAGATTCTCACTTACCCAAGTCTCTCAACCTAACCATATCCCACCAACTTTCTAAACAAATATTATTCATTTTTAACTTTGGTTCTACAACACGAGGTACTAGTGCACGTAAAGGAGCCCCCTCTAGCCAATTTATCAAACCAAAAAGAGCATGAACCATCTCTTATCTTCCATTGACTTTGTTCAATGACCAGTGGGGGAGGCAATCTCTCACAGACCTCCAAAAGCAAGTCCCAATTCGACTTGCATCTGCTATATCCAACATCCCCTGTTTCAAGTATTTTGCTCTTAGCTCCTGTTTGGTATGAATTAAAATCAAAATTTTAGTAGATTTTAATAGAAGTTGATTAAACACGTGATTAAAATGAATTGTCCATTTTAACTTGGATTAAAATCTTGATTTTAATTTTCACCAGACTGAGGCTTAATATAAACATATTCCAATAAATATCTAGATCATTGAAAAGTTTGGAATCAATAACCACTAGAGAGAGTTTGAACGAAGCGCGTTTTCCTGTTTTATATGTATGACTAATGTTATTTATCCTCCCCTGGGATAATCTTCAGTCTACATGGTAAGTAATTCATGAAATAATAAGATATAAGAACATGACTTTATAGATCTTAATGACACATTCCCATGTTCGGGTTTTGATTAAAATCAAGTTTTTAATCTAAATTTGTCAACAATTAATTTTAACCACACATTTCATTGGTCCGCAACTTTTCAACCATACTAGTGGTGTCAATGGGCCGAGCCGAGCCGGCTCGGCCCATTGTCTCACGAGCTCGGCTCGTGCTCGCACGAGCCGAGCTCGTGGCTCGTTGGTAACGAGCCGAGCTTACCATTTGGGCGAGCTCGGCTCGTGCCCGAGCTCGCCCAAAGCGAGCGGCTCAGCGAGCCGAGCTTAAGCTCGGCTCGCCGGCTCGCATAATTTTTTTTTTAATAATAATAAATAACGCTACTAGTACTACAAGTCTATTTTTTTTAAATATATATTTTTCAAAACATTTATCGGGGCTTGTCAAAAGTCAAAACATTTATAATTTTTAAAATAGTAAATATACATTTATTTAAAAAAAAAAAGAGAGAAACCCTCCTCCTTTATCCGGGCTTGGGACCGGCTACTTCAATTTCGTGTAGGCGGAGTTAAAATTGTACACGAAAAATTTTTTACGTGTACAATTTTTTTTAAAAATTGTAAATGTATGAAAATAAAATTTTGTAATGAATGTATTGAAATTAAATATCACTTACTTGATTACATGCAATTTCGGCATATTTATGTTGAATTCGATAATTAGCGTCTTCCCAATCCTTCACGCACATTAACGCTTCCAAAATATCTTCTTTTAGTCGACTTCGAATATCAGAGAGAATCCTCTTCCCTGCACTAAAAGCAGACTCCGAAGCTACAGTGCTAACCGGAGGTGTTAGTAGATCTTTTGCAATTGCAGAAACAATTGGCCATCGACGTTCATTATTTCGCCAGAATTCGATTACATTTTCTGAACTTTTCTTAACTAATTTGTTATTAGGCATAGTATAACGAAAGTAATCAATTAATTCAGATGGCAACGCATTTGGACTACTACTCGAAGTTTGAGTACATGAAGTGGAAGACATACTACTACTACTAGAGGAACCATATGCATATGCAGTTGAATCATATCTAATTGAGTCTATGTTTTCTAACAAATTAATTACTTCAGCGTCGTCATCGTTTATATTAGTGGGAGGAGGAGTAGGTACACGAGTAACTTGTGTACCTATTCTTGAAGCATATAATTCATACATCTCAGTTAACGTTTGTTCCAAATTCCTATAAGTAATAGGCATATTAAAAGTTAAAGCATTTGAAATTTGGTCAATTATAAATTTAGTACCCGATAAATTATATCGGGGGTCCATGACGCATGCTAAAGGAAATAACATAGGTAATTCTTCCCAATATTTTCTAAATTTTAATTCCATAGCATATATAACCGCATGCAAATCAGGGTCATTTTGATATCTATTAAAAGCCCCAGCAGTTATATAAAGACGTTCAAGAACCATGCAACTAGTTGGATAATAAACACCAGACAATATATTCGTAGACGTATAAAAACTTTTCAAAAATTTCTTAATTTTAAAAATTGTATTCCAATAAGATTCATTTAAGATATCATCGTCGTCGTCTCTAATATGCCTACTGTTATAAAATTCAGTGATAAATGGTTCAAAACCTTCACAGGATTTTAATAATAAGTAAGTTGAATTCCACCTATGACCTACGTCAGTAATAAAAGTTTTCGTATTAGAGTTCACAGCTTGTTCACAAAATTCTTCAAATGCTTGTTTTCTACTAGGTGTAATCGTAATATACAAAGTGCATTTCTAATTCGACTAATTTCGTCATTCACATGTTTTAAACCGTCTTGTACAATTAAATTAAAAATATGGCACACACATCGAATATGGAATAAATAACCACCAAAATCGGGTTGAAGTACTCTGTGCAATTTATCGATAACTACTTTATTTACAGAAGTATTGTCAAAAGTAAAAGAACGAATTTTACTCTCGCATTTATATTCTTTAATTATTAACATAATTGCATTAAATATAGTGTTAGCATTATGAGGATACTCGACAATTTTAAAAGCAATAATTTTTTTATACATAACCCAAAGTGGGTCTATATAGTGTGCGATTCTTGACTACTATATAACCTCTCTTATTAATCCCTTCCCATAAATCCGAAGTTAAAGATATGACACCCCCGTATTTTTCTAAATCCCCAATCAATAATTGCTTTGCATTAAGAAAATATTCAATTGTATTAGAACGAAGAGTATTTCGACTTACCCCAACGTACCTTGGTTGAAGATATTGTTTGACGTAGTTTATGAAATGTTCGTTGTCCACTATTGCTAGTGGCAGCTCCTTGTGCAACTTGAACTTCACCATTCCCTTTCGTGCTTCCTCCTCCGAATACATCCACGTAGAAAGTGGCGTAGTAGTAGCACCGGTTCTACTAGTACCAAACTGTAGTTGCGTTTGTCCACGTTCAAGAAGCCCATGTTTGGCCGCACATGCTTTGTAATGACGGTTGAGGTGAGTGGTTCCAATGCTTTTTTGCCATGTCAGTCGTTGTTGACAGTATTTACATACTGCTTTCGTTTCTGGAAGTCCATCGATCACACGACCAATGTTAACCAATTTGAAATGGTCCCAACATTTTGCCTGCTTCTTCCCCTTTCTCTTCCCTCTTGCATCGGGAATATTTAGTGCAGGTTCTTCATCTTGTTCCAAATCAATAGGAACACTAGGATCAACATCAACGTCATCCAAATCAATCGGATCGACTTCACGAACGTCGAAATCGTCAATGTCTGGAATTGGTAGTTGGTTGAGACTGGCAAATTCATTCCCAAATTGATTCTGGGCAGGTGTTTCGTCTTCCATACCGAACAAGTTTTCAACAAATGCTCGTGGATCCATTTGTGAATTGTTGAAATAGAATGTAGAAATGTAGAAATGAGAAGTGAATGAAGATTATGTACTAGTGGCTAGTGTATAAAATGAGTTGTAAAATGAAGATAATAATGTAAAAAAATGTAGAAGAGAATTATAGAATAAATGAATGATATTGTTGATAATGATTTGTAAATTGTAGAGTAGAGAGTATAGAATGAAAGTTTGGTGGGAAAAAAATGTTGTAATGGGTTGGGTATTTATAGGAGAAGAATTGAAGAAAAGTAGAAAAAAAAAATTAAAATTAAGTGACCAAACGGTCACTGAAATCAGTGACCGTTCTGGTCACTGAAATTTAAGTTTTTTTTTATGGGCTCGTCTAGATGAGCCCACGAGCCGGCTCGGCGAGCCGCTCGTGAATAGTAACGAGCCGAGCGGGCTCGGCTCGTCTAGCCCACCAGCCCGCTCGGCTCGTCTAGCCCACCAGCCCGCTCGTTTTTTGACGAGTCCGAGCGGCTCGTGGGCGTGAACAGTACGAGCCGAGCGGGCGAGCCGACGAGCCGCTCGGCTCATTTGACACCACTACGTTCTAGTCACTGAAATTTAAGTTTTTTTATTTTTTATTTTTTTTATGGGCTCGTCCCACGAGCTCGGGCGAGCCGCTCGTGAATAGTAACGGCCGAGGCGGGCTCGGCTCGTCTAGCCCACCCGACCCGCTCGGCTCGTGCTCGGGCTCGTTTTTGACGAGTCCGAGCGGCTCGTGGGCGTGAACAGTACGAGCCGAGCGGGCGAGCCGACGAGCCGCTCGGCTCATTTGACACCACTACGTTCTAGTCACTGAAATTTAAGTTTTTTTATTTTTTATTTTTTTTATGGGCTCGTCTCACGAGCTGCTCGGCGAGCCGCTCGTGAATAGTAACGAGCCGAGCGGGCTCGGCTCGTCTAGCCCACCAGCCCGCTCGGCTCGTGCTCGGGCTCGTTTTTTGACGAGTCCGAGCGGCTCGTGGGCGTGAACAGTACGAGCCGAGCGGGCGAGCCGACGAGCCGCTCGGCTCATTTGACACCACTACGTTCTAGTCACTGAAATTTAAGTTTTTTTATTTTTTATTTTTTTTATGGGCTCGTCTAGACGAGCCCACGAGCTGCTCGGCGAGCCGCTCGTGAATAGTAACGAGCCGAGCGGGCTCGGCTCGTCTAGCCCACCAGCCCGCTCGGCTCGTGTTCGGGCTCGTTTTTTGACGAGTCCGAGCGGCTCGTGGGCGTAAACAGTACGAGTCGAGCGGGCGAGCCGACGAGCCGCTCGGCTCATTTGATACCACTAAACCATACGTTCCATTAACTTTTATCAAAATCTACTGAAAATCTGATTTTAATCTCAACAGGGTAATATTCACAGCGAAATAGTCAGAGGACATAATGGTGATAAGCTTCACTTTTGTCTCTGAAAAAGAAGAGACATTCGAATGTAAAAATGATTTTGTTCCTTTGGATCCCCACTTCAAATATCATAGGTTCTATTTGTTTTTTCTTTTGTTCCAGTTGACACTTCCACTGTATTTAAAAATGTATAAAGTTAGAATCTCAGTCCTTCAAGGTTGATTTGCTTTTTCTTTATGATTTACTGCACAAAATTACCTACATTTGTGTCCACATAAAATAGGGCTAAAACTGAAAGTTGGTTGCCCCCGGGGCACATCCAAGTTGGCAAAAGATGGGCACTGCTGGGCTTGCAACCTCAGGGTGGGGAGTTCGATTCCTGGATGGAACAGTTGAGTGTTGTAATACTCAATTTGGGTGGAGCAGTTTGGTGATGTAATATCCATGGAGGAAGGCTCTCTTGGGATCAGGAGTATAAATGGTGCACACACCCTGGTCAATTTGGGCATATCCTGCGGTTAACCTCCACCCATCACTGAGGGGTCGGGGATGGGTGGTCCAGGACATAGTCTGGTGTAAGCTAGGATATCTGGATATCAAAAAAAAAAAAACTGAAAGTTGGAAAGAGTGCTGATTTTTTTTTTAATTTCTTTTGTTTAGAAGACGGCAAAACAATCGAATCCCTTGCTTCCAAATGCAATCCAACAAACTATGCACTGAGTAATTCTTGCTTGCTAAGCTCTGAGCTGTTTGCCTATTCAACGTACGTTTAGTCATTCAAACTGAGAGCTTCTTCCTTTTTAACATATTTTATAACTTAAATTGGATAGATTATTTAAAAAAAATGTTATCATATACATTCTTATTTATTTTAAAGTACATTAGAGAGGATGCTACGACGATACTTGTTGGGAATAAAAATATATAAAGATTAATCGCTTTTCCATTGACACTTTTCTTTACGTCGTTTAAAAGTTGACACTGTTTTCAATGGTTCATATCTTGCAAATATTCTCCAAAACAATGTTTAATTAAATTAAATGAATAAAGGAACTAGCTTTTCCTATAATATATAAATTTGAACCTTTTTCTTCCTTAATATTGCATGAAATTACATTTGACATTCTATTGATTTATGTCAATTGCTACAAACATGTAAGTCTAGTATGCAGAGGAAATTATGTTCATATTTAGGACATATTTTTTTAAAAATTTTTTTAACCACACATTCTCTCGATAAAATAATTTTGCATGTGGACCTATAATTTCTCCCTACTTTTTAATCATACGTGCTTAAAAAAAAATCATTTTTCACAAAGGCCATGTTTGTTTCGGATTAAAAGCAGATTTTAATCTAAATCAAAGTCAAACAATCAATATTAACTACATCTTTCATGGGTCTCACAGCTTTTCAACCATATATTTCAAAAACTTCTATCACAATCTACTAAAAATCTAATTTTAATCCTTACCAAACACCCCGAAAATCAATTTCAAAAATCTATATCAAAGGGGCCCTAAATAATATTGTGAATAATTTTGAATTTTTATTATTTAGTTTATCGTTAATTATAATGAAGAGAAACAATGAATTCTACAAGAGAAGTGCGTTACAAATTTAAGGACGATGTCAGCTCCCTCTAAAAGTTTTTTTAATTAGATAAAATATTTTTAAAAAATTATTTAAATATATACAAAAACTACTACTTAAGCCCTTGTTTGATTGGCATTATTAGACAAAAATAAAGTTTTGAATAATGAATTTTTAGATGATATGTGATTAAAAAATAAAGAAAAATTTTGAATTTACTTGCACAATATTTTATTGTGTGGTTGAAAATGACTATGTAGAATAAGAGTTTATCAATTCTGCCAGGGGCACATGGGCCCTACTGACAGAGTAGCATGGTACGTAGAATAAATAGTTTTGAAATATGATTGTCAAATAGAGGCTAATTTTAGAGTGTGTTTGGTAGGGATTTTTGGGGGAAGAATTGATTTTTGAATAGTGATATGATGGGAAATGTGTGGTTGAAAAAGAAGAAAAAAGTATTGATGTGATGGAAAATATTATTTTATTGAAGAATGTGTGGTTGAAAATGAGAATTGATTTACTGTAGAAAATGAAATTTTTTACCAAACAGGCCCTTAAAAGGTTTTTTAACTTTTCAAAATCTAACAAACGAGCCCTAGCTAATAAGCAATCCAGCTAAAGGAGCATTTTTTTCTATAATTGCAGGGCATATATGGAAATCAATATATATTTGTCGGAGAAAATTACAATTTAACCTTCCTTCCTTGTTGCTCTCTATAAAGTTCACCTTTTTCTTTTGCAGTTCTTATTTTGATGCTTTCCCTCAACATACAGACAGACACCAAGAATTTAGAGCTCAAATTTGTAACAATGGCGAAAAGTTTCAAGCTTCGGATCACGAGAGTTATTACTACTACCTTACAATCCTGCCGTTCAAAAGACCCCTCCACTCTCCCGGAAGATCCTGTCCCTTCATTCTCACGACTTTCTCCCGGGAACCCCAACTTTACGGCCGTCAATTTGCCGCTTTCAAAGGACCAAAACCATCGCCCTTCCTTCAAAAGCCACGTGTCATCTACTTTCTTAGCGGCCGGTTGTGGCTGGGCCTCTAAGCCCGGTGCGACAATTACTTCCGATGAAGACTGCACCAGATCAGAAACCCAAGAATTCAAGTGGCAAAAGGAGGAGAAATGGCACGTTGTTGCAAAGATCTATGAAGAGAAAGCACCACGCCAGAAAGTGTACAACTCCTCTGTTTCCGGCGAGTCCGACGATGATGACTTAACTTTTGCAGCTCCTCGTGCACTGCCGCCGCCATCCGCGGCGGAGAAAAAGAAAAGACGCGGGAAGAAGAAGAAGAAGAACATCCCAAGTAGACTTCGCATTAGCACCTCATCAGCCGATAGTGGGTGGTTTAGCAGTGAAGGCGGTGTCAGTGTTGGTGATGAAAGAGATGAAGAGGAAACTGAAACCCTAGTTTCCTCCTCCATTAGCTTCTCCACTGACTCCTCCTCGGAGTTCAACCCTCGTTTGCATCCCATTCAAGAAGCACCCTTTTCCCCAAAACCTCACAGGAGGAACAAAAGGAGAGTGGCCAAGACGTCAAAGCGCAGCATTTCAAGACCGTCAGTCTCCGCCGCGGAAGGCGAGATTCCGGCAAGACTGTCCATGTTCAAGAAAATGATACCATGTTCCGTTGATGGAAAAGTTAAGGAAAGTTTCGCTATAGTGAAGAGGTCTAAGGATCCATACGAGGATTTCAAGAATTCAATGATGGAGATGATTTTGGAGAAACAAATGTTTGAAGAGAAAGATTTGGAGCAACTCTTGCAGTGCTTTTTGTCTTTAAATTCCAGTAATTATCACGGGATTATTGTCCAGGCTTTTTCTGAAATTTGGGAGGAAATTTTCTGCCCTGGTTCGAGGCCTTCTTCCTCCTATCGCCGCCGTGTATCCGGTGGAGCAAATTAGATCGAGTATTGTTGCCATGATTAAAATTAAAATCTCCTGTAAAATTATTTTAGGCGCTGCTATCCATCAATTAATTATGTTTTTTCTTCATTAATTATAATTAATATCATGAATTTAACTACGCGTTCATAATTGCATGCATCCATGATTGGTACATGACATGAATATTTGGCTACTTGTAATTTCTGTATAACTTGTGGAGTTTGATTTTCAAAAAAGAATCGTACTACATCGACATAATCTTTGACACAATAATTGATATAATGACACATGACAATTAAAAATATTCAATTTTTTCATCCAATCATATCTTGCCAACTAATATTACGTCACTCTATCCGTCAACTATTCTCTAGCAAAGTGGCACAAAATATACTTAAATTAAGGCACCGTTTGGTAACCATTATTCTAGAAAAAATGCATTCTTTGTGTCAAATCACACCTTTTTTGTGGTTGAAAATGAAGGAAAAGTTATTGATGTGATGAAAAATATTATTTTATTGATAAATTGGTTGAAAATTAGTAGAAGAATGAGAATGAAAAAAAGAATGAATACTAAACAGAGGCTAAAGATGTATACTGAGAAAGTGCCCATTCCTTCAATTTACCTCTTTATCCAAACCAGTGTCACATTATTAAAGGGTAAGTAACTCGAGCTATAGAGTCGTTTCACTTTGGTCGTCGAATTACGCAAATTTCTCTTAGGCACCGTTTGGTAACCATTCTTTTTTTCATTCTCATTCTTCTACTAATTTTCAACCACACATTCATCAATAAAATAATATTTTCCATCACATCAATAACTTTTCCTTCATTTTCAACCACAAAAAAGGTGTGATTTGACACAAAGAATACATTTTTTTCTAGAATAATGGTTACCAAACGGTGCCTTATTGTGATTCTACCGACCGGTTCAGTCGATGAATTGCGATTCAATCATCTCCTTCAGATTTTGTCCAATACACAAACTAAGGTCCAGTTTGATTCTATTTAATGTGTATTATTAAGAATGGTCAAAGTAATTTGCAAGCTCGAGAAGGTAGCATTTGAGTAGGTCTTGAAATCTCACAGTATGAAATGGAATCAGAATTTATTGTCAAAATCGTTCTGATTTGATTTTTCTTTGTCGTTGACGAGTAGACATGACCCCTTGAATTGTTTCATCATGTAATATGACCCGAAGAAACTAATGTAAAACGGTGGCAAAGAATTCAAGGCAAAAACGTGTACTTTTAGTCAAAACCACCCGTAGTAACGTATGATTGTAATAATTAACTTTTGTTCCTCAAAAACAGGCAATAATTATTTTTCGATTATGAAGAAATATGATTGCTAGGCATGTGGATGTGGGAGGAAGAACAAATGCAATGATTTAAATGGAAATGGGGCATTTTTTGCCGTCTTCAATTATTATGGTCTCCCCCTACACGAACTTTAAATCATTCGGGTTGGTCCAATCTTTTTGTTGCATTTTAACTTTTAAATTCATCCACACCTATATGATGTACAATTGTGAACTTAGGTTGAGTCGATCTTAAATAAGATATAAGTTATGAAATCTAATTATTGTCATTATGCGGAAAGAGTGTTGCATTCTGACAATCAGAATGTTCACTTAGCTATGAAATCTAATTATTGTCGTTATGCAGAGCAACCATTTATGGTGAATTAATCTTCAAGTGAGAAATCGTTAAGTTGTGGAGTCAAATTATTGTCTCTATGCGGAGTCTATACGCGCCTCCTAGGGGTCAAAATTGCATTAAAGATAATTTAGGAATTTAACAATTATAAGTTCGATTTTGCTCTAATTTTTTTTATAAATAAAGAATTGTCATTATAGTTTATTTTATCATCATCATCATCAAAAGAGAGATGTTATAAAAAAAAAAAATAGGATGTGCAATTTTTCTTTTATAAATTTTTTCATCATAGTGAATTATTGTAAAAGTGGACAATGACATAATCTCACATTGAAATAAACATATATAAATGTTGCGTGTATTTTTGTTGTGGTTTAACCGAAATTCTAGTGGGTATTAAAGTCTAAATTGGAATAGTCTTGAAGAGATCAAAATTATGGATCGGAGAAAAAAGTCACCGCATTTTCGCTAGCTGGCGCTAGTGGGACGCTCCCACCTGGCGCTGCCCTGTCGCCCGCCGTCACTCGAGTGACAGGCTTATCCAGTCAAGACCCGTTTTCGTTTTTTGACGTGATTTTGGACTCCTATTTCTCTACAACTTGTTCTCTAGGATTATATATATATATATATATATATATATATATATATATATATATATATATATATATATATATATATATAACATCTTGAGAACTTTAGATTTCAATTGAGTGCATTGAAATCTTGTAAACACAACTACTATTGATTATAGTGGATTTCTCCTTTTCTACCCGTGATTTTTTCCCGTATTGAGTTTTCACGTAAATCTTGATGTTTATTTTCTTGTTTATTTTTCCCACAACAAGATGAAAATCGTGCTCCATTCTGCACAATAGTGGATATGTTTATCTTTTTTGTATTGTTAATCAGAATTAAAGGTCAAATCATTTTCTCTTCAGAAGTTTGTGTTAAAAAAAGGGATATACACTCAAATTCTTTAGTAACTCAACTTTTAAGAAAAACCATTCCCCCTGCATGCAGAATCTATTAAATACACTGAGAATCTACCTGTATTACTCAATCATGCTACATTGTTACTATAAATGCATGCTTAGTTCTCAGTTCTGAATCATATCCAAACTTTTCTTCTAAATTATTCTGATCACTCTTCTGTCCATTTGTTATTTTTGTGTAACTGCCCAAAGTAGAGATTCAAGTCTGCTCCAACTGTATAGAGTACACCATTGATTTGAAGTTCGTATATCTCACTAAAAATGGCTAAAAACTTTCAGAGTTTTTGAATGCAAACTCCATGCTTTTGTTTTCTTTGTTCATTTCAGTTTTCATTAATTTGTAATCTGAATTCTGATTAATTCAGCTGACTGCAAATGGAAAGATTTAGTGAGAATTGAGATGGCAGTTCACAAGGCATCAGAGATTCTTTGCCTCTTTCAGCACTACTTTTTGCAGAAAAAATTACAGCCTTTTATTTTCTTCTGTGGGGTTCAACCGTTCAAGTAGGATAATTGGAAGAGGGAGATTTTTCAAATCCTACTTCTATCTGGGCTCTATATTTTTGGCATATGCACTCCCACTGTTTTTTTGCTGTCTGTGTGTGTGTCAGTAGGGTTTTTTGCAATCTCGAGAGAAGTTTCTGTACATCTCTGGCGTTGGGTTGCTTGCTTCGTGATTTGAGCAGAGAAAAAATGGGCAAGTGTGTTTTTGAGACTCTTAGATGAACTGGAACTTTGGGATTGCCTGCCCAGTGCACTCCTATACATTCATGTGCAGTAGAGTAAACCTTGTGGCACATTTTTTTTGCCGGTCACAATTGTGTATACTGGTTAGGTAGGCATATACCCGAGTATGTTACTATTCGAAATAATTTAGTCACAATTTGTATTCCATTAGGTTTCCTTTCCAAGATTCAATCTCCGTTACAGATCATGTGTGCTGATAACACAAGAAGTTACCGATAACATAATTGTGTTACAATTGTAAGTAACAAGAAATTTTAATTATAATAGCACGCGTAACTAGTTATGTCAACGAGCCGAGAAAAAAAAGTCTGGGCTTGGCTCAAGCTTTTTTGGGCCCTAGCAAGCTTGAGCCAAGCCGGTACCTGCCAAAAAAAATGAGGCTCGGCCCCTCGAGCCTTAGTGGGCCGAGCCGGCTCGGGTTTTTTTTTTTTTTTTTGGTGGTTGTAAAATCTACATTTTAAAAAAAAAAATTGTATAATTTATGCGTGTTATAAATTAAAGAAATTATAAAAGTTAAAACCTTCATCCTTTATCCGGGTTTAGGACCGCCTACAATTATCGTAGGCGGGGTTAAAATTGTATACGAATAAAATATTTCGTGTACAATTTTCTTGAAACGAAAAAAAAATTAAAAATTACGTATTTTTTTTAAACTAAACAATTTAAAAATTTACAATATCTTATGCTTTAATCTATTGTAACTCATCGGCCATTATACTATCAACTTGTTCTTGAAGACGTAATTCTACACATTCCCAATCCTTCAAACATATTAAAGCCTCCAATATATCTTCTTTTAGTCTTGATCGTTCGTCGCATTAAACTCGATCACCTAAACTAAATGCAGCCTCCGATGCTACTGTAGACATCGGCGGTGTAAGTAGATCGCGAACAATTTTTGATACAATTGAATACTGCCTTTTGTTACACCTCCACCATGATAAAAGACTAAATTCCTATAATTCTTGTGGTTGTAACATATTACGAATGTCCACGCATATAAACCTAGCTAACTCGGAAGGAATTTCAAGATTTGTATCACTAACATCTATTGCTCTAGATATTGACGAACTAGAACTAACTGGGGGAACACTAGTATTTGTCTCTAAATAACTCCATATATTATCTGCATTTGTTGAAATGTTTCTTGAAAATGAATTTTGGGAAGTAGAACTACACCGACCTTCTTTTTCAGCGTAATAGTTATACATTTCACATAACATTGATTCTATATGCACATGTGATAATTCTACATTAATGAAATTTGAAATCCCTTTTATAATAGTTTTTGTGCCAGTTAAATTAAGTCGGGGGTCCATCACCGAAGTTAATAAAAATAATGAAGATATCTCTTTCCAATATTTACGAAATTTTGACTCCATAGAATAACTTACATCAACAAAAATTGAGAAATTCCTATGTTTTTGAAATACTTGTGCAAAATAGAAAAAGTGTTGTAAAACAAGTGAAGATGTAGGGTAATAAACGCCGCTACATTCTTTTGTGGCATCGAAAAAATGTTTTAACGACAAATACAAGATTCAATTCCCAATCTTCCAAATTATGTTCGAGTCCATATGTATGCCTACCATTATAATACATTGAAATAACTTTATCATAATTTTCACATGAATGTAACATAAGATATGTAGAGTTCCATCGATGTGATACATCAGTAATAAATAATTTCTCTTCTAAACCATACTCTGCACATAAACTGTTAAAAGCTTGCTTTCTTGCTGGAAATATAGTAATAAAATTAATTGATTGCCTAATTTTATCTAACGGTGATTTTATATGTTCTAATCCATCCTTTACAATCAAATTAATAATGTGACATATACAACGTTGATGAAAAATAAACCTCCAAATGTAGGGTTCAAATCATTAATAAATTTTTCGACAACAACTTTGTTTAGACTAGCATTATCAAAAGTAAAATTTCGAACCATTTCTTGCATACCATATTCTTGTATAATATCTTTTAAAACCATGTAGATGTTAGTCGCATTATGAGGAAATTCTACACATCTGAATGCAATAATTCTTTTATGCATAATCCATTGGTGATCAATATAACGAGCTGTAGCAGTAATATAACATTTTTTATTAACACCGGTTCATAAATCAGAGGTAAATGATATAACAGAATTAAAAGTTTTTAAACTTTCAATAGCAGTTTGTTTTCTTTTGTTATATAATTTTATAATATCAGAACGAAAAGTATTTCTACAATAAGAATGATACCTGAGTTGGAGATAATTCTGCACAAGACGAGTAAAGTGTGCTGACTTAAATATCGTTAGCGGCATCTTTGCTGCAGCCACGTATGTAGCCATTCCTTTACGAAATCTTTCCTGTGAATATACAAAAGTGGAAAGAGTAGAACTGGAACCAGTAAATGTTAGTTCGGTCTGTTTCGGGTCAAGACCGACTGGTTTCACTTTGCAACTTCTTAATATGTGTCTATTTAAATGCGATGTGCTCGAATTAGGCTTCCAACTAAGTTCTTTACCACAATAATTGTAACATGTTTTCCAAATATCAACTCCATTTTGAACCCCAACTTTTTTACGAGTCATATGTTGCCAATAATTCGCACTCTCTTTTTTCGACCTTTTAACCTCGACTACTTCCTCTTCTTCGATATCTTCCAAATAAATTGGAACATTTTGAGATACATCGTACCTCAATGAGTACTCGAACTACCTTTAAAGTGATTAATTTCATCACTAGTAAAATCCATGTATAAGTATTACAGAAAAAAATATTGAAAAATAGAGTAAAAGAAATTGGAAAATAAAATACTGAATATTGCGTTAAAAAATTTGAGAGTATAATACTGAAATTGAAAATTGCTTAAAGAAATTTGAAATAGATTGATGTGGATTAGTAAAATTTTTCTCGTATTTATAGACAAAAAATATATCCTTTTTAACTATATTTAATTTACAAATTCAAATTTTTGACAAGACAATTCAATTCAAAAAAAATTACGAATCTATTTTTCTGGTTGCTTTCGTGCACGCCAGCTGCGTACAGACAGCTAAAATAGCTGCTTGCACGCAGCTATTTGTAACTGCCTGCTGTGCAGGCAGAAGCAGCTTTTTTTGTAAATTCAAAAATTTTATTTTATTTTTATTTTTTTAAGGCTTAATTAATTGTGTACATGGGCCGGGCTCGGGCTTTTTCCGAGCCGAGCCCGAGCCTCCGCTTTTTGCCACCGCTATGCGTAGCAGGCTGATAATACACGTAGCCCATTAATTAGGTCGACACCCGACTTTTTTACTTGATTCGAAAAAATACTGGGATTGTGATACCACGATCATATCGAGGAATTCAGCTACTAGAAATTTGCTGAGTGCACTACAGACTTAAGAATAAAGCAAATTTACTGCACTATATTATCAATTATCAAATCCAGTATATTAAATCAAGAATCCAAGCAAGTAAAAAGTGTGAACCACCCAGAAGCTAAAACGAATGTAGTAGTATAACTAAAGGTATATTGGTACAGTACAGTGAATAACACAATGATAACTAATGTAGACTGTAGAAAAGTGATGACTGGCAAAGTAAAATAAAATCTTTAGGTGCACCGTGCACGCCTCAACTCAACAAATCTATTTATGAATTTAAGAGTCAACAAGTAATGGGCCACTATCTGAAAAATGCATGCATGCAAGCATCAAATATCTAGTGTTATAACAACAGATTAAATGGTCAGCGATACATTAGAATTTATTAATACTTCCGGTATTGTATTAATTCGCCTAATTCTTTATTCAAGAATAATTCTTGCTAAGAAGAACGCTCATGTGTGGCAATTCCACCCAAAAGATATTGGAGTTTCAAGTTCTATTGTTCTCATTGTTGCCTCAACTGAATAATTTATGAGTTGATTTTAGGACAGCGGTTTGATATTTTGACCTCGATTATGAGATGATTGTAATACTTCTGTTTGTTCAAAATCACAGGATAATGAAATAAAGTGGAATAGTGGTTTTGCTAGCCTGACACTGACCACCAAAAAAGATGGATCATAGCTTCTAAAGCTGCCAGACCAAATAAATGTGAGCTCAAGTTCTTAATATGAAAGATAAACTAAAGCAACCACAACTGCAGGTTTCTACGAGCTATATCAGGTATTCAGTTGAATCCTACAACTTCTTGAGTGCCTAAAACAACTTTTCTAAACAAACGAATGACAAAAGCTAAATTTACAGTCCTCAAAAATTCTTCGCACTTTGACTTAGTAGGTTAAGAATACATGCCAGGCACTTGCCGTAAGTATCAATAATCATGCCTGTTCTCTTGAATTTTACAAGCAATAAGGTAGTAACGAAAGAAAATGCCACAAGGAAAAGAGTGTCAAAAGTTATTTGAGCTATTAACTAAAAACCTCCATTAGTTTCCACCTCATTGTGGTGGTGGTGGGGGCATTGACATCTGTGGCATAGAATGTTGTCCACCAGTTAGGTGCTGAGGTGGTGGTGGCCGCCAAACAGGTGGAGCAACAAGTCCAGATGGAGGTGGTGGTGGCCTAACTAGACCAGGAGCAACTTGTTGAGGTGGTGGTGGAGGCATGCTCCTGAACTGCTGCATTGGTGGCAAACCCATGCCAATCTGACCAGGCTGACCCTGCCAGGATGGTGGTCCAGTCATCTGCATAGGGGGGTAAACACCAGCCTGTGGAGGTTGTGGAGGTGGTGGACGGAGTGCAGGGATGGGGAGTGGAGGAACACTGCCATTTGCAAAAGGCCGTGGTGGCACTGGAGTACTGACGGTACCATTGGGATGTGGAGGAAGCATAGGAGGTCCACTTGCAAACAAGGTATGGGGCCTACTTCTCTGGCCAGTTGGATTACTCGCAGCCAAAACTCTTTCTGCATTTCATCGAGTGTACAAGCGTCATACACAACAATCACCCAATGTATGTGTAGGAACACGTGTTGAAATCATTAGTTCACACACAAAAAAACATCAAGCATGCCAACACCTCTATGAAGATACAGAATTCCATATTTCTATGTTGAAATATGCATTTTAATTGGTAGACCAAGCGTGTTTCAATATTATTTATTCATCTTGGCCTTTCAATAATGTTTTGCACTTGCTGAAGGCAGTCAAGGCACGGTGATGGTTATCGGACTTGCATGAACTAGTTAGGGGTGATGGTTATCGGACTTGCATGAACTAGTTAGGGGTGTGTGTACGTCTGCAAATACAGTGCTGCTTTTTTGCCAGGGATGAGTTTGGAGGATGTTATGATGGCGTTGGGATAGTACTGGTGGAACAACCAGGGGCTCATTGTGGAAAAGGTTGTGCTTGTGAGACAGTAACGGGAATGAAATTCTGCTTTGGTACAGTGATTTATAAACTTTGTGTAAATGGTAGTGGCTGCCATTGGTTTGTTGGTGGTCTTGATAATGGTAATCTTATCGTAACAGATAAGATGGTGTGGTGAATATTCAGGCTCTCTCTGTTTAGATTGTAGCCTCCAGAAGATATATTTGGAAGTGAAATTGGTTTGAAGATAATAAGGAATGGCCTTGGGACTTTTTAGCCCTTGAATAAGGAAACTATTTCCTCCCCCCTTTGGTATGTAGGTTGAAAAAAGACGGAAACAAAATCTAGAATAGTTTTTTTCAAAAATATATGGACAAAAATTTGTTGTGTGACTTGAAATAACATAATTAAGAGTCTGCATAGTTTCTATTCCATCCCAAACTTTTCAGTTTGACCAAACAAGAAAAAGTCATTTTCTCTGATGTTTTACTCGCTCCTTTCCCTTCCATTCAACTTCCCCTTGTACCAGATAGCCTAAAAGAAAGACACAAGTCCTTACAGGATGGGAAAGTTTGGTAATGTTGCTGGCATTTCCTGAATCGCCCAAAAGTAACTAAACTGGGCGACATGGGAGTATTTGGAAGCAGCCATATCACTAGACAAGTCACACGAACTCAGGGACTGTAAATGTAATTCACCATCAGAAATTTCCCTTTGATTAGAAATTCAATGTGGGTAAGTTGTTTATGGAACCATGCGACGTCCATCGATATTGCAATTTAAGGTATCTCTACTTAAAGTTTCTACATATGAAAGGTGCTAGAACCAATCACATCAGGGAAGATAAAAAAATTAAATAATATATACATGGACATAAAAAACAATAAGAAAAACTGACCAGCAGGAGTTCCATGACGCTCCCCCTTTGTGTCTTTCTTGTATGCATAAGACACTGTTATCTGACGATTGCAAAGATACTGGCCATTCATTGCCTGTAGAAATGATTTATATTAGTGTTCTCAAGGTCTAATAAAGGAATCATTAGACTAAATTATATGAGACTCTCAATGTTTTTTTCAAGCAATATAAGATAGAGAAGACCAAATTATGCCCTAAATGAGTGCACAAATGAAATTCACATGTTGGAAAGTACAAAACAAAACTCCATAAAGAATATTTCACTGCCAGCAAAACTTGCAAATCATCCATCTTAATACCCCCCCCACTCCCCCCAACACACACACAGACAGAGAAAGTCAAATTTTGTAGCCCATGTCTATGATTTTATAAAGTTTGATTCCACCGAAAACCATCCAATGAAGAAAATATGACAATCACGGTGCTAGATTATCTAAATCAAACTGAGACATTCAAGATGATGACAAAAATAACGTCAGTAAGGGTTTGGAATACTTGATTAGAGAATGCTTCCTAAAAGATTGGCATCAAGAACTCTGAATGCTAATGAACATGTCATGGATTAATGGAAAGCTCAAACTTGTATACTTGTAGTCTTACAACAGAAGTGCACGTGAAAAGGCATTTGACACTTCTCAACTTCCAATAATGTGACAGCGTACACCAATGGAACTATAAGCTAAATTTCCATCGCTAGTGAAAGTGAAGAATACATATTTCACTTATGACATGACAAATTACTGTTCCCATTCAATTAAACAGATTCTAATGGTTTGAAAGTTTGATAATGGAACCAGTGTCCCCTCTGCAGTCAGCACAAGTATAAGAGAACATCAAATGGAGAAAGTTACCTCTATAGCTGCATCAGAAGCCTCGAAAGAATCATAGCTAATAAAGCCAAAACCACGGGAATTCCCGGTCTCTGGATCTCTCATTATCTGTAGGTGTCATAAAAAATCAGAAACCAGCAGGAAAATAAGCATCACCATGAATTCATATGCAATGATCAACAAACAAAAATTATGTCAGATAAATTTAAAAGTAATACAAGTGTTGATGGCTAGTAGCAGTAACATAATGCAGTTATGATATACAGCCACCTGGATACCTCCAAGGCTCCAACTTCTAAGAAATTAACATGACCAAATGAACCTAAACATCCAAATACCCATATTGCTAGGTGAAACAGAGAAACGGATAGAAAACATCAATGAGATTCATCAAAATAGCGAACCCAAGACAATAATAACTCCCCTTCATTATTTTAATGCTAAAAGAAAAACCTAATTGTTCTTACTGCAGAAAGCTATAGAAACTAGTAATCATATACACACTTCAATGCTGCTGGGAAGACGAGACAAATACAATATTAAAGAAATCATTAACCAAGAATACTGTGACAGTGATTCTGCAACAACCTGTCCCACGGCCCATAGAATAATGGGCATTATTTTAATGCTAAAAGAAAAACCTAATTGTTCTTATTGAAGAAAGCTATAGAAACTAGTAATCATATACACACTTCAATGCTGCTGGGAAGACGAGACAAATACAATATTAAAGAAATCATTAACCAAGAATACTGTGACAGTGATTCTGCAACAACCTATCCCACGGCCCATAGAATAATGGGCAAAATGCCCAGGTTAGAGTGGAGAGAGAGAGAGAGAGAGAGAGAGAGAGAGAGAGAGAGAGAGACTGATTAACTAATTGATTTGAAGGGATGTGCATAAATAGATAAAGTATGGAAGAACAATTGTTTTTGTCAATCTTTTTGTGACATGAGCAATAAATTTTCAGTTTAAATTCTAATCTTGCAATTAAAGAGGAAGCACAAAATGTGCTCTCCGATGCATGTATCTGTGTCCCTGTTAATACTTTTGTCCATCTCTTGTACTTTCCTTATTACCCACCAGTGTCAGTCCCGCTTTAAGCTGCAGTAAGGGTGCAGTGCAGTTTGGAGGGGCTTTAGTTCATTAGTCCTAATCTAATGCATTTCGAGTGCTAAGGTGGCTCTTACGTAGAGGGTACGAAGCTCTGATGAGGTTCCTCCATGGCATGGATAAGACGAAGTTGAGGGTTCCGAGGTTAGCGTTCAAAGCAATCTAAAGAAATGACTCAAATTCCGAGCTGCTCTCTCATTCAATAGCTTGCTGTAGAAGGCAATTGGACTATCTTCTTGGCTAAGCACTACTCCAATGCCTACATGACATAAAAGCACTTCTAATACCTTTGAGAAATCGGATAAGGCTGATACAGAGGCTATTGAAGTGGAGAAAACTATTTTATGCTTTCTTTTGGTCCACTAGAACCGAATTTGTATTAGACAATTGGTGATTAAAGCTAGCGGGCTGCTAAATAAAAAAGAACAAAAAACAAACAAAGAAAGAAAGAGAAAAGGAGCTCTGGCACAAACATGTGCAGATATATTAAATAATTCAATAAATTAAAACTAAAAACTTGGAAAAAAATAGCAAATCTAATGGTGCAGAAACGTTTATGAAATTTTTGTAATAAGAATTATGTAGTAATTAAGAACAATATTGGAATAACTTGCTTGAATATTATTGAATAATAATTGATATTATCAAAAAAGTGTACAATACCTCTATAATTATAGGCAAAATTATTTCCTACTTCTACTAATAATAGGAAAATAAAATAAAGAAACTAATAAAATCATAATCTAATTAAAAATCTTATTCTAATCAATAAAGAAAAGAAATCATATTCTAAACAAGAAATAAGAATAAAAAGATAAAACCTAGAAAATGAAACTAGAAAAGATAAATCACAATTATAGTAGAAAACTATTAATCATGATTATGTACAACATCGATCTCTCCCACTTGAAAAAAAATCGTCCTTGAGTTTGGTTGAAGACAAGAAAGTCAATTAATCGGGAGAAAAATAGTCAAAAATTTCTTGGTGTGCTCGATAAATGTCATTATATTCTTCGATCACATTCTTCAAAGTCAGCTTTGTTCCTACCATGCTCATTATATTTTCTTCACAACTATAATTACGTGATATTCCTTCACAAACGAAGCATGATTTAATTTCTCTTTGAGTTCACTATCGGTAGAGGCCACTGGTGCTATTTTCAATTCTTCATACTTCTCGTCTTCTACTATAATGTTTAATAATACTTTCTTCAACACAAAAGAACTGGTACATGAAATCAAATCCTCATCGTCCATGTTTTCCTTATCCTTGCACAATTCTTTGACACTGAAGTTGTAGAAAAGTCGACAAAATTTTTGTTCTCAATATGACAATCTTCGCTTTTTAACTCCTTTGTGATTGAAAAGTTTAATTTCTTCATCTCCTATTGGACACTTCTGATTTTCAACTTCTTGTTCATCTTTGGAGTGCAGCTTGATATTGGGCCCAAGCATTTTTCACCTTCACGTGTACTTTCATTGTCAACTTTCATGTATAGGGGATCAGTAGGTTTCGAGTTTTCAACTTACACATGCTTTTCCTTTTCTGTTGTAGTATCATTGACGGTAAAATCCTGATTATCTTGAATTATATCTTTTTAAACATCACAATTTGCCTTATGAACCTTTTTCTCTTTGTTTACACTAGTACTCACAAATTGCTCATCACATGATACCAAAAAATATTCTTATCATACCACCTAAACACATACCTATTATTTCGACTTATGTAAGTGGCACCTACATCATAATAACATGGTTGTCTCCAAAGTACATGACAATCGTCCACCTTCACGTGTACTTTCATTGTCAACTTTCATGTATAGGGGATCAGTAGGTTTCGAGTTTTCAACTTACACATGCTTTTCCTTTTCTGTTGTAGTATCATTGACGGTAAAATCCTGATTATCTTGAATTATATCTTTTTTAACATCACCATTTGCCTTATGAACCTTTTTCTCTTTGTTTACACTAGTACTCACAAATTGCTCATGATACCAAAAAATATTCTTATCATACCACCTAAACACATACCTATTATTTCGACTTATGTAAGTGGCACCTACATCATAATAACATGGTTGTCTCCAAAGTACATGACAATCGTCCATCTTTGCCACATTGCATATAATCTCATCTTTATAGTATTTTCCAAGAGAGTGAAATTTTGCATACCTCCATATTTTGACTTTCTTGCCCTTATGAAGCTTGATAGCAAGATTAGTATTTTTTAGTTTTAAAATTTAAATCTTTCACCAATACTTTGGACGTCAAGTTCTCACTACTCTTATGATTTATTATCATTTCGCATACTTTGTTGTTGATGGTGCATCGTTTTTAAAAATATTGTTGCACTTCAAATTGGACTCTTTTATATTTTTTCGATAGACTTTCGTAGAATCCTTGATAACTAGTATGTATTCAAACTTAGCTGGAACTCGAGGAAACTCTCTAGTCACTTGCGTTGTGTCTTAATCTTGTTCAACCAACCAACATTCATAGCAGTTAAAATCTACAAATTCTTGTCAACTTGCTTCTCCATGAGCTCGTGATTCCTTTCAAAACTCAACATAGTCAAGATATGTGTGATGTTGCGAATTCATCGATCATGTAGATTCTTTGTTCGAGTTTGTCGAGTCTCTGTTCGTCGTCGACGGTTCAATTGCCACCAAGACCATCATCAGCCCTCAGATTGAGGCGGTTACCTTGCTTTGATACAAAATTTTGGAGCGAAAGCGTTTATGAAATTCTTGTAATAAGAATTACATAGTAATTAAGAACAATATTGGAATAAATTGCTTGAATGTTATTGAATAATAATTGAACTTATCAAAAAAGTATACAATATCTCTATATTTATAGGCAAAATTATTTCTTGCTACTAATAATAGGAAAGTAAAATTTCCCACTACTGATAATAGAAAACTAAAATAAGGAAACTAATGAAATCATAATCTAATTAGAAATTCTATTCTAATCAATGAAGAAAAGAAATCATATTCTAAACAAGAAATAAGAATAAAAAGATAAAACATATTGGAACTAGAAAAGGAAACTAGAAAAGATAAATCACAATTGTAGTAGGAAACTACTAATCATGATTATGCACTACATCATCCAAACACGTGGATGAAAGACAAATAAATTTACACAACTTTGGAAATAGAGAACTATCCACTGAGAAAGAACTAAATTATTCATGTACAAGATACAAACAATTAAAAAATCCATGAATAATTTTTTTTAGCTTTTTCCACCGGTATTTTGTTACGATGCGAAAGATACAGAGTAAGAATGAGAGGAATAAAAGAGACGAGAAAGGCGTGACCTTTGGATTTGAAACAATGACTCCAAAAGCACTGAAAGTGTCATACAGCAGTTTTTCATCAACATCCTGCAAAGAATACACAGAGTTCAGTTGAATTTGCTGGTAAATATATTATCCAAGAGAAGTGTGTGCTACATGTTAATGGTTGTATAGAATATCTGCACCGACTACAGAGTGAAAGGAAAACAAGGAGTACTCAAGTAAATCCAAGAATCCAAAATCTCTTACAGGGTCAAGGTTCCCGATGAACAGGTTGGCTCCCACATCAACACTTTTCTTATCTTGAGATGCCTGAAACAACAAAACAAGATGATCAAACGAAGCCATACATTTTAGTTACAATGCTGCAGTGATTCTTACAATAACAATAAGATAAGCATTAATCGGCTACGCCAAAACATACAAAATGGTGACAAACTCACGTAGAAAGTGGAATTGTAATTCCATACCTTATTCACTCGTATTGCCTTCCCATGTAGTTTAATCATATTTAGAACCTTAATTGCCTGCAGAAACAAGTCGATAATCAAAATCACGGATCTCATAAAGAAGTAACTCAGACAAACAAAATTGTATTCTAAATGAACAGTTATACTCGCATAAGTAACACTTACATAATCAGCATCTTCTTCACTTCTGAACTCCACAAAGCCGTAGCCTTGATGAGCATTTGTGACTCTGTCCTTGGGAACATACACATTGACTGGATTGTCCAAAAATATTCAAGGCCCAATAACATACATAAAGTAAACAAGAAAGATCACAAATTCTATAAATGTGTGATCTATTAAAAAATATAATGATTTATGTAAACAAATATCATTTGGTAAATTATAATGAAAACAGAGAGTCTAATAAAAGACGTCTCAAACCTACCAACAGGGCCTGCTTGCACAAACAGCTCCCACAATAACTCTTCACTTACCTGCAAGTACAGAGAATGAATAAAAACTTAGATTTCTCAATAATTATGAAGACAAATATTGGATTAGGGGCGTAAATGTATTAGCCTAGTGCCCCCCAAAAAAACAAAGTTGTCCTCCCCTGCCTCTGTATGGGAGACAACATACCCAGGCATATTCACTCCCCAAAAACACATGGCAGATTTTCTTTTCTTCCCTCATGTTGGGAATGGAAGTCCAATGGGAAAGGGGAATGGTCTACAACATAATCAGGCTTTAGAAAAACACAAATCAAACATGTTTAAGTGCGCAGGTCTCGATGTGCTGGTTCGCATACTCAGAATAAAAATTCGCAAGCACGTAACAATTACACAGGACTGGGGTCTGGGAACTAGTATCTGTAACACAGATAAGACAAACTGCCATAATAAATATTTCAAATTATAGAGCCACAAGAATGGACTATAACAGTCAACAGAAGCTAAATAGATAGCTAGCCAAGATAAGTATAAGAAGCCTTTAATTAGTGATTCCAAAACACGGTTTGCTAAATTGAAATACTGGAATGGTTACTGCTCGTTTAGCTTTATGAGGAAAATGCCAACATTACATGAAATCTTTTGAAAATTAAATTCAACCAAAGGGGGAGATGAAATTTTGTAAAATAAAATTTATAACATCTCACTTCACCGAAAGCCCAACTCAATTTTTTTCTCAAGTTTACTAAGGCTCCTCATCTGTGATAGCATCTCACTATCAAACATTTCATCACACATAGCAAGGCAAATAAATAGAAGTATTCAGACAAATGGCAAGATAAAACCAAGCAATTCAATCAGTTCGTAGAAATGACAGAAAGTTCCCTCTCATTGTAATCTAAAGGAGGAACAGCAATAGTCCATAAACTTATTCACTAAACACACAAGTCTACATTAACGGAAAGACCTAAAACCCTAACGCAGGAGTATCAGAAAGATGGAGGAAAAAGAGAATAGTACTCTGGTGTCGAGATTGCCAACGTAAACGGTGGCGTCCTGGTTGCGCTCGGCTGAGTGTTGGCCTAGAAGGTTTGCTCCGACACCAGGCGCTATTCGGGTCGTCATAGAGGCCTCCGAAAGGACGCTGTAAATTGGGTTACTGGGGAAACTTCTGCGGACCTTGAAGGGAATACTGGGACTGGAATTTATTTCAGGTTGTGATATTCGTAAAAAAATGTTATTTAGCCCTATTTTACAAAAATTAGTTGGAATAGTAGAATTTCGTTTTTAACTTTGTATGGGTTATAGTTGAATGTACTTTTGAAATATTTTACAGGTGATACGAAAATAATATTGTAAAATGTGAGAATATAAAAAATAATTAATACGAATTAATTTTTTGGAATGAACTTTTGATTCAAATGTGTTGACACCGACCTCCGAGGTGATTAGAGTCGGATGGATCCACGTCATTAGTAGAACATATGTTGAGCTCGATCGTGTGAGGTCAGCTCGAAGGTGGATACCTTCTACGAGAAGCTTGTGTAGTCTTTCAAGGTAAGGAAGAATATAATGATTAAGAATCTCTGACAGGATATATGAGCCATCAATCATAGAATTGCAGCTAGAAAGATCTTACATCAGCGCCCACATAATCCTCCAATCAGAAATGTTAGCATCCCCCCACTAAGTAATGCATTAATTGCTGGGGGCCACTTTCAATTAATGCTCTGAAGTAATCGACAGAATCCAGCTCGACAGCCAATTTATCGCACCAGCCACTGTACTTATTCAGCTCAGAATTCCAGCAAAAACAGGAGGTGCAGCATGCATGCATATTTTCCCTATAAGTAGGGATCCCAAGCCCACAAGGGAGGATATGAAAAAAAGAAACTTGAATACAAGTATATACAAACTCTTAGCATATTCTCATACTTCAAATATCTTCTATTACTAGGAAAAAAGACGGATTGTATCATATTCTTGTAAACCATTGGTTATTTCAATACGGAATCCACGTATCTTTTCTTAAGTTGACTTGAATATCGTTTATACAAATTTTAACGTCAACAGTTTGGCGCTAAAGGAAGGGCCCAAACTTGGGAGAACGGCCCCATCTCTCCATAAAATTTGCGAACTAGTACAATGGACGAATTTTTAACATCTGGAAATCGATCTCATACTCGTCCCGAACAAACCAATAACCCAGCAAACAGTGAGAGACGACGCTGCAATGAAGCTCTTGATCCTCAAATGGTGGCTATGAAGGAAGCCATCGAAAAACTGACAAATGTTGTCAGTCGACTAGAGCAAAAACAAGCTCGAAATCCACTACACGACACTAAGGCGGAATCCCCTCAACAAGAAAGAACTAGGCGACTCCCCACTAAAAGAACTCTCTAGTTCTTAAGTGGAGAATCTTCTAAAGACCGAACTAAAGAGGTCAGAAGCTTTTCTGCAACGACGAAACCAACTGCCAGAAGAACGACAACTGCCAGAAGAACGAATAGTGTATTCAACAGACTGGGTTCTCATCACTCTTAGACACCGCCAAATAAAAATGATGAGCCTCGCATTAACCGCCATACGGAACAAGCTGAACCTGAAATGAGCGCTCTCAGGAAGCGCATAGCTAACTTGGAAGCCAAAAACAAATGAGGCACGGGAGAGTACCTTACAAAGCGTCACTCCCCCTTCACTGAGGATATTCTGGCAGAACCACTGCCTGAAAAAATAAAAATGCTACAGTTGACCGAATATGATTGGGAAGGAGGCCCCTCAGTCACTTGGATAAATACACCTCTTGGATGGAACTACAAGGGGCTGGAGACGCCTTAATGTGCCGTGCTTTTCCCTTAACTTTAGGGGATAAAGCTCAAAGATGGTTTAGAAGGCTGCACCAGAGGTCAATAAAAAGTTGGAACAACATCGCCATAGCATTCTTAGCTCAGTTCATGGGCTCCAAAGCAAGGACCACACCAAAGGAGAGGTTGGTGAGTATAAAACAAGGAAAAATCGAATCACTCAAAAGCTTCTTGAATAGGTTCAACAAATAGTCCATGGAGGTAAAAAAGATCTCTGATGACGTTGCGCTGATGGCAGTTCTTTCAGGATTAAGACCAAAAATAAGGTTCTGGTGGTCTGTCCATGAGGATGGACCTCGAATATACCACGAGTTTTTAGGCCGAGTTGAGAAATATATAAGTGTGGAGGAAGCCACGTCAGACCAAGAGGACGTTAAGCACGTTCCACAGTCCCCACAACGAAACAAAGAAAGCAAACAGATAAAAATTCAGGTCAAGATAAAAGGAGGGACAAAAGGGATCAAGGTCGCTCCAATCCATATCCCGATAAATTTCGCGAATATCATCCTTTGAACGCAACATTGGAAGAGGTTTTCCTATAGATAGGAGAAAGGGAAACCTTTCGCCGACCAGGGAAGTATTGTCTTTACCACGGAATGACAGGATATGATACATATAATTGCCATAATTTAAAAGAAGAGGTGGAGTCCCTCATTCGACGAGATCATTTACAAGAGTTTGTAGCCAAACCTAGAGAAGCAAATTCCACGGAGACTCAACATCCTAACCAACAAAGGATAGTTCCGCAAGGTCAGCCAGGGCCTCAAACTCATGATACCCAACACCGACTTGAGATCAAGACGCTGATAAGTGGAAATCAATGTCTAGAAGGATCGCGAAGAGCTCGTCGCAAAATGGAACGCAATGCTCACATATGGCAGAGTTATAGTGTGACGCCGCCAGAACTGGAGACCTACACCCTCCCATAACTAGATTGGTTTGGATTTTCGGAGGGAAATGTACTAGGGATTCTGCAAGATCAAAGTGATGAGCTAGTCATAGCTATGACTGTTGCGGGAATACAAATACGCCAAACCTTAGTAGATAACAGGAGTTCGGTAAATGTTCTATACTCTAGAACTTTGGAACAAATGGCAATACCTGAACGTTACCTTCGGCCATATTCCAGAAGATTGCAAGGATTCTCAGGAGATCCTATTGAAGCCCGAGGACAAATTGTGCTCAATGTGGAGATAGGCAAACCTCATTGCCAAAGGAGGATTTTGGCGAACTTCATTGTTGTGGATCTACCTTCAAACTATAATGCGATACTAGGGAGACCCATATTGCATGAGCTATAAGTTGCCACCTCAATATACCACTAGCCTTAAGTTCCCAACACCAAGTGGCCTAGGCGTGATACGCGAAAACCAGGAAGATGCTAGAACCTGTAACGTCGACTTACCTAATCCCCAGGTCCGAATGCTGAAAAGCTAACACTCCCATCAAGCAGGGGTCTCAAGGTTCCAAAGACCCATTACAGCCGACCTTATTAAGATCGGCATTACAGAAAAACACCGCAAGAAAGCGAATGACGACCTGCTCCTGTTCGAGGAAAAAGAAGCAGATACCAATCCTTACCCTGGAGTTTTGGTTATCCCTGTGCTTCTATCCAAAGTCAACATTCCCAAAGTCTTAGTACATACATGGAGCTCTCTCAACATACTTTATGCCAACACATTGGAAAAAATTGGAATTCCACTCAGTTTCTTGCAACCATACCCATATATGATCATGGGGCTTGATGGTATACTTTCTGGAGCAAAAGGAGTAATTAAACTCCCTATTGAGTTTGGGGAATCCCCTCGCCGAACTGGGTTAAATGCTGAATTTGTGGTTCTACACTCGAGGTCCCCCTACGATGCTATCATGGGGCAACCACTACTATTTGATCTCAGATCAAAAGTATCAATATACCACTATTCTTATCAAATTTCCCACCCCTCATGGTACGGGAGAGGTCAAAGGAGACAAAGACATTGCTAAAAAATATCAAATGGTTGTCAATTCAAAAGGAGAAAGGGTTTATTACCCTCCGGAGATCTGTATGGCATGCACAAAAGAGCCTTCAACTAGCTCATTGGACCCACGGATAAAAGTGTGAGGAGGAGAACCTGTGGAAGAACTGGACATCATTGAGGTCGGTACTAACGATATCTCAAAAGAACTTAAGATCGGTCATGAACTGCGACCTCTACTAAGAGACCAGATCATCAGTTTCCTTCAAGGAAACCTTGACGTCTTCGCTTGGGAACACTCCGATATGAAGGGAATTAACCCAAAAATCATGTGCCATAAATTAGGAGTTAACCTTTTGATTCGACTAAAACAACAACGGCACCGGCCCTTGAATCCAGAACGGTATGAGGCCCTAAGTAATGAAGGACAAAAACTGCTTCAAAATAGGTTTATTCGAGAAACAAGGTATCCGAAATGGATCGCCAATCCTATCTTAGTCAAGAAAAACAATGGAGTCTGGAGGGTGTGTATTGACTTCACCGACCTGAACAAAGCATACCCTAAAGACAGTTTTCCGCAACCAAGGATAGATCAGATGGTGGATGCCGCTGCTGGCCATGACTTACTCAGTTTCATGGATATATATTCAGGCTACAATCAGATACCAATGTATGAACCTGATCAAGAACACACAGCCTTCATCACCGTCCGAGGTCTTTACTGCTATAAGGTGATGCTATTTGGCCTCAAGAACGCTGGGGAAACATACCAATGCTTGGTTAATACTATGTTTGCCAAACAAATTGGTAAGACTATGGAAGTATATGTGGATGACATGTTGGTGAAGAGCACGGACGCCAGAAACCATCCACAACACCTTGCTGAAAAGTTTGAAATTTTTAGGACATACGGGATGAAGCTGAATCCCCAGAAATGTGCCTTTAGCGTGAGCTCGAAATTTTTTTTATAATATATGGTAAACCGAAGAGGGATCGAAGCTGACCCAGAAAAGATAAGGGCCATTGTTGAAATGCGTTCCGCAACTATGCCTAAGGAAGTTCAAAGCTTAACTGGGCTAGTAGCTGCACTTAGCCACTTCATGTCGAAATCAACAAACAAATGCATACCCTTCTTTGACGTATTAAGAAAGGGAAAGAAATTCAAATGGACACCTGAGTGCCAGTTTGCATTCAACCAGCTCAAGTCCCACCTAGTGCAACCACCGGTGCTATCAAAGCTGAAAATAAAAGAAGTATTGCTGCTCTACTTGGCAGTGTCTAAACATACTGTTAGTGCAGTACTAACTAGGGAGGAGATGTGAGTACAACACTCTGTCTATTACGTTAGCAAAGCTTTACATGAAGCTAAACTCCGCTATTCCCCGTTAGAAAAATTGGCTTATGCGGTTATCACTGCAGCTTGGAAATTAAGGCCCTATTTCTTGGAACTTCCAATCGAGGTCTTAACCAATTATCCACTAAGGCAAGTGCTGTAGAAACTTGATACCTCAGGATGGATGGTGAAGTGGTCAATCGAGCTCGATCAATTCGACATAAGATATATGGCCACGCACCTCCATAAAGGCCCATGCCCGGCTGACTTTATTGTCGAATTCAGCTCGAACCCCAAAGAAGAATTGCATCCTTGTATGCCTTGGAAACTCTTTGTGGATGGATCCTCCACAGATGAACGAGCTGGAGCTAGGATTGTGTTGATCAGTCTAGACCAATAAGTATTTTGCGAAGCGCTATCCTTTGATTTTAACGCATCCAACAATGAGGCCGAATATGAAGCCCTCATTGCTGGTCTATGGATGGCCAAAGAAACGAAAATTGATCACCTAATTGCGTACAGTAACTCCCACCTGGTAGTAAATCAGGTCAACGATGTTTACCAAGCAAAAGAAGAGAGAATGAAAGATTACCTTCAGCTCATCAAAAAGAAACTAAAGAATTTTGAGAACGTCCAGATCGAACGAGTCCCACAAACTCAAAACGGACATGCTGATGCTCTAGCTCGGTGGCAACCAACGAAAGGATTGAGAGGTTCGATATTATCCTAATATGAAGGATTTGTTGCTCCGCTATTAAAGAATCTGAGGCTATCCACATGACTACCAACCACAGACCAACTGGATGGATGAGATCATCATGTACTTACAACAGGCGCATGCCCCGAAGACCTCAGCATGGCAAGAAAGTTATGAATAAGGGCGGTGAGGTACAGGCTGATTAATGATGTCCTATATAAACGAGGGTATTCTGTGCCCCTACTTAGATGCCTGAACGAAGAAGAAGCACTCAATGCAATGGAAGAAGTACACGGAGGAATATGTGGAAACCATGCTGGAGGACAGTCATTAGTTCACAAAATTATGCGCTAAGGGTATTTTTGGCCAACCATGAAAAAGGATACACTGGAGTTTACCAGGAAATGTGACAAATGCCAGCTATTTGCTCCCAACATCAAACTCCCACCTGGGGAACTGAATTATGTGATGGCGCCATGGCCTTTTGCTAAATGGGGCTCAATTTAATCGGTCATATGTCAACCCGAAGGGGGGCACCAAATTTGCAATCGAGGCAGTCGATGACTTCACCAAATGGGCTGAAGCTGAACCATTAGCCAAAATAATTGAGCACAAAACCACATAATTCATATGGAAGTCAATCGTGTGCAGGTTCGGAATATCCCATTCCATTGTATCGGATAATGGGAAGCAATTCGACAATGCCCGCTTTACAAATTTTTGTAAAGAACTTGGAATACAAAATCATTTCTCCACGCCAAACCACCCTCAGGCTAACAGTCAAGTTGAAGCTATCAATAAGATCATCAAGCATATGCTGAAAGCAAAGCTTAATAATCTCAAGGGATGATGGGCAGATGAACTCCCCGGTGTTCTATGGTCTTACAGCACAACATCCAAAAATAGTATTGAAGAAACTCCGTTTTCCATAGCCTTTGGGATAGAAGCTGCCATCCCACTTGAAGTCGAAATCCCTTCAATTCGGACTTCGGCATATAGGGAAGATAAGAATGAACTAGTGCTAGGAGGTGAACTGGGTTTGATAGAAGAAAAAAGGGACATGGCATAAATCAGAAATGTGGTATACAAATAACGCAATACAAGGTACTACAATAAAAAAATAAAAAAACGAGAATTCGAAGTTGGCGACCTTGTATTGAGAAATATCTTTTTGGCTACAAGAGAGCTCAACTCTGGATCCCTAGAACCCAATTGGAAAGGTCCTTACAAAGTAACTAAAGTATTACTCAGAGGAGCCTATGAGTTGGAAAATATGAAGGGACGACCCCTACTACATCCTCGGAATGAGAAACATCTCAAAAAATATAACCAGTAAAGATGTAGTTGTATTACGTATTGCACGATCACCCATAAATAAAAGTATGTTTTGTGTATGAGTGGAGTGACAAATATCATAGCCCTACTCATGAGTAGGCCTAACTGAGGTTGCATGTGTTGCAACACTTAGTGAAAATTCCTATAAAGGAACATCAAATCCATACTCATGAGCAGGCCGAACAGAAGTTACATGTGCTGCAACACTTAGTGAAAATTCCTATAAAAGAACATCAAAACCCTACTCATGAGTAGGCCAAACTGAGATTGCAAGTGCTGCAACACTTAGTGAAAATTCCAATAAAGGAATATCAAAGCCCTACTCATGAGTAGGCCGAACTGGGGTTGCATGTGCTTCAACACTTAGTGAAAATTCCTATAAAAGGATATCAAACTGAAGTTGAAAATATTAAATACTCAGTAAAGTTTCTTATGAAAAGTGGAGATCTTTTGAAACTTGCTTATAAGTTAAAAACCAATTCAAGGTCGAATTTGTCACTACGCTTAGTACACGGTCTTAAAAATGCATTATTAGTAAATAAAAAGTCGTATGCATTATAAAACACTTAGTGCAGAAAAGTATATGAAATTGTCAAAATAGAAGTAAAATACTTGATGAGACAAAATTATAATTTCATTCAAACAAAGAACAAAAGTTACAAATAGTACCCAAAAGATCCTAAAAAGTTTGGGAACTAAAAATTGAAATACATCACAAAACTACTGAACCAGAAGATCTTGGGGAGGCACTGCAGTTGATGATGACAGTTGCTCCAGCTCCTTTTGTTGCTCCTTGTATGCCTCTTCCAAGAACTCAGTGTTCCAATCTGGCCTCTCTTTATTAACATACTAAATGATTTTTCCTAAGGACACTATATAAGCGTCTTGAGCTAGAACATCAAAAGTTGGAAAAACCCTCCATTCCTCCACGCCTTAGGAGCTTTCAGTTCGGCCTCCTTCACCCTCTTCACTGTCGTAGTTGCCCTAGCTGTGGCGATATCTGCCCCATCTTTTTTAGTTTCAACTTGGGCACTCGTCTTTTCTCCCCAAGACATGTTGGCCTGGACCTCGTCCATCAACTTCAGCTCTTTAGTCAAACTGGCGTTGAGTTCTTCCCCCATTTTATTTAGTCCATCAACTTCAGCTCTTTAGTCAAACTGGCGTTGAGTTCTTCCCCCATTTTATTTAGGCGATCCTCGTAATTTTTCTCCTTTTCAGCAAAGGACGCCCTCTCCACCTCCACCTTTCAAAAAGGGCATTCGCCTTATCCCTGACTTCCAGCATCTTCCTAAGTTCGACATTAGTCTAAAAACAAGAACAAATAAAATAGCCTCAAAAGTGACAAAAGATAAGAATGATTTAGGACGCAATGTTAAAAACTTAAAAGTTTACCTTTTCAACCACGGACATTATGTGGAAGATTACCCAGTGGTTGTAGAGCTGAGCTGAAAGGATGTTTTCTCCAATGAGCATCTCCGCCATAAATTGCTGCTCCCTATCATTCTAGCTCCTGGTCATGAGGACGGGTGATTTCCTCAAAGGAGTGGGCAGTGCAGCTATTGACTCCCGAGCTGGGAGATAGTCCAAAATGACTTCAGGTTGGCACCCAAGTAATACCTCAATGCTTGGCCTCTGCAGATCAGGGCACTTATCTTGCGATTTTGAAGATGAGGCGGAGGTAGGAATCGCCAATGGAACAAGCTGAGGAGAATTGGGAGGCGCTGCTGGAGTAGGTGTAGAGGATGATTCTTCAGTACGACGACTCTTCATCAGAGGTTGATCGTCCTCGACCTCGGCCTCGGTCTCTGACTCCTTAGGGACCTCCGCAGGCACCTTTTTTTCCTTCTTTGCTGCAGCCGCCTTTGCCACTCTGAAGTTCAACATGTCTGGATTTTGACCTAAGGAAAGAGATGATAAAATGTCAGCCACAAAAGAAGTGAAAATGAAAAAGGCGAAAAAAGTTACTTACGAGAGGCTGTGGAAGCAAAAGTCGTAGGTTGGCTCGATGATGAGGTCGACGGTACTGTCTAAAGTAATCCCGCCTGGAATAAACTTGTGTCGAAAATCACGAACTTACAGGACCTCTGCCTATTTGGAAAAACTCGGATAGAGTCTGCTTGTCTTTGAAGGACTGAGCTCAGGTGACAAGGTCGGTAAACTGCATAAGAAGAGAAATCAAGGGTTAGAAAGACAACTCAAATATATACGTGCCGAAGTAAAAGTAGAGCAGCTACAACTTAAAGAAAGAATGATAGAGAGTTGGGACTACATCCTCTCTACCCACCTCAGATGGATGGAACTGCCACTCCCCAAGGACAAAGATTTAATTGATGAAGGAGTGTCTAAAACTAATGGGCCCCCAGTCTTAGGCCTAACACTAGTATACCACCAACCCGTGTTTTTCTCATCTTCCTTAAAAGTGAAAAAGGTGTTGAACTGGGACACGTTGAGTTCGGGATGGCCTAGTTGCCCCCACAAAATTAAGGTCGCGATAAGAGTTCTCCAACCATTAGGGCACAACTGGGCGGGGCCTATTCCCCAGAAAGAAAATAATTGTCCAATAATTTTCGGGAAAGGTAACCTCAGCCCAGCATAAAGGATTATTGTGTTACGTGCTACACACCCCAATGGAAAATTACTAGCTCGGTCAGAGGAGGATGGTATTGCTAACTCTACGAAACTGGGAATGCCATACTTGGCCCTAATACTAGCCAACATACCCTCCGTAACCGCCGACCTAAAAGAATCAGCACCCCACTCCTGACTATTGCTCTCGCTAGCTACCCTTGACCTATCCTCCCTTATCTTTCTCCATTACTCCATGCTCCTAGGGGAATTAGATAGTGGTGGAAAGAAGGAAGATATGGGGACATGAGTTAATACTCCCTGGCTGTCCGAATTGGCAGAAGAGATATTGGCAGAGGAAGAAGAAGAATTTTCTTGATTATTATCCCAGGATTGTACCTGGGATTCGTCCAAACTCATATTAAAAACTCCAAAAAATGTTTATAAAACACAGAAATAATGAGGTATTCTCGATAAAAAGGAATACCTGAATAAAGACAATCTCAAAAAAGAAGGCGAAATGAAGAATTTCTAGAGAGCAAAATTTAGAATTCAAGAATGCAAAAGGTGGAAAAGTAAAAGAGAATGAAGCTATTTAAAGGGGCAGAATACCAAGGATCCCAATCCAAAACCGTCCGAATAAAAGCAATAAATGAATAGGCAGCTGTGATTAAAAGTTTCAGGGGAAAGAAACCCAGCTATAGCGACCGAGAACTTTTAAATGATATAAAATTATTTCTCGAAAAACGTGTCGCTAAACCTTAACCCTAATTTTAAAGAAATAGCGTGTTCGTCTAGCCGTTATAAATGAATTTAAATTATTTCGAATCAAATCCAATATCGAGTAATCATTTTAATTTCAATTCGAATTTATTTTATTTGGATCCAATTTTGATAAATTTCAAGTCCAATATTTAGAGTTCAATTATATAAGTCCAATTATATAATTCCAAAAAACGAAATCATTTCAGTCCAATCCACCTAAGCCCATTAGGAAAATCCTTGTTACCCAAATTCTTGGCCCAATTACCCACCTAGGGATTTGTGTCCTAATTCCCACTATTCATATACACTCTTTTCCCCCATTTCACACATCACGCAGCCAAATTCATTTTGGTAAGAATTCCTCTCTTCTTCCTCAATTTGGAAGTTCACAATTTATGATAGAAAGTTCAATCCCTAACATCAACAAATTTGAGATTCATGTGTGATGCTAGAAAATCAATTTCTAGCATCAACAGCCAATCTCAATCCATTCCAGCAGAACACCCAAACCCAAGCTGCAGCCTCCAACTCCATCAACCTCACTGGAAAACGCCAACACCACCATCTCCAATCTCCAAACCAGTTACTGCCCAACCAACACTAAGCTGCAACCTCAAGAACACCAAACTAGTACCCTGCCACCAGACCACCAGACCACCAAGCTCACACCACCAACACGCCACTGCCAAGACACTATCCACACTGCAGCCAACCAAACCCAGAACCACCATTTCGAAGCTCCAGCAGAAACCCAAGCTGCAACCATCTGAACATACCCAACACCATAGCCAATAGCTCAAAACCGAAACCACCATTTCAACCCCAAAAACCAACTTCACCAACCCGACTGCAAACCCAGGCTTGCACCATCACTGCCCAAACCGTGACCTCTACTAACCACCAAGTCCACTGCCAATCCTTACCAACACCGCACAAAAATCGAAACCTCCAAACACCAAGCTCACTACCCAAGTCCACTACCAACGCCTAAACAACTCCACCAACCTCAACACTTATCTCAAAACCGAGACCAACACCACCCAAAATCAACACCAAAATCAACCCCCAAAAGCCCCAAAAATCAAGATAACACAAGCCCATGAACTTACCTTACTCCTCGAAACTGAATCACCAAGGAAATCGAAGGAATGTTCGAGCCCATCCTCGATTTCGACCGTTTTTCACGCGAAATAAACCCCCCACCTACCTGCCTGTTACCGGCGCCACCACCGTGGTGGCGCTGCCACCGACCGTCGATCGGTGGTGGTGGAATCGGAGGAAGGGGCTTCGCCCCCTTCCTCGTCGCTTGCTCTCTCTCTCTGTAATGAGAGAGAGAGAGAGAAAGGAAATTGTTTTATTTGATTTTTGATTTCTAAAGATTATGTTTTAGCCCCCAAGTTTTTAATTGTTTTATTTCAGTCCTAAATTCTTTATTTACAGTTTTAAGAAATTTCAATTTAGCCCCTAGTTTCTGTAAAAGTTTATTCAAGTCCTTAATATTTATTTTCAGTTTTAAACATATTTTCAATTAAGTCCTTAAATTCTAAAAATGTTTAATTTCAGCCCTTTAGTTTTAATTTCAGTTTTAATATATTTACAGTTTAGTCCCTAACTTTTAAAAGTTACTATTTCAGCCCTAAACTCTTATTTTCAGCTTTATTAAATTTACAATTTAGTCCATAACTTATAGAAGTTCAATTTCAGCCCTTAAACTTTTAATTCCAGTTTCAATAGTTTCCAATTAAGTCCCTAGAATTCCTATTTTTCACATTTAGCCCCAATACTTTGAAAATAGTATTTTCAACCCTTAGATTTGTCAAATTCAATTTCAATAACTTCCAATTTAATCCCTAAAATTTATTTTATCACTTTAAATCCTTAAATATTCGAAATACTAATTCAAACTTATTTTCTATTTTGGCTAGAGGATACGTGCGAACAATTAGGAGATTGAGATTTCATCCCACTCCACTTTTCACGCAAATCGAGACATTTGACGTAGACTCGCCACCATTAATTAGTTTAAATTATAATTGCATGTCTTATGTAAATTTACGTATATTATATGCTTAATTGTATGAGAAGGGAATATGTCATATGAGATATATGATATTGTTATGCTTGCCATAACTTATATGCTTAATTGCATGAGAAAGAAGATAATCTCTTATGAGATAAGATGAGAATGTTATGCATAACTTATGTGCTTAAATGCACGAGACGAGACTACCCTCAGCCTATGTTTTTAAAGAGCCTATGATTTTCTAGAAAATGAACAAAAGATGATGATGATATCACGTTGTATATTGCATAAGTATGTGTTCAATTATTTTGTAAATTAATTATCGGCGATGAGTCTATTGAGTATTTCTTTGAAATACTCACCCCGTTATTTTAACAATATTTGCAGACTTCGGAGGCGATCGTGATTGATGGGCAGTGTGGCAACAATTTAATGAATTCAGTTATTTATATTTGAAAATTTCGTATTTGAACGCTATTAATGTACTTTGTTATTTCAGTATTTCAAAAAACTCGAGATTTGAATTTAATCAATTTTCTTAAGTTATTAAAATGAGTTTTGTTTGTCGACAAGATTTTTACCGTTATAAATGCGAAGTTTAAAATTTAGTTATTTTTCGCAAACTTTTTAGTTAAATCAGTTATAGAAGACGATGACGTGGCAATCCGAGTTAACGGAACTCAGGACACTACACCAGCTGCCCCACAGCTGGCATGTAAGTAACCCTGTGACATGAGTCATCTTCATTTATTGAAGTAATTATTGCAGAAATCGAAAATTGTGCCAAATGCCAATCAAATCCTAAAGTTCAGTCCCTCATATAGGTCGGCACTGACCGGAGGGGTAACTGTTGACACCGACTTCCGAGGTGATTAAGGTCGGATGGATCCACGTCATTAGTAGAACATATGTTGAGCTCGATCGTGTGAGGTCAGCTCGGAGGTGGATACCTTCTGCGAGAAGCTTGTGTAGTCTTTCAAGACAAGGAATAATGTAATGATTAAAAATCTCTGACAGGATATATGTGCCACCAATCATAGAATTGCAGCTAGAAAGATCTTACATCAGCGTCCACATAATCCTCCAATCAGAAGTGTTAGCAACCCCCACTAAGTAATGCATTAATTACTGAGGCCACTTTCAATTAATGCTCTGAAGTAACTCGGCAGCCAATCTTATCGCACCAGCCACTGTACTTATTCAGCTCGGAATTCCAGCAAAAAACAGGAGGTGCAGCATGCATGCATATTTTCCCTATAAAATAGGGTTCCCAAGGCCACAAAGGAGGATATGAAAAAAAGAAACGTGAATACAAGTATATACAAACTCTTAGCATATTCTCATATTTCAAATATCTCCTATTACTATAAAAAAGACGGATTGTATCATATTCTTGCAAACCATTGGTTATTTCAATAAGGAATTCACGTATCTTTTCTTAAGTTAGCTTGAATATCGTTTATACAAATTTCAACGTCAACAAAATGAAATAAAAATCAGTTCGTGAAAATAATTTAAATAGTTGAGAAAGACAATTAGAATAGTCCATGCATTTAGAACATTTAACAAATATCATCATTTCTTTACATTCGCTTAATATACATTGCATATATCGAGTGAAATTATTTATTATAGATATGTATTATGTCCCACATTTACATTCTATGTATCTTAACATTCATTGAATAAAACAATTTGAAGAAAACTCTAAAAATATTCATCTTTTGTTCAAAAAAAAATTATAATGAAATTAATTTACTATTCAATCGAGTTGAATGAATGTTTCAAATGTACATTGATCATAACTAAATTATTGACAAAATAATTCACGACAATATAGTTCAGATGATTAAATAAATCAAATATATATTAAAAACGAAAAGGTAATAAATCTATCAAATATGATTAAATAAATTAAATATATATTGAAAAATGAAAAGTCAGTGTTTTAAAAAAATGCGCAGCCTAGGTGCGAAGTGGGCACAAAATGCCTCGCATTGCGCTTTTTATTTATTTATTTATTTTGCGTCGGCACGCTAGCGCGCTCTTTTTTATGCTTTTTTACTCTTTTTTCTTTAGTTATTAAATAATTTTTCCCTTGATTCAAAAATTTAAAATAATATTAAAATAAGAAAATATTTTTTTAAGCTTAAGTCTCGTCTAGATCGAAACTTAGCCTTCACGTTTTGTCACTCTTTACGTTTCTTATAACGACGTAAAAAGTTAGGTAATGGATGTTGACGTAAAACAATTGACTAGAACGATTTTGTCAACTTGAGTGATGATTTGTAAGCGGTAAATCATGCAAAAAGAGGTAAATTATGTTAAAAACAAGCAGATTATGCTGAAATTGTAAAATGGTGCTAAAATAATAAAAATAGGATGTTTGCATTAAGTACAGAGAATTTGAAGTGTGTGTCATACAACAGTTGAGTTCGGTCCAAGAGGACCATTACAATTCATTCTGTAGGAGAAAATAGGTAAGTTGACATGCTTTACATCAAATTAGCTACACTGTTTATCTCAATGTGTGTGTCGTCGACTTGATCTTGATTGGATGTTGAGGTCGAGTTCCATATGTCATGACGAGACTGCGGTAAAAGGTAATCATTACATGCCGCGATTGGTCACGATTTTGGTACATAATCATGATTGCCACTTATCTTGAAAGAAATGGCTAGGAAAAAAGGCGGTGATGTCATCCTTGGAGTAAGGGAAATCAGAGAGTGACGATGATGTTCCCTGTATAATGATGGTAGATTTTGAGCTTAGATGGTGTGACGAGCTGAACTGGGAACTCCGCCCTGAAACGTTGAGCTTGGCCAAGAATTTAGACTCAAATTAGGAGATGTGTTTTAGGATATAAATCAATTTTAATTATTTTAATAAATTCTTAATTTGACAGAGGTCAACAATCAATGTGTCAAATGTAAATTCATCATAACTAAATAGTTGATAAAATAATTAATGGTGATATTGTTCAAATGGTTTAAATGATTAATAAATTTAATACATATTGAAAAGCGAAAAATATGGTATTATTGAAATAATTAAATACATATTGAAAAACAAAAAAGTAATGTATTATTGAAATAATTAAAGTGTAGTAATGATAGGGTCGTCCAAAAATTAATTCTCACTTAATGTGATATTTATATATTATAGATTTACTTTTTAACTACATATTTTATGAGACTATTAACTTATGGAAAAGATTTGTTTACAAGGATTTAGACCATGTTTAATTAGATAAAAATTATTTTTTAGTAGATCTTGATAAAAGTTAATATAGCGTGATTTAAAAGCTACAGATCACATAAAATGTGCCGCTTAAACGTTTGTGGTTTCATAAAATCCGTTATTAAAATCAATTGTTAATTTTAGTCCAATTTCGTAGTTAACCAAACAGGAGCTTAACGTCTCCAATACTACCATGAACTGGTGAAAAAATAGATTATGTTTAAAAATAATTCTCGCCAATACTGTAATAGGGACTACTTCATGTTACAAAACAATTTAGGATTGTGCAACATGTACATAACTATCTACATAATTGGTACAATAAGCATTTTTCAATACTTTATATGAAAAATGAAATGTTTTTTGTACATAATATTTTACATAATGATGATGTGTCAAAACATGAATGAATGAGTTATTTGAATGATGAGATTTTGATCAATTAAATCTCGCAATATAATCCGTTGATAAATCATTATATAAATTATTATGTACATGTAGGACAAATGACGTTATATTAGGCGACGAAGGAAGCCACTCAATTTTGAAAAAGGGTAATGTGGTTTATACATCATTATGTAGATAATTGTGTACAACGGACGACATGGAAGATAGAGAGAAAAAAAGGACCAAAAAAAAAAAAAAAACTCATTTATTATAATATTTTTTTTCTTCCATGTCATCTATTTGTATCCAAACCTATTATTTCAAGTTTTGAACAATACTTACTTCCGCTAAAATTTATTACCTTCACGAAGTTTTACGAGAATTTCATAAATACATTTCCATTTTAAAAAATTACACGACATTTCCTTATCTCGGGTTTTGGATGCTACTCACCTCTCATGGCTAGTTTTGTTTTCACATATTATTATAAATAGCGACTACGTTATATGTACACAACAACTTACATAATCATTTAACAATAGATAATGTAGCAATATATAATTGGATTAAGATCTCTTCAATCAAATAACTTCCCCCACTTACATTTTAACAACTTATATTATATAAAATATTATATAAGAACATGTTTGGCTAGGCTTAAAATCCAATTAAAATTGAAAATATAACCGTTATTGGGTTTCACTCGTCTAATAAAAGTCAACAATAACGGCTAGTTTTTCAATTTTAATCCGATTTTAATCTCTACCGAACACGCCCTAAATAATTAAGTTCAAAAAGTATTTGTTAAGGGATATAATCCCACATCGAATAAAGATGTTGATACAGACCAATTAATAAAGATCTTGAGCTACTCCTCTTAATAAGGTTGACCTTTTAAGATGGACCCTCAAATCTTAATAGGGAAAAATTCACTTTCCCTACTTTATCTTTACCCTATTTCAAAAATAACAAAACAACTTTTACATTTCAAAAATCAGATTTTTTGACCTATATATACACATATTTATAAATATTTATTTATTTATTTAAATATATAAAAAGATATAAATAAATAAATAAATAAATAAATATATATATATATATATATATATATATATATATATATATATATATATATATATAAAATTAACCCACCCCCACCCCCACCACCACCACCCCACGCCGGCGACTGCTCCGGCGACTACTCCGGCGACGTCTCCGATTCCGACGACTTCTCCGGCGACCACTCCGATTCCGGCGACTATTCCGATGACATGAATTTTTTGTAGTCACAGCTCAAGTCACAGCCTCGGTCACAGGTCACAGCCAAGGTCACAGGTCACACACACCTGATTTTTTGTTTATAATAATTGATAACACAATAAGGCTCACGTCTCACATTTTTATTAATAGTCACAGATTATTTTCAAATGGTCACAGCACAAGTCACAGAATATATTGCACCCGGCTCACGATTTTGTTCATAGTCCTATTTTATTTTCAAATGACTCAGATTCTGGTTGATAGTCACAAGTTTATTTCAAATGGCCACAGCACAGGTCACAGAATATTTTTTGGGCATTGCTCAGGTTTTTATTGATAGTCACAGCATCGGTCACAATCTATGACTCAGGTCACAAAGATTGGTCACAAGACCACCACAGCAAAAACGGCAACAAAACATGTCGACCAATCACCACAAAACCCACTGCACAACGCCGCAAGCCACCATAGAAACATCCACACAAAACCACCGCTACCGCACGCACAACCACCAACCACATTGCACAACCACCACAAAAACACACTGCACAACACCGCAAACCACGATATAAACATCCACCCAAAATATCCCCAAATTACACCACAACCACAACATCCACTAAAAAATACCCAAATCCACCACAAACAGCAAAAAATCCCCAAATTTAATGGAGAAGTATACAAAACCCTCTGCTTATCCCTAAAGGCCATGGCAATCGCATATTCAGCCACTGCAGTTTTGCCAGCTGAAGTGTGTGCCGAAACCAAAACCGACTCGTTTCTTTCCAAACATGCTACAGAAACTTCTTGAAATGGATCGAGCTTGAATGGGTAGGTTTTTGCCCTTTCCCCATTAAAGATGGGATCTGAGAGTGTCCCATGAACTGATTCATCCTTATTTGTAGAATACCTACTCAGAATTTCAGATTTGGGGTTAACTGTTAAGGGCTTCACCTATGCTGCTGAGTGCCGATTGTCGAAGAATCGTCGGTTCCCAGCGGTCGCAGACTCCCCGTCTAGGGCACGAACTGTCGAACAGGGACGGAGGCTTAAGCGAGCAGCAGTAGCAACTGGTTCAGCCGTTCTTCTTGAAGGAGTGGGTAATCAGTTCCCAGCGGTCGCAGACTCCCCGTCTAGGGCACGAACCGTCGAACAGGGACGGAGGCTTAAGCGAGCAGCAGTAGCAACTGGTTCAGCCGTTCTTCTTGAAGGAGTGGGTAATGGGTATTTCAAACGTGAGGAAGAGAGGAGCATCCGGGCGGCAAGTGGACAGAGAGAAACGGTCGGCGACGGGCGGCAGTGGACAGAGAGAGAAGAAGAGAGTGAATTTTTGAAATTAATTAGGGATTGAAGTATGAATTAATTTTTGAAATATTATTAATATTAATTAAATATAAAAAATCTGTATGTGTATAAAAAATATCTGATTTTTGAAACTTAAACTTTCAAATCTGATTTTAGAAATTGGATCTCCAAAAGTAGGGCTCCATGTAATTTCCACATCTTAATATGGTATCAGAGCCCATTATGCTCCAACGAGCGATTCGATCCCGGTAAGACTTCAAAAAGTGAGCACGTGGATTTCAAGATTGGTCTGCTCAAATGAGCCACTATCTTGAGGGGGCGTGTTAAGGGATATAATCCCACATCGAATAAAGATATTGACACAGACCAATTAATAAAGATTTTGGACTACTCCTCTTAATAAGATTGACCTTTTAAGATGGACCCTCAAATCTTAATAGTATTTTCCTATAAATTGTAGTCATAACGCTTAAAATACTTTTAGTTCGACAACAAAGTTTTAGTGGTATCTCAAGGTTTTAATATTTTTGAAAAATGATAATGGTTAAAATAATTCTCCATCTATCTCATAAAGATGGAATTGTTTTCATTTTTAGTACGATCATTTTTCTTATGGATAGTATAATTTATTTATTTTTATTTTTTTTATATGTCCATATTTAATATGCATTGGTATCATCAAATATGAACTCTTATTTAAATCATTAGCAATATAAGGGTATATTAAGTAAAATTAATAATTTCAGCTATACTAAATTATATTTTTTTAATCTGTGTGAAAATATTTTTGTCGGATGGAGGAAGTAATGAAAATGTTTAAATTACAGAGACATTCCTAAAGTTTATGACAAATTTCAAATACAACTTCTCAATTTTCAATAAATTGCACAAATATCCCTTATAATCAATTACTTGTAGGTTTAGAATTGGGTTTGGAAACGAAATTCGCGGAAATCAATTTCATTTCAAATGGAGTTATTTCTAATTCGAATCCTATGCTTCCAGCTTTGAATCCTTAAGTTAGCAGATATTCTGGTGGTTGTTTGATGTGATTTGTTTGCTATAATGGTGTTTGATGTGATTTGATGCGGATCCATCATTTTTCTAGTGTTTGATCCCTATTATTTTTAGAAATATATTTTTCTATCTTTTTTTTTTCAATTACATATTTTTCAATAAAATAATAAATTCAATTTGTTTTTTTTTTATTTTTTAACCACACATTCTCCATTATTTTACTATTCCGAAATACATTCTTTAATAAAAATGTGGCTTAAACACACTCTAAAATAAGGGCCTTCTTGAGAGTTCTATTTTCACAGATTTTGATCGATTTTGGATGACACAGTTTATAATGTGTTAAAAGAGCCAGTACTTGTAAGATTTTTTGGGGCACCGATTTTGAATAGTTTAAAAATCATCCAGAAATTGTGTATTGTAATTTTGACAAATTATCTTAACCCATAAAATCGACAGTTTTTTATCATTTCTCAAATTTTCTTCTAATTTTACCCCTTATAACATAATTATTTCTAACAAGCATATATTGTTTAATACTAACTTATAAAAAAATACTAACTAAAAAATTTATTTACAAGCAAAAAAAATATATTATAATAAAAAATTTACTTACAAGTAAAATATGACTCATAAGATAAAATAAAATAAAAATTGCGTAAATTTTTTACTAATAAGACAAAAAATCACTTATAAAATATAAAAAGTTACTTATAAGTAAAAAATTATTTTTGTGTAAAAATTATTTAAAAATAAAAAATTAATTTATAAATTTTATACATAACTAAGAAATACTAATATAATATTTTAAATAAATATTTAACTTTATTTAACTTTTTAAGTTAAATATTAACTTATACGTAAAAAAAAAATACATATAAGTAAAATATAGAGTGTGTTTGAGACACATTCTTTTGAAAAAATGTATTATTAAATAGTAGATTGATGAAAAATGTGTAGTTAAAAATAAAGGAAAAGTTATTGATGTGATGAAAAATATTATTTTATTGAAAAATGTGTGGTTGAAAATGAGTAGAAGAATGATAATGAAAAAAATAATGTGTACCAAACAGGGTATATTAACTTATTAAGGCACCGTTTGGTAACCATTCTTTTTTTCATTCTCATTCTTCTACTAATTTTCAACCACACATTCATCAATAAAATAATATTTTCTATCACATCAATAACTTTTCCTTCATTTTCAACCACAAAAAAGGTGTGATTTGACACAAAGAATACATTTTTTTCTAGAATAATGGTTACCAAACGGTGCCTAAGTAAAAATTTTCATAGAAGAAACCAGAAACTCAAAATTTCATTAGGGACATATATGTAACTTTACTTTTTATAAAAACTTTCAGAATCGGTAAATAATAAACTCCCAAACATGGGTTAGGCTATTTTAAAAACCGTTAAAACCACTTATAATCGATCCGTTCATAAACGTTCAAAAAGGGTACTTTAAAAAACGATCATAACCGCTACGCGCGGAACTCCCAAGCAGGCCCTGAAGAATTGAATCTTGTTATTTTCTTCATTATGATCTGACACTTTAAGTTAAGAGGCGTTTAATCTTTAATTATGTATTGTAATTTTTAATTCTCATCATTATCTTTTAATTTCCGAAATTATCTAGACTTTAGTCATTATCATTACCTTGCTTTAAATAAGGGATGTTGTGATCGGCTGTTTTGAATAGGTATTATGGAGTTTGAAGGTTTTCAATAATCTCAAATTCACGAGATTTGATAGTTGAACTCAACGAGTTCAAATTCTCTGTATTAATATACGAATTAAAGAGTTTTTGACATATAATTTTTTGGTATTCTTACGAACTAACAAAAGATGGAAGGTGATAGTGTTGCACTATTCATTTAAGCCCCAATTCGACCCGTTTAAAATTATAATTCATTTTTCTTTCTTTTCTTATAAATCATAAATTCTCCAATAAAATAATATTATACGTAAATTCAAAAAAATTTCTTCCTTTTTAACTACACATTCTTAAAAATATATATATATATCATTCCAAAAATTATAATCCTAATTAATGGGGTCAAATGAGGGCTAAAATCAACAAAACTTCGTTATCGTGTTTGTTTATTATTTTTATGATTTCACCTACAATAAATAGTATTAGAACCCAACTACTAAGTATGGCAACATGACGGATATGAGACGGGTCGGTCATTCTCACTCTCATCCTGTCTATTATTTATTTTTTTGCTTTTATTTTTTTATGTCTTTAGTTAATAAATATTTTTTTTTCCAATTTGTTAAAAACAACTTATGTTCTCTTTAAAAATGATGATAAATCTTTTATTTTTATTTGATAAAAATCTTAAATTTGAAATTAACTTTTAGTGGGGCGGATAGTGAAGTTGAAATTATGTTTCCTGTACCCTCCCACTTTAGGAAAATGATCCCCGGCCCGGCCCGGCCCGGCCCAACCTCGTTTAACCCGTTAAGAGAGTAATCATGTCCCTTTCAAGGCGGGGCTCTGCTGGTATCATGTTGAACAAGTTTTTTTTTTTTTTGTCATCCTTACTACTTCATGAAATTCATGAAACTTGATGGTACGAATGTTGTATGACGATACCCTTTTTGCTCCATCCAATTTAGAGAAGTGGATGGACGTTGATTCAAGTGAGAATTACAATGATCCCTCAATACTTGACAAAGAGATAGAAGAATTTGCGAATTTAGATGATGACAATTACGATGGTCCTTCACTTTTCGATGAAGATACCGGAACTGATATCCTCAAGGAGTGGCTCGGGGAATTTGTCACGATGAAATTTAAGGAAAATTTTACAAATATTTTGCTGGAATATGGTAAGAAAGGAAAAGATAAAATCAAACTTAATGAACTTCATCACAATTCTGGTGTGCTTTTTTTGCATTGGGCATGTTTTGAGATTGAACCTCGCAATGAACAATTGTACCTTAATATTTCTTTCAAATTGTTAGGTGGAGAATTATTGAGCAACAAAACAGAAGTCAATCTATTATGTTGGGGGTAACTTTATTGGATGCTCAAGATTTTTCGAATCAAGATACCATGGATAAAATTTATGCGTTAATTGTGCTGATATAGGATGAAGATGCAAGATTCGAGGACTAATCTTTTCCAACTGGAAGAGAATGATGCAGTTCGATCATACATTTAGAATAAGGGAACGGACCTTGTTATTTTTTAATTATTTTCTTGCACTTTAAATCACTAGGAGGAGCTTAATCTTCAATTATGTTACGTCTTTTAATTTTTGTCATTATTTAGATTTTAGTCGTTATCAAAATTTTAGATCGATCTTCATTTTCCCCGACCCAAAGGGGTTCTCATGTATCAATGGAAAAATGGAAAAATATTAATGTGCAGTATGATAAGGAGTCTTAGAATAGACCGACTTAAACTCACTCCATGGTTCGACAAATATGTACATACGTGTCTATGTATAGTTTATTTTGATAGTTGAAGTGACCCTTTTGAACGAGCGGCTAATTAAAAACATTAGGTTTGACATTTCACGTGTTATCAAAATCCGTTTCATTGATTGTTTAAAATGCTGTTAAAATCAATGTGTGAAAAACAGTCACCTCATAACAATATCGAATTTAATATTAACAAAGATGTACATATAGCATGAGTGATTAAAAAGAGTGTTGGTTACTTGGTTTAGGCGTGCCTATCCATAAAATGTTAAGGGGCCCGCCATTTTCCTTCCCAACACGATAAATAGTTTGATACTATGTATAGCAAAGTGCATTCCAAAACAATGATTCATCTCTTTATGATAAGTGAAATTAAATGTAAAATTCGTGATTGTATATTCATTTCAGTTCAAATTGAAATCCTGATTGAAACATGAAATTTCGAGAAAGATATGTATAAAGTCGAGTCGAATTGACTCGACCGTTTCCATCTTTGTAACCCTACAAAATTTTATGAATCTAACATAAAAAATCAAGTGTTTTACACCTTTTCAAAAATGTCCTAGATAAATATTAAAAATAAATGAAGGCTAATTGATGTTGAGTTTGAACCTTTCGGTCAAGAGATGCAAAAGCTCATTTTCTCAAAAGAAGTCAATTGTAGGGCACGATTAATTTCAAAGATAAGAAATGTAGGACAAGTTGACAAATTTCAATAGAGATTCAACCACACAAATTTAAAGCGAAATTTTTATTTATTTTTTAATGATATGTCATTTTTAAAAATATATTTAAGATGAAACTTCAAAAAACGTGTACAGAACTAGAAGGAAAGAATTAGCCCCCGTTTGACAGTGATTTTTTATGAAAAATAAGTTTTTGAATAATAAATTTATGAAGAATATGTGGTTAAAATGTAATTTATGCAATCGAACGATGAAAGTAGAATTCATTTTTTTCGAATGTGACATTTTTCATTAAATTTCGGGATTTTTTAGGTTCAGAAAAGTGAAACCCCAAACGAAGAAGACTGTGCACCCGCAGACACGTCCACATGCACCCACTCTCTTTCTGTTCACCCAAATTTCTCCTCTCTATAAGTTTTTGCGTCGCCGACCTGTTTCTCCGTCTTGCCGCCACCTGCCGCCTTATTTTCTCAAGTTACGTTTACATGAAATTGAACGCTTGAACATTAAAGTAGCCATTGCTAGATTTAAATCCTGTGTTCTACAAACTATTTCTGGTTGCAGTTTCTCTTTCTTCCATTTTTATCCAGACCCCATTTCAATGAATTAAGAAATTCAACTACTTTCACCTTTCACTGCCGGCGATCCATTTTCTTGGGATTTTTCCATAATTTTATTTAGCACGTTATGTTAATCCGCTGATTTTTCTATTCTGGGTCTTCGTCATAAACTGGTGGTTGGCTACCATATTTGGCAGAGCATATAAAGAGAGAATTTTTTTTCCAATGCTCAAATTTCCTCAATTTAAATGCCCTTTAGATGTTTCTCTTTATAGCCACACAGGAGAACAGAAATTGTAAAAATTCGTCATCACATGCCAAGTTATTAAGATAGCTTTTTCCGCCATGAATAATTCCACAGCTTCTGGGGACTCTTCTTCCGGTAATCAAACCGCCCTTCCAAAATTAACTGCCAAGAAAAAGCGAAATCTCCCCGGAATGCCAGGTAAAATTATAAAGATTAGTTCCCGTTATCCACTACTATTGAATTAAGAAAATAATGTAATTTTGATTTGTGGGAAATTTTCATTAGATCCTGATGCGGAGGTGATTGCTTTATCACCAAAGACTTTGTTGGCTACGAATCGGTTTGTGTGTGAAATTTGCAATAAAGGGTTTCAAAGAGATCAGAATTTGCAGCTTCACAGGAGGGGTCATAATTTGCCTTGGAAGCTTAGACAGAGATCAAGTCAAGAAGTCAAGAAAAGAGTCTACGTGTGCCCCGAACCTGGCTGCATTCACCACAATCCTTCACGGGCACTGGGCGATTTGACCGGGATCAAGAAGCATTTCTGCAGAAAACATGGTGAAAAGAAGTGGAAATGTGAGAAGTGCTCGAAAAACTATGCAGTTCAATCTGATTGGAAGGCACACTCGAAGATATGTGGATCAAGAGAGTATAAATGTGATTGTGGGACTTTGTTTTTGAGGTCCAAATTTCGAACTTTCTTGTGTACGTTATAGACGACTCTTGTAGAAGTGATTTTTGATCCGTGGAGTTGATGTCGACTTGTTTGTTATGCAGGAGGGATAGTTTCGTTACACACATGGCTTTTTGTGATGCATTAGCAGGGAAGAGTGCAAAAAAGAATTCAGCACTGGCACCTCCTAGTGCTGACGAGGATCCAAAAATTCAAACTGTTATGCCATCTCCACCACCCCAAGAAGTGGCATCACCACCAACACCAACACCGTTACCGCCACCGGCTTCATCACCAACACCTCCACCTTCCACTGCTGTGGTGTCCCCTGTTCTTCCTCTTCAGAATCTAGGTACTTTGACCAAAAATTGGATTTTTTAGTTTCAGATTTGGATTTTATCCTATGTGTATTAGTTCTACAAACCAAACCAAAATTTTTTGTCGTTTCTCCGTCCTTCATCTTGGAATTTATTTGTTTTTTATTGTCTGCTGGTGACATTTGTTTTTATCTGCAAATAGTGTTAGACTACCTGATCTGTGATTTGAACGTGCAAGAACTAGTGCTATATATTTAAATAATTAGAAGTCCATTGAATATAAACAAATAATACATAGCAATTTCGAATTAAGCAAAGAAAGTTGAAAATGATACTATTTTCTGATTATCTTTTAACTTCTTACAAAGTCCCTTTGCTTGTTTAGTTCTGTCAAGTTTCAATTAACTAAGGCCCCGTTTGACACCCATTATTTTGAAGAATGAGTTTTTAAATAGTGATTGATGTAAAGAATGTGTGGTTAAAAAGTAAGAAGAATTTTTGGGTTTATGTGTAATATTATTTTATTTGAAGAATGTGTGGTTAGAAATGAGTACTGTAGAAAAATGAGAATGAGATAAAAAATGGGTGTCAAAAGGGGGCTAAATATTTTCTTCTTGATGTTGTTTATCTCCACAGAATTGCCTGAAAGTGCTAGTTACAATTCAACTACTACCCGAATTTTGGAGGAGACATCCACAGTATCCGACTCGCCTGCAAATTATAGCAGCAACAGTCTTTCCAGCAGTATCGGTAGTACAAACTGTAATGTTTTTGCCAGCTTATTTGCTTCATCAACTTCTTCTGGAAATTTGCAATCTCGAGCAACCAGATTTCCCGGTTTATTCGAAACCATGGCTCGTCCTAAGCAGACGTCTGATATTGCACTCTGTACATCTTCTGAACCTATATCTCTCCGTCTTGCAATGAACCAAGGGAATGCAATTTTTAAAACAGCAGAACAAGAGTGCAGGCAGTACACTCGAACACCGCAGCCTGCAATGTCTGCCACAGCATTGCTTCAAAAGGCTGCTCAGGTGGGGGTAGCTGCATCAAATGCATCAGTTATGAGGGGGCTTGGACTAGTATCTTCTTTGTCACCTTCAAGCGAGCCCCAGAGATGGGGCAGGCAAGAAATTGAGTCCGAGGGAGCATCATTAGCTTCTGGTCTTGGTCTTGGACTTGGACTTGGACTGGCCTGTGATGGGGGGTCTGCTTTGACAGAATTGATGTTGGGTACTCCATCAGTTTTTGGTCCCAAGCACGCCACTCTCGACCTTCTTGGATTAGGGATGGCTGCCAGCGGTGGCCAGACTGGTGGGCTCTCTGCTATAATGAAATCCATCAACGATGGCCTCGACGTTGCTGCAGCAGCAGCAGCATTTGGTGGTGGAGAATTTTCTGGCAAAGACATGGGGAGAAGCTCCTGACACTAGCATAGCTTATGATTGTTAGTACTTGTTCATTAACACACGATAGTTGTATGTTGTGCCAGCGTGTGACATCATTTGAATAACTGGTGTAGCTTGCAAACATATGGTCGGCCATTGTATTAGTTCTCTGAAATGCAGGTGACGGAGAAGTGGTTGATCCTCTTCAATGCTGTCTGCTGCCTTTTACTGAAAGGATAACCGGGACTCTTTCAAGTAATACATTCAGGTTTGTTTATCCTTTCTTCTCATTATTTATCAAGTACTTAAGTTTGAATACATGAACACTAGCTGGGAATGGTCCAAACTAGAAGTAAACTTATACTGCACTATTATATGGAGTGTGAATATTGATCCAATGGATTTAAACTCCTTTATGTTTATCAAATAGGAATACTAGATTAATAGCACGGCGAGTTCAGAAAATCTGTATTTTAGTTTTGATTTGGTGTGATTATGTCGAGCCTTTGTTTCGTCTGTGAGATAAGTTGATTGATAGTTTGATACTATTAGCAATATTTATGGAAGAATTTTATGTCAGCCATTAACTAATATGATCCAGTTTCTTGTAGCTTTACATCATTTTTAACTACTGTTGAATTTCCTACTGCTTGAAAAAGCCATTGAAAACTGAAATGTATAGACAATTGATGAGTTTCATTGCCCCCACTGGAGCAGTCTGGGTATTGACAAATTGATGCCTGTGAACAAGTGGACCGCTGATATTTCATCATGGACAGGGGCGGACGCAGAACTTTAACGTTGGGGGGCACAATCGAAAATTTACGTCCATAAAAATCATACTCCATGTAATTTTACATCTAAAAATTTACATGATATATAACTTTTTCGGATGTAAAATTTTGAAATTTTTTGAAAATTTCCTAATAAAATGATGAAAATTATATTGAGAAATTTGTATCACAAAAATAATAAATATTAATGAAATAATTGATTTTTAAAAAAAAAATGCGAGTTAAGACTTTTTTTAAAGGTTCACGTTTAACGTATTTTTAACTATTTTCGATATATGTTTGAACTATTTGACATGTCCATAATGTAATTCTTAAAATAAGTTCGAAATGATACAAATAATTTGTAGATTCAATTAGCGTACGATCGTCGGAGAATTTTTAAAATTTGTATATTTCGAAATTCAAATTTATTTTTATTTTATCACTGTTTGGTGGAAATTAAAATCAATTTTTTAGTAAATTTTGGTACAAATTAAATAGTTATGAATTTCATGAAAATATGTTACTACAATTAATTGTTAACTTTGATTTAGATTAAAGTTTAAATTTCAATCGATAACAAACGTGATTCAAAAAAAAAAAAAAGAATCTCAAAAGTTGGGGGGGCACCTGCCCCCAGGACCCCCCTTGGGTCCGCCCATGATCATGGAGAAGTGCTACATGTACATAAATTTATACATAATGGTGTCCATAATTACACATGGCACTGAATTCAACCATTAATTCAAATCTCACACTTTCACATCAACAACAGGATTTTGTACACATCACATTATGGACACTACTATGTACATATATTATGTACATGTAGACTTTTCCTTCATCATGTGGGTGGGGCCATTCCTATTTCATGCTTTGAGGGGGCAGATTCCGGGCCGCTAGACTGGACATTCGGCCTGGCCCCGGGCTGCGTCATGATATATGAAAACGGACTGTTCTAGGCCCAAGTGTTAAGCCCATGAACAGTAGCCTGTCCTTGTGGGCCTCTACTAAGAAAATAGAAGAGCAAATTAGGCCATTCATGTATTTATTTTTTAAACTTCAAAATGAGATATTTTATTAAAGTAATTCTTAAATCAGGATTCAAAAAATACATTTGTAAATTAGATATATAGAAAAATGGGAAAAATTCAAAAGTTAAGTGTTAACTTTGACACAATTCAATTTTCAAGTATCAAGTTTCAAAATACAAAATTCAGGTATTTATTTATTAATTTAAAATAGTTTTATCAATTAATTATTAAATAAATTTATTAAATATTTAATTCTAATATAATATAATTAATTCACCTAACCTCCACCACTCCTACTGTTTCGGGAACTATTCCGACGACCACTCTTCTCTGGTGATCGTTCCGACAACTGCTCCGATTCCGACAATTTATGCAATATGGTCATTGATTCACAATTTAGTTAGTCACATATCATTTTTCAGTCACAAATAATAATTTTTATACATCGTGGATTATTTTACGGTCACAGTTCAAAAATTTTGTAGGTCACAAATTTCAAAATTAGTTGATCACATATCAAAATTTAAAGGTCACACGATCACAGATTTTCAAATTAATTGGTCACAGATTTTTTCACGATAATAGATTATATAATTTTTAGGTCAAATATAACAAAATGGTTGGTCACAGATTATATTTTTAGTCATAGATTACCGAATTTTAAGGTCAGATTCTATTTTTAGTCACAGAAAACCAAAATCACCAGATCTGCCAAATTCACCACCTCTGCACTTTCTCCACGACCACTACAAACATATCACACCAGCCTGTCACCAGACTCACCACTATCGCATGTATCCTACCTAAATCCATCGTGCCACCACCACCATCGTCGACACCTCCACTTGCAAAACCAACAATACCCAACCCACAACCTCACCAACATAACCAACGTCTTCAACGCCTACACGACCATCGCTAGAAACCACCACAGCCACCAGGACCACAACCACAGCCAAAAACACCCAACAATGCACTACCCAACAACCTCACCAAAATCGCCGCTGATCCGCCATAGCCACCAACACATCTACCTGCTCAACCAACAAAAATACCTAACACTCCCAAACACCACCACCAACACCACAACCATGCCCAACCGCAAAAAAAAAAAAAAAAGGAAGAACGGTATCAGTCGCCCATCCGCAAAGTCGCCTCCGTCGCGACGTGATGAGTCGCCGCATCAATCAGCGCAATGCTGCTGCGAACGGTAGCGTCGACAGACTGCAGCATCGCGATGCTGCCATTCACAACAGCGTCTGCCGGCAATCGTAGGGGAGTGCCGCCGCTGCTTACAGCGACATCTCCGTCGTGTTCTCCGATGACGACGCGATGAAGGACAATAGAGAGAGAGATGAGAGCGAGAAGGGAGAGACAAGCGAAAGAGGGTGGGAGGAGACGGTTCTATGGAGATGAATGAGAGAGGGGATTGGAAATTAGGTTTTAATTATTTAATTTAATTAAAACCTGATTTTTGATTAAATAAACTTTACACCTGATTTGTGAATTTAGAAACTTAAGCACCTGATTTTTTGTAATTCCCCTAGAAAAATCCTAACTCGGCCTTTCCTCCTCTCACACTCTCTTACTAGCGTATAATAAAATTCCACCATTTTTCAAATCGTCCAAATTTTCATATTCCCAAAATTGGGGCTCTATCTACCGCGGTCTAGATGGTGATATGCAATTTTGATAATTTTCAATTCTAGATGGTAGGTCGCGATAGTGATGACAATGGAATTGACGTCGATTTTGGTGTACGTAGTAATGCTAATTTTCTCATGTTGATGGGTGACTTGATGGCGTTGGGGTGACATTGATGGTGGTGGTGCATGGGTTAATAAATTGATACAAAAAGTACACATTGTAATAGAGTGTGTGTAATTTTATTGTGTATTTTTGTTTCCTTGCTCCATTCCCATACCAATCAAGAAGATTGATCCATAACATTTTGTTCAGTCAATTCGAACAGTATCAGTATAGATAAGGGCTTTGAAGAATGATCAGTGCAGTTTTCTCTTCTGGAACATTAATTTTGAGCTGGCTAAACCACCCGCCCCAGTACTGTCTGAAAGCATGTACAAATAAATTAATAAATCATGTCCTAAACTTGGAGTTGTAGATCAAAAATTATGCACATTTGAAGTTAGATAGCCGATCAAACTCGAGATTTGCACTTCAAACTTGTTAATTGCCCTGCATATTCAAGATTTTCACAGCAAACTCGAATTTGCTCAGTGTACCGGATTTTTGCATAACAAACTCTAGATTTCAAAATCACCAAAAAATAAAAAATAAAAAAAAATCGAACAATAACAAGAAACATTAACGAAAAATCAACGTCTATTCCTCTACATTTACGGATTAAATAGTGCCCAACATTTGTCCAACTTAAAGAAAAAAAGTACATTTTTTGACATTTATATACATGAGGGCTTCAATACACAGAAAATTGCACAAATGTGAACAAAAATTAAATGGGATCAATGTAATAAATGGCCAAAAAAATAAAAAAAACGAAAGAAAGAAGAAGAAGAAGAAGAGAGATATAGAACGAGCTCAAGTGGCGGACCAAGCATTGAAGTTCAGCTCGGACGGACGTTGACCGGTCAACGTCGACAATCAGCGATCGTAAGAACGATATCGTTTATTAATATTTAATTAAATAATATAAAAAATTACTCAATATATATTTAAACGCAGTAGAATGTAAAAATTATATATGTATGAAAGAATAACGTAGGAAATATCCCAAAAAAAAAAATAGCAAAAGAAATCAAAATGCAAACACAATTTACAAAAGAACCAAAAGGTAGTAAAGTATTTAGTATTTAGCAACACATTAATTGGTATTTGGTAATTACCAGTTATAGATTCCAACAAATTATCATATCTATTTGCATAAGCAATTGAATAAAAACAAGTGCTCACAAAAATAAAAATAAAAAATACACGTAAAAGAATCAATTTGCAAAAACGAACCTCAAAGCCCAATCAATCAAACAACAGATTGAAACTTTTCATTTCATATTTCATATAGATAAAAGTTAAATCTTTATTACAACTTTCTCATTTTTCAAAAACCAATTTATTACAGGCTAATAGCTACAGTAAATTAATACTATTAGTAAAAATGTAAAATACATAATCAAATACACATAGCAAAATGCCAAAATCCACAATCAAATACTCACATAAACTAACCTTAATTCTGTCGCGGATTAATGGGAGTCGGAGTCGCACGCAATCGCTTCAGCTTCGCCCAGCCACAGCTTCTTCTTCTTCTTCTAATTGGAAATGACGAATTGGGAATTGAGAAATAAGGGTTCACTTTGCCGGTTTTGCCTTTTGGGGTTTGGAATTGGACCATTTCCTCTATTATTGGGCCTACTTTTTTTACACAATAATCAGCCCAACTGCCCAAGTGCCCAACCCAACTGACCAAATAATAATAATAAAAAAAAACGGCTTCTTCTTCGCGTTATCCTCTCTGGCCTTTTCTCCCTTCCAGTTCCGGCTCTGCAATATTACTCGGCGGCATCAGAGCTCCCGGCGGATCCAGCACGGGCGGCCGCGAGGGCTCACCAGGTACTGGGTCCGCCACTGACTGACTCTGATGTTTTTTAAAATCAAGAAACTAAAAGTCATAACTAAAGTATGCAAAACATTGTATTGAGCTCGACTTGAAGATTTCTATATTTTACTATGTCATTCCACAAATAATAATTTATCAAGTTTTTGTATGGCGAAGGTGGCGGAGTAACAATCTTTATGGTAAGATGTGGGCGAATGACCCCTTGATTTGTAACCGAATCGAGTGAGTGAAACAAATAGATTTTAAAACTCGAGGCAAGAAGAAAGAGTTTCGTGACGCGATTCAATTAAAAGTTTTTATAAAAAATTATTTAGCCAGTTTTATGAAAATTGTACTGTTTCCATGCCTAGTCGAAGGGAAATTTTCGAAAGATAATGGGCTCTTGTGCAACATTTTATAAATTTTAAGCATCATAGAATACTAGAAAATTGTCCAAAACTAACTCCTCTCGCTGTCAAAAAACCGAAATACTTTAGGGTCCATTTGATTGCAAGAATGAAATTTGGGTGGAAAGAAAATGAATTTCAGGGAATTGAATCATTTAGAACTTGTTTTATTGAGAATTATCAATTAATTGTGGTTGATTGGTATAAAATTTCACTGAAAATATTGAAATTTTGGATATTTTGATGTTTGTTTTGACTTTTTTTTCCATGAAAATTATCTATTAAAATGATATAATTTGTTACAATTGGAGATATAATTTGTTTTCATTGTAAAAAAAATAAAAAAGAAAAAGAAAAACAGTTGCCTAGAAAAAATCAAGAAAATGTGAGCACGTAAGTGAAAGATGAAAAATCAATTCTATGAAAAATTTGGACAACCAAACATGCAAAAATGTTCCATCTTCCATGAAATTGAAGTGCAATCAAACTTGTGGTGGACTAATTTTCGAACAATTTTCTTTTGCTCAAACATTTGTTATTTCCCTATCCTTCGTTATTATGCAAGTTGGCATCGGAGGTCGCAACCAAGACGAAAATTGAATTTTCCGCCTCTACAAAATAGTTTTGATACCGCCATAAAGATAAGGCTCTGTTTACCCATGGTCGCGGCGGAGCCTCTGAATTAGGTATCATCAAATTTACTTTGCTCAATATCCCTTGTACTTCTCTCTCAAAGATTTCCCTTTTCTCCAAGGTATATATTACTAGTTTTCTTCATGTATTCAGTTTTGTGGATTTTAATAGCCCATTTGGCTTTTATTCAGGTGGCAAGGTTTTGATTGCTTTGGTGCCCAGAATAAGCAAGGAGAATGGTTTATTTATGGATTCTATTTACAGGGTTTTCCGGAAGGAAACATTGAATTGGTTGGTTTAGAAAATGACATCTGGGCTGCTTTCAAATCTGAGTACTGCTTTTGGTTTTGGTATTCAAAGGGCATTGAGATTAAAAAAATCTCAATCCTCCCATTTAATTGAATCTTGCTTTCCTCCAAAGAATTCTAGGGCTACTGCACGCGGCTCAACTTGTGAAGTATTAAATTATTCTAGTGTTCGTTGTAATAGAGTAGCCATGGCAGCTTCTGGTACCGTAGCTGCCTCAGGAGATCTTATTCTCGATACTTTAGTCTCAGGTTGTGGGAATGTCTCAAGTTTTGCAAAGCCTAGTGGTGTCTATTTTAGTGCTAGGAGCGGTAGGAATTGCAGGAAGGCTTGTGTGAGCATAAGAACAGTAGCAGCTAATGGCCATAAAGGAGTCCAAGGATATTTTATGTTTGATCTCTCGGAAAGGTCGTGCATTTCTAATCCGCCTCTTGCAACATGGTCAAGTAATTTCCGTACATTCTCATCTTCGTATTATTCTGATGGGACTATGCCTGATTTGTCGACTGATGGATCTTCGTGTACTGATGAGCTTATGAGTCTGGCAATTTCAGATGAGAGGTGCCCTTTTTATTTTGTATTTGGTTTGAATTCTTATTTAACAGCTTTGAATTGAGTCTGAATTTGTTAAATACTGATTATAAGTTTTATCTAAAATATTGGCCTGTTCATGTGTCATATTGTAAGATTGTTGTATGAATTATCCAGTTACTGCTTTGGAGCTTTGCATATGTTACTGAATGCTTAGATTTGTACTTTCTACAAATTTAAAATATTCAGCACATATCTTATGGTTCCCAAAGTGCCATATGCATTTTTTTTTGCTACTAAAGTCTACTCCAAGTTGACTGTTTTTGCCTACACCTGGCTTTCTTCTAATTTCTCAGTTAGCATGAGGCCGTGCTAGATTTTAACTTTTAATTAATTAGAATATGAACATTAGGCAGTGACTATAATCAGGATATTATTTGCTCTATTGTTGTTCAAGGGCATCTGGAGACCGGGTTCGGAAGCTACTTTCCGGAGCATGTTACCTGCCTCATCCAGCTAAAGAAGAAACTGGTGGGGAAGATGCTCATTTCATTTGTGTGGATGAGCAAGTAATTGGAGTTGCCGATGGAGTTGGAGGTTGGGCAGATGTTGGTATTAATGCTGGAGAATATGCTCGTGAACTCATGTCTAATTCTGTGCGAGCAATTCAAGACGAAGCTATTGGTGATCTTGACCCATTGCGCGTGTTGGAAAAAGCGCATGCAAAGACTAAAGCCATGGGTTCCTCAACAGCCTGCATTATTGCCCTCAAAAATCAGGTTTGACAATATTCATCCTTTGGCTAGACATGCTTCAGTCTTGACTATGCCTTACTTCTAAGTTTTGTCCCGCATAACTGTAGTCAGAAAATATTAAGAATGTTGAAGAGCAAATTAGCAAAATGCGAGTAATGCAAAAAACAAGAAAATTGAGAGAACACTAGGAAAAATATTAAAGAATGCTACGAATCTGCAGTCTTATAGGATTTGGTGTGACTTTGCTTGGATTGTGAACATGTTATTGTAAACAACATTTAATTTTCAGAAATTCTGTAGCCATTTGTCTGATCAAAATGTAGATACTAGATAGTTAAGGTTGGAACTTGGAGGAGGCGCAGTGCTATGATACTCGCCTTTTCATATATGGTGCATTTTATGCACATTGATTATATATATAAAAGGTAAAGTGTTTAGAGAATTAAGGACTTCTAGATATGGTTGTATAACTAACATTCCTCTTGGAAAAAGCTTGTAGCGGGGGTAAATCTGATAGGTTACTAGTTTGTATACAATTTTAGTGGACAAGTTGGAAATGTATTTCAGTTTTGGACATTAGTACATAAAACATACTCATACTGGAAAGTCCATTCTCATTTTTCATCTTGTATAAAAATAATCTTCATAGGTGCTACAAATCTAGTAAATGCAATATAGGGTCAATCCAAATGAGATATGGTAGAGAAGAAACCTTAAACTACTGCCAATATCAGAAGACTGATTATCACCACTTTCTTAGAAGCAAAGAAAATCACATGTTGAAAATGTCGAGTCACAATACTTGCTGGTCTTTGGAAGATGAGGAAAGTCATCTAGAGCAATGATCTAACTAATTGCCTAGGAACATTATATATGGATAGGATTTTTTTTTGTAATTCTTATTATTATTATTTTAATGTATAATGGACTTGATTGATAAGTTAAATGTCTGACGCACACGTAAAAACTAAAATGTAGACTCCCTAAAGATCTAACATAAATAGTTTGCACTAGCAATCTTTTCAGACATCATATTTACTGACATACACGAATCAACTTCGCATAGAAGTTAGAAAGAGGTTTGAGTGAATACGTTCTGGATATGGTTGAACTTGAAGAATCCAGATGGAAATAAATTGTAACATTATGAAAAGGAAAGCAATATAAAGGTCTAAATTTTACTTGAAGTATGGGTGGTTGTAAACTGGCATATCAAAATTGTCCCCTTTCTACTTCGTGGACTTTGATTAATCCATCCATGTTAACTGATGAGCAAAATGTTAGAGAACTCATTTGATTTTTTATTTATATTAAGGGAGAAGAAATTTTTATTAGGGAACGTGAAATGGTGTTTTTTTCCCTTTTTGTACAATCACTGCAATGAAAATGTTAATGATCTGTTCTTGGAATCTTCATTTGTTCTGCACTATCTAGAAAAATTTCTTAAGAGAATTTCATAATTTGTTTCTGACAGTTGTACAATTATATTTCCCTGAACAGGGTCTAAATGCTATCAATCTTGGAGACAGTGGATTTATCGTGGTCAGAGATGGGCAAACGGTCTTTGAATCACCTGCGCAACAACATAGTTTCAATTTCACATATCAACTTGAAAATGACCCTAGGGGTGATCTACCTAGCTCTGGACAGGTCAGTTGAAGCACCATTTTAATACTTAATAGTACCTCATGACTTGAATTTGGAATTATGGCTTGTACTTTCCAGAGCCTAAAGTTGGTTTTTTTGGGTGGTGGGGGGGTGGGGGTGTCGTAATTTCCGTGGTTTATGACTGTTTATGCAGTATCATTTATCTCTTTGCCTAGATCAATTTCATCCGTATGCACCAACTAAAAGAAATAGTAAAATATTAGAAAACAACAAACAATACCAATTTAAGCCTTATTTCCAATATACTTGTGCTAGGGCATCTTGGCTACTTGATTCCCTTACTTTCACTCTGTTCCATATGGGTGGCACCTGTTGGAATGTCACGAAATAAAATCTTTTACAGAAGCAGTAAAATTTTGCAATGATTTACAATTGTTGATGCTTGTTCTTTTTGCTCTGAAAAACTGACCAGTGAAGATTGTTGTCAGGTGTTCACAATTACTGTTGCACCCGGAGATGTGGTGGTTGCAGGAACTGATGGCTTGTTTGATAACTTGTATAATAAGGAGATAGCAGCTGTTGTGGCAGATGCAACCAAAGATAGCCTTAGCCCGGATGCTACAGCACAGAAGATTGCAGCTTTTGCACGCCTACGAGCTTTGGACAGGAATCGGCAAACTCCATTCTCTACTGCAGCACAAGAAGCTGGATATTCTTATTATGGCGGTAAACTTGATGACCTCACCGTTGTTGTCTCTTATGTCTCTGTTTAAACTAGTGCACGACAATTTTGCTCATGTGGATCGTCTCTGTATCTCAATATTCCAATTTCATTTAATTTTGTCTCCCACTACATATTTTATGAGTTCCTATGAAGTACCTTATCCATTTGTTTAAAGATTCATATATTGTGCCTAATGATCTTTTCTTCTCCCTTGCTCCACCGAGTTGGACACTTTCCCCATTACATATGAGAGAACCAAAGCATTAGTGAACAGGACAGTTGATTGCATAGAAAGGTTAGGCTCAATCAGTTTCTTGATTATAATATTGTTTGATTTGTCATCTTTTATTATCAAAAGGATCCGCAGTACTTTAATGAGAATGCATAAAGTAGTCTTCATTGAAATGCTCTCCCTTACCATCTTCTCTGTCATCGCTCCACCTTGAATATGGGATTTCTCAGTTTAAAAGAGTTCAGGTTTCAGTCAGCTTTTCCATGAAAGTTCACTACATAGTTGACATTCAAGACAGAATTGTACTGGACACTACAAGAAAATTTTTGACTTAAAACATAAAAATTATGAATCGGGAATTTAGATGAGATACATGGCGGTCAAGTGAAATTTAATTCTTCGCACGGTCATGCTATAAAATTAAACTCAACACGTGGTCCGTTCAATACATAACAAGTGTATTAGTATCACCTTTAACAATTTATGTGATAAGGACAAATTACAAACTCGAATAGTGAATCAGACAACATTATAACCTTCCGGTATAAGGTGTCAACCCTTATACAATGGTTGTGAACAAATGATTTATGAACAAGAAAATTTTCGACTTATGTATCGGGAATTTGTGTGAACCCTAAAACTCAAAAATTGAATGCAAGAAACTTTCCGGCAATACTGTAATACGAGTAGTTAGAGCTCTGGTGAAAATAATAGAAAATGAATATAGGAGCTAGACTAAGTCCAGTCATTGCTATTATATGAAGATGCAAAACTGTGCCAAGCATCTGGATAATTTGGAATGCAACATGGCCAATTTCCTATTGGCTTGTGCAAAGAGTTTGACTAACACCTGGAAATCGCAATAAGCCAAAAGAGAGACATTTCACGAGCTCCTGTTCTGCGGTGTGGTGGCAGTACCGCTAGGGAAGTGGCTTCGGGTGTGAATGATTGTAGGAAGGTGCATAAACCAAGTTCATAAGCAAAATGTTTATTATTACAAAAGTTTATTGCTCCATGTACATTAACTGAAACTGCAATGGAAAGGATTTGCAGAGAAAAAAAGAAGGGAAAAAGAAGAGAGATTTTCTCAGCCATGGCTAAATATTTTCACCCTGAAACTGAAATTACACAGTAATGGGATTTGATTTGAGTTCTAGTTTATAACGAGGCAAGGGATGAAGAGTGAGTGAGCTGTTGCAAGAGGAGACTTTTTTTGCCAGTTTAGTTTGTGTTTGACTTTTGGCCCAGAAAAACTTCACGAAGTGAAGATGGGCCTGTACCCCATGACACATTGACACAAATAGCACCAATTCTCGCTAGGCTACTCCAGTTTTGTAGATTTTCATATCAGACGTTCCTTCGGCCGGCCAAAATTAACATGATGTGTTGTGGTTATTAATATCTAATTACTTTAATCTTTTCAATAAATTTTTAATGAAAATATTAGAATGACGAAAAAATGTTCACATAACCAACTCCAAAAGAATTCTTGATCCTTGGAAAATAAATTTTACTTGTATATTTCTTTAAACTCACAATCAAATACTATCGATAATTGGTTCCGTTCAATGTTATTTGTGTCAATTGCGAATAGGGGCTTTAGACAAAGTGGACTGTTACTAGGAGAGATGCGACCTTTGCAAATGAAGTGACGCACTAGTTATAAAACAATTAAGCTTTTGTTAGTAGGGAATAAAATCTAGACTTTAATTTGAGTCAAAATAAAAAATTTACTTTAACAATTTATTTTATTGGACCCACAACTTTTTAATCGCATATTTTATTAATAAAATCAAAATCTACTAAAAATTTGATTTTAATATATATCAAATAGGGGCTAAATTCAAATTACAAACGACAACTAAACTAGATCTAATGAGCCTTAATTGATCCAACTCGATGATCGCAAAATTCTACTTAATCAAATCAGGTATCGTAAACAATATACTGTTGGAATGTGAAAGCGGAATTATCTAGAAATTTTAAAAAAAATCTTTACTTTAATAAATAAGATCGTCTGGATGTTCACATGTATGTTATATCAAGAATAAATTATTCGAATTTTTATCTAAATTCGATAATTAATTTTTGAATTAATTCTGAATCACGAGTTTCTAATTTTTTGGATCACAAACTTATAGCTTTTAATTGTAAGAGCTTGATGCTTCAAACTTTCAAATCTTCAATAGTATTCTTCAAAGTCAAGATTACTCCAGTGAGTGAGCACGTTTTTTTAATTAAATAAAAAACTAATTCTTGGATTGGCCAAAAGAAAATATGATATTTCTCACTTTTTTTTTCTCTCCAAATTTTTGAACACTATTGAATTATGTATTATGATTGTTGTAGGATTTTTATATCCATCTAATTTTTATTTATAGAGATAAAAGAAGTTTCAATCCATGTAGAATAGTAATTCCAATATCATATAGGAGTTTTAATTAAAATCCAAGTAAGAGTTTTAATTAAAGTCCAAAATCAATTAGTTTACATTTAATTATATGTGTAGTCCTAGAACTTCAATTACAATTATAATTAACTTTGCAACTTTTATAGTAATTACAAGTAAGCACAAAACTTTATTGTAATTACAATTAAGTCCAAAACTATTATAATTACGTAATTAAATTCAATTAGTTTATAGATCTACCACATGGACCTAATCGGACATATATTATGCGAGCTCTAATAATTAGATATTGTCTAGTCGACACTAGACCATTCAATCTAATTATTAGTCTTCACATTTTCCACAAAAGGCAAAAGATTGAACTCTCAGAATATTTAAGATCACAGAAACCAATAAATCTGTAACACTTTCATTTAACTTGCCGTATACATATTTTATCCTCGTCCGAGATTTGATAATTAGGTACAAGCATAAACGACCGTTTTGCCCCTCTAATTATTCTCAATAACTTAAGTGCTATTTTCCTCAACGGCCCTGTGTACAAATCACAGATGTCGAAATTTAGTCGTCATTAAACACTGAACTCAGATTTTAACCGTTCAATAGAAAATATATAAGTAATCACTCTACCTATTTTTTTACGGCAACGGTTCCCAACATGAATTCATGTTCTCTACTCCACTCATTCTCAAGTTCCTAACTCATCGAGATATTTAACGAATCAAATTAATCTCACTCATTGATGAATCAAAAATCATTAAAATCACGAAAATATATAATAACTCTGTCAAGGAATTTATGTGAGATACATAGCGGTCAAGTGAAATTTAATTCTCCACACGGTTATGCTATAAAATTAAATTTGACACGTGGTCCGTTCAATACATTCCAAGTGTACTAGTATGACATTTAACAATTTATGTGATAAAGACAAATTACAAACTCGAATAGTGAATCAAACAACACTACAACCTTCTGGTATAAGGTGCCAACCTTTATACATTGGTTGTGAACAAATGATTTATGATCAAAATATAAGTTGAGTCACACTGTACTTTTTAATGCAAGTATCCAACTTATATCATCACAAGTGATTATAGGCACTTTAATTCGCCTGCTCAATAATAAATGAAATAAAAAATAATTTTATTTAATATAAGAATATTGTTATTTTTTTCCATCAACAAAACTATACTATATAGGGACACAACCCAACATATACATTTGATGATACGCAAGATACCCTTAGTTGTCATGCCCTATTCACTTTTAAATTAATAAGTTTTTTGCTTTTGCTTTTTTAATTCTCTCACAAATCTTTTTATGAATGATATTAATCAGAATCTCAAAGCCATCAAATCTTCCTTTTGTATGCTACAAGCTCTCTCTTTCCCCCCCGCGTTTGTCCCGTGTATTTACAAACCTTAACCCCTAAGTACTTCACTTTAATAATTAATATTCCCCTTAATTATTTAAGGCTTTTCGACAGAGGTTTGTCTTGTTACATCATTGGTGTCAAATCATATAATCTAAGACACGCACTTCAATTATATATATATTTTATATGTGGATTCTCGATTAAATATCGAAATAATAATCAGTATATGAGAATTTGTACTGTTCTTCTTAGTAAGATCGATATTTTATGATGAAATCTCGAATTTTAATAAGTTTAAATTGAAATCATCATTTGTAGTATAATCATTTATTTAAACACGAGTGCGGCTATAGATTTTTTTTAATAGTTTGCAGAGTTAATTTTGGACTTTGTCACGATCGTTGTGAAAGTAAATACGAAGATCGCTAATCAGCTAGATATAGAGATTGTACGAGGTTTATAAGAAAATTGGTATATCTATTCTAAGAATTTAATCTTTTGAAATGAAACTTCGAGTGTGGACTTCATTTAACTGAGATAGACAAAATGATATGTAGTTAGCTCTCAAAGCATTGTGTCCAATTTCTTGTCTTATTGAAAGAGTTGAATTCTAATTAAACGTATGATGTGATTATTCTAAGAAAGATTGCAGATAAACTCTAGCTTCATAAATTATAACTGTCTTTTCTTTTTCTTGATTTTAATTTTAGTTACTTTTTTTCCTTGAAGAAATTTCATTTTTCCATGTTGCTCAAGTGGCTAAATTCAATAATATTTGTCATTGACATTTTTATTTAAAAAAAAGAACAAAATCATCCAAAACATGGTCTAGAAATAGAAAAGAAAAAATGACGCAGGATGAAAGCGTGAACAATAATAAAAGATTCTTGTTCATAACGCACGAACGGGTGTTTGTTCGAATTTCGCTTGAACGGGCATGATAAATATTTGAAATTCACCAAATAACGGGAAAATCTTATTAATCAATAAAACGATGTAATGTTTTCATAACCTTAACACGTATTTAAAGACTCAAAATGAAATCTAATTCTATAGATAAACCCAAATAAAACTAAAAATTTTTTTTAAAACAAATTTGAATAAAAATTAAAAACTGGAAAAATGACAAAATTATCCTTAAATTGACTCAAAATAGAAAAAACTAAAAAAGACCCCTAAATGATAGAATTTGACATCAAAAGTTTGAAGAAATCATCCGGCAAAAATGTTAAGAATCGAAAAACGTTTTCGAATTGTACTCACGGACAAAAATTCAACAATCGAGCTGAAAGTTAAGCTTCTTTTTATAGATCATTCTTATTTCTTCTATTTTCTAATTTGTTTATAATTTTCTCTTCTAATTGATTCGTATAAAAATATCCATAGTTTGATCCTTATTTTAAATTCTGTGATATAAAGGAATTTAACTTTCTAAACTTTAGATAGTTTAAAATTTTAGGAATATAATAAATAAAAATTATAGAACAAAGAGATGAAGAACTAAAAAAATATTTTACTTCATGAACAAAATTAATTAATTAATTTATAATGGCATTCATTTTATGACATGACAAAAAACAGAAAAGATATATTGTTTAAAATACATTTACAATAAACGTGAGATAGTTGTTTAAGTCGTAGGAGAATATTTATCTTATGTCACTTATAATTCAAAATTCAGTTCGATTTTGTGTAATATTCTAAAAGGAAAATGCCCAAACGCTCTCTCAATAAAACGTCGCTTTGCCTTTTCTCAATACAATTTTACAACCACGCCAATGTCGTTACAAAAAATTTGTATAATCGTACTAACGATAAGGATGCGTATAAATTTGTATCCTCTTACTCGATAAACTCTATTTTTTATTGAGAGCGAAGTTCTATTACTTTGGAAATATTAAACACCCAAAAATATATTGAGGCTTGGAAACGTTGAAAATTATAATAATGGTGTTGAAATTTTCACTTGGTTCCAAATTAGAGAAGCTACTTGTAACACAATTTCAAAAGTCGACAAAAATATTATTGTTAATTGATCGAAGTGAAAGCAAGAAGGGTGTTATTAATATTATGGTAGTGCTTTGAGCTAAAACTATAGTATTGATTGATTTGAGTTGTAATATTTCATTTGGATCTGTAATTTTGATGTGACATTTTCTACAAATTTTTGAGGGATGATTACGTGATTGGTCACTGAACTTTGCGCAAGATTTCAAATGAGTCGTTGAATTTCAAAAGTTTCCCTGTTAATTATAGAATTTTACAAAATGTAAGCACATTCGGCATTCATTATTGAGTGATGGACGGGATTACATTTTGTAAAGTTCAGTGACTAATCGGAAAACTTTTGAAATTTTCAATGATGAATGTGATTACATTTTGTAAAGTTCAGTTACTGGTCGAAAAATTTTGAAATTCACTTATCTCTTGAAAACCTTACGAAAAGTTCAATAACTAATTAGGTAATTTATAAATCTTTACGTTTTTTAGTTTTTTGTCCTTTCCTTTCCTTTCCCCTTTATCTTTTAAGAGGGGGGACATGTGTCCCTCTATATTGACCTTGTGCAATTTTCTCCATAGTGTGATTCTAAACGAATGATGTCAAAATCAACTTTGTAAAATTCTTAATGTTATTAAGCATGAAAGTTACAAAATAATAGCTAGGCATACCTTTTTAATGGGCCATTTTGTGCAAATAAAACATGTGTTCACACTAATATCTTAGAATAAAGTAGAAATATGCGAAGGGTAAACTTTAACAAGACGGTAATCTTGATTAAAGTAGGAGTGATTAAGGAGTTGAAGACTTTCTTGCTTATTAGCTTCTCAAATAAATAGTGGGCCAGGGTACCAACGGCGAGGGTTGAGCTTTGCTCATTGGATGAAAGTTACTGAAATTCTTGTTAACTATTTTTTCTTGATTTAATGGACGGTCGAAAACTCTTCTCTTCAAACTCTTTAAGTTCATCAAGTATGTTTGGAGTGGCTTATTCCTCGACGGGTAGCGGTTGAGAGTTCCTACGTCAACAAATAAAGTTGACGAGCAAGCCCAACGGTTTAGCTATGACAAGCTCTGGATCGTATATTCATGATGTTTTTTAGAATTATTTTGGTGTTTTTAGACGACTTTAGAGCAAAAAAAAAAAGTAGAAAAATTGTAAAAATCTCTGCATGACGTGGTTGAGTTGTCAGTCCTTTCATTTTGACATCAATAAATTTTATAAAAGAGTAACTACATGATTTGAATTCAGGATTTTTACTTATTGTCATACTATATCGAACCACTTCGTCCACAATTTTTAGTTAGAAAGAAGAATTAAGGGTCCGTTTGATTGCAAATGTGAAAAAATGGTGGAAAGAAAATGAATTTCAAAGAATTGAATAACCTAGAAATTGTTTTATTGAGAATTGTAATTAATTGTATTTGATTGGTATAATTTTTCACCTGAAAAATGTTGAAAGTTTGGTGTCCGTTTGTTTTTATTTTTCATGGAAATTATCCATTAACGTGATAATTTTTTCTACCATTGGGTCTAAAATTTGTTCCAATTGCAAAAATTAAAAAATTAAAAATCTTTAAGAAAAATTACTATACCAAATACCATTCGTTTGCCTTTATTTTAAATGGAAATTATTAATAAAAGTGATAAAAAAAAAATTTACCATTGTATTTAGAATTTTTTTTCCAATGGCCAAAAAGGACCAAAAAAAAAAAAAAAAAAAGGAAGGTGGAAAACAAAAAAAACCACCAAAATACCAAGAAAACATTTTCCTTGAAAAGTGGCTAAAAGGGCGCTTGAGGGGTGGGGGAGGAAATGGAATTCCATGAAAAATATTGCCATCAAACCGCCAAAATCTTGGAAAATATGATCTATCAAAGACCGCCTAATTTATATATAGTTTGACTTCATATGTTTCTTCACTTGCATGTCGAATTCTTTTCTTCTTCTTTGTCAGATGAGCGGCCACCAAACTTGGATACATATAAAGATTGTTCTGAGATCATGTGAATTATTTTAAAAATTAAAATAATACACACACACATATATATAATATATTATCTTTTAGAATCACTTTTAAAAGGTATTCAAACTTTTCTTCCAAAAAAAGTTAAATTGGAAACAAAAGCATGGGGAAAAGGCCCCAATATCGAGCTTCTTTCATTGTGACGAATGGGCCAGAATATATTCTTACTCGATTACCAGCTTCAATTGCTTTCGTCAGGGTTGTGACATATGCATTTTTTAATATATAATATTACTACTTTCGAAATTCGAGTTAACGGCAAACATAAATATTAAAGAAAATAAAATTAAACACTCGTCGAACCACTACTCAGTATATATTAACAAAAATCGGCCCTGTTATTCATAAAAATTAAGTGAAAAATCGAAATCAGAGCCTTAAGGTAATTAATCGACGTTATGAAAATAATAATCTTCGATCAAAGTTATACTAATTTGGTTTCCCAGAAATTTGGGTTGAAAAATAATTGATACATGCATTGCGGACAAATGAGGCCTATTTAAAGGAATAATAGGTAGCTTGAGAAGTAGTATTTGTCCGATCGTATAAAGAAATAAGATTCTAAGTGTCGGTTGGTCCAGTTCAATGGATCATTAAGACCCTGTTTGGTTTTGTTAAAAATCATATTTTTAGTAGATTTTAATAAAAATTGATGAAATGTATAGTTTAAAAGTTGATAAAAAATCGTGGGTCTTCTGAAATATCTGGTTAAAATTAGTTGTGGGTCCCATCCATCCCTTTAATCTTCTACCTTAGTATCCTATGTTTCATGCAATCTAATAAAATGGTTTTTTACTGACCATAGGATAGGATCAGTTGTTTCTAGACATGGTCAGTATGAGACTCTGCGTGGATATGATGTAAAAATATTGGGCTTCGATCTCATTAAAAGGGTTAATTTATAATGAGTAAATTACTCGACGTAGAACTTTTGTTTGCACATTCTAATTATAATCTTTCACTCAACAAACATGATCATCATCAGCGGCGGAGGGAGGTGCGGGTCAGTGGATTCCTGGCACCGCTGAGATTTGACAAAAAGAAAAAATATATATTTCTATTTTTCAGTATAGTTTTGAATTTTTTTCGTAGTTAAAGTAGGTCCCACTAGATCCAAATCCTAGTTCAGCCATTGATTATAATGATACCGCCTTAAGCAAGATTAGAGTCCTTTCTTTCAGTAGGAAGATTTCACACTCTGTCTAGCACAGTGTATAGTAATAGAATTGATGAGTTGAGAGTATTATCCCATAAGAAATGAATTCAATTCAAGTTTACTAATTTCATAAGGAATTCAAATTATGTAAACAAAAGAGAGTTTGATTTTGTGATTATTCTAAATTAATCTAAGAAATATGTAAAAAAATGTCTTGTATCAAATTATGGATGATTGTATTGGATTTAGAATCCGTTTATTGATATTTGTTTTAATTCTTGATTTGTAATCTATAAAGTTATGATATATAATTTTCTTTTTCAAGACAAATTAAATACATCATAATCACGACTCGAATCTATTCCTAACCTGAATTCAAATAATTAAAATGCATTAAAGTTTATATTATCTAAATGATTACACACGTGATTAATATTATTTTTATCATCTATTGCGCATATGTTAATTTTGTCGCGTTCTAAACTTATTGTAAGTCTTCTAACATTAAAACATGCAACTAATTATCTAATTGACGGCCAATCAATTAAATAATGCAATGGATATGCAAAATGAATAAAAAAAACATAAAAATTAAACTAAACTACTAGTTTTGAATTAAAATGAATAAATAATAGTATTCATCTTCATCAAATACAAAAATGATCTAGTCTAGTATATTAATATATAAATTATAAAAAGAATAATAGAAAAATATAACACAGGTCATGATAAAATGCAAAAGATGATGATCTTTAATTCTTCAAAATTTTGATGTATTTGTCTTCAATTCCTTGCTAGGGTTTGATCTCCTCTCTCAAAATATAGTAATTGGTCACTTGCTCTTCAAGAATTTGATGATACTATTGTGTATGAAAAGGCAATAGAGAATTTTCAGTGTATAGTCTTGTTTTGTACTTTATAAGAGCAAAAAAAAAAAAAAAAAAGAATTAATATAGTATTCAATTTAGGTTTCAAAAGAGTTTGAATCGTGAAATGAAACTGTCGATTTATGTGCGAAAATAGCCCGCTCTTGCACAAGCATAACCACCGCTCATGCTGTTGATCCAAATTGCTCTCGTGCCATGAAAATTAGTGTATTGAGTGTGCGTCAAAATTGCCTGTGCGCGCAAGTTCACTTCTTTTCGTCTTTGCACAACTTTTGGTATTTTGTGATAACTTTTTATCCTGATATTTGATTAAGGTGATTCAATGAGTGTTGAAAATATAACTCAAAGGGATATAATTCTTCTAGCATACAACTTTTTCCAATTCAAACGTTTGCTACCCGAAAAATGGGTTTCAATTTGAGGTTAAAAATTCGGAGCATAACTTTTTGGGCTGGAAATTGATTTGTTCACTAATTTGACTTTCAATTGCAACCAATTGATCGTATATGATCTCAATTATCGTTTTGTGGTTCGAATCAACTATTGAATATTTACACTTTGATCCCAAAATTTTAATTTATTTCGTTTTTCCCCTGTTTCTTTCTTTTCTTCTGATTCTACCAATTTACATTGAGTTCAACCTAACAAACATAATAAACATAAAATTAAGTTATAATTCACCCAAATCACTAATAAACACTCCAATTTAATGTCTAAAATAAGTGTGCAAAATATACTTCTCGGTGTACTTTACTATGTAAGCTCCACCGCCTTAAGAGTTCAGTTTCATGGATCTCCTACCACCTTTGTTTGGATCTTTTGCACACGCACGGGAATCATCATCTTGCACATCACATGGCTAAGTTTGGAACTTGGCTCTCCTAGATTGGAGTTGTATCTCAAAAGGTTAACATATTAAAAATAGTAGCATAGTCTTCTTATAAATCAAAAACCATCTCCATGACTAGTCGATGTATGACTTTTTTTTATACAACAAATTATATAAGCGCAAGGGTAATATGAAGAAAATTCAAATATATAAGAGAAGAATGATCAATTATTTGAATCTTGAGTAGCGACATACAAAATAATATGTCGGATTACCTGTGTAAAAATATTATAAACAATCATCACAAGTCTCTTATTTCTTATCTATTATAAATTTTGGATTGTTATGTGTTATCCCCCGATTTCGAGGTTGCAGAAGATTGGCCACGTGGCAAGCCACGTGTAGGAATGGTCAGAAAGGAGCAAAGAGGACGTCCAAATGGGTCAGAAACCCTACGAGGGAAGTGGGCCGAGGCCCTTCATCCAGAAACAAACATCTTCTCATAGCCTCGGCCTGAGGCACTTCCTCAAAGACAAGGCAATACATGATCCGAGGTCTTGCTAGTATCCTCCGAGGGTCATAAATTCGGTGATGCCTCAGCAGATTCGAAGATCTTCTTGGATTGATTGATGGGACGCCTACAATAAAATGCGCAGTTGTAAACAGTGTCAGCCTGTTACTAAAGTGGCTGACCTTTAGTCAAAACATTAAATGCGTTGATTAGACAGCGACGTGAAGCCTCAGTTTAGGATATTCCTCCACGTGGATCTGATCTAACGGTCACCACGTCTACCAGAATTGTATAAATGATTCATTTCTGTGTTCATGGAGGGAGAGATTTTTTTTGAGTTAAGAAAAGAGAAAATCTTAGAGCTATCAAAGATAAAAACATTCTGGTTCACATCATATCTATCCTTCCACATATTCCATTACAAAAGAAGAATTAGTTCATAAAGTATGAAAACCCAGGGATCATTGTTAGTGTGATTTCCTTCATATATTACTACTGGAGTCCAAACATTTTTGTCTCTCGCTAGAAAGTGCCTCCCACGTTCATGAACAGAAAAACTACCGATCACCTTCCGGTAGAAACGTGTCGGACCCGTACTTGACGTGGCAAGAGTGGGCCTGGTATCTGTTGAGCTCATTTTTTGGGGTCAACAGATTGGCGCCGTCTGTGGGAAACTATAGGGTTAACCACGAAAATACGCGAAGAAAAAGTTGAGTTACAACTTTGGAGTTTTGCTTTGGTGCAGAATCCGAAAGGGAGGATATCCTTGAAAGAGAGGAACGAAAGGAGGATCAGGACCTTTGAACAAAAGGGAAGCTTCACAAGTCATGAGTTCAACCGACGATCATGCCCCAAGAAGGACGAGGGAACACCCTGAAAAGGGGGAACCCTCACACGCTTCTTCAGCTCCACGCCCACGACCTCCGACATGTAGACGAGGAGGATCTAGAGGTGGAGGCAGGATGGTGGCTAGACTTACGAGGGAAATGGCCACCATGGCCGCCACATGAGGAACATTACCCAACAGAACCTGGCCATGCAAGAAATGCTAACGAGCATGCAATGGCAGGGATATCAGGCCCCCCTCCCCGTATACGGCCCCAGATAACATTCTTCCTGAGGCACAAGGGTATTATTAAGAGGAAGAAGTTCAAAGTCAAGCGGCCAGGACCCCGTATACTGGGATGGAAGCCCCTCAAAAAAGAGAGGCAGAAATGGAGACATCCGTTGATTACACCCCAGGAAGACCATACGGAGCACCGTTTGACCACCTTCCAAATCATGAGCTAAGAGACCGACCCGTAGGGCCGGAAGTGTTTTCGACAGAATAGCTTCGGAGGCACCTAGAAATAGGCAGAACCTCTCCCCCCAGCACCTAGAAATAGGCAAGCCTATTCTTATCCAGACAGGGGATGGCAACCAGACCCTCCCCATCCTAAAGGTCAACCAGCATGCTACAACGAATCGCTAGCCCGCCCCCTAGAAATAGGCGGGAAAGAAGGAGCCAGGCTAGAAAAGAGGCAGCGACCTCGCCACCTCGTCCCCAACCCCTCAGGGTTGAAGATGGAGATTCAGATGAACCCCAAAGATCCTGCGACCTAGATGACGATGATGAGCAGTCCCCCTTCTCAGAAGCAATAAGAAATGCCCCCATGCTGAACCACTTCGCTCTCCCTAAGATCCCAAAGTATGATGGGAGGGGTGACCCTGCAAAGCATGTAAATAATTACAAGACACACATGAATCTGAAAGGAGCCACCCCGGCAACGAAGTGCAGAGCTTTTCACCTAACGTTAAGTGGAGGCGCCGAAGTCTAGTACACAAGGCTACCTGAAGGGAGCATCCGAAGTTGGCCTGACATGAAGAAGACGTTCTTAAAACGTTTCGCGACAAGCAAGGAGGGGGATAGACCAATCCAACGACTGCAGGACATGAGACAGCAAAGGGGTGAGGCACTAAAAACCTTCTTGTCCCGTTTCACAGACGAGATGACGTATTGTGTACAAGTCACAGACAGGGAAGCGTTAACCGCCTTAAGGGGAGGGTTAGACAAGAATTCCCTCTTTTGGAGGGACGTACAAAACAAGGATCCAACCACTTATGACGCCCTTTTAGAAATGATAAGGCGCAAAATCCTGAATGAAGAATTAAAGGATCACAGGAACAGAGCAAGTCGAGGTCTCCCACCTCCTCAAATGCAAAGGGGAAAAGGCCCAACTTCTCACTTAATGGACCATCAGGCCCCATTGAATCATGGACAGGAGCTTGCTGCGGCCACGCTCAATGCCGTACCAACTTTAGCCTATAAGGAAGTGAATCCTGATGCTGAAATGCATCGGCGTCAACCTTACCAAAGACCACCGCAAAAGGGTCAAGGTAGGGGGCGAAGAGCTGAACCTAGAGATAGGGATGAAGCCCCTAACTACTGTTCCTACCATCAATCCCATGGTCACCGCATGGAAAACTGTTGGGATGTCGCAAGACACTCTCGAAATCAAAACCAAATAAGGGGGAAGCATCCCTCCAGGAACCCTCCCTACAAGCTTAACCGAGCTCCTGGAAACAATGAACGACATCGATCTAACCACAATGATCACCCCCAACGAAGGGAGGGCGATGTCGAATAACCCAGGGAAAGCCAAAGGCAGGGAAGAGGACTTCAACCATGCAACGAACCCGTTCGGGAGATTGACACTATCATAGGTGGTCCTCACATAGGAGGAGATTCGAGGAATTCCCAAAAGAACTATGCCAGGGAGGCAACTGATCCGGCCATGACAAGTTACATAGTGAATCAATCTACGGGTAGGTCTTCATCTCCAATCACTTTCACATAGGAAGATACACTGGGGGTGCATTATCCCCACTGTGATGCGTTAGTAGTTAGAGTTGTCGTTGCTCGCAATGGCCTGAAAAGGATGTTGGTAGACAACGGAAGCTCGGTCAACATCATCTTTGGTCCCACATTTGACAAAATGGAAGTTGATCATAAGTTGTCCCCAGTAAACTCCCCTTTTTTCGGATTTACGGGAGATAGCATCATTTCGAGGGAGAAGATCACCTTGGCGATAGAAATGGGGGCCGAACCACTGGTCACCAGGAACTTCATGAAATTTCTTGTGGTTGACAATAGGTCCGCATACCATGGAGTGTTGGGAAGACCCGCACTGAAAGAATTATGTGTTGTAACCTCAATTCACCACCTATGCATGAAGTTCCCTACGGATGGCGGAGTGGCTACAGTCTGAGGAGACCAACGAGGTTTTAGGGAATGCTACTCCAACTCCTTAAGAAAGGCAGAACCAAGGACAACCAACGTCATCTTTAACGACGTCGACATGGAAGATCTCCCTGAACAAGGGACTGTGCCAATGCAAAGAGATGTCCTCATGACCGAGGCCCCTGAAGAAGGCGGACCCGTTAATACCACACGGATCCCTGAAAAAGGGACAACTATAGAAGAAATGACTTATCTGGAGGAATTAGATCCCCGCATAATCGATTGCGAGCCCCAAACAACCCCAATGGAAGAGCTAGAAACCTTCTCCATTGATCCTATGGATCAATCTAAACGTCTGCAGGTGGGAAGCAAGTTACCACCTAAGGTAAAGAAGGAGCTAAAAAATTTCTTGGTAAAGAACCTTGATGTTTTCGCCTAGAAACATGGCGACATGGTGGGCATTGACCATAGGGACAGTTGCCACCACTTAAACATCGATCCCAAAGCTACACCACATCGACAAAAGAGAAGAGCCCTCAATCCAGAGAGATACGAGGCCCTCAAAGAGGAAGTTAAGAAGTTGATCGACAATGGTTTCGTTAGAGAATCAATATATCCGAAGTGGGTTTCCAATCCGGTGTTGGTCAAAAAACACAATGGGAAGTGGAGGGTCTGCATAGACTTCTCAAATCTAAATCAGGCATGCCCTAAGGACAGCTTCCCACTTCCCAGGATAGATCAGCTCGTGGACTCGACTGCAGGACATGAACTACTTAGCTTCATGGATGCCTACTCAGGCTATAATCAAATCCCCATGTTTCCACCTGACGAGGAACACACTTCTTTTGTCACGGACAAAGGGCTACATTGTTATAGGGTCATGCCCTTCGGTTTGAAAATGTCAGGGCGACCTATCAGAGGCTGGTAAACAAAATGTTCGTCGACCTCATCGGCAGAACTATGGAAGTCTATGTGGATGACATGTTGGTAAAAAGTTTAAGGGCGAGCGAACACATCATCCACCTCTGTTAAATGTTTCAAATTCTACGAAAATACCAGATGAAGCTCAACCCTCTGAAATATGCATTTGGGGTATCATCAGGAAAATTCCTAGACTATATTGTCAATCAGAGGGGGATTGAAGCTAACCTTAAAAAGGTAAAAAGCTTTGGTTGAAATGAGATCTCCTCAAAAATCGAAAGAGGTGCAAAGCCTCACAGGACGAGTTGCAGCCTTAAGTCGCTTCATATCAAAAGCAATAGACAAGTGCCAGCCTTTCTTCAAGATTCTCAAAGGGGGAAATAAATTTCAATGGATCGAGGTAGAGGTGTCAAGACGGATGGGCCGGCCATGACCCGTAAAAACCGGCCCGTGAAAACTGGGACCGCGGGCCGACCCGTGACCCGTGTGGGCGGTTCACGGGTCAAGGAGGTGTAACCCGCGGGCTTCACGGGTTGCACCCCCACGGGCCGCGGTTAACCCGCGACCCGTAAAAAAAAATTGAAAAAAAAAAATAAAACAAAAATTAAAAAAAGGGGGGAGATTATTTTTACAATACCCTCTCATTAGTTATTATACATTTATACTTCATAGTTCATACTTGTTACTACATTACTACAATTACAATTATTCAATTGCAAATATCATCATCATCTTGATTATATTTCTTTCTTCTCGATTCTCACTAATCACTACTAAATTTTTTAATCCTACTATATTATGGATTCTCGCGATTCTTTTTCTCAAAATCCTATTTTCAATAATAGTTGCTCTCCAATAAATTTAGAAGATGATAATGTTGTAGAAGTTTACAAAGTTATAAATAATTCATGTAACATTAAATTTGAATTCTATGTAAAAATTTCTTGATATAATTATGAATTTATCATTTTGTTCAATTCTTAGTTTACATTTAATAAAAAAAAATATTTTTTGCTATAAATATGAAAAATTCTATATTTTTATAATTTTATTTATACAATCATATGGGCCAAAATCGGAACGAACCGCGACCCGCGCGACCCGTGACCCGCATGGGCTCGACCCGGATGGGTCAGCGGGCGGGCCTGGGTTGTAGTCCAAAATTGTGGGCCGACCCGTAACCGGCCCGGAACCCGCAGTGGGCGGGCTTTTTTTCACGCGGGCCGTTACCGGGCTCACATGTTGGCGGGCCGACCCGGCCCGGACAACCCGGATTGACACCTCTAGATCGAGGAAAGCGAGGTGGCCTTATAGGAGTTGAAAAAGCATTTGGGACAATTGCATCTCCTCTCTAAACCAAAAGACCATGAAGTATTATACTTGTACCTGTCAGTAACCTCTGGATCCTTGAGTTCAGTCTTAATAAGAGAAGAAGGTGATCATCAAGTACCGGTCTACTATGTGAGCAAAGCACTTCTAGCTGCTGAAACTCGGTACCCCGATATGGAAAATGTAGCTCTTTCCCTGGTAACAGCGTCAAGGAAGCTGAGGCCCTACTTTTAGGCACACAGCGTCCATGTGTTAACCAATTATCCCCTCAAACAAGTACTTTAGAAGCCAGACACCTCAGGAAGACTACTCAAATGGGCAGTGGAACTCAGCGAGTTCGACATCCATTACAAATCCAAGTTAGCCATAAAGGGACAGGCCTTAGCTGACTTTGTGGCTGAATTTACCCCTGTTCCCAACATTGAAGTAGAAATGGAGCCTTTGGAACCTCAGATTTGGAGGCTCTCGGTCAATGGATCGGCTGGTGATACAGGTTCAGGAGCAGGGATCGTATTGACCAGTCCGGAAGGATATAAGCTCAATTGTGCGGTAAGGTTCGGCTTTAGGGCGACCAATAACGCAGCCGAATATGAGGCCTTGCTAGCAGGCCTACGCTTGGCAAAAGAAATGCAAGTAAAGAGGCTCATAGTCAACAGCGACTCCCAGCTCGTTGTTAGTCAAGTACATTGAAATTTTTCTGCCAAAGACAAATCCATGGCAGCTTACCTGAAACTAGTAATGAGCTTCGTCCCTTCATTTGAAAGGTTTGAATTGATGCAGATACCAAGGTCTTACAATTCCCATGCTGATGCACTGGCGAAGCTAGCAAGCAGCAAAGATTTCGAACTACTCAACGTAGTCCCAATTGAACACCTCATGAGACCTTCCATAGAGATCGGCGAAACAGTCATGTGGACAGAAGATACCCCTCCCTGGATGAAGCTCATCATGTCCTACCTAAAAGACCAGACCACAGTACCCTTGGGAAAAGAAGAAGCCCGAAGAAGAGCTGCCCACTTCGTCCTACAAGACGATGTCTTGTACAAACGAGGCTTTTCGATGCCCCTACTAAGGTGCATTGGAGGGGAGCAGGCAGACTACGTGCTTAGAGAGATCCACGAAGGTGTTTGTGGCAACCACGCCGGAGGCTGGTCTTTGGCGCAAAAAACGCTCAGGCAAGGATATTACTGGCCCACCTTGAAAAAGGATGCACAGCAGTTCGTCAAAAAATGCGATAAATGTCAGCGTTTTGCCACGGTCCAAAGACAACCTTCGCAATAGCTAAATGTAGTATCTAGCCCTTGGCCGTTTGCTAAGTGGGGAGTTGACCTGATTGGACCCCTTCCCAAGGGGAAAGGGAATTCCAGCTTCGCAATTGTTGCAATCGATTACTTCACAAAATGGGTAGAGGCCGAACCTCTTGCAAAAATAACTAAGGCAAATACTTCCAAGTTTCTCTGGAAAAACATCATTTGCAGGTTCGGGATTTCCCATTCTATCGTTACAGACAATGGTAAGTAGTTCGATAACAAGAAGGTCAGGGAAATGTGCGAAGAACTGAGAATTAAGAAGCATTTTTCTTTCCCACATCACCCCCAAACTAATGGGTAGGTTGAAGCTGTAAATAAAACAATCAAGTACACCTTGAAAAGGAAGCTTGATGCATCAAAGAGGGCATGGGTAGAGGAATTGCCCCAAGTGCTTTGGGCAATCAGGACTACAAGTCGAACTGCGACGGAGAAACCCCTTTCTCAATGACTTACGGGGCAGAGGCTATGGGTCCAGTCGAAGTAGGTCTTCCGTCGCCCAGGTGAATGCATTACCATGAAACAAACAATGACGAGGCAAGATGCTTTGGATTGGACCTTCTTGAAGAAAGGAGGGACGAATCTCAGGTGAAGATGGTCATGTACCAACGAAAGATGACCAGGTATTATAACTCAAAAGTAAAGAAGAAAACATTCCGGTTGAATGACTTGGTTCTTCGAAGGGTGTTCCCACCCTCTAAAGAACATGGGTCAGGAACCCTCGGCCCGAATTGGGAGGGTCCTTACCACATATGTGAAGAAGTTCGACCAGGGACGTATAAAATCAAAGATATGGATGGAAGGGTATAGCCTCATCCTTGGAACGTGGAACACTTGCGTAGGTACTACCAGTAATAAAAAACTTGTATGGATCATTTGTTTTGTATGAATGAAAGGCTAAGAGCCTCAACTGGATCGTTTATTTTGTATGGATGAAAGGCTAAGAGCCTCAACTGGATCGTTTATTTTGTATGAATCAGTGGCTAAGAGCCTCAAATTATTTAAATGTTATTTCGAAGGCTAAGAGCCTCAAAATTATTTAAACATTGTTTCAAAAGATAATAGCCTCGAAACATTATAAACATTATTCGCAAGGCTAAGAGCCTCAAATTATCTAAAAATTGTCTCGAAGGCTAAGAGCCTCAAAATTATTTAAATATTGTTTCAAAGGATAATAGCCTCGGAACATTATGAACATTATTCGCAAGGTTAAGAGCCTCAAATTATCTAAAAATTGTCTCGAAGGCTAAGAGCCTCAAAATTATTTAAATATTGTTTGAAAGGATAATAGCATCTGAACATTATAAACATTATTCGCAAGGCTAAGAGCCTCAAATTATCTAAAAATTGTCTCAAAGGCTAAGGGCCTCAAATTATTCAAATATTGTTTCAAAGGCTAAGAGCCTCGGAGCATTTTTAAACATCATATGCAAGGCTAAGAGCCTCGATTCGTTTAAATGATATTTCAATGGCTGAGAGCCTGAAATTATTTAAATGTTGTTCCAAAGGCTAAGAGCCTCAAAATTATGTAAATATTGTTTCAAAAGATAATAGCCTCGGAACATTATAAACATTATTCGCAAGGCTAAGAGCCTCAAATTATCTAAAAATTGTCTCGAAGGCTAAGAGCCTCAAAATTATTTAAATATTGTTTCAAAGGATAATAGCCTCGGAACATTATGAACATTATTCGCAAGGCTAAGAGCCTCAAATTATCTAAAAATTGTCTCGGAGGCTAAGAGCCTCAAAATTATTTAAATATTGTTTGAAAGGATAATAGCATCGAAACATTATAAACATTATTCGCAAGGCTAAGAGCCTCAAATTATTCAAATATTGTTTCAAAGGCTAAGAGCCTCAAATTATTTAAATGTTGTTCCAAAGGCTAAGAGCCTCGATTCATTTGAACATTATCTCAGTGGCTAAGAGCCTCATATTATTTGAATAATCGTTTCAAAGGCTAAGAGCCTCGAATCATTTTAAGTACTATCTGAAAGGCTTCGAAAGCAAAAAGAAATTCGAAGTTTTATTATAAGAAAACATGTTACATTAACAGAGGCCGAGGCCATTACACTTGGGAGAAAATAAATATATGTTCACTGGGGAGGGGGTTTGGAATCTACAAAAGGGACTATGGCATCAGGACCCACTTCTGGTTCAACGTCCCCGTCAAGCTCAATAACTTGAGGCCCTTCTGATGGGGTTGGAGGCTCAGACCCTTCCTGCCCCTCTTCGAGAAATTCAGCCCTGAGGCCAGAGGTATCTTGTGTAGAATGCACCTTAATCCACTCTATCACCTCAGTGTAAGCATATCGCCTCCAGTATAGGCCAAATTGCTGGTACTTCTCAGTTAAATGGAAGTTGGCCAGGAAGCGATCCTCCGCCTCAATCTTGGAACGTTCAGCCTCACCCCGAACCACCTCAATTTTCTCTCTCAGTTTAGAAAATTGGGAGGTCAGCTCTCTTACCTCTCCCGTCGCCCCTCTTTTTCCTTATTGGCCCTCTCAAGGGCCTCGGCGGCTATCTTCTGATGGGCGTCAGATGTCTCCACCCTCTTGGTCAGCGAGGCCACCTCGCTCTGGGATAAATGAACCTCTTTCTTCAGAGCCTCGATTTCTGCCAGCGCGGAAGCTAGCTTCGTTGATTCCTCAGCCTCCCTTTTCTTTGAGGCCTCGACCTCGGCCTTGGACTTATTGGCCAGCTCTTCAGCTTGGGAGGCCTTGCTCACAAAATCGCGATTTTTCTTTTGGAGGGTTTTGAATAAAGCCTCTACCTCCATGGCCACTCCAAAACACCTCGACGCCTGGGCCACCATAGTGGCGACGACGTCCACAGAATCACTTGTTTCAACGAAGTTTTGCCACTTGGCAGTCCAAAATTGGTGGAACGTCGTCGTGGCTGTTTGAACCTTTGGGGGCAACAAGGCAAGGGCTTCGGGCTCCAGCTCATCCGTTTGCTTCACCAAGTGTGGCTTATTTTGAGAGCGATCCGAGGTGGTATCACTCGAAGTCTTGGACTTCTTATTTGCCTCTTGGGCAGGAGGGTTTGAAGAGGCCGCCCGCTTTTGATTGACCGAAGCTGCGGCGAACGAGGCTGCCAGTAATTTTTGCCCCGCCGGCACTTTGGAGCGGGGGGGAGGAATATCATTCGAAGTACCCACCCCGGTGGCAGATACCCGGAACTTCTTCTTGGGCTCCTTAACAACTGCCCTTTTCCCCCTGTCAGCTACAGGAGGTTGACCACCCTCCTGAGGGGCAGCTTCCTTGCTCACCCTCTCAACGGCCTCCTTCACCCTCTTCCCTCCAGCGGATGAAGGCTTCATGCCTTTACGGCCAGCTGTCGAAGTGGCGGCCAAAATCGTGGCCATGTCAGGGGTGGGGACCTTCCTCTTCTCAAAGTCACCTACAAGTCGAAAATAGCGAGGTCAGAAACAATGCAACATCAATACGGTTTAAACACAGATCACGAATGTTACCTCGGGGAGCCATCAATCCTAGATTCTCAAAATGTCGCTGAGGCACCACCAAACGGTTAAAGTCACGCTCTGAAGAAGGTCGGCTGTATATAGCAGACAAGATATCCCAGTCACTCTGGTCTAAAGCGAAGCGTTCAACCGACCCTGCAAAAGAAAAGAGTTAGCAAGTAATTTCAACAAAAAGATGGGGAGGGAGCAGCAGAAGGAAATACAAGAACGACTTTCACTGGGTTCGGAGTAGGAAGTCGGGACTTTCACGTAAGGGACAGTGTCCCCCTCACACTCCTGCCACTTCCCTCGAACCCAGAACCAGGTCTCTTTCCACCCCTTAATAGAGGTGGGGAGACCCGTGACAAAGGGAGAGTGCCCACCCCATGGACATAGTGAATACCACCCCTTGGAATCCCCCTTTCCTAAGGACCGAGGCTGGTAAATTGTTTGAAAAACATGCAAGGGCATATCCTCGCCTAAAGAAATCTCCTTCCAAAGGATAAACGAACCCACTAACTGAGCCCAACCGTTGGGGGCAAGTTGGGTGGGGGCTAGTCCATATAACCTAAGGACGGCTCGAAAAAAGGGGTGAAGGGGTAGACGGAGGCCGGCTTTGAGGAGATACTCGCTGATGGCGACGCACCCCTGCCTGGGAAAGCAGGCTCGCTCATCAGGGGATGGGGATAAAAGTTCGATGGTGTACGGGATCCTATATTTTTCCCTGAGGTTGGCTAAGTGGGTAGGGTCTACACTAGAACGAATTTTGGCAGCCCCCCAACCTACACCATCATCACCCTGTACAACATCCCCAGATATAGAGGCACCTCGACCTGACTCCATGGACCTCCTAAGGTCGGCCGTACTAGTTATTTGGAACCCTAATTCCCTGCCTACCTTGGTCACGTCTATGTCATCCCCAGAAGGAGCCATGAATGAGAAAGATGCCAAAGGTAATTCGAAAAAAAAAATAAGTTACTTACTAGTTGAAGGAGTCACAGAAACACGAATGAAGGGAGATAAAGAACACAGAAAAGCTTGAAAGATTAAGAAACTTGAGAGAAAAGAGTGCAAGAATTCGTGCAAAAAGTAGAAGAAAATCTTCTCAAAGGTTATGGCCCTTTTATAGGCAAGGTTCGTGCAACCCTGGCCATTGGATCTCAATCCGGGCCATCCAACCATTGATCAATAGATTCTTAATCTAGGCCATCTAAGACATCTGACGTTTTATCTTCAAAGGGCCAGATCTGAACGTGCCCCACACGCGCCCTCACGCATCTGAAATCTTGTGGAAGGACGTGGGAAATGATCATCATTACTCATTCAATGCGGCGGCTGTTGCGTGTATTGGAAGTTGAAGTAACCCAGCTGTCTTCTTGGGAAGGTATCACAACATCAAATCATTGAGGCTCCATGATTAAAACGCCTCGTAAGTATCACATTTGTTGAGAAAAATAATAAATCATGATGACCTTCGATTCGAAGCTATTCATAGTGTCACTCCTCATTATAGTCCAAATCTGTGGACGCACCTTAAAGGAAAGGAGCTTGTCACCGAAGCTCTAAGAGAGCACGAAACTCTAAAAGAGCATACTCCCTCCGAAGCTCTAAGAGAGCATCTTATCTCCGAAGCTCTAAGAGAGCTACTTATTTTCTGAAGCTCTAAGAGAGCACCTTATTTTCTAAAGCTCTAAGAGAGCATCTTATCTCCGAAGTTCTAAGAGAGCCACTTATTTTCTGAAGCTCTAAGAGAGCACCTTATTTCCTAAAGCTCTAAGAGAGCATCTTATCTCTGAAGCTCTAGGAGAGCCACTTATTTTCTGAAACTCTAAGAGAGCACCTTATTTCCTGAAATTCTAAGAGAGCATCTTATCTCTGAAGCTCTAGGAGAGCCACTTACTTTCTGAAACTCTAAGAGAGCACCTTATTTCCTGAAACTCTAAGAGAGCATCTTATCTCCGAAGCTCTAGGAAAGCCTCCTATTATCTGAAGCTCTATCTCAATGTTACTTTCAAGTCCATGCATTATATAAATAGTCATGCCTAGACTTGGGGGACTATTGTTATCCCCCGGTTTCAAGGTTGCAGAAGATTGGCCACGTGGCAAGCCACGTGTAGGGATGGTCAGAAAGGAGCAAAGAGGACGTCCAAATGGGTCAGAAACCCTACGAGGGAAGTGGGCCGAGGCCCTTCATCCAGAAATAAACATCTTCTCATAGCCTCGGCCTGAGACACTTCCTCAAAGACAAGGCAATACATGATCCGAGGTCTTGCTAGTATCCTCCGAGGGTCATAAACTCGGCGATGCCTCAGCAGATTCGAAGATCTTCTTGGATTGATTGATGGGACGCCTACAATAAAGTGCGCAGTTGTAAACAGTGTCAGCCTGTTACTAGAGTGGCTGACCTTTAGTCAAAACATTAAATGCGTTGATTAGACAGCGACGTGAAGCCTCAGTTTAGGATATGCCTCCACGTGGATCTGATCTAACGGTCACCACGTCTACCAGAATTGTATAAATGATTCATTTCTGTGTTCATGGAGGGAGAGATTTTTTTTGAGTTAAGAAAAGAGAAAAAACCTTAGAGCTATCAAAGATAAAAACATTCTGGTTCATATCATATCTATCCTTCCACATATTCCATTACAAAAGAAGAATTAGTTCATAAAGTATGAAAACTCAGGGATCATTGTTAGTGTGATTTCCTTCATATATTACTACCGGAGTCCAAACATTTTTGTCTCTCGCCAGAAAGTGCCTCCCACGTTCATGAACAGAAAAACTACCGATCACCTTCCGGTAGAAATGTGTCAGACCCGTACTTGACGTTGCAAGTAGGGGTGTAAGCGGTCCGATTTTTGCGGTTTTTGACAAATTTTCAAACCAAACCGTTTTGACCGGTTTGAGAAAAGCTCAAACCTAAACCAAACCGTTTTGACCGGTTTGAAAAAAACTCAAACCTAAACCTAACGGTTTGGTCCGGTTTTAAACCGCCGATTTCGCGTATATTTTTTTCCTATCTAGTATCTACTTTTATGCCATTAATTCAATATATTTATATCTTACTAGAAATAGATCTAAAACAAACTAAATATATTTACTATAAATTTAAATACCAACAAAATAAAAGTAAAATCACAAAAAACTAAAGTATAGTTTTTTATTCGCCCTTTAGACATTTTAGAATAATATTTTACGATAAAGATACAATACAAGTTTACTAAAATAAATATAACGTCCAAAAAAACATAATAATGTCCCTTTTCAACTAGCAAAAGGAATAAACGAATTAATTTTGTCATAGAACTCAAGAAATATCAAATTTTGTCACAAAACTCACATAACTAGCAAAAGGAAGAAACATTCACATACTCAAGAAGTCACAGAACTTATGATCAATTTTGTCCTTCATACACAAAAAAAATTTTAATTAGCAAATTGGAAAAAAAAAAGAATTAAGACACGGATCCATCTAATAATGACTTCCAAAAGACAAGCTGCAAATATTTTTTCTCCTCCATTCCACTATATATACCCACCTTCATCTTCTGCAATTTAACACGGAATTATACATATTCTCTCATATGTAAACAAATGTCTTTTGCGCACCTGATAGCCCGAATTTCAACTTTAAGCCTTACTCACGATCAATAAATATGTAAACAAAGTTCAACTAGAAAGTGACAAAATTTCAATTTTAAGTCTTACTCACGATCAAATAAATATGCAAGAACCTGAAATAGTCTAATAATACCGGCGAACGTACACTACCGGCGACTGGGAGGTTTGAGATTTCGAGGCCGTTGACGATTTGGGGGAAACTAGGAGGCGCCGCGGGGAGCGAGATTGCAACTAGCGAGTTGCGAGTGAAAGAAATGGAAATTGAAAGATTAGGGTTGTGACTTGTGAGTATATGGACTTAGGTTGAACTATTTAGTGCTACTTCTTTCAAATTTGGGCCTTTTTTTTATATATAATTAGGCTTGGATGGGTCATAAATCTTAATAATTAATAGAAAGTTAGAAATTGACAAAAATACCTACAAAATAACAAAATTATTCAATTTTACAAAATTGAAATTTTGGATAAATTTTCAAAAAAAATCAATTTTTTATTTTTTTATTTTATATATTTTTCACCGGTCCGGTTTGGTTTCAAACCATAATTAAAATTCTCAAACCTAAACCAAACCGTTTTTGACCGGTTTGGTTTGGTTCAAAACCATTTCGTTGACGGGTCCACGTGGCACCAAACCGCTGGTTTCGAAATTGCGGTTTCGGTTCGGTTTTCCAGTTTGGCGATTTTTGCTTACAGCCCTAGTTGCAAGAGTAGGCCCAGTATCTGTTGAGCTCATTTTTTGGAGTCAACATTATGTGTGATTCAAGAACTCTAAACACAATCTATTCCACAAAATAGAATTGCATACAATAAGATCTTTACTTTTGAGTGAATTTAATTAATTTAAATATAAGCATATACTGAATGATATAAACCTATAATAAATGAGCACTTTGTTAGGTTGCTTTTGACAAAAGTGAATAAATTTGTTAATGAGTCTGTGGAGGTCCCCCAGCAAAGTGTTTGGGAGTTCCTTTTCTTTTCCATTAAAGCTTGAAAAGTAGGATTTTAACTGCCTGAATTATAAGTTATTCGTTTTACAATGAGAAAAAGTCTTTCAAGACCCCCTTTCTCCTCCATAGATTTGGCAGGCTAACCAGTTGTAAAAACTCTTGCACAATTTACTAAACAAAGAAAAGGAAAACATATGACATGTTAAGATGGACAAGACATTGTCGAACATGAAAAGGGTGTATTAGGGTTTATACTTGTACTGAAAACACGTTAATCGGTTTATCGTAGCATAGTACTAGAGCATGAAATAATAATTAATTAAATTTTATAATGTTGATTTTTTATTTTTTTTATTTCAATAAATTTCGACATCCCATTTACCCAAAAAAAAGAAAAAGAAAAAAGAAATCATGTAAAAAGAAATGAAACTAAAAGGACTGCAAAAGAGGGTCAAATTTAGGTCTTGCCCAAAAAGACTATTTGCACGATAGAAAGTGATACCCTATACGCGTGCATAGATTCACCATCTTCAAAGTAATAACAGTAAAAGTAAAGAGAAATAAGTTGTCAAAAAGTAAAAGTTTCCTTTATATGGAAACAGAGACGAATGAGAAACCCTCATTGCTTGGCCTTGCTAGAAATTTTTCTAGTTGCAATATAGAAAAATGTAGAAATAAAAAACTTATCGACTAATCGAGTCTTGTGACAGCACAATGTCTTAAAACAAAATTACTCGTCGATAACTGCTGCGACATCTGTGGATAATCACCTCCAGAATGTAACGATTAAATAAATTAATTGTGCAGCAATCACAAATGATTTTCAGAACTCTCAAGTATACTCTAGAAAATATGTAAAATAGAGTATAATATTTTTTCTGAATAGGAAGATACAATTTCGTTTTTTGTTATATATTTCTAATGCCCAGATGTGTTTTTATATAGGCAGAAAAATGATATAATTGCCTCCACCATGATTCAGTATTTATTTGTAATTTTTATGGCTATTGATAATGGGTTGTTAATATTGGATAATTAAAAACTGTCATATTTTATTGGTTAGTTGACCCATTAAATAATTTTAAAAATGATTAAAAAATAATAATTTATTATTAGAATCAATTAAACCCAATACCCCAATCAAAGACTTTTAATATATTCGTAAGGTGTCACTCGAACCCCCAACCTCCCACATAAATTCCACACTTTTCACTAATTGGACACTTCATCTGAATTAATTATTTCTTTCATATATTATATTTAATATTTATTGTATAAATATCTAACAATCTCCCAAATGAAAGAAATAAGATAAATATAAATACTATTCTGGAGTACGGTAGAAATTACGCAGGCTTAGGTGTCTATCGACTTGAACCTTGACTTTGTATATTCTATCGAGTTTGCTAACTGTAGAGTGAACTATATCTCGAACTCCACAATTATGATTAAAAACTGAGACAATAAAACACACACATGACTTCTAAAACAATCATTGAGTTCTCGCGACTGTGTTCATTTCGACCTTGAACTTTCCCGATTTCTTTGAGTGTTCTAGAGAATTAGCCTCAATTCTTATAGGAAATGGCCCTACTTCCACACTCAAATAAGTGCTTCTATCAAGGGTGCACTGTCTAAACACCACACTGAAAATCAGCTATAGTAAGCATTAAGAGTATTTGCTTATCCTCTAATCAAAATAGTTGGTACTACTCATCATAGGGAGGGGTTTGGAATAAATTCAATGTAGTACCTCCACAGACCACTCCAACAACTTTGTTATCTCATTGAACCTTGTCCATGGAATCTCCAATCGCAAGGTTGGGTTTCCGTTATACGTGATCTAGTTTGTAATAGGCTTTAGTCTCATCCCCCTCGATATTTTCTGAACTAGTTCTCTAGCTAACCATTTGGTTAATGGGTCAGCAATATTATCACTTGACTTCACATAGTCAATAGCTATAACCCCATCCTTAAGCAGCTAACGCGCAATATTGTGCCTCCTACAAATATGTCTAGACATTCCATTGTAGGATGAATTTTGAGCTCTTGAAATAGATGCTTGACTGTCACAATGGACATAGATAGCCGAAAGTGGTTTGGACCCCAAGGCCCTAATCAAAGACTCTTAATATAATGCGTGAGGTGTGACTCGAACCCCCGACCTCCCACACAAATTTCACACTTTTCACCAATTGGACACTTCATCTGAATTAATTATTTTTTTCACATATTATATTTATTGTATAAATATCTAATAGGCCTTTCTTCAAATATTGAGCTTACGGGAAAGTAATCTCTTCTTTCCATTTCACATACTAAAAAATTTCTTGAATTTTGTACATGCAGAGCATATTTGCTATACAATATTAGACCAAGTCCTTTCAACGGGACATAAACCTCGAAATTAGTACAATGGAGGAGAATGATTCAATAATTGTTCCAAGATCGGAATAATTAAGATAAGAAAAGGGTAATAAGGTGAATCACTAAAAATCCACTTGATGCAAGAAAATCAAATCAGGCAACAATTAAAGGAAGCTGATCGATCAAGAATCCAAGAAAGTAGCCCAACAAAGTGTTGATTCTAAGCCTTCAACAAGAAGCTTCCAAGAGATGTATCAATCAATTCTCTAATCTTCTGACTTGTGTGTGCCCTACTTGTATTTTCTCCCAGTACTTAAGACTTTGAGCGATGCAACATTACATGAATAATGAATAGATAGGTTATTAGGAATGTCTCGTGACAATATTTTATTGAATTTTGGACAAGCATCATTTCTGGACAAACTTCATTTCATTCACACGTGCCATCTCATACCCCACCCCCACCCCACCCCCACAAATACTTTATACGACCCATGCACATTCAAAGATAAAAAGCCAAGAATTATCACCCGCAAAAAGGCCCCTTTCATTTTCAACTTCTACCATACGAAAAACATAAAACCATTGAAAGATCAACAAAAACTTTGTATTGTAAGAAGTACTCTTAACTTCCTAGATTAGGGTTTCGTTCGTCTTCTTTTTCTGCTTTTGGAGAAATGAAAGTACCCTTTTCTGGAAATAATCACAAGAACCAATCATTGAACTCGAAACCGGTGGTTACGACAACTTGGACCACCACTTCTCCGGGCAACACCGCGCCCACTACCTCTCCCTACGAGCCAAAACCGGTTCTTGAACTCTACGGAAGCCCGATTCCTGTTGCCAAAAAGGCCATATCGAATTGTACCACAGCTGGTATTTCAACAATTCTTGACGATCCTCTTCAACTGGGAGATCATGCGCTGAACCACCACTTTGAGGATTGGGATTTGGGTTTGGATGACGATTTGATCCCTGTTTCAAAACCTGCTTCTCAACTCGGTACTCTCTGTGATCAGCAGTATGCATCCATCCCTGAGTTCACACCTGTAAGCTCCTTTGATTCATCAACTCGGGTTGAGCCATCTGATTTTAGTCCTCTCTCTGATATCATCACTACTGCACCTTTGAGTCATAGCAATAATATCATCCACCCATTTGACCTATCTGAAGAAATCCAAAATTTGAATAACAATAACTCGAATGTGAGATTCGTAGATGAGTTAATCAGACTTGCTGAGTGCTTGGAGACAAACTCGCTACAAGTCGGGCAGGTATCATTGGCACGTCTCAATCAACAGCTGAGGTCTCCCACCGGAAAGCCCCTCCAGAGAGCTGCCTTCTACTTCAAAGAAGCCCTCCAATCCCTACTCTCCGGGTTGACTCGACAGACTCACCCTGCCAGCTCTTCAGAGATCATCCAGACCATCAAAGCGCAGAAAATGTTCTCAGGCATCTCCCCAATTCCCATGTTCTCAAGCTTTACGGTTAACCAAGCCGTGCTTGAAGCCTTAGAGGGCTGCATTCATGTCCACATCATTGACTTTGATATTGGGCTTGGCAGCCACTGGGCTCCGTTCTTGAAAGAGCTAGCTAATAAAGCTGAGTCGGGTAAAGCTATCCCAGCTCTGCTTCGAATTACAGCTATAGTTCCTGAAGAGTATGCAACGGAATCAAGGCTGATCAGAGAGAATTTGTCCCAGTTTGCACGTGAGCTGAATATTATGCTCCATATTGACTTTGTTTCGATAAGTACCTTTGAGTACTTATCTTTCAAGGCCATCAAATTGATGGACGGGGAAAATGTTGCGGTTCTTTTATCTCCAGCAATATTCCAGCATGTCGGGACAGGATTTCTCAATGATCTCCGCGGAATTTCACCGCTTGTGGTGGTGCACGTGGAGAGTGAAGTGCAGATGGGATTCGAAGCGCCGTCGTATCACCAAGCTGTGATTGATGGTCTAGATTTTTATTCCACTTTATTCGAGTCACTTGAGGCTGCAAACGTAAACAGCGGTGGTGTTGGTGGAGGTGACGATTGGATAAGAAAGATCGAGACTTTCGTGTTTCTTCCCAAGATTTTGGAGGCAGTGGAGGCGGCCGGCTACGGCAGAAAGCCGTGGAGGGAGACGCTTGTAGCAGCAGGATTGAGGCAGGTGGGGCTGAGTCAGCTTGCTGACTTTCAAGCTGAGTGTTTACTAAGGGAAGCAAAAGTCAGAGGATTCCACGTGGCAAAACAGCAGGAGGAGATACTGCTTTGCTGGCACAATAGGCCACTTGTTGCCACATCAGCTTGGAGGTATTAGGAAATAAGTAATACAACAATTAGCTGTAATAATAATCTTCCTACAAGGGTTTAATTGGGGTAATTAAGTGGGGTTAGGAATGGGTATGTTTCTGACCGCTTTAAGTTTATGTATTTGTGTAATTTATACAGGAAAAGAAGAAATTCGAATCTAAAATGGTAGTTTTCCCATCAAGTACCTGAATGTTTTCTTGTCTATATCGATTACAGTATATTGGGAAAAAATTAAAAATTGCTGGTGTCCCAACTCTTGAAGTCTGCTCGAAGTTGTGTTCGAAGCTTCAACACAGTTAATCCGATTAGTCTTTCATATTATGTTTCTTGAATTCATACTTTCGACGAATTTGTTGTTTAGTTAGACATTCAAACTGGTAACTGGTAATTCCATACTAAACAAGCTCACAATCTCGATTATTTATATTTTGATATTTAACGACATTGGACTGAACACAGATTGATGTTACAGCTAATGGGGTTATTTGGTATAGATAGGTACACAAGGAACAAACTTTCTCAAGTCTAAAGCCACGAATTTCTTAGGAACTCAGCAAAAATACATCCTTTACTTGATTGAGCTTTAAGTCAAGAAACTCTCCGGGCTGTAAACAGCATAATCTACTCTAGCATCCTGCTCTAACAGTTACCTTCATCGCCACGAGACTGAATATGATTAACTGAGTTGCTGTTCTCCAGTTTAGATACCGCCTCAGGCCCACACACCCTCGTTAATTCTTCCTGTATCAGCAACAAAATCTAAGTGATTAGACTCTATTTCTTGTGTGTGCATTGTGATGGGGGTATTAGATCAGTAAAAGACACCTTAAGAGCAATTTTTCCAACTTCTGCATAATTGTTTATTTACTCCAGTATGATCAACCAGCAGAATTTTCAAATGCAATTTCCCCTCAAGTTTCAAGAATGATATACAAAGAACAAATTGCTGCTGCTTTTATTTTGGGGGTTAAATTTTATAATTTAGATTAGATTTCTTGAAATACCTTTATGGAGTCATTCTCAGATGTGAGCTTCTCACATTCCTCTGATAGCCTCTGCAGCTCATCTCTTAGTGTACGATTCTCGCCACTCAAAGTCTCTACCCTGTGTTGTAGCTGTTCACACTCAGCCTGCAAAAAGTGTCAACAGTATGAATGGCTACATAATTACATAAAAAGATAACAATCAAATTACTTCAAGAGAATGAAGATAAGGCTGCGAATATTGAAGCATAAAGGCAGATACTAGCATCATCGTCAGGCACTTTACGAGGATGAAGACGTCCAAGAAAGCTCAAGGGCATGTCTCAAGTCTACGTTTAAAAGTAAAACTTCTCTTTCCTTACGCTGCAATTCCAAAATCTTCTCTCTTCTTACTAAAACACATATAATTCTACCACCTCGTTGCTACAAGCCTACAATGGTAACCACGAGATCGTAGGCGACCCATGGGAACTAGTTTGATCCTATGGCCACTACAATTTCCCGCAATAATAGAAATTAGAAAGTAATTTCAATATTATGCCATCTCTAATACAAAACAAGAAACAGCTAAACCTTGCTTCCAGTAGACTAGGTTCAGCCAAATTATGCAATCTACTAAAGCATGTACTAATATTAAGTTAAATAATAGCATGCCAACTTGGGCTCAGCCAAATATTATGCCTTCAAACAAGAATTTTTGCTTCAATTTATTTTTTAACCATTTTCTAAGTTGAAATAACAATAGAAAAAAGATTCTTAGTTGAGATAACCAATGATTAGCTAGTTATACTTGACTACTATTCCAAAAAAATCCACTCACAATTACAAGTAACAATACTCGGGGAAGGAGGGAGCACATGCATATATTAACACACCATAAGAGAAGACTTTATTGAGGGAACATCAAAATGACATTGAAAAATGGAAAGCGAAGCAAACCTGTTTCCGTAATCTTGATCTCCGAGCAGACTCCCGATTAGATTGCTTTCTCTTTTGTCTTTTTAGTTCTCGTTCATCCTGTAAAATTGAAGTTCAAAATCTAATTGAGATTTGGTATGCGTATTTTGCCAAACAAACTTGTTTCTAGGTAATCTTTGCGTTTTTCCCCCTTTTTATTCTGTATTTTTCGGGAGGGAGTAATAAATGGAAGTGCAACAGTTGGTTTTCGAAATGCCTAAAAGTGGAAATTAGAGAACTCCATGATTGTTATTTATCATAACTTTTGTACATAAATGACATGGATATCCATGGAGGAGAAGAAAATTCGGACAGAGAACCAGCAGTGGAATAAAATCATTAGTTCGAAGAGTTGAGCCAAATGCCAAACCACCGCCGAGAAAACCCCTGGCAGTTATTTTTAGGAACAAATTTATTAACTCACACAATCCTTTGGTAACGGAAACAGTGGGTTACAGCTTCAGCATTCACCAAGTAGAATCAAAATTAGGTTACCAAATTTCTCCACTGAATCGAAATCATATACAGTTCGTACAACAGGCACACCATGAAAACAATTAACCAAAAAATAAGCCTTTATGATATGGAAACATTAAAAGGCAAGTTAACATACTTGAATCCAGTGATCATTCATCATGCCAGATGGAGATGGAGCCACAGTTGGCGAAACACCAGGCTGACTGGGTCGCAATTTCATAGACCCAGAACCAGCAGACGATGCATTCCATAAGTCCATGCCAATATTCAGATTAGTTGCTGGCATAGAAACTACAGGATTCCCCGGTACTGAATTCTGGAAGTTAACCGGACCAGAATTCTGTGCATGTGCTCCTGATAAATTAACAGACTGGTCAGACTGAGAACAACACAAGGAACGGACAAGGCGGACAGTTAAAAATGTTTACCATCAGCAAGCATCAGGTCAAAACTTCCTTTCTTGGTTGCAGAAAATTCCTAAAATACCAAATCAGATTGGCTTTAATATGAAATGTGACATATCATATTTGCTCTTTCTTGAATGAGCCATGACAATGTAAGAGTTAGCTATTTGCTACCATAGGTCCCAGAATCAAGTTTCAGGGGTTTGTCAGACTCTTGAACATGGAGCGAAATAGGATTTTATGATCACTAAAGCAGAGAAACAAACCTGGTTATCATTCTCATCACTTGCATCCGATGAACCTTCACTTCCGCTATCAGCGCTGTTCGTGAACAAATGTTTACAATCATACATTATGATAATCAACAAAATCACAAAAATATGGAAAAGAGTAAATCTACAATGAATAAGATAGTAAATTGCCACTAAATCTAACAATATACAATTAATACATATTAATGGCACGTTTGGCGTGTTGTATTAGACCAGATAAGGATTCATTTAATCCTTATCCGGTGTTCGGTACAAGTAATAACCGGAAGTCAACCGAAGTAATACGCTATTTGAGGGTTTATACTTTTGACTGTGTAACTTATACACCGTTTTATGAATTAAGGCACCGTTTGGTAACCATTATTCTAGAAAAAAATGTATTCTTTGTGTCAAATCACACCTTTTTTGTGGTTGAAAATGAAGGAAAAGTTATTGATGTGATGGAAAATATTATTTTATTGATGAATGTGTGGTTGAAAATTAGTAGAAGAATGAGAATGAAAAAAAGAATGGTTACCAAACGGTGCCTAAGAATAAAATAGTAAATAAATACTAAACATTTCACTTCAAGTTATAAGTGGAATTACTCATGAGTAAAAAAAAAATTACTTATAAGTTACAAAATAACTTATAAGTAAAAAATCACATATAAGTAAACAAAAGTAACTTCTAACAAAAAAATCACTTATAAGGAATACTACACATGTAAGAAGGTTACTTATAATTATAAAAATTATAAGTTATAATTCACTTACAAGTAACAAAATATTCATTAGAAAATTTACGTATATGTAAGAAAATTTATTTATAAATAAAAAAATTTGTAATAATTTTTGTATTTTTAGTTTTAATACTTGTAAGTTTTTCTAATACAATGTAATACCAAACATCAGTATTAAAATAATCCACCTTAAAGCAATTCCTCCCCCTCCTAATCCTATCCCCTTAATCCTATATGGTGCACTATACGTGCCCAAAGGGTAACAGAGAAAGTTTGTGATGAATAAGATAATAAATCCAGCAGTAAACTGCCTAAAAGAACCTTTGTGTTGCGACATCATTTCCAGAGCCTGAAGCTGATTTCCCACCATCTCCAGTCTTTCCATGATTTCCTGAAGTACCCTTGGATTTTTTGCTCGAAACTCGGCTCTTTGCCTCTGTTGTTTTTCCATCTGCGTCTGGAGTTCCAAGTACTGCGCCTGGAGTCTGTAAAGAAAGCATAAAAGACCGATATAATTGGAGCTTCCACATCTACTGAAATGGTGCTTGATTCAAAGACCGTAAGGATATCATGTTCAAATCATTGACAGAATAGCATAAAAACTACAGTAATCAACTTTAGTTTACAAAATGACACCAACAACTAAATACCAAAACTTTGTGCATCTCAATTACCGTGGCCATATTGGGATGAACATAGACTCCCCCAGGAGCATATATAGCTGGATATGGAACTGGAGTCCCATAAGGTGGCATCAGAGGATGCTGAAAAACAATTGAGCAATATTATGGTAAGGTGTTCTATATGCTCTAAAGGTCCTAAACGCGTAGGTCTAGAAATCAAAATTCTAGAATAATGACCTGGCCTCCCCACATGTAGGGATGGGGTGTAGGAGAGGTAACTGTTGAAGCAAAGAAAGGTGGAGTAGCTCCAGCACCATAGAAAGCCTGGAAAAGGAAAGGGTTTCAAGTAAGCCAACACAAAAATTAATTATCAGAGAAAAATGAAAACCAAAGCTTTCATCAGAAACCTGCATAGTGCTTGACCAATCAGGATATGCAGGTGTAGTTGGTGCTTCCTGAAAATCCAATTGAAAAGAAAAGGAAATAAAAACAGATGAGCTGAATTTCATTTGCGGAATAGCCGAGACATAAATATGATAAAGGACCATATAACCGTAATTGCCCTCAAGATGCAAATATAAAATAATAAAAGAGTGAACCTGAGTAGAAGTAGCAGGGGTTGAAGACTTTGCAGGGGTGCCCTCGTGCCCAGTACCCATTCGAGCAGCAGATTGCAGACTCAATTGTCTACCCTCACTTTAATTGTTCAGTATAAGATCTTTTAGTCTCAATTAAAAGATAGGCACCTGATTGACATCAAATGAGAGAAATTCAGTGTCTTTTCAATGAGTACAAGATTCTTGATGACTGTTTCACACATCATATTAATACTACTTAATCTTGATATTTCGTTTGATTCTTAGAGTTTCGGAACATCTTGATTTTTGTTTTCGTATTGTTTTATAGGTTATGTGAATTGGTGTGAATGATGCGAAACTTGGAGAAAATAATGATTTTGGCACGAATCAAGGAGAAGTTGATGTTGATTAGGTAAAACTTGATGATTGGAGACTAAATCGAAAGAAAAAAATGAATAACGACGAAAAATTGTAAAATCTAAAGTTTGAGGACTAAATTGCAACTTTCCAATAGTTGATTCAAACCACAAAACAATAATTGAAGATTGCTAGGAATCAATCGGGTGCAATTAGAAGTCAAAAAAGAGTGAAATATGATCAAAATATCTTTACAAATCAATTTTCAACTGTACAAGTATGTTCCAAATTTTTAGTTGGAGATTGAGACCCATTTTTGATATAGTAAACGTTCGAATTGAAAAAAATCCATCTGAAGTAAAGTTGTAGCCCTTTAAGTTATCTTTTCAACGCATTTTGAATCACCTCAATCGGATATCGGGAGAAAACGTTATGATAAAAATATTGAAACGTGCGTAGTGCTATTTTTCCACCCGAAAGTGGGCGCCGCAACACCACCGTTGCTAAATTTCAACAGCAACGCGGCGCCTAGACAAGAAAAAGAGTTGATTTTTTTGGACTCTTTTCTTTGCCCAATCTGACCCCAACCCTTCCAAAACTTCAAAATACTATATAAATAAAACTCTAAAGACCACTTTTCAACAACAATTCATCGAGTCAAAAGCAAGAATTAAAGGAGACTAGAATCAAGAAATCAAAAGGGAGGCAAAGACAACTTAGCAAAGAAGATCGATTCAACCATCCAAAAAATAGTTTTATCTTTCTTCTCTTCATGTTATTTTTTATGAATTGTATAGATTTCATGTCTCATATCATGAACTAAATAATTCTTCTAGGGTTTTGAGGATATGATTTAATTTTGTTTTAGTTATTTCTATGAATTTTTCCTTTCTATTTATTTGTGTTATTGATTTAATGCTTTAATTAATTGGCCACTAATTGAATGATTAGATGCTAGTTAATTCCAACACTCGAGAGAGGAATTTAGGCACGATCATAACAATAACACAACCTAGATTTTATGGATTTCGAGAGAAATTGTAGAATCTATGAAGCTTCTTCCATCTAAGAACCACGATCTTGATAAATTTTAATTTTAATTTGGAATAGAAATATTGAAATTAATTTTTAAGATTAATTTTTACTCGGCACTTGAGAAAGGGGGTAGAATTACATTAGGGTCCTTGCTTATAAATATAGGAAATTGATTAGAGATAACTAGGTTTTTGAAAATCATATTTCATAGTTAGGCGAAATCATACGCTAGGCTCTCCTATATTAATTAATTTGTATATTCGTTGAATTCGTCACAACATTCACATTTAATTAGTTTAAAACCATTGATTTTATAATTTGATAGTCTAGATAAAATAGAAGCTATTGGTAGAAATTAAATATCAATCCCTGTGGATTCAATATCTTAATTCCATTATTATATTACAAAACTTGACACTGTACACTTGCGGTATAATTATGTTGTAGAAAACGCGTGACAATTCTACTGTCAAATGACTAAAAAAGGTTGCTTCTTTATTATCTATATTGGTGCCTCGGCGAATGCTCAACTGATCCAAGATGTCTCGCAAATATATTACGACAAATCAGGCCTGCAGCATTAAGGAGTATCTAATGGCATAAAGCCTGGAAAAGATCTCCATCCACATGACCACAGTTACTGCAAAATTCATTTAATATAGAAATCCACAGTTGTGTAGCAATTCAATAAAGGACCTATTTCTCCCCACCCCTGCCTGTTATATCCTTTGTCAGTCTGTTTGTAACTTGATTAATATATTATTAATGAACTCTCACACATATTGCCAATTTAGGTTCAGTCTGGCATGGTCTTTTCGAATTCATTCTTTCCACTACTCTTCTCTTTTTATTTTTTTGAAGACCTCGTAATTACTCCTTAGTTTTCTACCTATTTGATTTAACTACTATTTCCATTTCAAAATGCTTCATGCCTTTGCTAAACAAGGTAGGGAACTTCTTATATCCTCTCTATTCCTTATGAGTGCTAGCAAGTGTTTTTGTAGTCAATGTAAGATGTGGAAGATGTAGAGCCACGAAGGAAGACATCCTGATTCATGATGTCATGAGCAATAATTTATGATTGTCAATGATAGGCATGGAACGCGTGGTGCAATTAAAGATTTGAATAATCTTATGTAGAACCAGTGATGCCATATAGAATTATTCTATATGAAACGCAACAACGAGGAAATGTGTCTTTCCAATAACGACAAATTCCCATTGTCACGCAGATAAAACAAGTTCTTAATCAGACAATACAAAGGCCACAAGTGAATTGAAGAGCCCAATGCTACAGTTGTAACTCGAACAAATCAAGTCCCCCCACAGCCCCAACTTTCCTTAAATAGAGGGAATTGGGGAAGGGGGCAGCAGGAAAAGTAGGGTAAAAGAGTGTACTGAATGATGCATTTCATTTAAGAAAACTAAAATAATCTGCTTGCCGGCGAGGATAGGACAGACTAACTAGAGAGCATATATCAATACTTTCCCAATCTCAGAAAATTAGAAAATTTAGGTGAAGATTCAACTGGCATAAAATGAACGTAAATAAAAAGTGAAGTTTACTGTGCAGTATGTCGAATATAGATTGAGAAAGAAACAATCTTCTCCTAAATAATAGGTCTGGATCAATATAGAGAAATTGCTATTCATCCTAAACTATAATATTAGTCGCTAAAATTGACAATTTTCCATTCTAACTTAGTCTCAGTCTTTATGTATGAAATATGTATGCCCCTGTTTGGTTTAGATTAAAATCTAATCAAAATTTCAAATTAAAGTCAACAATTAATTTTAACCACACATTTCATGGGACCCATTACTTTCAACCACACATTTCATCAACTTTTATCAAAATCTATTAAAAATCTAATTTTAATTTCTACCAAACGGGGGCTATATATTAAAATCTCTATAAAATAATAAAATCTCAAGAAAAATTATTATTTTAGAAAGGTTATTAATTTATCGATAAATAAAAATAAATTCATCAATAGATTGAGTAAATTCATTTCTGGTCAATGCTACAAAATTTTGATGGAGGCCAAGTTCCTCTTGAATTATCCTAGTTAAAATGATACGATGATGTAATAGTCAACTAACGAAGAAATTATTCAAAGGATATTGAATACAACTATTGAGAATTGTTATAAAACAAGCCAATTTGCAATATCCTGATGATAGTTTTTATACCACTTGTTATTGATATTAAAGTCAAGAAAATATGATAAGATGAAAAGAATCACACAAGAATAAAAAATTTACATTGAAACCCAAATCCAGAAAACCACGGGTAGAGGAAGAAAATTCACTATGATCAATAGCAAAGAAGTACAAAAGGATCTCGCAAGACTCGACCTATCTCAAAATATACGAGTCTCTCTCTATCAACTAGATGCTTTCAATTTCATGTTCTCTCGATGCCATATAATGCTTTACTATATTCTTATAAGATTACGAAGATGATACATTACGTGGAGTATATATAATAACTTAATATAAGTGTTTTAGATGAAATACAATATAAGAAACAAATTAGAAATAAAATAGGAGTCCTGCCCAGATAACTCTACCGCTCTCGTAGGAAGCGAGCGGCAATCGCGGTGCTTGAGTGCCGCGACCATGGCACCTACGCGCTGCGTCTCGGACCAAATTTCACTGTTCCATTATGAGCGCCTAGGCGACCCGAACCAAGCAATTGGGCGCTATTTTGTTGTCCAACATCCTAAAACCAAGTCTTCAATTATCCAAATTCGTTTTACCAATCAAACTTCCAATCACTATGAACTTTGATCCCTTTTCAACTAGATTTCCAAATCAAGATGACTTTTGTTCCTTTTATCAATTAACCACAATCCTAATTCCAATAGCAATTTGGGTCACATTCCAACAAGAATGATCACAATTTTGATGATAGCTTTTTTAACCAACAATTTTTCCAAAAGAAGTCTTTCGAGCATCTTAACCTTATATTATTAAAACTAAAATAATCCCCGCCAAGGTCAAGTAATTTAGGTGGTAGAATGTCGTTTCCAGAATCCAAATTCCATCTGAAACTATCCTTAAACCCAATTTTCTTCATACGAAAGAGGAAAAAGACCTTACAAATTGCATTGATTGATTTCCCACTTTCTCCCATGCCTGCTAATTGTATGCTTTTCTACTTTCCTTCACATAATAAAACGTTTGAACTAACAAAAATATAAAAAATTGTTCTCCCTAATTTAAATCAGACGTATGACATTGGGAAGATGTGTCAATTCTTAAAAATTAGGATAAAGTAACATTCCATTTGTCTCCAAGGAGGGTTCCGTTTCAGTGGCTCATACGAATATAGTAAAAAGGGTAAAAACAGTAGAGAGAGAAAAACGAAGAGAGAGAGAGAGAGAGAGAAAACTGACCTGGTCTGAAGAGTTAGTGAGGTGGAACGTGAGGAGTCCAAGTGGGACGGAGGACGAGGTTTATTATCAATATAAAGCCAAAAAACACCCCTCTCCTCAGATCTAACGGTTAGAAGAAACCTTATGGTTAATTGTACAACTTTGTACTGCTACGAAGACAAAACCGAAAAATCTGCAACTCAAAACAAGACAGCATTAATTCTGTCTTTAATTCATCAACTTCCAAGAAAGAAAGAAAAAAAATGAGTTACAGAATCTACCACTGGGGTTTTGTATCTCCGGCAATTCTACAAAAGGCAAATTGTGGTGGCGCCGGGAGGGGATTGGGGCAGGGGGTAGGGTTTGGAAGGTGACACGTGAGGGAGAAAGAGGAATCCAGCTAGCAGAAAGTGAGTGGATAGGCATGACGAGGCAACCAAGTGTTTTTGATGACTCGTGATTACTGTCTGCGGATAACTTTATTTAATTGCATTTGCCCCACTGCAATTAAATTATTAGGGAACAAGGCCACCATTATTTATTACTTGATAGTTTTTCTCCCTTTTTCTTTAAGAAATTCTAGGGGTGTCCAAAAGTTTCGAACCGAACCGGACCGAACCGAACCCGAATCGAACCGAGCGGTTCTTCATAAATTAAATACCCGAACGGGTACCCGAATCGAGAACCGATGGGTTTGGGTCGGGTCTCGGATCTAGACCAAGAACCGAAGAACCGAACAAGAACCGAAACTAAATAATTTTTTTATTTTTTATATTGAATTTATTAAATTATTTTATTTTTTTCCTATACAAATTAGCAAATTAATTAAATAAATTAGATTATTTCATAATTTTAATTTTTAAGCCCAAATCATTTTAAAATCCATTAGCCCATTTTAATTTGAAGCAAATGAATATACTTTATGTAGTTTTGTTGTAGTATTAATATCTACTTTTTAGTATTTGTATGCATTAAATTAATCTTATTGGACGGCTAGTTTTGTATATTTTTTTGAATTGAGATACGTTAATTTGTAAAAGTTACGAATGAAATGTTATTAATTGTATTTATGTAGTGTTGCTGAAAATATTAAAAAATTTAATTATGGTACGGAATCGAACCGACCCGAACGGAACCGAACCCGAACGGTTCCATAATTATATTTGGACCCGACGGGTCCATTTATTAAATACCCGAAAATTTTGGGTCGGTTCGGGTATCTTCAGAACCGAACCGAACCGACCCATGGACAGCCCTAAGAAATTCTTTGAAGAGGGCTCAAGAGAAAATTCGTAATATTTAGTTTTTACTTTTTTTCTTTTGAGAACTTAAAAGTGCCATTATATTATAAGAGCCCGTTTGTCAAAAATAAATATTATATTTCTCTTTTTCAAAATTTCATACATGCCGAATAATTAGCATAAAGTTGCCCACCTTGTGATAGATTGTTCAAATTAATGACTGCTTTCACTTCATCTACCATTGGACTTTCGTGAATGCTCAATGAAAAAATCCGATTTTTTTTTTTTTTTACCGAAGTGAATGTATATCTTACTACTAGATTTTGGCAAGAATTTTGCTCGAAGATAACAAAGAACGAAAGTGATCCCTAAAAGAGCGAAGTCGAAGTTTTTGATGCTCGGGGTCACAGTGATTTCTTATGCAGAAACTATATTATTAGTGGATTGATTGAACGAAATTTTGTTACCGAATATTGTTGAGTTGATTAATAAACTAATTTAGATATCAAGAAGTTTTTAAAGATTTTTTTCGTTGGTTCATACTACGGAAATAAGTCTTGGAGAATAAATGTGCACAAATACTTTTCTTCTTCGAACAACAATAAATTCAAAATTTCAAGTAACAACAATTTATCCAATAAATTTGGAGCCATTGAATTTTTATTTTTTATTTTTTCTTTATTAAGGCCCTATGTGGGCTGTATGTTTGGATATTCAAGTTTAAGATGACTGCTTTTATATATTGGAACAGGACAACCAATCCAAGTGTACAACTCCACATGTGAACAGTTGATACCAACTTTATTTTTTCATGTCCCTATATGCTCAAAATTTCTTAATGTGGTAATTACTTAAAATAGTACTTTAAGTTTTTAAACTTTTAAAATCAGATTGGAAGTTTAATATTTTCAAAATCAGATATTTTATAATAGATACAATTTTTTTATATTTAATTCAATATTAATAATAATATTATAAAAATTAATTTATACCCACCCCACCCCACCCCACCCCACCCAAACCCAACTCAAACTTAAATTCCTGATTTTCACCGTCAGTTTAACTCCCTCTCCCACTCTCTCTCTCTCCCCCTCTCTTTAGCGGTGGTTCTCCTCCCTTATCCAACGGTTTTTCCTCCCTTCTCGTCCTCCTCCCCTCCCCCTTCTCATGTCGCGCGATGCTGCCCTAATTTGGCGTCACGCAGCAGCGTCACGATGTCGCTGCAAATTAGGGCAGCGTCCATGCTGCTGCAAATTAGGGCAGCAGCGTGGGTTGTTGCTAATTTGCAGCAGTGACGCTGCTGCAAATTAGCAACGACGCAGCCCTAATTCAAAACCCTATCACCGGATTCTGACCGTGAACCCCCGCAAATTTTTCTGTCCTGTCAAATGATAAATAATGGAAATCCCTATCTACATCGCTCCACTTGTACTATTTGAATTTCTCCGTATATGCAAATGGAATTTTTAGGCTGTTTTTATTGGTGGTTGTTGGTGTTATGTAAACGGTGGTGGTGGCGATTGTGCAGATTTTATGCAGTGATTTTGTTGGTGGTTGTGCAGATTTTGTGCAGTGATTTTTAGGCTGTTTTTATCGGTGGTTGTGCAGTGATTTCGTTGGTGGTAGTCGTGTTGGCGGGTTGGTGGTTTTGTGGATCTAATAATTTCTGTGGTAGTGGCGGCGATATTGTTGGTGCTGGAGATTGTCATGGTTTTTGGTATGCCGTCGATTGGCGAGGCTGTGTTGGCGACGGTAGTGATGGTGGTTGTGGTGAGTTGCTGGCAATGGTGGAATAGGGTTAGGGCATGTAAGACGGTGGTGGTGAGGTGGTGTTGTATAGTCTATGTGACCTATGCTGTGACCTGAGCCATGTGTTGTGATCTATGCTGTGACCTGAGCTATGTTCAAAATTTTCTATGACCTATGCTGTGACTATCAACAAAAACCTGAGCGTTTGAAAATAACATGGGACTCTTAACAAAAAAGTAAGACATGAGCCTTATCGTGTTATCAATCATTATAAACAAACAATCATGCGTTGTGACTTTTGATCTGGCCTGTGACTTGATTAGTGACTTGTGACCTGGGCTGTGACTCTTGACTTGTGACTTGTGACCTGAGCTGCGACTTGTGACATGGGCTATGACTCTTGACTTGTGACTTGTGATCTGAGCTGTGACTTGTGACATGTGCTGTGACTTGTGACCTGAGTTGTGACCGTAAAAAAAAATGTCAACCGTACAAAAAAATATGGTGAAGGTGTCGCCGGAAAATGGTGAAATTTCGCCGGAAGTTCGTCGAAAAATTCGCCGGAATAGGGCGGTGATCGGAACGGTCGCCGGAGCGGTAGGGGTGGTGAAGGTGGGATGGGTTAATTATATTATATTAGAATTAAATATTTAATAATAAATTAATTTATTTCATAAATAAAAATTTAAGTTTTTTTAATAAAAATCTGATTTTAGAAATTTCAAACTTGTTTTCTTATTTTTGAAATAGGTTAAACTTATTCTCTTGAATATGAAATATTCCCTTTCTTAATTCATTGCCAAATGCGGAATTTGAAGCTCAAGATTACAACTATAACTTGGACTGGCCAATTTTGAAGCCCAATATTTTTGCAATTGGACTGAACCTAATTTGAAGCTCAACAGTTTGGCACAAGTTTGGACCGCAGTTGACAAATACCTAAAGGTGGCGAACAGGTCGAGCCGAATTCACTTTTTTTTTCATGAGCCAACTCATTTGGGCTTGTGGATCGGCTGGTTTTCTCCTAATTTTGGACTTTTTTTAAAATTTATTTTTGTTAAAAAAAATTGCTCACTTTTGAACTTATTTTCTTAATTTATTATATGAAAAAAAAAATGAGATGACTCGTGGACAACTCGACTCGAACCATGAGACCCACAAACCAAATGATTGAGCCAATCCTAGAATTTGGACACTATCCGAGCTCGGCTTAGCTCAGGTGTCTTCCGCAGAGCCGGTCCAACTCATTTTCATCCCTACAAATACCCCTTTAGATAGGCAATTGCGTCAGTTAGCTAATGACACGTAAATCCTTGAGACAGATTCTTCTTTTCATTCTGATCTATTGAACTCGATTATTCACCATTCATGCGATAAAAAGATTGGAATACAATCACCTAATACAAGTGGCATCGCTGACAAATTAATTGATATTCGCTAGTCATTCTTGCAGTACAGTACTAAAATCTTAACTAGAAAGCTACTAGCTAGTTACAAAGGAAGGATGTCCATTCATTCATTGGTCTGTCACTATCTACATATTAAATGCCCCCCCTTACTTAGTCAATTAATCATGCATAAAGATTAACCCAATCATACCCATGAATATAATTGTTTTCTGGCACGTAAAACACATTCTCTAATCCCTCCATTCCAAATTCCCCTAAGAAAGGTGCCTCCATCGAGAAAGAAGAACTCGGACTTTTGCTCGAAAATCGCTCAGTTAAACTTTGTATCTCCTTCTCCGCTTCACATAGCTGTTCTTTTAGCTTTAAAACCTGTCAAAAAAAAAATAAAAAAATCAGCAAATGAGCAACAAGTGTGCAGATACTGTGTATCCACGCCACGTGAGAGGGAATGGCATGTGCCGGAGTTGGAGCTGGACCACCAACTGTGTACGGACCTTTGAAACTGGGGATGTGGTACATTTTGCACTCTTTTATGGTGGGTGGCAGACTCCATTAGTAAAAAACTACAAGATGTGACCCATCTTGTCGAGCCCAGACTCCAAAAGTTACTGTTTTTTACTTACATATGTGGTTTTATTTGCTTAATTCTGTTAATACATGCAGATAAATTACCAATGAAAATAGTAATGTAAACTGTAAAAAGAAGAAACTTTTACACAAGAAATCCTTGTATTCGTTTGGTTCTCTATACTGATAAAAGAAACGTACGGACCTCGTTTTCAAGCCTGCATTTCTCAACAACAGTGGTTTCATGTTGAGTCTTCAACTTGGAGTATTCTTCCTCCATCTTCTTGCTCTTCCATCGAGCTCTTCTGTTTTGAAACCACACCGCAACTTGTCGAGGGTCAAGACCGAGATCCGAGGCAAGCCTGTCCTTCCTCTCAGACTCCAATTTGTGTTCATCTTCAAAACTTTGCTCCAATAGATTCATCTGTTGTTCACTCAGCTTTCTCTTCCTCATCGCCCCACTGCTCCCCGCCTCGCCTTTGTTCTTCTTTCGCCTACGCCTAATCCTGGGCTTTGCTTCCACTGACAATCAACACCAAGTAGGCATCAATATATATCAATAAAATACACTATTTATTGAAATAAGGTTGTGAACATCACGGAAATCTCTAAATGTTGTAAAGTATAGACCAGTCCCGCGTACCAAACATGTTTAGAATCGAGTACTGACCTTGTTCTGGAAGGAGTTGGTCGTATATCACTCCAGGATAGTACTGAGGAATGAGTACCATTTGATCATCATCAATTTGATTCATGCTTCTTGTTGCAGCTAAGAACTTCTTGGTTGCATGTGGGAGTGAAAATCAGAGGAGAAGGCTGTTGCCCTGTTGCCTTAGGAATGGAATAGTACAGGGAAGACTTTATTTATAAACCTAGATACTTGAAATGAGGCTTGGTCTTGTCCAAAATATCATGAATGCCATTGTGTCATCAAAAATTGAAGATTTGTCAAATTCGGAGAGTTGGATTGGGAAGGGCAATAGCATTTCTTTGGTCTGATTTGGCGATTGTTGATGGATGGATTTCTTCTTGAATTTATACACCTTTGATTTTTATAAAATGCTGGAATTATGCATCAAATAATTCCCAATATTACCAACAGAAACGGACCCCATAGAGTTCCTTAGGATCTTTATTTTTCTGATGAGGAAAGATTTCATCTTTGAAACATATCTTATGATGTTGATTCTAAATATTTTGTGTTTGCCACGATGACATCCTAAAAATTATGAAAGCTACGTGAACTCAATCAAAGTGAATTATTTTTTACTACTCTTACATGTATTCGCTATGACATTTCGAGGCCTGAAATTAATCAAGAAGAAATACATCAATGTTACTATGTCTAGTAATACGTCTATGGTATGTTTGTTATAGGGAATCGGATTGTATCATGGACGGTATTAAAGAAAGAAAAAAATTAAAATTTTGTTTTTTATACTATCATTTAGCCTCTGTTTGGTATCCATTCTTTTTTTCATTCTCATTCTTCTACTAATTTTCAACCACACATTCATCAATAAAATAATATTTTTCATCACATCAATAACTTTTCCTTCATTTTCAACCACAAAAAAAGTGTGATTTGACACAAAGAATACATTTTTTTCTAGAATAATGGTTACCAAACGGTGCCTTAGCCTTTGTTTGGAGCTCATTCTTCAACTCCTAAGTGGGAAAAAAATGACAGTTGGGTGAGAAAGTGGGACCCACCCGTGAGACAAACGGTCAAAATCGTGGCTAAATTTGAAGTGTAACGGTCAAATAATGTATTCTTTTGGTGGAAGAATGAGCTTCGAACAGAAGATTAATCATGTCCACAGTACTTTCGTCTTCTAAAAATACATTTTCTTTGGACTAAAACCACTTCGTAAGTACACGGCTATACCAAAACTAGTAAAGATCATCAACTAGAAGCAAGTAAATATTTATAGAGAATCAGAGAAAGGATGAGTGGATAAAAAATTCCCTATGGATACGATAAGGATGTAAAATCGATTATCTTACTCTTTTCACGGAAAGTGGCTACGAGATGAGGGAAGTGACTTTGTATTTGGCTTTCCCAATTGGGCAAATAATAAAGAGAAAGAAAGAAGAAAAACAAGTGTGCGCTAAAATGTTGAGTTGGGATCCCAAACCTGTGATTAAAAAACTACAAATATTTAAGGTTGGCCTCTGAATTTTGGACGTGCAATGCAACTTTTGTTGTCCAATTAGGTGGCTAATTTAGAAAAAACAAAAGGTTGAACCCCAACCTTGAGGGCCCTCCACCGCCCCGTCCCTAGAGCATTCTGGAGAATGTAAATCGCGAGATGTGTCTTAGTAGGTCATGGTACAAGATCGTCATACTGGTACCCACAAAGAGTCCAATTCCATACCTTGTAAGAGATTGGAATTGAACATTCACATTGCGGTTGCCAGGTCAATCGAAACTACCTCATCCATGTCCTTTGCACCACTGAACTATGTCTCGAGAGGCGATATATGGCTAATTTTCTTTTGAGTAGCAGCACATGTGTGGCTCGAGATGAATGAATAGTTAATAACAAACACTTCACCACAATCGTTGGTTGATCAAGATACAGATATCTGATAAAGCCCCAAGTGGTCTGTGCTTGGGATTTTACAAATTTTTATTTTCATTCTTTCTTAACACATGCCCGTGTAACCATATATGAGCTTAGAATGGCTCGAATGCGGAGTGGGGTCGATCCACGTATTTCGCAGCCAGGACTTGGGTCATGTCTTGATTACACTTTTCCCATGGTGTGAGTCTGATTCATTATGTCACTTTGACACTTTTTGTTAAATTTACATAGGTCTATAGCAACACGACTAGTTAACGAGTTCTCCTACTTTACAATACTTAACGTGTTTCAGGGATCGGAGTGGCTGTCTCAAAGTAAGATTAAAAAATCCTCGACAAATATCATTTTCTCTTACTTTTTCAAACGTATTTGAATTTGAGCAAATTCTTTGAGTCAAATATTCCAATGTAACTATTAAAAAAAAAAAAAAAATCCCTGTTTTGTTCTGTCCGAAATAATGGTGAATAGCACAGGTCGCTCTCTCAGACAGAAAGCCTGTTAGTTTTATCCGAATTGTTTTTATTTATGAAAATGAAACGAGATATTAATTTTACGAAGAAGAAATAAAGGAGAATGAGATTGGTTTGTTGAAGTGGAACAATTACGTGGATGAAATTGACCATCCACTCATGGAAAAATAAGAGCCCAGACAAGAAAAGCATGCTCACTTTGTCTGTCCTTGAAAAGTTCTTGTCGCAATGGAACCAAGCTAATCTCCACACTTGAGGGGAGGGGCCATGTCCATAGGAACTGGATTTTTACGATTAAAATATATATATATATATATGCTTCCGAATGAATTGTATTGGGTACCATTGAGTTGTGTTATGAACAAAATTTTAACTTTGTAATAATATTAAATGTGTCATCAAGAATAATTTATGAATCGTTTTGCAAAGCCAGTCCATTTGTCGTTGCAATTCAAAAATAGACGTCATATTAAGTGACTTAATTAAAATAATCTTTTAGTTATTTCTCTTATTTGCGTGTAGGGATATTATATGCTTTGTTTGAGCCCCTGTTTGGTGCAAATTTTTGCTCTAAAAATGCTTTGGTTGATGTGATGGGGGAATATGTGGTTGAAAAGGAAGGAAAAATTATTGATATGATGGAAAATATTATTTTATTGAAAAATGTATGGTTGAAAATGAGTAGAAGAATGAGAATGAACAAAATAATGTAGCTCAAACAGGGGCTGGACCCTTTTTTTTTTGTGAAAATAGTTTTTGTAATAGTAATTTTTTGGGGAATGAGTTGCTAAAGTGAGAAAAATCTTCGATTTATATGTAAAATTATTTTATTTTGAGAACGTGTAATTAAAAATGAATTTGAAGAAAAATTGAGTTTTTTAAGGAATGAGATTCTAACTAGGGATGTCAATGAGTTGAGCCAAACAAGCTCGCGAGCCGAAACTTGAGGCTCAGGTTTGGTTGGAATAAAAATGGTTCGAACTTTATTTGACCAAAAAATTTAGAAGCTCGAATCTTGTCGAACCGAGCCAGCTCACGATTTTTTTTAATATCAGGCAACTACTTGCAAAGGCAGCATGTATTGCTTGTAATTGGGTTTTAAATTTATTTTTTAAGGCCTGGCTCGTCATGTACCGAAAATAATCCGTGACACGAGCTGGCTCGTGCTTGCAAAGGCAGCATGTATCTGCTTGTAATTGGGTTTTAAATTTTATTTTAAAATGTGGAAATTACATGGAGCCATATATTTGAAAATTCAATTTCCAAAATTAGATTTCGTGTTTTAAGTTTCAAAAATCAGATATTTTAATGTATAGATACAGATTTTTTATATTTAATTAAATATTAATAAAAATATTTTGAAAATTAAATTATAAACATCCCACCCCACCCCTAAAATGATAAAACCTAACTTCTCGTCATTTCTCTCCCCCTCTATTCGCCGCTCTCTCCCCCGTCTCTCTCCGTGGTGCCTGGCTAGTAGCGGCGGCGCCGACGCCGGTGATGCTCCCCTCCCCCTCCCCTTCTTCTCCTGCGATTTTGTAAATGACGCCGATGTAACGTCAACGCTGCTGCCCTTATGAGATGGTGGATCTAGGAGTTTTTGTGGTAGTTTCCATATTTTGGTGTGGTGGTGTGAGGTGGTGGATCTAGGGGTTTTTGTCGAGTGTTTGGGGGTTTTTGTTGGGTGAAGTGGTGGCAGGTTCTGTTAGTGGCGGTTTGTTGGTGGCGACGTTGTGGTGTTTGTGGCGGTGGTGCTATCGTTGTAGTGGTCGACGGGTGATGGGGATGATGGTGTTTGTGGTGGTGGTGGCGCCGTCGACCATCGTGTGAGGGTGGTCACAAGTGGCAGGTTTTGAGTGTAAATTTGATTTCCCCATGCGAATTTGTGATTTTAATGGTGTGACCTGAGTTGTGACCTAGACTGGGAGTTGTGACCTGAGTTGTGACCTGGGCTGTGATTTATGACCTGGACTGTGACCTGGGTTGTGACTTGTGTTCTGAGTCGTCGAAAACGGTCACAGGAATCGGAGCAGTCGCTGGAGAATAGCCGGAATCTGAGCAGTCGCCGGAACGATCGTCGGAGAGGTCGCCGGAGCGGTGGGGTGGTGGAGGTGGGGGTGGGTGGATTTTATATATATATATATATATATATATATATATATATATATATATATATATATATATATATATATACACAAATGATCTAATGAGCACCGGTGCTCATCTTATCCTAAACACCGATGAATTGGCACATTAATTCATTGGTGGATTGAAACTCACAAAATCTTTATCCACCAATGAATTAATGTACCAACTCATCGGTGTTTAGGATAAGATGAGCACCGGTGCTTATCTTTTTATATATTTATATGTATGTGTATATATATGTCAAATTCTCTGATTTTAGAAAAGTGAAAGATGTTTTATCATTTTTGAAATAGGCCAAAGAAAACATCTGAAAACTGAATTTTTCCCTTTTAAAATTTATTTTTTAAGGCCCGGCTCGTCATGGACCGAAAATAACCCGTGACACAAGCGGCTCGTGCTTGCAAAGGCATCATGTATTTGCTTGTAATTGGATTTTAAATTTTATTTTTAAATTTATTTTTTAAGGCCCAGGTCGTCATGGACCGAAAATAACCCGCGAGCGGGGCCAGTTTGGATTTATGGAAATGGCCGAGCTACGAGTGGCCTAACTAGCGAGCGAAATTGACACCATTAACTCTAATAGGGGCAAAATGAGTCGAGTCAAGAGACTCGGCTCAGCCCACAATGTGAGTCAGCTCGCGTTTGCATATGGATTGAGCCAAGCAATAACTGACTAGTTTCGAAAACTCTCTGATCTGCTCGCCCCACGAACTCACTCCTTGGTGGGGCTCGTTGAGTCAACTCACAAGCCACTCTCGACTTGTGCTTCTATTATTTAGTAGAAAATTACATTTCACTTCTCGATAGTGAGTTTGATAGAAGTTTACATTGTTTGACTCGTCCCACTTTAGATCTCTATTTGTGTGTCGCGTCTACTTTCAAAATTACTATATTAAGTTATTGACACTCATAATGATGTTTCTTTTGAATAAAACTTCTTTACCAAAAAAATGCCCAGCATGTAGACCTCCAATAATACTTTTCTGTTGATCCAATCACTATGATTTATTCTGTAGATCTATAACTATTGTATGGAAGATAAGAGCTGAGAAATTTATGGAAGAATGACTACCATATATGTCAAATTAGGATAAAACTTCTTAGTTAAACAATTAATTACATGCTTAAAATGGAAAACCAAATTGGTTGAGGAATAAATTTCACAGCCAGCCTTATCTACAATCTAGATATTTTCGTGTGTTTGATCTTTAAATTTTATAGAATTATTCGTAATACTATCGCATCATGTTATGTCCCATTACAATGTGACATGAAATTTGAAATTATCGTAAAAAGTTTCTATCTGGACGTTGAAGAAATTTGATTCTACCATTTCAACCTTTTAATTTATCGAGTCAATACTGAAGCCATTTATAAAACAATGATTTTATTTAAATACTTTTATTAATTATATTCCTACAATATAACTCGAGTATAGAAGTTTTGGCTTGAAAGCTTAAGCCAGCAGGGCTAACCGGCAAAGTATGGGTGGAGAGAACTAAAAAGTCAAGTGAGAAAGACAGCTTCCATGCCAAGGAGAGGCACATGGGTCGAAACTCCACGCGTCATTACCCGATACCCTCGGACGGGACCAGTAATTCTATCCGTCCCCGTTTAGCCATCTATACATTCTCACTCTTCTTTTACCGATAGCCGCCAATACATACAACCCCCTGCCAGTGTATATATCTGTACAATAAGACCCACACAAACACAAACTTGACTTTTAAGTGCATGCATGTTCCCTCCATTTATAATTTTTACTTATTTTTCTCGTTCTGATGACTTATATTTAAGGATGTGTGGATAACTGATAGTTGGATTGATGTTACTTTTGGAAAGGGTGATGAGAAATGACTACTGCTACCCATCTATTCCAAAACTTTTTCAAGGAACGTAAGATTCAATTCATGAGGCCTGGTTTTGACGTGAGGGTATCAATTAATTGGCAACTGGAAATGGCACTGTCATTTTCCCAGGAATGGTATAGTATCTGACACGTGGTTGAAGCTGGATAGTTTATTCGGACCCCAGGCAGGATTGATGCTGCTCTTATCTCTTTTTTGAAATGGTATTCAAGAAAACATTTTCAAGACACAATTCATGAGGTTGGCTGGCCTGGCCTGGTTTTTGACATTAGAGTTCCAATTCATTGGCAAGGCAACTGATGGAAATGGCGCTGTCCCAGGAATCTGCCACGTGGCAGAAGCTGGATAGTTTTACTCGGACCCCTGGTCGGCTCGAATGACGCGCACCAGTAGTTTGTTTGCGGGGTGCGGTTGCCCTCGGAATAAATTTTGTCAGTGGAGATCACTGATTGGGTGGTTCGGTTTCTGAGTTGATGTCACTACTTTCATGCATCAGTTATTTTAGTTTCAACTTTAAACCATCAAATTTTGCAATGGAGAATTGGATCGTGACAATGCACACAGCTATACTTCATTCTATATGTGGTAGGTGGTGCGTGCTTCTAGAATGTGTTATTTCTATTTCAAGTTGGTTGTTATCTAAGCAAAATGGATAAGACTGAGCTTTAGGAATTAACTATGAGGTTAACATTGATTGAAGTAAACAATGGGGAGGGAACAAGAAAAAGGATAAGAACAACTAAAGTAGAGAGATCTTTCAAATCTTATTAAAATATTTTTGTAATGTTATATTCGCCGTAATTATAAAGGAGGTCTAAGTGACCTGACCCATCTCAATAATCAAGTCTTTTCGAGCAAGGCTTTCCATGCGCACAACTCATGCACGTCGACCCTACACACAAGTCTTTCTCGAATATTTTACTTAAATGTGTCATTATGGCGTATTTGATGGATATTATTAAGAAAATAATGATATGATGAGAAATATTTGGTTAAAAAGTAAGGAAAAGTTACTGATGTGATGAAAAATATTATTTAATTGAAAAATGTGTGGTTGAAAATGAGTTTTGAAAGAATGTATACCAAACAGAGACTTAATCTAAATGTACGCAGATGCTCATACAAGCTTATTTAATATTTTCGAAATAATGCACGGTCGAGAACATCCTCGTGTTAAGGGATATATATCCCACATCGATAAATAATGTCGACACAGACCAATTAATAAAGATCGTGGGCTACTCCTCTTAACAAGGTTGACCTTTTAAGATGGAACCCCAATTCCTAACATGATATCAAAGATCATTATGCTCCAACGAGCGATTTGATCATGTTAAGACTATAAAATGAGCACGTGAATTTCAAAATTGGTCTGCTCAAATGAGCTACCATTTTGTGGGGACGTGTTAAGGGATATATATCTTACATCGATGATGTTGACACAGATCAATTAATAAAGATTTTAGACTACTCCTCTTAACAAGGTTGACCTTTTAAGATGGAACCACAATTCTTAACACCTCGTGCCATGTACTGAAAAGTGATGCGCGATGAAACTATAAGATCAATTAAATGTGTGAATGTGATATCTCAAATTTGTACATATAACATTACTCGTACTTTTAAGTTGAAAAATAGACATGTTATAAACCGTCACATATTTCCTCGAGAGATCCTCGTGAGTTAGCAAATTAATTAGAATTTTGTCCTCTCTCTTCAAAAATTATTATTTAATAAAAAGTAGGGATCGGAAAAGATGCGCATGATAAACGGAAAATTCCTTGACGTTTTATGCTTTCTTTCAATGAATTGATTTTGCTTACTTTACGGCTTAATTTGACTAAACTTTTATTTATAAATTAAGCCAAATAATTAAATAATTAGTGTCATAATCATCCCGACAACTAGAGCTCCTGTTTCCCATCTTCATTCGATGCTAACCAGATAATCAAGATCAGATTTGTGTTAAAACACACACACACACACTAGTGGCTAATCAGTGTTATTTTCTTGATTTTCTTGAATTAATAATACGAAAATTACGTAATTAAGTGCATTCATTCGTTAGAGAAATCTTTTAAATACGTACAGTGCTATCTTTACCGTACGTCTTCACAATTTTACAGGAAAATTAAGAAATTTCCATTTGTAAAGAAGAAAAACATTAAAGAAGCGTCACACCCTCTCACACGAAAGTGGATCCCGCTCAATAAAAAAGTAAAAAAAAAAAAATTTTCCCACCCACCCCGTCCTTGTGAGTATATGTAATGTTTTTGTATTTCTACATGTAGTTCTGCTCGGAAAATTATTGGGTGGTCCTTCATTGTACTTTAGAATAATACGCACTCATTTTCATTCTTTATCCCGAGAGCTCGTGTTTCTCATCTTCAAACGATACTAAACAGCTATAATTAGGAGTTTTTTTTAACACGATATTAGTTGCTAATCAGTGTTATTTTCTCGATTGCTTGAATTAATAAATAACCTAAACACGAATATAAACACATTCATTCGTCAGGGAGATCTTTTAATTATGTACACTATTAAATCTGCCGTACATTTTTATAATTTTTAGAAAAAAAAAAGGTGAGGTGGTTCTTTGTTGTAATTGTAAAATAATATACTCATTTTATTTTATTAAAAGTGAGGTGATTAATCTTTTTTTTTCTTTTATTACTTTTGATAGTTCCATCAATGAAGAGTACAAATGCATTGCGAATGTGTAATTCGTTTTCCATTTTTTCTGGGCTGGTACCTTAATAAACTGTTTTGTTTTAATGGACAACAATATGGTAAATAGTGCATGCAATTATTTTCAAATTATTTTTTTACGTACTCATTTTTAACCACACATTCACACAATAAAATATTCTGTACTTATACTCAAAATTTTTTCCTACTTTTAAACAACGATACTCCTAAAAATTAATATTCAAAACTCTGTTTTCCCTACGTAATAGTTGTCAAACAGAGGCATGTGTGTGGTTTATTTATCTTTGACCCCTTTTTTGAGTCGCTTCAAAATTAAGCTCTTGTTTGAGTCCCATTCTGAGATAAATGCTTTTTTTAATAGTGAATTTCGAAGAATGTGTGGTTAAAAATTAAAAAAATAAATTTAATTTACGTGTAATATTATTTTATTAAAAAATGTGGAGTTCAAAATCAGTTTTGAAAAAATGAGGCTCAAACAACTCCTAAATTATCACTAAAGTCAACAACAATCAAAGAAAAAGTATCTCATTTATAACTAAAGTCAACAACAATAATTTTTCCTTACTTTTTAACCACATATTTCTCATCATATCACTATTTAAAATACATTATTTTCTCAATAATATCAATCAAACACGCCGATATTTGTTCTAGGAGTGTTAAGTGGACCAAACAGAATTGCTCTACTCGCCAACCGTCAAGCTCGACTCGGGCTCGGGCTAGCAAATGGGGTGAGACGAACACGAGCTAACTCGCTTCGAAAAATCTCGAATCGATTCACCGCCAAAAAAGAAAAGAAAAAACCCTAGCTCAATTCGTCCTATAACTTGCTTCCAATGTGATTCGAGCTGACAAACCTAACACTCTTATCCTATCTCGTAGACCACGTAAAAGTAAGTCATCCAACATAAACGTACAATCATAGACTAAATATCTTCTGGCAAAACACCTTGACACTAGTATCGGGCCATCTCTTTGTCCCATAATGACCATCAGCCATTCATTTTTGCAAACTGTAAAGCTGCATGGGTCACAGAGATGAGAGGTGTGTCTGAATTTACGATACTAAATTTGTCTGCAAACCTTTTCTCCTCTCATTGCGATCCAATTTTCTTCGTAAAATATGCACGGTGCCAACTGGTTAAATATCATACGTAAAATAATCCAATATTTAATACTTAGAATTCGTCATTTTTTTAGATCTCATTTCATATGTAACAATTTGGACTTTAAAAAGTACATAATAAGGAAACATGTTGAATTTTAATGATTGTGTCGTTTGATATTGTGCATCGAGTATTCTTCATTTTGTCAAATTACTTTAGTAGGTATGTCATATGGTTCTTTCCTTCTATCTTTTGCTTTTTAATCAGGAACGGATTTAAGATCGGATTATAAGCCATGCTGATATATAAAAAAAAATTACACATGAATTTTTTTTTCTATCTAAAAAAATTCAGTGGGCTGGTGTGGGGGGGGGGGGGGGGCTGAGGACTGAACCGGGATGTCCCCCCACATCCATCCCTGTTTTTAATAATAGAAACGTGCTAAAGGTACAGGAATTCAAATTCATGTACCTGTCGGAACACACACAGTAGGTGTGGGTGGGTGGGATTTTTTGCCAATATTTTAATTCACATGGGAGTTTGGGACCCATCCCATGAGAGTGAAATTCAAAAATCTATATGAATTCTGTTATTTTTTCTCTATACTCAGCAATTTTCTTAACAATATGTAGCGTTATGTATGCCTTACAAATACATTATGCATTCAAAATACATACATTCCTCGTATTTTAACACACAAAAATTCATATTATAGTAATTAATTTTGTACCAATTGTTAAAATTTTGAAGAGAGAAATAAACAAAACTAAGGCGATAAATATAGATTTTTTTTAACAATAAAACGAGCTTAATAATTAATCAAATCGGCCAAACAAATAAAACTTGTATTTTGACCACCAATTACCAAAGTAAAACTGACCCCCTGTTTGACACACATTCTTTCAAAATTCATTTTTAACCACACTTTATTCAATAAAATAATATTTTTCATCACATCAATAATTTTTCTTTACTTTTTAACCACATATTTCTTATCATTTCACTATTTAAAATACATTCTGTCCTCAATAATATCCATCAAACACACCTTTAATTTGGTGCCGACAATAGTTTATTTGAAAATTTAAACAAGTAAAGTGTTCAATCGGGGCATAACCTACTACAATAAAACAAAATCTTGCTTCATTCTATGCAACATTAATTAAAATTAGTTGATATGACCTATTGAATTATTTACTAATTAATCAATTAATTAATGGGGGTAAACCATTCAACATGGATAGTCAAATCCTCAAAAGTTGGGCCTTTGATCTCTTCTATTGGAGGACAAAACCCTAGTTTTATCACTTTCATTAAAGGTTCTATACTTAACTTAATTAATCTCTTAATTAATTAATTAATTAATCTAAATCATACAAGATGTGTTTGGATGACATTTTGGTACGTGGAATTCCTCCAACACACATAATAATTAATTCTTAATTAACACTTAATGCTAGCTGTCGATTCTTATGCTTCTATAAACTTCCATCCATCGACCTTTTGTCACATGCTTACCACTTTTCCCTTTTGATTTTTGCATATATGAAAAATGATATTTTTGGTATACGTGTTGACTAGATGGCCATTGGCAATTTGAATTCAAAGCGATACATCTACACTTTTCTCCTGTTATAATATATTTTATTGTGTGAATTAGACAGGATCAGACGATATTAATAAGAAAATAAAGTTAAATCGGAATATATATACTTTTATCTACGAAACATTCATTACATTTAAGTCGAATTCGTTTCTCATGAAAAACTTAAAAGATGAATGTTTTTATAACGGGAAATGGATTTGCCAGAAATCCAACAGATCCACCCCATGTGAGTAAAATATTGAACCCCTCCTCCTCGACGGTGAGTATCTAGCAAATTTCTGTGAATTCTACATCTGTACGTGAAGTAGAATTCTTTTATAACTCGGGTTACAAGGACAATTGTGTACTCTGATAGTACAAATAATAATGCATATCGAAATATATACTTTTATCTAAGAAACATTCATTACATTTAAGTCGAATTTGTTTCACATGAAAAACTTAAAAAGATGAATGGTTTTATAACTTGGGTTACAAGGACAATTGGGTGCTCTGATAGTACAAATTTAAATTATATAATAAATCACGTGATAGGTGCTGACAAAAACAAATGTTGTGTTACATAATATGAAATTGCAATCTCTTAATGCTTCTTTGTGAAGAAATATTTACTTAAATATGTATGAAAAAACAGTGTATATATTCAATTTTATGCCACGTCTCTTGGTGGTCCTAAATTTTACACCTCGTAAAGCGTGTTATAAATTTTTAAATGTTTCTTTTAATGGTATTTTTAAATGTTTCTTTTAATGGTATTTAACCTGCTTCGCATTACCTCTCACATCTCTCTATCACCCCCTCCACCCCCACCCCCACCCCCACCCCCACCCCTTCTCATTAAAATCGAACTTTTCAATAACATTATTCTATATAGACTGTCATATCACCGATATTTCATCATCGTAATGATAAATAGTATTATTCAATTTTTTTCCCTCCTTTTAAGATGCTACTTTGACTAATTTTGATTTCGATATAGAGTTTCAAGTGACTAGATACAATAAAATTCAGAAAAATTATAATAAAACCACTGCACTCTATACTAACAAAATTTAGTTTTAGAAGTAAAACTATGCCTATGTTTGGACTACGTTAAAATGAGATTTTGAAGAAAAACGCATTTTGAAATAGTGAGCTTTTTTGAAAAATTTGTGGTTGAAAATAAAGAAAAGTTTTGATTTTATGTGTAACATTATTTTATAGAAAATGTATGGACGAAATGAGTTTCGAAAAAAATATTTTTTAAAAAAGAATAAATTATTCATTACCGCTAGCGTCAAGCACCAGTCTAGATGTCAATTATACGATATTAATTGATAGGTTCATTTAAATTTTAAAATCATATAACTCAATTAATTAAACCTATAAAGCATTGATATTTGTAAGTAAATTGAAACATATATCACAATCTAAAACCACTTTAACCAAATTAATTATCATTGGATAAAAGAGTCACGGCTGTGTGATCGAGTCTTAACAATATGTAGAGCTGTTTGTCCATTCAGAAATTTGGTAAGAGGATGATATTACTCTTCAGTTTCAAGCTTGCAAGTTGCAATAGATAAAGAATAACTCAAGCATCAATAGGCTTGGTAGCTTGCTTAAGCCATTCCATCTCGGTTGCATTCAGGTACGGTGCAAGGATTTCCCTGCACTTGGAATTGTAGTTATTCAACCATTCAATTTCTTCAGCAACGAGAAGGCTCGCGTCAATCAACTTCCTTTGATATGGCGCCTGAAAGTGGAGAAATAGTGTAAAAGCGATGTGCCAGAGTACTTCTATCTACTGAACAAAGCCACAATTTACAACTGAAAGGAATATCGTCGAATGTGGACTCAAAATTTCCTCTCTTCAGGATTTGAGTGTAAAATCACACAGCCTTCATTGTACCATTAAAGGAGAAATATATGTTTCCTATAGTAGCGTCACACAAGCATGCGTACATACACATTGAAGCAGAAGTATAACGGAATGGTTCATGGTGGTGGTGGTGGTATTAACAGGTTTCAAATATGGTAATGATAACTTTGAACTTCTTTTCCTCGTGTGGGAGTAAAAAATAATTCCCGTTTATCTACTACTATACAATGTTATTGTGGATTGATATTGATACACCGACACAATGAGTTGAGCTAAGTAAGAAGGACTTGAAACTGTTCATGTGAGGACAAGACAAATGTACTGTAAATGAAGGTAATAAAATTCAAGGGCATAAAGTTGTCACATGATAAACATGGGGTGAAATCATTTTACGAATTATTAGTGGTAGTTTCGAGGAACTGGCTCTGCACTGGTTAGAAGGAAAGAACTATCCAATGTGCACGCTAATCAAATGAATGCCGGTACATAAAAAGAAAGACGATGAAGTTGAATACTTACCCATGTTATATGCTCAAATGACAAGTAGCCTTTGTCGCCAAAATTGAACTTTGTATCAGCCTCCTTTATTATCAGCACATTTTCCAATCTTATACCAAAGCTCCCATCCTCGTAATAACCAGGTTCTGGAAAATGAAAATTAAATCTCCAGTCAGGGAAAAACAGAAAGAAAAATGGTCAATTATGGGTAAACAAATATCGGTAGGATCTTAATACGCTAGGCTCATGGAGACGAGCACGAGATAAGAGAGTAGAACTTTAAAATGCCAAATGCATATATCACTGGATGAATGATGGTTGAGTATTACAGGGACATATTGAGAACCATTTAGATAACATGTCCAAACTTCCAAGCCTAACAATATATTTGCAAGGTATGACCGCTCTCACAGTAGAATAATAGAATTGCATCTCATTTTCTTTCTCATAACTGAAATTTAAAATTTAGTTTCTAAAAATAAAGAAGTAGAACAACAGACATACAGATTTGTTTTCTTTTGGCATTGCATAAAAGTTAGAGCATCGTTATCTCCGCTTAAAGACATATAGATGACATCCTAACCTTCTATCGAAAAAGCTGCGTCTTGCATGAAATTTTTTCTTAATTGCTTCTCATAAAAATGTCAAAACAAAAGGTATAATATGGGCTGGACCCATAGATCAAAGCAGAGTTACAAAATAGGATACATACCATCCGTAACAGTCATTGAAGGTTGTAATGGTACATTCCGAGCAGGTGGTCTGAAACTAATTTGATGCGGTCCTAAAAAAAAAGCAGAAGTTAGGAAAATTATCAACTGCTACCAGATTCTCTTGATGTCCCATAGTTTAATAATCCCCAGTACCTAATGAAATCTTTAGAAATTAACTCTTCCGTTTTCTAAAATAAATAGTTACTAATCCGATAAGGAAAAAATCATTTGTAATGTTAATAGTTAGAAGAGAAATTTCAACACATGTTTTCACATTTAGGAAACGTGTTGACCATGTGAACATGAAAATACATAACAATTTTTTGCACAAGGCAACAACATTCTCATTTTTCGGCTCCGTTTGATCTCCATTTTTTTTCTCATTATAATGAGAAATATGACCATTGGAGTTGCTTTTTTGAATTGTAACGGTCATATTTCTCATTATAATGAAGAAAAAATGGGGATCAAACACACGCTTCTTTGGCAATATATTTTAGCCTTGATAAATAACTGACTTTTACATTATAGAGCCCATCAACAAAATAGTTATGGATGCGTTCGTTCTTGGATCGTATAAGTACAGATTTCAGGACATGGAATGAGTTTATTCTTGCAAAATTAAGATTATTTAGAGATGGTCAGCTTATAGAACATTCTTTGTAAGATGTTCGTGCAGGCAACCATCATGGTAAATTTTATCAAGGACAAAATATAAATAATAACTAGTAAAGATAAAGTTCTTGCAAAAGTAAGTACAAAAAGTTACTGCAAGCAAATACAAGAAGCTTGAAACAGTCAATAGTCAATACTTCCCAAAGATAATATTGAGAACTAGTTCATGACTTGTTCATTTTACTATGAATTTGGTCTTATTTTTCTATTATAGTATAATCAAATAACGTTGTTATGGTGTATATAGACACGATATTTCCTTATATTTATAAATGTCAACCTTGTTGGTTAGAGTGTAAGAAAATATCATAGCGCTTCAAAATTAATAGCTTCTCCATCCCAAATTATACATTTTTTGCATAGAATCAAAATATAGTCATAAGAAAAGAAAAATTGTCCAACAGGACTACTACAAAGAAATTTTTCGTCAAATGAAGCAGGAGAAAAAAAAATTATTTTAGCTTAAATGAAAAATGTAATTTATCATCCATAACTATTACTTATGAGAAAATCAATCTTGTCTAAAATCAATATATAACAAGTATCCCACAGCTTACCTTCGTGAACATTTAGGTAAGACCCAATTCCATGACCAGTACCGTGTCTGTAGTCAAGACCATCCTTCCACAAAGGGACCCGTGCAAGAATATCGAGAGTATGCCCTGAAAATAGGAAATTATCCAAATCTTCACCTAGCCCACACAATATCAGACAGAATTTCTTTGGTGGGATTGTTCAATTCAAGCATTTCCAGTCCAAAACTCAAAAGTCAATAGGAAATTTTTCAAGACTACAAAACTATATGTATTATCAATAGTTGAATAAAAAATCAATCTTTACCAGTGGTTCCATTAGGAAAGCGAGCATTCCCCAATCCAATATGACCTTTGAGAACCTACATGAGAACGAGGGTAGAGTTATGATATGCTAATACTTGATAACTGAGAAAAGATGAGCATTATCTTTAATTGTGAAAGAGGAAATTTCTTCAGAAATTTTGAGGAAGATGGATGGATTGTGCCCTTTTGAATTAAAATTTAAAGTTATAAAGATAGAGAACAATAGGAAACACCTGCAGGTGAAATAAAACTGGCTACCAATAAATATTAGAACAAAAGAGCAACACCTTTTCTCAGAACTGGGCAATAACAGATTCAAGTGTGAAATGGTAATCTATGCAAAGAATTTATCCAGCACATTAAGAAGAAAATAAATGGAAAATATATGTGAATCCTACAATTACAAGGAATATACATCTCTGATAGGTAGACTCTTAGTCACAATTTGAAGTGTTGGAGAGAGTGAGCTCAACTCCAGGTAGTGAGAGTGGCAAAAATCCAACAGTTATCTCTGGAGCATCTATATTCTAACATTAAACAATTATCTTATGTGTCTCAAAATATGTTGATTAGATCTCATTATATTTTTAAATTCGAAATAATTGTTTCATGGTAGTAGGAATAGGGATGGATCAAGAAGTCAGAATAGAAGATCATGTTGTCTTAAAGGTGTATTGCTTTAGGTATTTAGATTCATTGACAAGAACTGGAAAACAATAAAATGGAAAAGTAATGTAAAAGATTGTATTAATCGAAACATTCATATAAGATTAAAATGCAAGTTCTACAAAACAATTATTAGATACGCTGCATTTATATTACTAAATGTGAGCGTGTAAAGGACAAGATGTCAATAAGTACGTAGCAGGAATGATAATGTTAAGATGGATGTATGTTTGTACTAGAAATGATAATATAAGAGGTGAGAATATACATGTACAGGTGGAGTGGTAATGGTTGAGGATAAATTATAGGAAACACGGCTAAAGTGTTCGCTAGAGTGATGAGATCCCAATAAAAAAAAAAGTAAGAAGAGGAATAGGTAGACACAAATTCATATGGTCTCTTGTGGTTGAGAAGATTCTGATTGCATTAGATTTTTAAACAGTTATAAAGATGAGCCATACGGAGTGACTAAGAGTATCCACCTTGTCGACCCATTTTATTCTATTTTTGGAAAAAGGCTTAGTTTGTAGATGTTGTTCGAAATAATTATTTCACATCTTTCAACAATGTTATTACTAGTTGCGAGAGAAAACTATTAGGTCTTTCAGTACATAACTAAAATGTTGTTGTATTCAGATATTTAGAGAAAGATGTGAACTGACTTAACCACTAGAATAATTATGCATAAAGTTGCCAATCTTTAGGGATGGTAAAAAAATTCGACAAACACGATACTTGCGGGAGCCAAACCCGTACCCGTTTAATCGGGTTTTCGGGTAGGGGTGGGTAACTTGCCTCGGGGCAAGTATGGGTGCCCCTCCCCGTCCCGTTTAATTTTTTTTTTTGAATTCAATATTTTAAATGGAAAATTTCACGAAATTCCATTAGTTCTAATAGAAAATGACAATTAAAATTATCTAAAAAATATAACAAACAATAAAAGCCTTAATTTACCAAATATATTTAAATAATTTAAATTTTAAAAATAAATAAAAATTAAAAAATATATTATTGTCTCACTCTAATAAATGGGGGCAATAAAATAAATTATAAAAAAACTTAAAGAAAAAAATTAAACGGGATAGTAAACGGGCCCGGCCCCGCCCGGCCTCGCCTTGCCCTAAACGGGTAACAGGGCGGGAAATTGCATGGCGGGGAGGGGGAGATTGCCCCAACCCGCCCCGTTGCCATCCCTACCAGTCTTCAGTTTCATGGGTTCAAATCTACATTGCCCCCTTTCACACACCAATCATATATGATGATGTAAATGAGTGTGCCATACCAAATTCATAGCTGTTCTTGTAGCCCAATGCCATTAGTGACACGCTCTTAGTGAGAAAATTATGTTCCGCTAGATTGCAAGCTTAGCCTGAATTAGGGGCAAATCATCAATTCTCCACTGGGTGCGGGTGCGGTTGCGGTTGTGGTTGCGGTACTCATGTTGTGCAACTTGTGTGGCTAAGGGAAGATTTACGGGCTTTCCAAATTTATGCACACTAAGCTATATCAGGAAAAGAAAATGCTGAATTAATAATTTTCCCAGTCTTCTCAGGGATCCAGATGAGGTTGTCAAACATCATATTGTAGAATGTCTGCCATGATTTTCTTCTCGTTCTAGTGAACATCACTGCTTTCTTTATTTTCCATCCGAACACATTATTAGAAAAGGATCTGAGAAACTATAAGTACTATTAAACATTGGTGTCACCTTGCCCACAGTATACATGGATCTAATCATCTAAACTTACTCCCCCCTTTGGTTTAATTTAGGTGACTTGATAGAAAACTGATTTGAACACTTCTAATATCAAGTAAGATGTCAGTATAATAAAAATTTTGATTTTTACTACAGCTGACCAAGTTCATTGATAATTGAACATATTTATCACGTTTCATATCCGATTGCTGTGTCCCAATGATAGAGGACTTATTTAACATTTAACTTTCTACCAAAAATACTTTCAAAGCAATAATCAATCTCGATTTATTTGAACTTTCAGCAGAACAGTGAATGAATAAGAAACTTCACGTTAGTACTACAAGCTGAATGCATTTTGGTTTGAAAGGACTACCAAACACAACAAATAAGGCTTCAAATTAATTTGATTCTGATCAGAACCATTGGCAGGCATTGGGAGCGCTAAAGAAGTACAATCAGGTCAAGGCCTTAAATAATTTTCTTCATTCTGCTGACCTAATGATTGATGTTAGTCATTTCTAAACTTGATAGGTACGTTGTAAGATTTTTTCTCCAATTTTCTTTATGTGAAATACCTAGAAATCGCCTGATCAAAATATCAGACTAATAAATAAATCTACACTTAAAAGGCACAAGGTTGAGAGACTAGAGCTTCAGTTGTTAATAAGTCTGGAAGATTGTTGCATCTTATGTGTGATGCTCCAAAAAGGCCAGCCTGTAATAATTTTTCCTTGCCCACTTCCCCCCTCTGAATGAACTTGTATTTCAAGCAATCTACTTGCTTTATAATTCATCTTGCCCACTTCCCCCTTTGAATAAATCTTTTGTGGTCAAAAAATTTCATACTCTACTTGCTTTATAATTCTCTCACTTTCCATTAAAAATTACTAATTTCAGTTTTAATTTCAACACTACGTATAATTACTTAGTGCGCACTTTCAGTACCCTTCACAGTTTCTCTCCCCACCCCTGCAGCCTGCTCTAAACCATCAGAGGTCATACTAAAAATCTAACTAACCTTAAAGTTCAACTTAACCTAAGAGCAAACTTCAATTGCGCATAACACAAGAAACAATCATAAACAAAAGAAGTATTACATACCGCAGTATAACATGCTTTCTCATGAGAAGTAGGTTTTCCAAAATGAACTGTCCGGGTTATATCAGTTGTTCCATCTAGATACTTCAGAGCACCAACAACGTCAACTTTAGAAATAAATATACTGAAATAAGGTAGAATGGAAGTGAAGAAAATAAAGAAGAAACTGAATAATTAATCAATTAAATGATCATTAATGTGAAAACTGCAAATAAGTTGACACACCTGAGCTCCTGAATCGAATAGGTACATGCTATTTGGATCAAGTTCAGCACATGATTCCACCGTTGGACAATAATGGATTATTGCCCCATTTGGACCAACTGATGAAATTGTTGGGAAACTCAACCCCCTAAAATGCTGTTTATGAAAAATAGTGTAGCATTAGAAAACAAATAAAAATAACTATGGAAGTACTTAATATTTTACTACTCAACTAGCTCAGGTTTGCACCTAAAATTTGTCTTTTGCAAATATCCACAAGACTTCCAATACAGTCCCAACATGAAGTAGGAAAATAGAACGTAAAACCATGCCAATTTAACCAAGCTTGGACTCTTTTCAACTTCTTAAGGGTACAAGAATTTAAAGCGCTTGAGTTATGTAGCATTAGTAAACTTCAAATGAATTACTAGCTAAAGTTACACAGGGATTGGGGTTAGTGTGAACAGACAGTATTAAGTTTTGGGGTTGATTGTCCATTAAGGACTTCATTTTCATTCCAAGATTGAAAATGAGACATTAGCAACACGACTGACGGAAAATTAGACAGAATAATGACGCTTGACAAAGCTTCTCCTAGAGCATGACATGTAAGAAGCAATGGATTTGACCATATCTCTAGGCTACAATTGAATATAGATATGACTTCATCACTTTCTTTCTTTCCTTTTTTTTTTTTTGGCTAGAAAAGTAAAGCCCATACCTGTTTAGATGCACGGAACTCCTCTAGCTTGTCACTTACAGACACTTCAGTCAGTTTCACGGATTTCCTATCATTACCATTAACCAGAAACATGTTGGAGTACAATAGTTTAAACAAGAAAGCAACGACCATCAAGTCTAAAGACGCAATTTCAAAACCCAGTTCCATTCAGTGAGCTACTATCATCTACTATTCTTTTTTCTCTATATCAATCTCAAGCAAAACTGAACACTTCTATGTAGTACTTTATTCATCAAATTAGATATTCAAGTTTGAAGTCATTAGAAGAGAGAAAATATACATACATATGTACATATACGTACATATATATATATGCAACACGTGTGGCCTTAAAGCTCCCTCTTAAAGAACGTAGAATAAGGATAAGACAGGCCATGTAATAGAAATTTGCAATATAACAATTAGAAGTGCTTAGTTTAGGAAAGAACTTTTGAATGTTTTACTTCAAGACAGAAGGAATGCACAAGAAGAACAAGATAAACCTGTTAAACCTCCCAATTGCAATGCACTATATTTCCATTCTATGTAATATTTTACAGCAACAATGCATTGTCAAGTGAGTATTTCTAGGAAAAAGCCAACTGGACAATTTTAAACAAGACAACTTCAAGAAAGAGACAACAGTCAGTATTCATAGCTATTCAGTAAAAGTCCGAGCTCGAAAATCCTGGCTATTGGAATGGTCCAAGTCTAAAAGGCAGGAGTCCAGTTATTCATGAATAAATCAATCTTAACAATTTGATAATTTGGGAAAAGTAATTGGCTGTGCACCATTTCCAGAGCTCTGACGCTATTAATGGCCTAATTTCAGAGTTCAGACTAGACAAAAATGTTTGGCATAAACTTAACACTTGAAATTATTGGTCTGTAATCTGCACAAATAATTGTACCAAACGTACGGTTGGTCATTCTTCTTGACACTGTCACCCTCAATGAAATATCCAGAAGCCCCATAAAATTCCTGCATCTGGGGAAACAGCAAACTACCGCATCAAATACCATTCCCAGATATGGAAATGTAACAAAAACCGTGATGAATTCCTATATTTAAACAATTGTATGTTTAAGTCTTGCACTTGCATATATAATTGTAGAATTTTCAAGATAACCTATTGTATAAATGGCTTTTAAGTAAAATAAAGACAGGGCGCTTCTGGGACAAAAGAAAAAATAATTTAGTAATGTGCATAGCTCTTGCAAGTCAAGGAGATGGAGGATAATGCATATGAGCAATACTAAAATGACAATGATATTTTGCCCACGACTCCAGAAAATAATGGATAAAAGTAAGATTCTATAAAAGAAAAGGATATATTCTTCAGGAGTTTATTCTAGAAAGTTTTGCAGCCTGAAGATTAGCAAACAAAAATTCTTATCTATCAAATAACTCACATCACAAGATGTTGAAATTTTTCATTCATATTTCATGCAGAGTGGGCAGGACATTGTTACATTAAATATCAAATAAGATTATTTCAACTGTTTTATTACATCTTTAATTAGATTTTTGCATTTTCATTTTATTCTTTGGATGACTTTTTCTACATATTTATGGGCTTTATGCTCGTAGACTCTTAGAGGCTTAAACTCTAAGGTAAAAGTTTTGATGTGGATTTGGAGTTGCTTCTGCTGTCAGAATACATCTTATTTAGGCTACATAATCATGTCATAATATTTTGTTGCTTATAGAATATTCTTTTATACGTGCATGTTATGAATTATGTTACTTAACCACCAGTGCCAAATTTTACAACTCGTAATCTGTTAAAATAGTAATTTGATTCTTCACGCTGTTCCCAATTTTGGAACTATGCCTTTTGCTTTAGAAACTAAGAGAACAGTCAAAGAAAAATGAACCATTATACTGACGCTAGTTTTAACCTTGATTTTGATTCCATAAGACCAAAAAGAATTTATTATATCCAAATTTCTTGCACATTCATATATACCTGCTTGTCCAGCCAAATAAGAAACTGCACAACAGCTGCACCATCCCGAATGTGTGCATTCTTCAATCCATCCATCTCAACAGGATTCTGAAAATAATAAGCCAGCCACTCAATAAGAACAAAGTTACTCTAAAAGAATTAGAGCAAACCTTGTAATAATACATTGAATACTTTATGAGATGGTTTCTCTGTACGTCTGACCCTCTATTTCAGTCACACACGACAAATCAATTACAATAACAAGAAATAATTGTAGGTAGGCCAGCCTGTGCCACATATGCACATAGGAAAAAAAATAACAAGAATTAACGACGGCTCCAAAAAGAAAATTACAGGAAATTCCAAATGGACTATGAAGAATTAAAAAAGTACTAAGGTCTGTAGGCATATTGCATGTTTCCTGTCAGAAATTAACTATATACTGCTGAGACATCTTCCATACCCTGGTTGTAATGCGGGAGCCATGGTTTCTTCACCAAAGTTCTAAGAGCAAATTACTTTCCAGCTGCAATGCCATGAAAGCAAACAATATATGTTCCCTCATTTACTTAACATGCTATTATCTTCTCTTCTTTCATAAATTCCATTAGAAAAATGAGGAGAAAAGGTCAATTATGATCCACCACAAAATCCGATGTAAATGCATCCTGATGCTCCACATTTTCCTTTTCATGTTAAGAAAATCTAACCATATATTAGAAGAGTGGAAGCAGAGTTATGTCCATATTTTCAAAGAACTTAATAAATGTACAGACATGTTTTTCTTCATGACAAACACAACTAGATATTTGGGGTGCCTAAGATAGAATCAGGAAAACAACATGACGAATAAGATTATAAAATAATGTAATTAACTTCAATAATTTGAAAAACACTAATGAAAAAAGTAAGGATAATTTGTACTTAAAAGTGTGATTATTTTGTATCTCTTGGTTATCTTGGATTTCTATATTTTTCAAGTAAATTAAATGCACATGCACAATTAATATTGAATAAAGAGTTGCAATTTTATTTTTGACGACGATGATACTTTTATTTAGATAATAATACAAAGACCAATTGCAATTCTTGAAAAGAAATGAATATGTTGTTTGGATGTCATGTTACTAGTTATTAAAAGTGCTGAATGAAAAAAATATTTCTAACAGTAGACTCTCGGCATGCTATTGGAAGATGTATCAGGTAAGATATGTGGATGTGACTTTTATTAGGTAAGTGATGCACAGTAAGAGCAACTTGAATCCAGCTCCAATTATTATATTTACACACGCATTTACAAGGAATTTTCACATATTAAGTTCTCGAAATAATATTCCCAATAAACTCGGTCAATTGATTAAATGACACTACCTTCAACCCTGGTTCAGTCACCTAACTACTTGAAAAAGAAACAGAAAAACAGAAAAATAAAATGGCAAATTCCTATTGTAGGTGAGAGGTGTTTTATGATAGAATGCACTACCTTTAGGGCTTTGGCAAGGCCTAAAGGTGATGGACGCTTGAGAACCTCATCCACGTTCAATTTTGAATACAAAGCAAAGCAGCATGTACCATCAACCCATACAAGGTTATTACTACTCTCTTCTTCCACATTATCATTCCCAGCCTCATGAGAATTGCTGTCTATTTTCTTTGGAATGTCGTGTTCAGCTTTTATGGCTGAACTGGAAGGAGTGAGCTGGTCAGATGCAAGTAAAACCACATCCGAACTCACGGCACTGTAATCCCGCACTTCAATTCCATTTTTCAACATGTAAGAGCTTGTCTGCAGATCATATGTATTTGGGATTAAAAAGTCAACACGTACAAAAAGAACTTTTTTGCTTAAACTATTCATAAAATAGACCTCTGAAGATATCTTTCTCTTGTCCACGTAAAAGAAAGCTGAAGCTAGCGTTACGATAGCATACGCATGAACAACGGGGCAGTAGGAAACATCAGTTCCACGAATATTATACAACCAAGCAACCTGAAATGTTAATAACGGTAAATTAGCAAAGAAACTTAAAAGCATTTGGATCTTAACTTGACACAGGCGTTAACATGGCAGGAGCATGATAATAAACTCCTATTATCATAGACTTGCCTCATCAAGAGCGGTTATTATGATAGCACGAGCTTTTTCCTGAACAAGCTTTTCCCTCAAATCCTTCAACTTTTCTTGAACAGAACGACCAGAAAATTCTAGTGGATGGACAATAACAGGATTAATTTCCAGTGGAGGTCTACTTTTCCAAACTTCATCAACCAAGTTTGAGGATGTCTGGACCAACTTTTGTTGTTTCTTAGCGAAAGCATGCTCCCATCTCTGTGCAGTGTCAACTGATACACACCAGGGATCAACGCCAATAGCTGCATCTTTTGGTAGATTCTAGTATAGAAAATCAAAAATTAGGGTAGAAATTCTAGGCTAAACCATTACAGCTTCTTTCACAATAAAACAGATATTGAGATGAGCCCATAAATAGCAGAAACTAGATTACACAGAAACTGTGAAGTGAACTCACATCTGCCATCCAAATATCAACAGCTGGGTCTTCCCCCATGCGCATTAGCTTCCACTGTCCACCAAGCTGCTGTGATGCCTGCAAAAAATACCTTCCATCTGTCCACAATAAGGCTTCATTCGCTGTTATAAGTGCCAAGCCTACATGAAATCCAAATTTTGAGACTTAGTTATAATCAATTCAATAAAAATGAACACAGGGATAAAAAGGCACACCAGAACACATTGTGCATTTGACAATTTCTATCAGCAAGTACTGCAATAATTAATGTGCCAAAACTGCACTTCATTTTGGTCATATACAAGGATATGCCAAGAGATTTAGCATAAAGATAATCATTTGATGATATCATTGCGAAACCTCAGACAATCTTCTCAAAGTTGTTGCGGTCTATAGCTCAGAACTAAAATTTATCCACTCAATGATGTACGTGATAACAAAATATTCTAGTCAATAAATTTCACAACCCCACTGGGAGGTCGCTAGGTTAATAAAAACAATGATTTCTTAGCTTATGTGAATGATTAATGCTCTAAAAATCAATTCTTTCTCAACTTTGGTTATCGGTCCATATCAAAAGTAAACAGACTTAATGCCGCAAAACTGATTAGCTTTTTACCAAAGTTGAAGAACCAAACTTTTACACTGTCATCGAATGGTATGAAAAATAAATTAATAAAATAGAAACAGACCCGCACTGCCGGTGAATCCAGATACAAATTCACGCCTTTTGTCCCGCTCGGATACATACTCACTCTGCCACATCAAAACTCACCAATTATTATATAAATTAACAAAAAGATTCAACCGCCAGTCGTCCAATCAATCGCATACACACATAGAGAGAAGGCTTTAAAAACTCAATTAATAAATACAATAGTCAAACTGAAGCATATTCATTACTGTAAATATCTTCAGAACCATATACAGGAGACGGACCTGATGATAATCTTCGGACGGAACGATAAGAGCATCGAGTTTGGGAGAGTGAGAGGCCATTAGAGACCTTAGAGCAACCAGTATTCCTTCAGCCATCCTGTGTCTCTCTCTAACTGTGATTAGCGTCTTAAATGGAAATTTCAGATTTTATAGTGCACAGATCTTTCTTCTACACAACCTTTTATAATATAAAAAAAAAATTGCGATATATTTCTCTATTTATTAAAAATTGCAGAAAACCTCCTCTTTGGAATTTTTTTTGTATGATAAATCCCTCGTGCCGTTAAGATGCGTCAGATTTGCCATTAAAAAGGGAAAAAAATACCAAAATTAAAAAGAAATAATTAGAATTTCAGTAGCCAAACTTTTTTTTTTAACAAATAAATTCCATTTTTTTATATGTGCCACCTACCATTCCAAATCTTTAAAACTTTGTTTTCCACCTCTCCCCACTTTTATGTATTTTATTCTTCCCGATGCCAAAGATGAAATTCCAGCTTTAGTAGAAAAAATTGGCTCCGAAAACAAAGTTTAAATAATCACCTCCCCGTATGAACAAGTGGAAGTAGATGTATTTCGTATTCTAAAATTCAAGATATCTTTTAGGCAAATTTATAATCACCTCTCTGGTTAGTTAAAACATCCAATCATGCACACTATCAACTTGCATTCCACTGCCGGCATCAAATCCGTTCAAAACAGCCACAATTCCAAGTCAAAACAACGAACTAGCGAACACTTTTCTTGCTAACAACCCCACTTTTGGTGACACCCATAGTCACGCACAATCATCGGCGGTTAGCCCTCATCTAGATGACCCTAAACATGGCCTAACATCAACCCAAAAAAGCCTCCATTCAATCTTTTGTTATTCGGAATTTTTCGACATTCGCAACTCATTTTTTGCCGAACACATCTAATTCAATTCATGCTTCATGCAACATCCAATCCCCAAATTGGCATCAATCAAACCAACAAGAAGTCCAAATGACCATGGGTATGAATCTAATTAAGCCAATTATCCCCCAACTATTCCAAGTTTTGGTTCAAAATTTGTTCCGAATGCTATGCATAACAACTATGTTCTATCCAAAATCGATGGATCCCCAGTTCTTCATTTATAAATTCACATGGGGAAATGCATAATCAGGGCCAGACAAACATGGGCATGCAAACAATTGATCCAATCCAACCCTTAAATTCGTGCGCAGCTTGCAAGAACATTGAGACTATTATATCTCAATTAATTGAATGGACAATGCAAGATGGGTGGCTGTGGTTTGATTGTAGTGGTGCATCTCGTGTTAGATGGGTGGTTGTGGTTTGCCAGCGATGGTGCCGACGATGGTGGGGTTTAAAGGAGAGAACCTTTTATTTTTTGGTTATTTTGTTTTTAGGAAAGAAGATAATGTGGGGTGGAGTAGGGTGAAAAATAAAATTTTAAGATTTTGGATGATATGTGATATAAAACTTTTGTATTTAATTTGTAAAAAAAAAAATTTTGGTACTGAAATTGCAATTATCCTTTTTTAATTTTGGCATTTTTTACATTTTTAACGGCAAATCTGAAATCTTGACAGAATGAGGGTTTTTCGCACAAAATGTTTCAAACATGGGGATTTTAATTTTCAATAGGTAATGGAGTATATCGCAGTTGAAAACGTTATAAGGGAGATGTTCTGCTATTAATCCTAAATTAAAGTAATTGTGATTAAGTGGTAACTCTTCTAAGCGGAAAAGACTCTCCTGTAGAATGCGACTTATTTCTTCTATATATTAAAAGTGGCTATGTAACGGAATTTCTTGTTTTTAACGGAAAAACTAACGGAATTTGTTGTTTTAACGGACTATGTAACGAAATTTCTTGTTTTAAACAGGCAGCTGCACCTTCTTTCAGTGTTTTTATCATAACTTTGTATTCCGATATCCGATTGAGGCGATTCAAAATACGTTGGAAAGCTAACTCATCTGGCTACAACTTTGATTCAGACATCATTCTCCAATTCGATCACTTTCTATGCCAAAAATAGGTCTCAATATGAGACTAAAATATCGGAGCATAACTTTTCGGTTGGAAATTGATTTGTGATCATTTTTTGACTAAATTTGATTCCATTGACGTCTTCCTTTATCCAATTGACTCCGAGCACTCTCAAATCTTCATCATGAGGTTTGGCACAACTTTTAAGTATTTACATTTTAGTCCCCGAACTTTGGATCTCTTACAATTTAGCCATTTCTCCAAATTTGTCAACTTTTGCTTATTTTCTTCGATCTCACCAACTTACATCACAACATCAAAATCACACATCTAATTATTTATCAATTACATAAATATTATATCATTAATTATTTAATTAATAAAAAAATACATCTTTATTAATAACAAATTAATTCTTAAACAAAACTATTAAATATAAATTAGGCAAACGTGCATTGCACGTTGCTTGCACCTAGTATGTCAAAAAGTTTTTATTTTATTATCTTAACGCCATTTTTTAATAACTGTCACGAATCCGAATAAAAATTGAAAGTTACTGTGACAAGTAGATATTCAATTTTGTTGTGGTAATTTTATTTTAAAAGGAGGTGTGGAAAAGTTTTGAATCTTTGAAATTAAGTGTGTTTGGTAGGGATTTTTTGGGGGAAGAATTGATTTTGAATAGTGATATGATGGGAAATGTGTGGTTGAAAAAGAAGATAAGATTATTGATGTGATAGAAAATATTATTTTATTGAATAATGTGTGGTTGAAAATGAGAATTGATTTACTGTTGAAAATGAGAATTTTTAACAAACATACCCTAAATATTAAAGGTATCGATTCTCGTAAAATAAAAATATTCTTTTCAGATAAAATTTGCGATCAACTTGGTAAGAATGGTAATGAATATAATTTAATTTTTATCATTTATTACTGCTAGAGAGAATTTGCGAGCAAAAGAATGGCCAACCAATGGATGAGATACAAATTGGGAATATATATATATATACACAGAAATGATCTAATGAGCACCGGTGCTCATCTTATCCTAAACACCAATGAGTTGGCACATTAATTCATTTGTGGATTGGAACTCACAAAATCTTTATCCACCAATGAATTATTGTGCCAACTCATTGGTGTTTAGGATAAGATGAGCACCGGTGCTCATTAGATCATTTCTATATATATATATATATATATATATATTCTTCGATTTACTCGACAAGGTATCTCGAATCAAATGCAAATTTTAATCAGCAGTTATCTTTTTCAATATAAAATGGATAGAATCAATTCTAAATTTGTAATACAGAATAATAATTATGCCTTGTTCTTGGAATGGTTTGTGATGAATATGATGACACTTGAAGCAATAATAAAAAATATGAATAAAATATTTAGGGTGCGTATGATTGCAAGGGTGGAAAATGGGTGAAAAGAAAATGATTTGCAGAGAAAATAATTGCCTAGAAAATATTTTGCAGGGAATTGTTAATTAAGTGTGTTTGATTGGTATAATTTTTCACCCGAAAAATTTTTAAATTTTTTATTCGTTTGGCTTTGTTTTACATGGAAAGTGTCTATTGAAGTGATAATTTTTTCCACAATTGGTTATAAAATTTGTTTCCATTGCCAAAAAGTAAAAATTCGGAAACTGTAGACGTGTGGACGAAACCCGGAAAATATTTTCCGTGGAAAATTATGCCTATCAAACAGCCAAAAAAGTGGAAAGTGAAAAATATTTTCCTAGTTCCCTGAAAAATAATGGATATCAAACGGGGCCTTATAGAATTTGATATGGGAAAAAAAAGTACATCTTCAATGTATTTTTTGAATTGTAATTAGAGGATAAATAGATAAAATGACTTTTAATCTACATGATATTTATGTCTAATGAATAGACGATAAAGAAAGAAAGAAAGAGAACATTTAAATTTCGTTGAGTCCCTCCGTCTCAACACAACATCTACATCTAGACGGATTCCCAGGTATTATCTATTTTCTCACATCACGGCAGCTTGATGGAGTCCCAATCGAATTGAAAATTAATTTTATTTTAATTTACGTGGCACAAATTTTAAGTAATTCACGATTATAGTAGAGATGCTTTAACGATAAGTATAAACAATCATATATAGAGATACAAGATTGCGTCCTAATGATATGCCAATACATAATTGCTAAAAAATATCACTCATTTTGTTCAACATTGTGTCAATATATACAATTACGGTTATATTCATATAAAAATATTATCGGGGTTGGACTCAAAAACATCGCGATGCAAAATTATAAAAGACCGGTAATTGTGGTTTTCTTGGTCAATCATTCGAGGAAAATTCTTTGCTCCATAGCCAAAATTAAGGGCAATAAATTTCTTCATCCTATTTATAGAGAGAGAATAAAATTGGAATTAGTTTCTCAACAAAGAAGAAGCATAACTTCGCCTTTTGCTTTTGCTTTTGTTTTTGCTTTTACTTTTGTATAGAAAAGTTTAATGAGAAAGTTATCTAAACTTTTATTTCAAACCTATTTTCTAAAAGAATTTTTTATTCCGGAAGTATTTTTAGAGGATGCAATATTTGATCAAATTTTTCTAAAAGATCTTCTAATTTGAAGAAGTGCATTCATAAAATTAGCCAAACGAATTCAAAAGCAATTTTTAGATCTCAAAAACTCATTTTGTCTTCAAACGTACGCTTTAAAATGGAGATAACTAAATGAAAGATTAGTTAACTATAAATGGAAATAAGGGTAAATTGCATCTTAACTTTTTCAATCTTTTGTACGTTCATCACTAGGGAAAAATTCATAAATAAGGTGTTTAGTTTACACCAATTCAAAAATCATGTTTATAGTTTGAAAATTCAAAAATCGGGTTTTTTTGTTTTTTTTTTTAAATTCTAATATAATATAATATAATATAATATAATAAACCCACCTCACATGCACCATCCCTACCGCTCCGGGGATTATTTCGGTGACCATTCCGACCACCACTCTTCTCCGGCGACCATTCCGGCTACTATTCTGGCAATCATTCCGGTCGCAGATTTATAATTTAATTAGTTACATATTATTTTTCAGTCACATATAATAATTTGTATACGTCACATATTATTTTATGGTCACAGTTTAAAAAATTTATATGTCACATTTAATTCGTTGGTCACAAATTTCAAAATTAGTTGGTCACATATCAAAATTTATAGGTCACACGATCGCGGATTTCCAAATTAGTTGGTCACAGATTTTTTACGGTCATAGATTATATAATTTTTAGGTCATTCGTTTGACTTTGTTTTGCATGGAAATTGTCAATAAAAGTGAAATTTTTTTTTACCATTGTATTTAGAATTTGTTCCCATTACAAAAAAAAAAGGTGGAAAATGTTTTCCCACCAAATAGGTGGGAAAACAAAATCAAACTTTTGTGCATTAAAAGATTGTACCTAGAAAAATGTGAAAAACATTTTGCCAGGAAAATTTGTGCTATCAAACACCCTTAATTGGCTAAAGTTAGAAAATATTTTCTTTTTCCACCCATTTTCTAGGCTATCAAACGGAGCCTAATTTAATTTTTTATCATTTATTACTGCTAGAGAGAATTTGCGAGCAAAAGAATGGCCAACCAATGGATGAGATACAAATTGGGAATATATATATATTTTTTTCTTCGATTTACCCGACAAGGTAATCTCGAATCAAATGCAAATTTTCATTAGCAATTATCTTTTTCAATATAAAATGGATAGAATCAATTCTAAATTTGTAATACAGAATAATAATTATGCCTTGTTCTTGGAATGGGTTGTGATGAATATGATGACACTTGAAGCAATAATAAAAAATATGAATAATCAAATATTTAGGGTGCGTTTGATTGCAATGATGAAAAATAGGTGAAAATAAAATGATTTGCAAAGAAAATAATTGTCTAGAAAATATTTTGTAGGGAATTGTTAATTAAGTGTGTTTGATTGGTATAATTTTTCACCCGAAATTTTTTATTCGTTTGGCTTTTTTTTACATGGAAAGTGTCTATTGAAGTGATAATTTTTTCTACAATTGGTTATAAAATTTGTTTCCATTGCCAAAAAGTAAAAAAAAAAAAAAATTGTTTCCTAAAAAATCATTTTTTTCATCAAAGTTTAGTGTTCGTTTGACTTTGTTTTACACAGAAATTGTCCATCAAAGTGAAAAAAATTTTTACCATTAATTATGACATTTGTTTCTATTGCAAAAAAAAAAAAATTTTTTTTTTTTCAGCCAGCCTGAAAATTTTTTTCTTGGTGGGAAAAGTGAAAAGTGAAAAATATTTTCCTAGTTCCCTGAAAAATAATGGATATCAAACGGGGCCTTATAGAATTTGATATGGGAAAAAAAAGTACATCTTCAATGTATTTTTTGAATTGTAATTAGAGGATAAATAGATAAAATGACTTTTAATCTACATGATATTTATGTCTAATGAATAGACGATAAAGAAAGAAAGAAAGAGAACATTTAAATTTCGTTGAGTCCCTCCGTCTCAACACAACATCTACATCTAGACGGATTCCCAGGTATTATCTATTTTCTCGCATCACGGCAGCTTGATGGAGTCCCAATCGAATTGAAAATTAATTTTATTTTAATTTATGTGGCACATATTTTAAGCAATTCACGATTATATTAGAGATGCTTTAACGATAAGTATAAACAATCATATATAGAGATACAAGATTGCGTCCTAATGATATGCCAATACATAATTGCTAAAAAATATCACTCATTTTGTTCAACATTGTGTCAATATATACAATTACGGTTATATTCATATAAAAATATTATCGGGGTTGGACTCAAAAACATCGTGATGCAAAATTATAAAAGTCCGATAATTGTGGTTTTCTTGGTCAATCATTCAAGGAAAATTCTTTGCTCCATAGCCAAAATTAAGGGCAATAAATTTCTTCATCCTTTTTATAGCGAGAGAATAAAATTGGAATTAGTTTCTCAACAAATAAATACAGTCTATTTCTCAAAGAAGAAGCATAACTTCGCCTGTTGCTTTTGCTTTTACTTTTGTTTTTACTTTTGCTTCGTATAGAAAAGTTTAATGAAAAAGTTATCTAAATTTTTGTTTCAAAACTATTTTCTAAAAGAATTTTTTATTCCGGAAGTATTTTTAGAGGAAGCAATATTTGATCAAATTTTTCTAAAAGATCTTCTAACTGGAAGTGCATTCATAAAATTAGGCAAACGAATTTAAAAGCAATTTTTAGATCTCTAAAACTCATTTCGCCTTCAAACGTACGCTTTAAAATGGAGATAACTAAATGAAAGGTTGGTTAACGTGATCAAGCTTGACGATTAACCGACGATCCCGTTAATATCTAAAGAAATAAAAAAAAACCAGTAATATTATTTTTAAAAAAATTAAAGTTTCTGCTTTCTTTAAAATCTGCCTTTAAGACAGGTTGAAGCTGTCATCGGTGACAGCTTAAAGAAGTGACCGTTTGGCCACTAACCGCCCCGTGGACCACCCGAAAATTACCGGGTCAAAATTTTTTGAGGAAATGCAAAAAGAAAAGTCATGTTTGCTGCAATTTACCATTATGTTCCATTATCAATTACCTTATTTCAAGAAACATATTGTCTAGGGGCTAATCATAGCAAAAAATAAAGAGTCACATTAAGCCCATATTTAATGGAAACTATAATCTAGAATTTTTTTCAAAATCAAAGTCAATAATTAATTTTAACCACATATTTTATGGAATTCATAACTTTTTAATTATACATTTCATTAATTTTTTTTATCAAAATTTGCTAAAAATCAAATTTTAATTTTCATCGAACAATGGCTAAATGTAAAACTGAGCAAAAGTGCAAATTTCACCAATTCGTAAAAGCGATAGGGTCCTTTTGAGAAAAAAAAAAAAGGTGTTTAGAGCTAAAAGTGAAATATTTTGTAAGGTTGGGGGTCAAACCCTTTTTCTTTTTGGCATTATGACTAAAATCATGGAATTCATTTTTTCTCTTATCCCCCCCCATGGTCACCATGCACCACAAAATACTTTCATTGTACTGACTAAGCCTCTGTTTGGGAGACTAAGCCTCTGTTTGGGAGCCATTAACCGTCTGAAAAAATAAAAAATGTGATCGTTATACAGTGAAGTGTCAGAAGGCAGCCGCAATTTTTGAAAATAAAATTCGATTAAATTACCAAGTTGCCCTTTCAAATAAAATTCTTTCTTAAGGAAGTTAGGGCAATTTTGTAAACAACTTCCTGGCATTTCAGAAACTGCTGCACCCTGGGACCCACTGACACAGACAACGGTCAAAAAATTCATTCTCATTTTGACCAAAAATGGTTACCAAACGCAGGGCTAAGCACATAAAAAATTTCTAAAAATATTTTTCACAAAATAAGTTGGACAATGTTTTAGGCTCAAAGAAGCTAAGACTAGGAATTCTTAGTTACGAAGGCTGTCTCAATTATGTTTTTTTTAAAGAGTATGTTCTACAATTTAGAGAGTATGACTTTTTAAATATTTCAACAAACTCTTTATATTTATCATTTAATTTTACTCCTCGCACAAAATATCTATTATTTTTCCATATCTTTTATTTTCACTAGATTTCATTTAAGTTATTGAAAATTGAAATATTTTGAATGCATTTAATTATACAAAATGAATTAGCTCTCCAAATCATTCTCTAAATTAAAAGAGTAATGTTATTCATAGTGAAAATTATCAGTAGTCGTCCAAGGTGATATATTAATGTGATAGTTTTTTATTGCCTCTTATATCAAATAACAAATTGTCATATATATGTCACATAAAACGACTATCGATAGTTTTTAAAATGAATAACATTATTCAAATTAAAATATTAATTTAAAGTATCTATTAAAACATAATTTTAAGGGCTAATTTTTTTAAAATATAGAGCATCTTATGTTTCAAAAGTCTTTTGAAGATGTTCTAACTTCTAACTATAAATACACAGAGTCAATCTTTCTTTTTCCACGTAATTTAAGGGATAATTTGAGTGGTGGTTCCAAACATTTCAAAAATGTACAAGTTTTATCCAAACATTTGATCTATAACAACGTCAATTCTAAATATTTCAAAAGGGTGCAGTGAAAGGACACTTGAGCGATTTCCATCCAAAAATTCGTTAGTTGATCAACAGTCAACATTTTGAACATAATTGACAAATTTTTAAAATGAGAAAATTGTCTTTTAACCTTTTATTAATTACTAGGTGCAAGCAACGTGCAATGCACGTTTGCCTAGTTTATATTTAATAGTTTTGTTTAAGAATTAATTTGTTATTAATAAAGATGTAATTTTTTTGGTTAATTAAATAATTAATGATGTAATGTTTATGTAATTGATAAATAATAAGATATGTGATTTTGATGTTGTGATGTAAGTTGGTGAGATCGAAGAAAATAAGCAAAAGTTGACAAATTTGGAGAAATGGCTAAATTGTAAGGGATCCAAAGTTCGGGGACTAAAATGTAAATACTTAAAAGTTGTGTCGAACCTCACGATGAAGATTTGAGAGTGCTCGGAGTCAATTGGATAAAGGAAGACATCAATGGAATCAAATTTAGTCAAAAGGTGATCACAAATCAATTTCCAACCGAAAAGTTATGCTCCGATATTTTAGTCTCATATTGAGACCTATTTTTGGCATAAAAAGTGATCGAATTGGAGAATGATATTTGAATCAAAGTTGTAGCCATATGAGTTAACTTTCCAAAGCATTTTGAATCGCCTCAATCGGACATCGGAATACAAAGTTATGATAAAACACTGAAAGAAGGTGCAGCTGCTTGTTTAAAATAAGAAATTCCGTTACATAGTTCGTTAAAACAACAAATTCCGTTAGTTTTTTCGTTAAAAACAAGAAATTCCGTTACATAACCACTTTTAATATATAGAAGATATCAGAAGTTTCAAGCCTTTCAATTCAAAAGTACAGCCGATGTCCCACAATTATTAAATGCGTGTCAAAAGGACATCTAACGATTTTTATGGAAAAGCGCGTCCATTAACAAAAATATTCATCTTCACCAATTCACACAACCATCCAACACAACGTCTAATTCCTAAACCACTCAACCCCACACCTTAGTAGGTGGGAGAGCGTCCAACACGGTCTCTACTTTTGGTTTTGAAGATATTTTATTTTTCTTTATTTATTTCTTTTCAACTTTCTAAGGGTCCGTTTGATTGCAAATGTAGAAAATGTGTAGAAAAAAAATGTTTTACTGAAAATTGAATTGTTTAGAATTTGTTTTACTTGGAATTGTAATTAATTGTATTTGATTGGTATAATTTTCCACTTGGAAAATGTTGAAAATTTGGTGTCTGTTTGATTTTATTTTTTATGAAAATTGTCCATTAAAGTGATAATTTTTTTTATCATTGGGTTTAGAATTTGTTCCAATTACGAAAAAAATTAAATTTTTTTTTAAAAAAATTACAATACCGAATACCATCATTTGACTTTGTTTTGCATGAAAATTGTCCATTAAAGGGAAAATTTCTTTTACCATTGTTGATAGATTTTTTTCCAATTCCTAAAAAAAAAAATAAAAAAGCTGGAAAACTCAATTCTCACCAAATAGGCAAGAAAAGCAATTCCTTAAAAAGGTGGAAAGAAGGCGCGTGAGGCCTGGTTCAAGAAAAAGGTTTTCCTTGAAAAAGTTTTGTAATCAAATAGGTGAATGGGTAGAAGATGGAAAATATTTTCCATTTTCCATGAAAAAGAGGAGTAATCAAACACAGCCTAAATGTTCTTGCAAGCAGGGAATGAAATTGATAGGAATGGTGAAATTAGGGTAGTTAAGAGGTAGAAAAAATAAGGGGAAGGTGGTTGACTCTGCCGTGAGTTTAGGTTGGTGGATCGAGGAAAATAAACATTTTCGGTCAATCTCAACCTAACAATAATCATCCGGACTTATTCCCTGATTTTCTTTCTTTGGGTCCTTCATCTTTCAATCTTTACAATTTGATCCTCATCTTCCACAATCATTCTTAATTGATCCTTTTCAAGTTATGAAAGTTTGCAATTTAGTCTCCAAAATTTTCAACAATTGATTGTAGCTCTCAAAACTTTTGAATCTCCTCCAATCGCTCTTTTAATATTTTTTGTCGATCACGTGCAATCCAATTGGTTTTTAGTTGCTCTGAATCAACTTCAATTAATCTTACAATTGCCTTTCTTTTTGTCCATTATGCTCAAAATATTACAATCTCGCATAGACAAGTATCGAATTAGCTAAAATGGTGTACATAGTCACGATTACTTAGCCCACAAGGCTATTCAACACATATAAAAAGAAAATATTTTTTAAAAATTTTCAAAAATAAATAAATAAATCTCGCACAAACAAACAAATATAGTAGAATAACAAAGGTACACCTCAAACTTGAAATACACATTATCCACAATTTGAACACAAAATAAGCTTAAAAAATGTTAGCAATGTTTGCTTTGTCATATGGTGTTTTCCATTAGCACTTGATCTTTGATTTTCCTTTACTCTTCTTTACTTGTTCTGCATAATATTTTCATTATAATTGAAAAAAAGAAAATGGCACAAGGGTTAAGGCTATTCTTTTACTGATTGTATGTGGGTGTGGAATGAGAAAAAAATCGATTTTGTTGAAGTTTTGAATGTAAACGAGGGTTTACTTGACTGCATCGCAAGCTCGAGTATGAAAAAATGAACAATTATAATGTAGTTGACCGATGATCCCCCAAATTGCTTCATCCGGTTGGAAACATCTTCCAAATTTTAGTGAGAAATCCAACTAACTTATCCCTGAAAAGCTACTGAGTTATTGGATCTAAGGATCCGTTTGATTGCAATGGTGGAAAATAGGTGGAAATAAAATGTTTTATAGGGAATTGATTTTCCTAGAAAATGTTTTATTGGGAATTGTAATTAATTGTGTTTGATTGGTATAATTTTTCATGGAAAATGTTGAAAGTTTGGTGTCCATTTGACTTCATTTTTTATGAAATTTGTCCATTAAAGTGATAATTTTTTCTACTATTCGGTCTAAAATTTGTTCCAATTGTTTAAAAAAAAAATTGAAAAAAAATTTACCATACCGAATATCATTCGTTTGACTTTGTTTTGCATGAAAGTTGTCAATAAAAGTGAATTTTTTTTTTTTTACCATTGTATCTAGAATTTGTTCCCATTGCCAAAAAAAAAAGGTGGAAAATGTTTTTCCACCAAATAGGTGGGATAACAAAATTAAGTTTTTGTGCATCAAAGGATTGTATCTAGAAAGAGGTGGAAAATATTTTGCTAGGAAAATTTGTGCTATCAAACACCTTTAATTGGCTAAAGTTAGTAAAAAATTTTCTTTTCCACCCATTTTCTAGGCTATCAAACAGACCCTAAGTGATCTCGAATAACAAAGTCAACAGAAAAAGGAGGAGCAACAACAATTCGAGTGGTTTGCTTGACATAATTGTTCTTCCATTCTCTTGAAACCATCTGAATTGAATCTTTTATATCATTTTGCTCGTGAACTGTAGACAAGGTTGACATGAATGAAAGTGCTATATCATCCATGAGAAGGCCTTCTCAACGTTGCTTTCTTCATTAACTTGCTCTACTTGATCATTTGTTTGCAATTGAAAAGAGTCTTTAACATTCGAATAATCACATTACTCGATTGTTTTAGGAAATAATTGCTCAACTTGAGTTTCGTGAATGTCATAGCCAAAGTCAACTCATTTAGAGCAAAACCATTGGGATTTTTTGGTGGCTCACTAACACTATTGGGCTAGTGCTATTTGTGACCTTTGTATTGTTGTTTATTATTTTACTTAACTGCTTAAGTGTTGCATACTTATTGGTAGCTTTGGTGTCACTTGGATTGTGCTAGTTTAGAATTATTTGTGGCCCTTGGACGGAGATCGACGGCTGAGATTTATTCTTGGATGAGATATTTTCCTTGGGCTTGACCTTTGGTTTTCATCCGGGTTCCTTCCATGATACTCTCCTTCTCTCTGTTGGTCCCGTCTCCTTCTCTTTGTTGCGTCCGGTTTCTCCTCTTCTTCATCATGTGTTCCACAAGATCGATCCTTTAGCATGTTGATTGGAGAAACCATTGTGTATACTTAGGTCTGAAATAGTGACTGAGTGGTGTTGGTTTCTCAATAGGCTTAGGTCTGATTCGTGGCTTGATCTTGGTTGTTCTTGGTAGATCCTTTGATCGATGACCCAAGCCAAGTATTGTGTGGTTCTGGACTATTACTTCACTCTCTCTGAATGGCGATTTGTAGTGTATTGGAATGGCTGTTCCTGAGCCTATATTCAGTCGGTGACAAAAGGAAGTAGCTCTCGATTTACTGCTTTTATTTTCTATGGTATCTGATGTGCTTTATGAATATGTTAATCTGTATTGTGAAGAAAAGATTGTTACTGTAAATTCCCAACAACCATGCTGGCCGAAATGACGTCCTCCAAATTGGTAGATATTTGTGATCCAATCCCATTTGTCGTTACTACAATATCAATGTTAAATCGTTGTTTCGATACAAATTGTAATGATCAAGAAGAAACCCCAAATAGCTAGCCACAGGCAAATAACACTTTTTATTGATAATTTCTCGATACTTCAACAATAATCCAATCTATCTTATATATTGAGAGGTATTATTCTTATTATACTAAAATACTTCAAATAAATATCAGAAATTAAGAAAACGCGTTATAATTTTGGCTATCGTAATACTACTTACTTGGAATCAATGTTGTCAAACCGATCCAATCCGGCCTATTCGATCGGTAAAACCCGGAACCGGGCCAAAAATCGGGCCAATTCATGTCTGGTTTTTTATTATTGACAAAACCGTTTAAAACCCTCCGAACCAGCCAGTTCAACCGTAACCCGGAGAACCAATCGCGATTTTGAGCGGTTTTCACGAAATTTTTTTTAACTTCATGAATGGGCTTTGTAATGTACAATTCAAAGGTTCATGGAGAATTAATGGATGTCATACTCGTTTTATAGATGCACTTCTCTTCAAAGGTTTCATAGACTTCCAATGTGGGATTGCGCCTTTTATATATGCTCTTAACTCTAATATTTTCACAAATTTCCAATGTGGAATAGTGGCATAACAAAAAAAAAAAAATGTTAAAATGCCCATCAAAATCATTTTCAAATGTATGTCGAATTGACTAATTTGATTTTGAATCACAACTAATTAAATTGTAATATTCACATTCATTCATTCTTTCATTTATTTAATTTTCAAATTTAACTTAAATTGCACTTGGTTATTAATATATTAATGTTAGATATTATTTTCTATAAGTTTAAACTATTTTAATTTAACAAATAAACTATTTTAACACGTTGATTTTTAATTTTTGAATTATCGAGACTAATTGTAGGATAATGAATCTAATTAATAAAGATAGATTTACTTTGAATTATTAGTATGAATTTTTTTAAAAAAAATATTGTTTTCATAGTATTTTATTATTTTTGTATGTATTTATTGCATCCGGTTCGACCCCGGTGGAACCTTTTGACCTTTGACCCTTTACCTTTTCCGGGTCGATGACCGGATTGATTTTCAAAACATTGCTTGGAATATAAATCATCCACTAAAGACTATGCCGGTACATGTCACCTAACCATACCCATCATGGATATTTTCTAAACTTATTTCTTTCCTAATATATCCCAGCATTTTTTTTTGTCGTTACTTTATGTCCCGCTTAAAACAGCCTTGTCCTCAAGGTTGGTATTTTGAAAACATAATTTGAGACGATCTACGAAATTGACTCCTCTTATTGGAAAAATCTTGTGGGCAAAATTTCAGCAAATTACTTGTTGAGTAAGTCTGGATTACAAAAATATGAACGGTTTCCTCGTTTCCATTGAAACCGACTCAGTAGAAACTTCTATATCATATTGGTCAGCAATTGATATGAATGAAATCGATGTCTCCTCCGTAAATTTCTCTTCAATGGTGATTTCTTTATTGACTTGCTCAGCTTTATCATTTGTTTTAGTATTAACCCCTTCCTCGATTGTCTCCGCAGAAAATAATTGTTCAAACTTGAGTTTCATGACTATCACACTCAAAGTCAACTCGAGCAAAATCACGCCGGTCGATTTACTCCCAAATGACGTCAAAGATAAATAACACTTTTTATGTTATGCCCTAAGTCCAATCAACTTTGGACATAAACACTTTGAATATATATAATCAATGCATATATATGGCAATATCTATTATTTAATTGAATTAATATTCTAATAAATTAAATAATAGAATCTGTAGATTCAAATCTTGGTGATTTGTTAATCACAAGGAGTTGTGATTGTGAGATACAAATTACATATGACTGAATCTTAAATCGTCCGTGGTCAAGGTAATAACGAGATACGGATATTGTTATTACGAATAGACTATCGCGTGTGGCATTCTTACTTGTGAAGTAAGTAGCTGATCTCACAAGTTAAAGTGTGGTGACACTTGAATGAACACATGGATGTTTTGTTATAGAACAAAACATTGGAGACCCACTGAGAGATTCCACATGGATAACTATCTAAGTGTTAGTGGTTAATCTCTAACGTTCGGTAGTGGAATTGGTCCTTTGACTTGAGGTCATCATAGTACCTTATATGAAGGCAGACATACTTTGGTGGTGTTGGATGTTGCTCTGTCAAGGGTCGCTAATACAGCATTGTTCGGGTATGTCAAGAATCATATGAAAGTTGTGAATGATCAATAGAGGATTCGTCACTCTTAGATAGTAAGAGATTATGATCTACATTTTATCCAGTTAAGTTAATAATGAAATCCTTGGCCAAGGTGAACTCATAAGTCGGAAAAGAGTTTTCGACGTACATTGACTTAACAGTGGGATAAAAGATATGATCGATAATTGAGATTGACACATATCCATATCTCATAATTGATCGGATCATATTGACGAAATGATTATAGTTTCACGGTAAACGAACAAGTTTGGTTTTGTCATGCTACGTGATATTTCCCGTCACATGTATTGCCCTGATACATTGCTAGATGTCAATCTGGGACAACGAAAATAAATTAGTGATAAATTAAAAGGGGCGTTTTAATTTATCGATTTTGATTAGATCAAAATAATAATTCACGTCGTTCGGTATCGTGATCGGGAACCTAATGGGTCACACACAAAAGAGAATCAGAAGAATGAGATTTACCAATTAATTAATTGACAAGTGTTGGATAATTAATTAATTGGATTGTTTATTAATAGGCTCGAATTAATTAATTGGATTAATTAATTCATGGACCAGATTTAATTAATTTGATTAATTAAATCTTGGATCGGGTTAAGTTTAATAGATGGGCCGAGCCCATCTGGACTTATATTAATAGACTACTAGGGTTTGAAAAATTGTAAAGAATTTTATTATTCTTACTAGCACAAGAAAAGAAAACTCTAGCCGTCATTCTTATTCTCTGTGTGGATCACCATTGGAGGCTGGACAATTGGACAGCTTGTATTGCAGATCGTGATCATTGGAGTTCAAGAAAAAGCAAAAGAGTTTGTGCAATTCATCAAAGGTATAATTCTCATCACAGTTTCTATCTAAACACATTGCAGATCCTCGTTTGGGAATTGAAAATTGTTTTATTTCCAATGTGCATGATTAAGTAAATTCCCAACAGCTACAACATTAACCCATTCTCTCGTATATATTGAGAGAGATTACATCTATTTTCCTAAAATACTCAAATCAATTACTAAAAAGTAGGTAAACAAACACCATAATTATTTACTATACAACTACTCTCATAAATACTAAAACAATACGTCTCCTAACCGTGCTGGTCATAAAAATTTCCTAAACTTTATTTCTTACCCAATATTCTCCTAATATTTTTCCAGTCGTTACATCACGGAGCTAAATGAGAGTGTAGAGGAAATAAAATCTAGACTCATTTTTAAACAAATTGGTGATTAGTAAATTTTGGGCGAGTCTTCACATTTTTAATAGATGGACATTTAAAGGGACAATAAATCTGGACTCGTTTTTAACTTTAGGTTCGTTTGATTGCAGTGGTGAAAAATTGGTGGAAATAAAATGAATTCCTGGCTAAAAATTATTTTGCAGGGAATTGTTAATTAAGTGTGTTTGATTAATATAATTTTCCACCCGAATTTTTTTGAAATTTTGTGTTCGTTTGACTTTGTTTTACATAGGAATTGTCCATTAAAATCCACAATTAGTTATAAAATTTGTTTCCATTACCAAAAAGTAAAAAAAAAAAAAAATTGTTTCCTAAAAAATTATTTTTTTAATCAAAGTTTAGTGTTCGTTAGATTTTGTTTTAGATGAAAATTATCCATTAAAGTTAAATTTTTTTTTACAATTGATTATGAAATTTGTTTTTATTACAAAAAAAAATAAAAATAAAAATTTGCAGCAGTTTGGAAAATCATTTTCCCACCTCCCTAAAAACAAGGAAGATTGGCGCGTGGAGCAGCCACCAAGAAAACAAATGAGAGGAAAAATCTTGCTCATCAAACAAGTCAAAACCAAGAAAAATGAATTTATTTTTCAAGATTCAAGAAAAATTTGGCCTTTCAAACATGACCCTACATTAAATTTTAGTTACTTTACTAGAAAGCCTGAAGGGGTTACATAGCTATGTACGTTTGATCCCGAATGTGAAATGAAGGGTGACTCGCAACATAGGACTATTAGGAGAGTTTGGTCAATGCTGTTCAAATATTCTAAAATTATAGTCTCTTTATCGTTTTAAGTTAAAGTTAAATTTTAATTTCAATCACATGATTATAATTACTATTCACTCATGCCTAGGAGTTTCTTGTTAAAACTACAAATTATAAGGGTCCGTTTGATTACAAAAGTGGAAAATGAGTTGAAAGAAAATGTTTTACAGGGAATTGATTTGCCTAAAAAAATTGTTTTACTGAAAATTGTAATTAATTATGTTTGATTGGTATAATTTTTCATGAAAAATGCTGAAAGTTTGTTGTCCGTTTGACTTCATTTTTTATGGAAATTGTTCATTAACGTGATAATGTTTTCTACCATTAGGTATAGAATTTGTTCCAATTGCCAAAAAAAAAATTATACCGAATACCATTCGTTTGGCTTTATTTTGCATGGAAATTATCAATAAAAGTGAAATTTTTTTTACCATTGTGTCTATAATTTTTTCTGCTTGTTTTCTGCTTGCAAAATAAAAAAAAAAAAAAAAACCTAGAAAATATTTACCCACCAAAACATTAAGAATTTATTTTCCTCAAAAAGATAGAGAATGTGGAAAGTTGGAAATAGGGTTGGGCAAAATGTCCGAATCGAACCGAATCGAGCGGGTTTTCTTAACTTAAAAACCCGAAGAACCGAGAATCGAAGAACCGAAAAATTTTGGTTTGGTTCTCGGTTCTAGACCTAGAACCGAAGAATCGAATAAGAACCGAATTTTTTTTGATAAATCAATTTATTTTATTTTTTCTAAACAAATTAACAATTTTTTGTTTTAACTATTTGATATATATATATATATATATATATATATATATATATATATATATTCCTTCACCTAACACGGGTTTAATTTTGGGCTAGTTTGTAATTTTGTTTTTATTTCCTATTGAACTTAGTTTAGATTGTGTTTGATTTCAGTCTTGGGCTAGGCTTTAGTTGATATTTTAGCCATTCGTGGTTGGGTTTAGGGTTTAGTTGCTAAGATCGAATTTCGTATTTGTATCTACTTCTTGTTATTAAGCCCCTGTTTGGCCAGCATTCTTGTGAAGAAAAAATGAAGAATTAGACCATTTTTTTCAAATTAGTGGGCCCCTCCCTCTCACAAGTTGGTCAAATGTTTCGGCTGGCCCCATGTCTAACGGTAAGAAAATTTCTAGAAATGGGAAAAAAATGCCCTCCAAACAGGGGCTAATATTAGTATCTACTTTCAGATGTATTTATGTAGTATTATTTTAAATATTAAAAAATTTAATTATAGTATGGAACCGAACCGAATCGAACCGAACCCGAACGGTTCCAAAATTATATTTGGAACTGACGGTCCATTTACTAAAGAACCGAAAATTTCTGGAACCGAAAAAATCAAACCGAACCGAACCGACCCGCGCCCACTCCTAGTTGGAAAATATTTTTCCGGAGAAATTATGCTTATCAAACACTACAAAAGTTGAAAAATTAAAAAAAAAAAATTCTATTTTCTATTGAAAATGAAAATGTGTGCTATCAAATGAGACTTAAGATCACGCTCTACACATAACTTTCATAACCACCAAATATTTTATTCATTGTATAATGATAACACTTCTAAACTACATATTTTTAAATAATAACGTAGTTGATTCTTCAAATAGACCCACCCCATAAAATTATGCAAACTTTCAAAGAAAACTTCACGAACACTCAACAGATTTTAAGTTAATTTAATTTAATCTTGATTACACCAACTATTTCCGTATAGAACGAATCGTTTTCCCTAAAGAGGTCTCAGGTTCCGACTTCCGAGAGAGAGAGAGAGGCCAAATTTTCTTTCATTGTACTCCTAAGACGACAAAGAAAACTTTCCGAAAAGAACTTCCACTATGAATCAAGCCAAACTGAACAAAGAAATTGGGGAATGCATTTACGCGTACTAGTGAACAATCACTAATCACTATCCATGCATGCCTGTGGCCATGTTTTTCCCTATTAACAAACTTATTACACAACGAGACAGCCAAATTGGAATGGAACAGAGCATTGGTAATAGTGAGTTAACAATGTTCTCAGACTTTAAGTTTGGCAGCAACATGTTTGAGCATCTCTGACAATGAATTGTACGATGACCCTCCTTTGCTTAGAGCATTTTCTGCACTGAGTTTCAGTTTTTTAACATTTTCTCTCATTTTCCTGCCTTCTTCGTCATCCATCAGGGTCCTCACCATTTTCTCTATTTCTTCTCGCGCAACCACATTTTTGGTGGGCAACACCAGAGGTCGGACAGAGATCCCAAGCTCCTCCACAAGACATGTGGCGTTGAGTCTTTGCTCTGCATAGAGCGGCCATGCAATCATTGGTACCCCCACTGCAAATGCTCTCTAGAGTCGAGTTCCATCCACAGTGTGACATAAATCCCCCCACCGAAGGGTGGTTGAGGATCTCCACCTGTTGAGCCCACATTGGGACCACCAGTCCTAAGTTGCCTGTTCGGGTCGAAAATCCTTCTGGTAAGTAGTACGGAGTACCATCAGAATCGACGGTTTTCGAGGTGAAAAATGCATCGTCAGCAGCACCTTCCGTGGGTGGGCGCACCACCCAAATAAATTTCTGTTCGCTCATTTCTAAACCAAAAGCCAACTCTGTAATTTGCTGAGCCGACAGCATCCCACCACTTCCGAATGAAACAAATACTACTGAATCATTAGGCTGCTTGTCTAACCATTCTATTACTGCACTCTTTGAACCGTCTGGTTGGACCGGCATCCTCAGTGGGCCAATGGGATGAACCGGTATCTTCACAGTTGACCTCCAGATTTCGTTTTCCTCGAAAGCTTTCAGTGTTGTAGATTCCAAATCTTCCCACGTATTCAGCAGTATCCCATCAAACTGTGGAATCCGATTCCCCATGCTCAAATACTCATAATATTGTTGATCGTTCCGGTCGAGCATGGGATCGACCACGTCCTCCGGTCGAACCGGTTTGCAACCAGGAATTTTCAACAAATCTTGTTGATCAACATACTGTCCCTCGACTTCTTTATCAAGAACCGGACAGTATATAGTGAGGGCAGCAAACCATGCTGTGGAGGGAACATACACATACTTCGCCATGTTGAACTCAGCCGCAATAGGAAGAGCTTCAGTGCCAAAATGGTCCACGATAAGGGCGTCGGGGCGGTGGTTCAAGGCGGAGATGGTGGATCTGACTACCGGCAACGCCTCGCGTAGCATCATGCACAGTTGTTCCACTACTTTAGTGTCAGGCTTTATAAGGTGTGAAATTTCAACAGGCGGCAGTTCAATTCTTTCAACAAGGTTTTTCTCGGTGGGAAGTTTGAGCAAATGGGATTCCGACGGAGAAAAAGCAGTTGTGACTGCAAGAACTGTGACTTTAACGCCGTGTTGGGTGGCTAGGCGGTTGGCCAGAAGCAGGACAGGGATGAGGTGTCCCATGCCAGGGCTTGCGAGAATAGCTACGTGGAGTTTTGAGCCGTCCATGAATTCACGCACAGGCAAATAGAAATAGAGAAAATGGTGAGGCGTGGGCGTGGGCGTGGGCGTGGGCGTGGGTTCAAGGGAGACGGTAGACCGTAGAGAAGAATAAAGCAGGCGTAAAATTACAACCATGTTATTTGTATAGAAAATAATGGACAGAAATGGATAACCGAACACTCATGATAGGGCTCACTTTTTTTTTGAAATTTTTTAATCACGTCGAGCCGCACGCGTGTGAGAAGTCGTCAAACTTCTCCGTCATCCATACAAATGAAATTGTTTGTAAAATTTAATAATGTTAATGGGAGTTTGCTTGGCTACCTGACACCCTCCCCGTCAACCCCTCACACAAATGGGACAGAATTTTTTGTCCATTTATACGAGTCTCGCGTGGGTTCCATTGTCAAGAATCATATCAAATTTTATTCCCGCAAACTAATTTAAATCTCTCAATGACCTTCCACGGAGCAGTAGGTTGTCGAATCAAACAAGAGCAATAAATAATTCAAAATGAGCAATGCTAGGTGCGAGTTGATTACCTGTTTTATATGAAATAATTAGTGATTGAACATTTTAAGCTCTGTTTGAATAATTTTTGAAAAAAAAAAAAATTTAAAATAATGAGTTTTTTGAAGAGTCATTTTTTTTTTTTACTCTTCCTTGAATTGATAAGATATATTATGTTCGATCTATTTATTTATTTTTATTTTTTGTGTTGTCCAAGATTTGAACAATGAAAATAATTGATGATTGCTCGGTGGTTGGGAAATATTAATTTTTTTTTTTAATTTACATGTAAAATATTTTATTATGAAAATGTATGATTGAAAACAAGTTTGAAAAAAAAAAGAATTTTGTTTTAAAGGTTATCAATGGCCAAATAAAGTTTATATTTTAATCTGTAATAAATGTGTGTTTGAACCACATTATTCTGAAATAGTAGAGTGATGGAGAATGTGTGGTTGAAAAAGAAGGAAAAATTATTGATGTAATGAAAAATATTATTTTATTGAAAAATATGTGATTAAAAATGAGTAAAAAAATGAAAATGAAAATTTTAACGTGACTCTAACTTAAATATCATTTAACTAGCATCTCAATAGGTTTTTAACACAACTTGAATATAGGTGTAAAGATCTAGTGGTACTAAAACATACATCTACGTCACATGACTGGCGTAGTCAAAGTCAAGTCATTTAGAGCAAAACCACGCCGGGTCGAAATCTTTCTTTAGCATCCCCCAAAGTGGTGGATGTTTGTGCACCTGTCAAATCCGTCGACACTATGATATGAATAAGAGCCGAGCTTGGGTACCAGGCTTTGGTTCACAGGCCAGTACCAGGCTCTCTCACATTGGACGGGGTGGGTACATTTTTGGGAGGTTTTTTTATTGAGGTGGGTCCGCATCGGACCCACCTCATTGTGAGGGGAGGACTTTACCAAGCCTTTACCAGGCCTGGTAAAGTAGAAAAATCCTATGAATAATTTAGGGTAATTAGCCCCTAACGTCTTTACCTTGCACATTTATGGTAAAAAAAAGTCGTCACCGTTCATTTTTTTACATTTTTACTCTTATTTTCACATTTTATTATGCAAAATGTCCTTTCAACCATTTTTTCAATTAAAAATTATAAAATAACCAATATATCATTCTTTTTAAATAAAACAACGGGAAAAAGAAAAAATAATAATTGCAATCACAGTCCCAATTTTTTTTGAAAAGTGCAAATGAGTCTCAAATAAATTATTAAAAAGGTAATTAGCAGTAGGGGTGAACACGGTTCTATTTGGGTAGTTTGTATTATATTTTCAACTCAAACCATTTCATGCGGTTTGAAATTTTTCCAAACAAAATCAAACTATTTTATTTTTCAAACATAAACCAAACCATTATTTGCGGCTTGATTCGATTTTAATCCGCGATTTACCTGTCGACAGTATAGTTATATATTTAAAGCAAGTTAACATATACATTTAGACAAGAACTAATAATGTTAAATCACATTCATATTTGTCGAAAAATCGATATATAAATGAAAAGACAAAAAAGTAATATCAAGTTAGCATCTAGCAACAAGCAATCCAGATTTTACAAGTAATAATATCAGAAGTACAAGAGTACTAACCTCTCATTTGATAAAAAATTGATCAGTATCCCCTGTTGTAACACATAATTGCCACTCTGTATGATATGCAAATATTAAAATATTTATTAATCCTTATCGAGGATATTAACAAGCAACTAAGAAACAACGATCCACACCTCGAACCCCTTTTTGCCTTTTCCATCCATTTTCATATCTTTAGGGTCATCCTCTAATGGAATCGCATCATCGGCTTCTTCTTAATTTGGATCCATATCTGAAAAAAGAAAAAGAAACAACTAAGGAAGTTAACCTATGAAAAATAAACAAATTATGAAAAATTGCTTCAATACACAAGGAAAAGGAAGAGAGTCTCACATTCAGAGTCACGGTCAGCGGCGGTAGGCAGTGGTGGAGAAACAACGTCGATGGTAGTAGGTCACAAGTGTCAAGTTGGCACTGCGTGGCGTGTGTCGACGTTGCAGGATAGAGGGAGGGAGCTAGGGCTTGATAACTTTGGTTTGCTTGTGTTTTTGCAAAGGCGTAATTGCATATATGGTTGGGCAACATTCACAATTTCACGTTCAATTCATTTTGTAATTATGGGTTTAATTTTTTTTTTTTTTTTTTTTTTTGGTAATTACATAAAACCATACTTTAAGTTTTTAAACTTCTAAAATCAGATTGGAAGTTTAATATTTTCAAAATCAGATATTTTATTTTTAAATATTAAATATTAATTATATTTTTTTTTATCCAAAACCCTAATTATATCATTTTCGTCATTCATCCATTCTCTCTCCTCTCTCATTGTAACCCCCGCAGCGCCTCATCCTCTCTCCCCCTTCTACTTCGGCGAACATCAGCCACTATACCGCCGGAGATTGTCGCCATCACATCTTCCTTTTCTCTCTTTCTCGCCATCACACCGCCGGAGATCGTCACCATCACATCTCCCTAATTCGCAGTAGCGTCGCGATGCTGCGACCCCGGCAGCAGCGTCGAGACGTTGCCCTGGTTTTTGTCACTGTCAATTTTTTATTTCGTTGGGTTCCGACTCTCTCCTCCTCCGGATAGCATCGTTTGAGTGTGAATTTCATTTCCTCCATGTGAATTTGTGATTTTAATGGTGTTTGGATGGTGGTGCGGTAGTTGGTGGTGGTTTGACGGTGAGGTGGTGCCAGCTTGCAAGCAGCTGAGGCGGCGTTTTTTTTTTTTTAATGGTGGTGGTGCGATGAAGCGATGGTTCGATTGTTGTGGTTGTGGTTTGTGACCGGCGTGTGACTTGATTTATGACTTGTGACCTGAGCCGTGACTCTTGACTTGTGATTTGTGACCTGAGCTACGACTTGTGATATGGGCCATGACTCTTGACTTGTGACATAGAATTTGACTTGTGATTTGTGACTTTTGATCTGGGTTGTGACTGTAAAAAAAACATGTCAACCGTACAAAAAAATATAGCAGTCGCCGGAATATTCGCCGGAGTTGAAACAAATGCCAGATCGGAGCAGTCGTCGGAAAAAATCGACATCGGAACGATCGTCGGAAAGTTCGTTGGACTAGGGCGGTGATCGGGAACGGTCGCCGGAGCGGTAGGGATGGTGAATGTGGGATGGGTTAATTTTATTATATTAGAATTAAATATTTAATAATAAATTAACTTATTTCATAAATAAAAATTTAAAAATTTTTAATAAAAATCTGATTTTGAAAATTTTAAACTTGTTTTCTTATTTTTGAAATAGGCTAAACTTATTCTCTTAAATAGGTAATCTTCCCCCCTTTTTTTTTAACAAAGACCCATCTAAATACTAATGACAATGACATATTGACTTGTTTGTTATGCCTAAGTTAGGTTAATTAAATTTGTATCCTCCAAAAAAGTATACTTTAAATTCTAAAAACAATACTTTAATAAAATTTATTTATGAGAATTTATAATTTAATAAAAATATTTTTTTAATTAAAAAAAGTACGGTTCGGTTTGATTTTTTGTTGTTTTTAAAATTTGAAACCAAAACCAAACCATTTTGAAACGGTTTGATTCGTTTTGAGAAAAAAATCGCGGAAACCAACGACTTCGATTCGGTTTGCGGTTTCGCGATTTTTTTGTGCAGCCCTAATTAGCACATAATGTCCCTACATTTCACTATTATTGCAAAAAACGTCCATACCTTTTAATTTTTTTTGACATTTTCACCTTTAGTTACACATTTAATTGTGCAAACTATCATTTCTATTCATTTTCATCTAATTTCTCAATAAAAAGTTGTGAAATGACGAATATAACATCATATTTAAATAAAAAAAATAAAAGAATTCATTGCAATCATAATCTAATTTTTTTAAAAAAAAAGTACAAACGAATCACCAATAAATTATTTAAAAAATTTATGTTTTAAAAAAAAAAAGTGCAAACGAGTCCTAATTAAATTTATTTAAGAATTAAAAAAATAAAAACTGTAAACGAGTCCCAAATAAATTATTAAAGAATTAGAAATAAAAAATATATTTTTTATTTAAATAGGAGGGTATATTCACTATTTTACGGTTCTTTATTGAGAAGATTGATGGAAATGATTGTTTCCAACTTTGCACATTCAAAAGTGTAATTAATAGTGAAAATACAAAAATAAAAAATAAAAATGAAAAGTATGGACTTTTTCTCAATAACGGTGAAAAATAGGGAAATTATGTATTAATTATTCTTTTAATAATTTATTTGAGATTCATTTGCACTTTTTTAAAAAATTGGGAGTATAGTTGCAATTAGTTTTTTCTTTTTCTTTTATTTAAAGATATAGGCATATTCGTCATTTCACAATTTTTAATCGAGAAAATAGATGAAAATGACATTTTGCGCAATAAAATGTGAAAATGTCAAAAAATGAAAGGTATGGACGTTTTCCACAATAACAATGAAAAATGGTGACGTTATGTGCTAATTAACCAATAATCTACTAAAGACTAACACGATATGTGTCAGCTCCTGAACTTATTTCTTTTCTGATATAGTCCCTATATTTTTTTGATCATTATATTCCATCCCCCTTAAAATAGCCTTGTCCTCGAGGACGGTAATTTGAAAATATAATTTGCAACTAATTGACATCTACCAAATAGATTCCTCTTATTGGAAAGATCTCGCGGTCAAAATATGAACTGTTTGCTTAAAAAGTTGGTTCCTTGTTTCTATTTAAATTGACTCGATTGAATCATTCATATCACGTCGGTCGGCAATTGTCATGAATGAAAACCGTGTATCCTCCCGGAAAACTCTCTTTAATGACAATTTCTTCAATGACTTGTTCCGCTTGATCGTGTGTTTGCCATTGAAAAGAAGTAAGATTATTCCCTTCCTCAATCGTCTCAAATTGCTCAAATTTGAGTTTCATGACTGTTAACATTAAGTCAACTAAATTATAGTAGGAACACGAACACGCATGTTGAAAGCTTCGTTTAACTCCCAAATGTTTGTGCTTTAGTAACCATTACCGCGATGTCAAAGCCAATAATAACGATGAAGTAAAAAACACGTTGCATAATAAAAGATAAATAGCACTTTTTATTAATAATTTATGACATTAACCCAATCTCTCTTCCACTGTTGTTCTCCTGCCCACAGTGAAAGTCTAATCTTTTTCATTTTGGAGAGAATTTTACTTAAAAGTTTTCACATTTGAAGAGAGTTGTAAGTAAGGTTCTCGTGCCACATCAACAAGTGGACAGTTTTATCCGCCCATTGTGGATATGAGAACAATTTCGATCTCTCCTATATTGAGAGACTTTACATTTATTCTCCAAAATACTCAAATCGATAATTAAAAAGTTGGGAAACAAACACCATAATTATTGACTATCATAATAATAACTAATTTATATGTATTAATCTAATAAATACTAACACATACATGCCACCAAGCTATACCCGTCATAAGTATGCATTTACACTTAATATTGCAAACTTTCATAAAAAAACCTCTGAACACTTGACGGATTTTAAGTTAATTTAATTAACAAGCTTCAAAATGATTACATCAAGAATCATGCTACACGAATATAGGGGATGACCGAACACACACATCTCGGGAGTCGGGCATTATTTTATTCACGCGAGACCCCCACGCAATGTAAGGATCGATCACCCGATGTGTCAACCATTTTCGAGTAAAGTGACTTTAGTACTCTTACACCAATTAGTTCCGTCGATAATCATAAACACTGGATAAGAATCTTTTCTCCTCAAAAAGTCTCAATTTCCTACAGAGAGATGCCAAATTTTCTCTCTTAAAAAAGACAAAATTTCCGAAAAGAACGTCCACTATGAATCAAACCAAATTGAACAAAGAAATTGGGGCGTGCCCGTGACATACTGACATACATTGAGGCCCTGTTTGACACCTATTTTTATCTAATTCTCATTCTCATTTTTTTCTCTCTCTTCATTTCAACCACATATTCTTCCAATAAAATAATATTACACACAAATCTAAAACTTTTCATAACTTTTCCACCACATAATCTCCCATCAATCACTATTCCAAAAATTTCATTCTTCAAAAAATGGGTTTCAAACACTCTCTGAAATTTACATGTACACTAGTGAACAATCACCATCCATGCATGGGGCCATGTTTTTCCCTATTAACACACTTATTACACAACGGGACAGCCTAATTGGCAGTAGGTTAACAGTGTACTTAGACTTTAAGTTTAGCAGCAACACGTTTGAGCATCTCCGACAATGAATGGTGCGATGAGCCTCCTTCGCTTAGAGCATTTTCCGCCCTGATTTTCAGTTTTTTAACATTTTCTCTCATTTTCTTGCCTTCTTCGTCATCCATCAAGGTCCTCACCATTTTCTCTATTTCGTCTCGCGCTACCACATTTTTGGTGGGCAACACCAGAGGTCGGACAGAGATCCCAAGCTCCTCCACAAGATATGTGGCGTTGAGTCTTTGCTCTGCATAGAGCGGCCATGCAATCATTGGTACCCCACTGCAAATGCTCTCTAGAGTCGAGTTCCATCCACAGTGTGTCATAAATCCCCCCACCGAAGGGTGGTTGAGGATCTCCACCTGTTGAGCCCACATTGAGACCACACGTCCTAAATTGCCTGTTCGGGTCGAAAATCCTTCTGGTAAGTAGTAGGGAGTGCCATCAGAACCGACGGTTTTCGAGGTGAAAAAAGCATCGTCAGCAGCACCTTCCGTGGGTGGGCGCACCACCCAAATAAATTTCTGTTCACTCATTTCTAAGCCGAAAGCCAACTCTGTAATTTGCTGAGCCGACAGCATCCCACCACTTCCGAATGAAACAAATACTACTGAATCATTAGGCTGCTTGTCTAACCATTCTATTACTGCACTCTTTGAACCGTCTGGTTGGACCGGCCTCCTCAGTGGGCCAATGGGATGAACCGGGATCTTCACAATTGACCTCCAGATTTCGTTTTCCTTGAAAGCTTTCAGTGTTGTAGATTCCAAATCTTCCCACGTATTCAGCAGTATCCCATCAAACTGTGGAATCCGATTCCCCATGCTCACATACTCATAATATTGTTGATCGTTCCGGTCGAGCATGGGATCGACCACGTCCTCCGGTCGAACCGGTTTGCAACCAGGAATTTTCAACAAATCTTGTTGATCAACATACTGTCCCTCGACTTCTTTATCAAGAACCGGACAGTATATAGTGAGGGCAGCAAACCATGCTGCTGTGGGCACATACACATACTTCGCCATGTTGAACTCAGCCGCAATAGGAAGAGCTTCAGTGCCAAAATGGTCCACGATAAGGGCATCGGGGCGGTGGTTCAAGGCGGAGATGGTGGATCTGACTCCTGGCATCGCCTCGCGTAGCATCATGCACAGTTGTTCCACTACTGCGGTGTCAGGTTTTATAAGGTGTGAAATGTCAACAGGCGGTAATTCAATTCTTTCAACAAGGTTTTTCTCGGTGGGGAGTTTGAGCAAATGGGATTCCGGCGGTGAAAAAGCAGTCGTGACTACAAGAACTGTGACTTTAACGCCGTGTTGGGTGGCTAGGCGGTTGGCCAGAAGCATGACAGGGATGAGGTGTCCCATGCCAGGGCTTGCGAGAATAGCTACGTGAAGTTTTGAGCCGTCCATGAATTCACGCACAGACAAATAGAGCGCAAAGAGAAGTTCAGGACAATACGGTAGAGAGAAATGAAGCAGGTGTAAATTTTCATAGAGCAGTAAGCTGTCTGACCAAATAGATTAATAAATAATTTCGAGAGAGAAACAATCAAAGGGTTGATATTTTAAATAAAAATTATATTTTATGTTTTAATATCTAGAACACGAGCCACATTTTTTATTGAATAAGAAATCGGATTCTTGAACCTCTTTCACGCTCATGTCACGTCGAGGTACTGCAGAAGAAAAAACAGCAAAATCCGATCCAATTTATCGTAATCGAGTAGTTAACATGTTGGTTACATTGATGGAAAATATGAGGTTAAAAAATAAGAAAAAAAATTCGAATTTGTGTATATTATTGTTTTATTAAAGAATTTGTGGTTGAAAAAAAAAAGAGAAATTTATTTTCGAAACAATGAGAGTCTAACGATGGCTAAAATATCACTTTAATCACATTCATCCACTTAGATTGATTTAGGATAAGTGTACTTAACACCATCTATGTTACATTTCCTCCATTATCTACAAGGGATGATCAATTGTAATTTTTCATTTCGTAATTTCACCGTGATGCTAAGCAACTGTAAATAACATATCATAATTTTGTACCCAATAGTGGTGGTGCATCTCGTGTTAGATGGGTGGTTGTGGTTTGCCAGCGATGGTGCCGACGGTGGTGGGGTTTAAAGGAGAGAACCTTTTATTTTTTGGTTATTTTGTTTTTAGGAAAGGAGATAATGTGGGCTGGAGTAGGGTGAAAAATAAAATTTTAAGATTTTGGATGATATGTGATATAAAACTTTTGGATTTAATTTGTAAAAAAAAAAAAAAAAAGTTTTGGTACTGAAATTGCAATTATCATTTTTTAATTTTGGCATTTTTTACATTTTTAACGGCAAATCTGAAATCTTGACAGAATGAGGGTTTTTCGAACAAAATGTTTCAAACATGGGGATTTTAATTTTCAATAGGTAATGGAGTATATCGCAGTTGAAAACGTTCTTAGGGAGATGTTTTGTTGTTAATCCTAAATTAAAGTAATTGTGATTAAGTGGTAACTCTTCCTCTGTGTGAAGGTTCTTCTCCCCTCCTCTGCCGGTGAGGGTTTTTCCCCCTTCCTTTGGTTTCCTTAGTGAAGGTTGGCTCCTTCCTTTGTGAAGGTTTCTTTCTCTTTTCCTTTACCCCTCTCTCCACTTACCCTACCAGTTTCCCTGTGAGATTGCTGGTTGTGGCGTTGGTTTCTTTTCCCTAATTTTTCCTCGCCTCTCTTAACCCTGGTTTTGATTGGCCCTTCTTGTGTTTCGCTGGGGGGTGGGAGCTTTTGGCTCCCCCCCTCCCCTTTTCAGTTTTTTTTTCTGTTTTCCTGGTTTTGGGTTTGGGGTTGTGGTTGCAGGTGGTGGCCGGCGTTTGTAGGATGGTGATTCTGTCGGTGTATTGGCGTTAAGCTTCTACCGGTGGGTTCCTACGTTTTGGGCCGGTTCGGCGGTTTGTGGTGGGAGTCGTTTGGTGGTGTATTTATTCGGTATCTGTTGATGTTGGAAGGTGTCTTGGGCCGGTTCTGATGCCTGTGGTTTGCAGGCTGGCTTGGGCGGTGTGGTGGTTTGAACTGGTGGCCTGGGTGGTTGTTCTTGTGGTGCTTTGGACTGTGAGAGAGGCGTGCGTTTACTCGGTTTGCGGTCTCAAGCGGTCGGAGCTGGAGAAGGATTTCTACTGCTGGGTTTCGTTGGTGGGCCTTTTTGGCTGGGTTCCAGCGTTGGCCGTGGGGTGGCGATCGGGGGTGTGTTGTGTGCGTGTTGTTTTGGTGGTGTAGGTTTGTTGGTTGTTTTTGTGGTTGTCTTTGTTGTTGTGTTGTTTGGTTTGTGTTGTGATGTTTGTTCTGTTAGTGTTGTTATTGTACGTTGGTGTGAAGTCTAGACAATGCCCGTTCATTGTGCGCGGGGGTGCTTAAGTGCAGATTGCGTAGTTGGCTTTCAGTCGGGTTTCTCTTGTACTGTAAAGTCACATATGTTTTTAGATTTTTATTGGATGTGTCTGTTGTCGGGTCGTGTTTGTTTTCGTGGTCTGTTCTATTTGTGGTTGTGTCTTGTATAGTTGTTGTTTTGTTGCACTTGGGTTGCACTTAATCTCTTTTTGAAGGGCGATGTGTTGGAGGTTCTTCTCCTTGTATCCGCTTTGTGCGTTTTTAATGGATTGCTCTTTTCATTAAAAAAAAAAAACTCTTCTAAGCGGAAAAGACTCTCTCCTGTAGAATGCGACTTATTTATGTCAAAAAGTTTTTATTTTGTTATCTTAACGTCATTTTTTAATAACTGTCACGAATCCGAATAAAAATTGAAAGTTACTGTGACAAGTAGATATTCAATTTTGTTGAGGTAATTTTGTTTAAATCGAGGTGTGGAAAAGTTTTGAATCTTTGAAATTAAATATTAAAGGTATCGATTCTCGTAAAATAAAAATATTCTTTTCAGATAAAATTTGCGATCAACTTGGTAAGAATGTTAATGAATATAATTCAATTTTTATCATTTATTACTGCTAGAGAGAATTTGCGAGCAAAAGAATGAATGGCCAACCAATGGATGAGATACAAATTGGGAATATATATATATATTTTTTTTCTTCGATTTACCCGACAAGGTAATCTCGAATCAAATGCAAATTTTCATTAGCAATTATCTTTTTCAATATAAAATGGATAGAATCAATTCTAAATTTCTAATACAGAATAATAATTATGCCCTGTTCTTGGAATGGGTTGTGATGAATATGATGACACTTGAAGCACTAATAAAAAATATGACTAATCAAATATTTAGGGTGCGTTTGATTGCAATGATGGAAAATTGGTGAAAAGAAAATTATTTGCAGAGAAAATAATTGTCTAGAAAATATTTTGTAGGAAATTGTTAATTAAGTGTGTTTGATTGGTATAATTTTTCACCCGAAATTTTTTATTCGTTTGGCTTTATTTTAGATGGAAAATTTTTTCCACAATTGGTTATAAAATTTGTTTCCATTGCCAAAAATTAAAAAAAAAAAAAAGGAAAAAAAATTGTTTCCTAAAAAATCATTTTTTTAATCAAAGTTTAGTATTCGTTTGACTTTGTTTTACACATAAATTATCCATCAAAGTTAAAAAAAAAAAAATTTACCATTAGTTATGACATTTGTTTCTATTGCCAAAAATAAAAAAAAAATTTGCAGCCAGCCTAAAATTTTTTTCTTGGTGGGAAAAGTGGAAAGTGAAAAATATTTTCCTAATTCCCTGAAAAATAATGCATATCAAACGGGGCCTTATAGAATTTGATATGGGAAAAAAAGTACATCTTCAATGTATTTTTTTGAATTGTAATTAGAGGATAAATAGATAAAATGACTTTTAATCTACATGATATTTATGTCTAATGAATAGACGATAAAGAAAGAAAGAGAGAAAACATTTAAATTTCGTTGAGTCCCTCCGTCTCAACACAATATCTACATCTAGACAGATTCCCAGATATTATCTATTTTCTCCCATCACGGCAGCTTGATGGAGTCCCAATCGAATTGAAAATTAATTTTATCTTAATTTACGTGGCACAAATTTTAAGCAATTCACGATTATATTAGAGATGCTTTAACGATAAGCATAAACAATCATATATAGAGATACAAGATTGCGTCGTAATGATATGCCAATACATAATTGCTAAAAAATATCAATCATTTTGTTCAACAATGTGTCAATATATACAATTACGGTTATATTCGTATAAAAATATTATCGGGGTTGGACTTGGTCAATCATTCAAGGAAAATTCTTTGCTCCATAGCCAAAATTAAGGGCAATAAATTTCTTTATCCTATTTATAGCGAGAGAATAAAATTGGAATTAGTTTCTCAACAAATAAATACAGTCTATTTCTCAAAGAAGAAGCATAACTTCGCCTTTTGCTTTTGCTTTTGCTTTTGTTTTTACTTTTGCTTCGTATAGAAAAGTTTAATGAGAAAGTTATCTAAATTTTTATTTCAAAACTATTTTCTGAAAGAATTTTTTATTATGAAAGTATTTTTAGAGGAAGCAATATTTGATCAAGTTTTTCTAAAAGATTTTCTAACTGGAAGAAGCGCATTCATAAAATTAGTCAAACGAATTCAAAAGCAATTTTTAGATCTCAAAAACTCATTTCGTCTTCAAACGTACGCTTTAAAATAGAGATAACTAAATGAAAGATTAGTTAACTATAAATGGAAATAAGGGTAAATTTCATCTTAACCTTTTTATTCTTCGGCAAATTAGGCTCGATACCCTAAAAAATTAACTAAGTTGATTAATACTCTATTAATTAACTAAAACCACATATTTTATGGAATTCATAACTTTTTAACTATACATTTCATTAATTTTTATCAAAGTTCGCTAAAAATCAAATTTTAATTTTCACCAAACAAGGGCTAAATGTAAAACTGAGCAAAAGGGCAAATTTCACCAATTCGTAAAAGCGATAGGGTCCTTTTGAGAAAAAAAAACGGTGTTTAGAGCTAAAAGTGAAATATTTTGTAAGGTTGGGGTCTAACCCTTTTTCTTTTTGGCGTTATGTCTAAAATCATGGAAGTCATTTTTTCTCTTACCACAAAATACTTTCATTGTACTGACTAAACACAGAAAAAAATTCTAAAAGTATTTTTCACGAAATGAGTTGGAAAATGTTTTAGGCTCGAAGAAGCTAAGACTAGGAATTCTTAGTTACTAAGGCTGTCTCAATTATGTTTTTTTTTTAGAGCATATTCTAAAGATTCTTTCTCTCTCTCTCTTTTTTTTTTTCTAAAGATTATATTCTACAATTTAGAGAGTAAAACTTTTTAAATATTTCAGCAAACTCTTTATATTTAACATTTAATTTTACTCCCACAAAATATCTATTATTTTTCCCTATCTTTTATTTTCACTAGCTTTTATTTAAGTTATTGAAAATTGAAATATTTTGAATGCATTTAATTATATAGAATGAATTAGCTCTCCAAATCACTCTCTAAATTAAAAGAGTAATGTTATTCATAGTGAAATGAAAATTATCAGTAGTCGTCCAGCGTGATATATTAATGTGATAGTTTTTTACGGCCTCATATATCGAAGACAAATTGTCATATATATGTCATATAGAACAATTACTGATAATTTTTAATATATATAACATTAGTCAAATTAAAATATTAATTTAAAGTATCTATTAAAACATAATTTTAAGGGCTTATTTTTTAAAATATTGAGCATCTTATGTTTCAAAAGTCTTTTGTAGATGTTCTAACTATAAATACACGAGTCAATCTTTCTTTTTCCACATAATTTAAGGGATACTTTGAGTGGTGGTTCCAAACATTTCAAAAATGTACAAGTTTTACCCAAACATTTGATCTATAACAATGTTAATTCTAAATATTTCAAAAGGGTGCAGTGATTTCCATCCAAAAATTCGTTAGTTGATCAAAAGTCAACGTTTTTAACATAATTTCACAAATTTTTAAAATGAGAAAATTGTCTTTTAACATTTTATTTATTATATCAGAAGTTTCAAACATTTCAATTCAAAAGTACAACCGATGTCCCACAATTATTAAATGCTTGTCAAAAGGACATCTAACGATTTCTATGGAAAAGCACGTCCATCAACAAAAATATTCATCTTCACCAATTCACATGATCATCCAACACAATGTCGAATCCCTAAACCACTCAACCCCACACATTAGTAGGTCTCTACTTTTGGTTTTGAAGATATTTTATTTTTCTTTATTTATTTATTTCTTTTCAACTTTCTAAAAGTTTTTGCTAGCAGGGAACGAAATTGATAGGAAAGGTGAAATTAGGGTAGTTAGAGGTAGAAAAAATAAGGGGAAGGTGGTTGACTCTGCCGTGAGTTTAGGTTGGTGGATCGAGGAAAATAAACATTTTTGGTCAATCTCAACCTAACAATAATTCAATCTTTACAATTTGATCCTTTTCAAGTTATGAAAGTTTGCAATTTAGTCTCCAAAATTTTCAACAATTGATTGTAGCTCCCAAAACTTTTGAATCTCCTCCAATCGCTCTTTTAATATTTTTTGTCGATCACGTGCAATCCAATTGGTTTTTAGTTGCTCTGAATCAACTTCAATTAATCTTACAATCGCCTTTCTTTTTGTCCATTATGCTCAAAATATTACAATCTCGCATAGACAAGTATCGAATTAGCTAAAATGGTATACATAGTCACGATTACTTAGCCCACAAGGCTATTCAACACATATAAAAAGAATATATATATATATATTTTTTTTTTTTTTTAATTTTTCAAAAGTAAATAAATAAATAAATCGCACACAAACAAACAAATATAGTAGAATAACAAAGTTACACCTCAAACTTGAAATACACATTATCCACAATTTGAACACAGAGTAAGCTTAAAAAATGTTTGCTTTGTCATATATGATGTTTTCCATTAGCACTTGATCTTTGATTTTCCTTTACTCTTCTTTACTTGTTCTGCATAATATTTTCATTATAATTGAAAAAAAGAAAAGGGCACAAGGGTTAAGGCTATTCTTTTACTGATTGTATGTGGGTGTGGAATGCGAAAAATATCGATTTTGTTAAAGTTTTGAATGTAAATGAGGGTTTACCTAACTGCATCGCAAGCTCGAGTATGAAAAATTGAACAATTATAAAATAGTTGACCGATGATCCCCCAAATTGATTCATCTGGTTGGAAACATCTTCCAAATTTTAGTGAGAAATCCAACTAACTTGTCCCTGAAAAGCTACTGAGTTATTGGATCTAAGTGATCTCGATTAACAAAGTCAACCGAAAAAGGAGGAGCAACAACAATTCGAGTGGTTCGCTTGACATAATTGTTCTTGGATTCTCTTGAAACCATCTGAATTGAATCTTTTATATCATTTTGCTCGTGAACTATAGACAAGGTTGACATGAATGAAAGTGCCATATCATCCATGAGAAGGCCTTGAGTGGTGTTGGTTTCTCGCTAGGCTTAGGTCTGATTCGTGGCTTGATCTTGGTAGATCCTTTGATTGATGACCCAAGCCAAGTATCGTGTGGTTCTGGACCATTACTTCACTCTCTCTGGATGGCGATTTGCAGTGCATTGAAAGCGCTGTTCCTGAGCCTATATTCAGCAGGCGACAAAGGAAAGTAGCTCTCGGTTTACTGTTTTTATTTTCTATGGTTTTTGATGTGCTTTATAAATATGTTAGTCTGTATTGTGAAGAAAAGATTGTTGTTGTAAATTCCCAACAACCACGCTGGTTGAAATGACGTCCTCCAAATTGGTAGATATTTGTGATCCAATCCCATTTGTCGTTTCTACAATATCAATGTTAAATCGTTGTTCCGATACAAATTGTAATGATCAAGAAGAAACCCCAAATAGCTAGCCACAGGCAAATAACACTTTTTATTGATAATTTCTCGATACTTCAACAATAATCCAATCTCTCTAATATATTGAGAGGTATTATTCTTATTATACTAAAATACTGCAAATAAATATCAGAAATTAAGAAAATACATTATAATTTTGGCTATCGTAATATTACATACTTGGAATCAATGTTGTCAAAACCGGCTTGCCCCGACCGATTCGACCAGTAAAACACGGAACCGGGCCAAATTATGTCCAGTTTTGATTATTGACAAAACCGTTAAAAACACGTCGAACCAGCCGGTTCAACCGTAACCCAGTGAACCAGTCGTGGTTTTTAACGATTTTCACGATTTTTGTTTTGTTTTAGATTAAAAATTTTTAACTTCATGAATGGGCTTTATAATTTACAATGGAGAATTAATGGATGTTATGCTCATTTTATAGATGCACTTCTCTCCAGAGGTTTCATAGACTTCCAATGTGGGATTGCTCATTTAATATATGCTCTTAACTCTAATAGTTTCATAAACTTCCAATGTACAATAGTGGCATTACTAAAAAAAAAAAAAATGTTAAAATGCCCATCAAAATCATTTTCAAATGTATGCATAGTTGACTAGTTTGATTTTGAATCACAACTAATTAAATTGTAATATTCACCTTCAATTATTAATATGAATTTTTTTTAAAAAAAATATTGTTTTCATAGTATTTTATTATTTTTGTATGTACTTATTGCATCCAGTTCGACCCGGTTGAACCTCTGGACCCTTCACCTTTTTCGGGTTGATGATCGAGTTGATTTTCAAAACATTACTTGGAATATAAATCATCCACTATAGACTATCCCGATACATGTCACCTAACCAAACCCATCATGGATATTTTCTAAACTTATTTCTTTCCTAATATATCCCAGTATTTTTTTCTTTCGTTACTTTCTGTCCCCCTTAAAACAGCCTTGTCCTCAAGGTTGGTATTTTGAAAACATAATTTGAGACTAAGTGACGATCTACCAAATTGACTCCTCTTCTTGGAAAAATCTTGTGGGCAAAATTTCAGCAAATTACTTGTTGAGTAAGTCTGGATTACAAAAATATGAACGGTTCCTCGTTTCCATTGAAACCGACTCAGTAGAAACTTCTATATCATATTGGTGGGCAATTGTTATGAATGAAATCGGTGCTCCTCCGTAAAATTCTCTTCAATGGTGATTTCTTTATTGACTTGCTCAGCTTTATCATTTGTTTTAGTATTATCCCCTTCCTCGATTGTCTCCGTAGAAAATAAGGGGTCGTTCTCTTTGTGTTTTAGTTTTCTATTTTGAGTTTTGAATTCGTTTTGTATTTTGTGTTTTGAGTGTCTATTTTAAAATTGTTGAAAATGCGTTCTGTTTGTTGTTTTAGAAAACTATTTCTGAAAACATAAAACTAGAAAACGCGTTTACTTTGAAATTTTGAGAAATTTTTTTTATAATATTTTATTCAAGAAATCTGATTATTCAATAAATTTTAATAGTTTAATATTAATATAGTATTAAATAATAATGTTAATTTTGAATTTGTTAAATTTTGAAATATTTTTTCCACATATCAAAAACATAACCTAAATTTTAACATCCAAGTGTCTCGTCTAAATTTTGTAGCATTCAAATTCAAGAGGCAAAGTGCAGCTTCTACAACGTCTGTCTCATTAACTCTCACTATTTGTACCTACGAAAGATGTAGCTTAAGAATAATAAGACAGTCTTCACATGAGCATAACTTTTAATGTGAAATTATATATATAGTGAACACTTGTACATTCATAAAATTATGCATCTAGACATATGGCTCCAGGATAACAATAAGAGATGTAAGTGCCATGGGATCTTCATAAAAGTGTGAAAATAAAATTTCCTCACAATAGTAAGCTTTATAATTCCCGCTGAATGTAAATACTTGTTATGCTTATATATTGAGGTTCCTCGCAATAAACTTCGCATGATCAGCAAGTTCAGAGCTTTTAGTTGATCCCCTTGGAACTTTAGTTGATCCCTTTTTGTGTTATTCTAGTGGCTAGGTTAAACAATGGGGGAGAAACTTTTACTTAAACTAAGGTTGCTCTGTTTCTCTCTCTCAAAAGGGACCATGCACTGACATGTGCATTCACATTTACACGCATAGCTGTTATCTTGCTGACAAGCCCCAACATTTAAGTTGTTGCTTTAACTAGTTTTACTCTTCCATAATCTAAACTCGTTTTGGTTGGCTACTTCATTTCATTAATGGCACATTTAGGGACACCTATAAGAATACAGAAATCACAATTTGAGAAAAACTAACCAGTATTCATCTATAGCCAATACATCATAATACTCAAGCCTATGAAAAATTTATTGACCCTGGATGCATTTCACACCTATCTAACCAGTATTCATCTCTACTCCAATTAATCCTTTTAATCTACTTGTGCATCCAGGTCAGCTATATTGTGTACATCTTCTTACAGCCAAAAAGTGTAAGCAATCTAAAGTTAAATAACAAAGCATTTTAACACATTTTCCTCATTGAAACCTCCAATTTCCATTACATAGTACAGCGCCACAAGTGCAAACTAACATCAAATCCTAATTGTATAAGCAAAACACCAATTTTCAAATTGTACTCTGCCAACGTTGATATTTCAAAGAATAAGCATCAATATCGCTAACTGTATAAGCGAAACACCAATTTCTTGCGCTTGAATTATAGGCTCCCATCTCCATTGTTTATTCCCCTTTAACCACCACCAATTATTCTTTCACTGCTTCTCCTTCCAGCCAGACCCCGTTCTCTTTCCTAGCAATGAATTAAACCAATCTGCAGGAAATATATTTCCAATCTAGTCCACTATTGACAACAATATTTGGAAATCGAACCGAAATTGAGGAAATTCAATTACGAATCTTCAATAAAGATGGGGAGCACAAGAAGCAAGCGAATCACGAACAACAGCAAAGAGAATCGCCATGGCCCTAAGCATGGAATCTTCCAAATCGCACTTGGTTGAGCCCTCTACTCCACCGACGATGGAGAGATGTTACTGTCAGCTCTCGAGAATGAAGCAATTTTCCCCCTGCGCCTTCGATTGAGCTTCGTTTCTTCACGGCAAGGCAGAGCAAACCCTTTTCGAAAATGCCTCTGGTCTTACGGAGAGAGAGGGGTGAGGTGTTGTGAGAGAGAGACGAGTTTTGATAGACCATGTTTTTTTTTTTCCCCCCCAGTCGTTTCACGCGTTTTGGTGTTTTCAGATTTTGCCCACAAAATTTACAAAACAATGTTTCAGCCATTTTCTATTTTCAGGCTTAATTTTTTTTTTTTTTTTTCGAAAATGAGTTTTCGAAAATGCAAAAGAGAACACGTTTTCGTTGTTTTGAAAAATCGAAATTAGAAAACGGCCTGAAAACAGTAAAGAGAACAGGGCCTAATTGTTCGAACTTGAGTTTCATGACTGGCACACTCAAAGTCAATTGGAGCAAAATCACGCCCATCAAAAACTTGCTTTTACTCCCAAATGACGTCAAAGATAAATAACAGTTTTTATTGATAATTTCTTGATGCTACAACATTAACCCAATCTCTCGTATATATTGAGAGAGATTACATTTATTCTCCTAAAATACTCAAATCAATTACTAAAGAGTAGGCAAACAAACACAAGTATTTACTATATAATAATAACAACTTATAATAACTACTCTCGTAAATACTAAAACAATACATGACACCTAACCATGCGGGTCATAAAATTTTCCTTTTCTTACCCAATATTCTCCTAATATTTTTCCAGTCGTTACATCACGGAGCTAAATGAGAGTGTAGAGGAAATAAATCTAGACTTGTATTTAAACAAATTGATGATTAGTAAATTGAACCATGCTACAAATTTAGGCCCAAATCCAGGTGGAACACGTGTCGAAGTCTGGTTGGACGTTCGAAAATTTAAAACAAAAACAGTAAATTATTTTTTGACGAATCAGTCCGTCTCCCCCTTCCCTGTTTTTCACCCAGCTAAGTTGCTTTACCATAGTAAATTTTGGGTGAGTCATCACGTTTTTAATAGATGGACATTTAAAGGGACAATAAATTTGGACTCGTTTTTAACCTTACATTAAATTTTAGTTACTTTACTAGAAAGCCTGAAGGGGTTACATAGCTATGTACGTTTGTTCCCGAATGTGTAATGAAGGGCGACTCGCAACATAGGACTATTAGGAGAGTTTGGTCAATGCTGTCCAAATATTCTAAAATTATAGTCTCTTTAAGTTAAAGTTAAATTTTAATTTCAATCACATGTTTATAATTACTATTCACTTACGCCTAGGTGTTTCTTGTTGAAACTACAAATTGTAAGCGTCCGTTTGATTACAAAAGTGGAAAATAGGTTGAAAGAAAATGTTCTACAGAAAATTGATTTGCCTAGAAAAATTGTTTTACTGGAAATTGTAATTAATTATGTTTGATTAATATAATTTTTCATGGAAAATGCTGAAAGTCTGGTGTCCGTTTGGCTTTATTTTTTATGAAAATTGTCCATTAAAGTAATAATGTTTTCTACCATTGGGTATAGAATTTGTTCCAATTGCCAAAAAAATCATACCGAATTCCATTCGTTTGGCTTTATTTTGCATGAAAATTATGAATAAAAGTGAAATTTTTTTTACCATTGTGTCTATAATTTTTTCTGCTTGCAAAATAAAAAAAAAATAAAAAACCTAGAAAATATTTACCCACCAAAACATTAAGAATTTATTTTCCTCAAAAAGATAGAAAATGTGGAAAGTTGGAAAATATTTTTCCGGAGAAATTTTGCTTATCAAACACTACAAAAATTGAAAAATTAAAAAAATAAAATTCTATTTTCTATTGAAAATGAAAATGTGTGCTATCAAATGAGGCTTAAGATCAAGCTCTACACACAACTTTCATAACCACCAAATAATTTATTCATTGTATAATGATAACACTTCTAAACTACATATTTTTAAATAATAACGTAGTTGATTCTTCAAATAGACCCACCCCATAAAATTATGCAAACTTTCAAAGAAAACTTCACGACACTTGCAGATTATAAGTTAATTTAGTTAAATCTTGATTACACCAACTATTTCCGTATAGAACGAATCGTTTTCCCTAAAGAGGTCTCAGGTTCCGACTTCCGAGAGAGAGAGAGGCCAAATTTTCTTTCATTGTACTCCTAAAGACGACAGAAAAATTTCCGAAAAGAACTTCCACTATGGATCAAGCCAAACTGAACAAAGAAATTGGGGAATGCATTTACGCGTACTAGTGAACAATCACTATCCATGCATGCCTGTGGCCATGATTTTCCCTATTAACACACTTATTACACAACGAGACAGCCAAATTGGAATGGAACAGAGCATTGTTAATAGTGAGTTAACAATGTTCTCAGACTTTGAGTTTGGCAGCAACATGTTTGAGCATCTCCGACAATGAATTGTACGATGACCCTCCTTTGCTTAGAGCATTTTCTGCACTGAGTTTCAGTTTTTTAACATTTTCTCTCATTTTCTTGCCTTCTTCGTCATCCATCAAGGACCTCACCATTTTCTCTATTTCTTCTCGCGCTACTACATTTTTGGTGGGCAACACCAGAGGTCGGACAGAGATCCCAAGCTCCTCCACAAGATATGTGGCGTTGAGTCTTTGCTCTGCATAGAGCGGCCATGCAATCATTGGTACCCCACTGCAAATGCTCTCTAGAGTCGAGTTCCATCCACAGTGTGACATAAATCCCCCCACCGAAGGGTGGTTGAGGATCTCCACCTGTTGAGCCCACATTGGGACCACCAGTCCTAAGTTGCCTGTTCGGGTCGAAAATCCTTCTGGTAAGTAGTACGGAGTGCCATCAGAATCGACGGTTTTCGAGGTGAAAAAAGCATCGTCAGCAGCACCTTCAGTGGGTGGGCGCACTACCCAAATAAATTTCTGTTCGCTCATTTCTAAACCAAAAGCCAACTCTGTAATTTGCTGAGCCGACAGCATCCCACCACTTCCGAATGAAACAAATACTACTGAGTCATTAGGCTGCTTGTCTAACCATTCTATTACTGCACTCTTTGAACCCTCTGGTTGGACCGGCCTCCTCAGTGGGCCAATGGGATGAACCGGGATCTTCACAGTTGACCTCCAGATTTCGTTTTCCTTGAAAGCTTTCAGTGTTGTAGATTCCAAATCTTCCCACGTATTCAGCAGTATCCCATCAAACTGTGTAAGCCGATTCCCCATGCTCACATACTCATAATATTGTTGATCGTTCCGGTCGAGCATGGGATCGACCACGTCCTCCGGTCGAACCGGTTTGCAACCAGGAATTTTCAACAAATCTTGTTGATCAACATACTGTCCCTCGACTTCTTTATCAAGAACCGGACAGTATATAGTGAGGGCAACAAACCATGCTGTAGAGGGAACATGTTGGAATATTTTAGCAATTTGGGGCCACATGTAACATATTAAAAATGTGTGTGCTATTATCCAAAATAAATTAGTCATTAGAGTGATCCACTAAAGATAAAGTTTGACTAATGGGTATTGAATTTCGTGGAATTAAAGTGTAGAGACCGGAAGTTTGTTCTAAATTGTTGAGGGGCCGATTTAAAACAAATGAAAGATAATGAATGGTCATTATCTTATATATTGGTCATGGTCCCCATTTGAGTGTGTTCTTCAAGGTTTCTACATCCCCATCCATAGAAATCAAGATTGAAGTGAAGTTCACAAATCAAATTGGAAGATCGTGATCCTTTCAGGCTAACAATCAAGATCGTGATTCTTTAGGGCTTAACAATTTAATTGTCATGGATTCGGGTATGTTTTATGTTTATGTTCATTTCTAGATTTCAATATGGATATGGATCTAGGGTTTTATGTGAAAAGGATTTGAATAAATTTCGTTATTCCTTTTTCAATTTTCTATCAAGTGGTATCAGAGCCGTCCATAATTGAAATCATGAGAATGAAATTTTAAGATTCTAAATTCTATGAATTATTGGATCACTATGTTATCAAGATTTATAGCATGTTATATTATAGAATTCTAACATTTTATGTTATAGATGTAGAATTTGAGCATGTTATAATATTGTTATTTGATTTTCATGTTATATTATCAATTTTTCATATTATGCTTTGGATTTAGATTTTGAGCATGTAATAATATGATTTTCGGATTTATTCTATGGATATAGCATGAAATAATAAGGATCTATGTTTTTCTTCAAAATTCGAATTTTGAAATTGGGTTTTTTGGATTTCGGATTAAAAAAAAAAAAAAAAATTTTTTTTTAAAAATGGCGACATGAAATTTCTTTATTTTGATGAGTCATTCTTGAAACAGCCGATCTTCTTGCAACTTGACCGTGATTTCTTGATGAAATACGGCCAGCCATTTCTTTATAATGACAGTCAATTTCTTATTCTTGCCGGCCTAATTCTTCTGCAACGGCTCATAAAGAGCATGCCGCTTCAAAAGCGGCCGTGAGGCTCGCCGCGCCATCTCGAGGCGCGGTGAAGGAGACATTTAATTCATAATTAATGTGTTCGGTTATGGAGTTGAAAGAGGCATTAATTTGGGAATTAATTTGGAGGTTTTTGGAGTTATGGAAGATTTGGGGGCTGGGGCATGAGTTGCAAATTAGACTTTCTTAGGACCCTGTTTGCAATTTAAAATTAGTGTTAATATTTACATATCGGTCCCTAAGGTTTATAGTTAATCCTAATTGGGCCTTAAGGTTACGGGTTTTTATAATTCGGCCCTGAAGTTACGAAATTAATTAATTTGGGCCATTTAAGTTCTGAATTTAATTATTAAGTCCCTGAATGTTCATAATTGGTTTAGTTTGGCCCCTAAAGTTCCGCATAATTGATTTTTTGAATCCTAAACTTTCCAATTATTAACATTTAGTCCCTAAAGTTTTAAATAATTATTTTTGGGTCTCTAAAGTTTTCAATAATTAATTTTTGACCCATAAAGTTTTGAATTAATTAATTTCAACCCCTAAAGTATTGAATTATTAACCCTTAGGCCCTTAAAGTTTCATAATGAATAAAATTAAGCATTCTAATTTTCAAATTATGGTATAAAGGACTCAATTGGTTTTATAATATTCAAAAGTGAATTGATTGAAGCAATATGTTGCCAAAGCAACCTCTCTTGTGGAAATTAATTAACTTAGAATATTAGAAGGAATTCGTGTGTATGCTTGTTCATGCGGATATTAGCCGGCCCAAAGGAAGGTTAATATTTGGCCGAATTGTATGCACACTTGTGGTGGTAAATGTGTGATAATTATAAGGTTTCCATGTGAATAATAAATCAATCCAAAGATGGGTTTATTATTTGACAGGATTTATTGTCAATGTTTGATCACTACACCAAGAGTACCACTTACAGTTAATATTACTGTCCAAAGACTTGATATTAATGATGTGCTAGGTATCTTGAGATGGGATTTACCATGATTTGATTAATTGATTATTGAATCTTAATATTGATGTGAGCATAATTCTTCCATTTTCTCTCTACAGCTAATTCATCTGCTACTGCCATATCTGCTAATATCAACTCTATTCCCAAGCTCAATGGGACAAACTTCAAGGATTGGAAAGAGAGCGTATTAATTGTTCTCGGCTGCATGGATCTAGACCTTGCGTTCCGGATTGAGCAACCCACTCCTCTGACGGATGAAAGTTCACCTGATGAAAGGAGGAATTTTGAGAAGTGGGAACGCTCTAATCGCATGAGTCTGATGATCATTAAGCGCGGCATTCCGGAAGCCTTTCGAGGCGCAGTATCTGAAGAAGTGACTAATGCTAAGGATTTCCTTACTGAAATTGAGAAACGTTTTGCGAAAAACGATAAAGGTTTGAAACAAGCACGCTTTTGCAAAGCTTGATTTCAATAAAGTATAAAGGTAAAGGAAACATAAGGGAGTACATCATAGAGATGTCTCACATTGATTCAAAAATAAAGGCACTAAAGCTCGAGTACGATGACTTGCTCGTCCATTTGATATTGATATCGCTTCTGCCGCAGTTCGATCAATTTAAGGTCAGTTATAACTGCCAAAAGGAGAAATGGTCTCTAAATGAGCTCATTTCATATTGTGTGCAAGAGGAAGAAAGGTTGAAGCAAGATAGAACTGAAAATGTTCACTTGGCAAGCACTTCTAAAGATAAGGGCAAGAAAAGAAAGAAGGAATTTCAAAATTGCTCCTAAGGGTCCAAAGACAAAAGAAACGACAAGAGGACAACAAAGAAGCATGTTTCTTTTGCAAAAATCTTGGACATGTGAAGAAGAATTGTACTAAATATCTCGCGTGGCGTGCAAAGAAAGGTACAAATCTTACTTTGGTGCATTACGAGGTTAATTTAGCTTCAGTACCTAGAAATACTTGGTGGTTAGATTCTGGTGCTACTACTCATATAAGTATTTCTATGCAGGGCTGCCTGAGCTACCGAAAGCCAAGTGATGGTGAAAGATACATCTATGTTGGTGATGGCAAATCGGTGGAAGTTGATGTAATAGGCACTTTTAGGTTATTGTTGGGAACTGGTCATTATTTGGATTTGAAAGACACTAAAGTTGTACCGTCTTTTAGACGGAATTTGGTTTCTGTTTCTTTGTTGGACAAATTTGGTTATTATTGTTCATTTGGAAACAATCAGTTTAGTCTTTCTTTAAATTCTAATATTATTGGTACTGGTTTATTATCTACATTTGATAATCTATACTTGCTTGATACTGTTACATCATATAATGAAAACCTGCATGTGGAAACACGTGGTACTAAACGCAAATTGCATAAAGAAAATTCAGCAAAATTATGGCATAAGCGCTTAGGTCACATCTCTAAATCTAGAGTTGTACGGCTTGTGTCAAATGGTATTTTAGACTCCCTTGACTTCACAGATTTTGATGTATGTATTGAATGTATCAAGGGAAAACAGACCAAAACAAAAGGATTAGGTGCTAACAGAACTTCGGATGTCTTAGAATTGATACACACAGATATTTGTGGACCATTCCCTACGGCTTCTTGGAATGGTCAACAATATTTTATATCATTCATAGACGATTACTCACGTTATGGGTACCTATATCTTATTCATGAAAAGTCTGAGTCACTGGACATGTTCAAAGTGTTTAAAACAGAGGTTGAGAATCAACTCAACAAAAGAATAAAAAGCGTTAGGTCTGACCGTGGTGGTGAGTACTACGGCAGAAATGACGGATCAGGTGAACAATGTCCAGGACCATTTGCTAAATACCTAGAGGAATGTGGAATCGTCCCACAATACACTATGCCAGGGACGCCTAGCATGAATGGTGTAGCTGAACGACGAAACAGGACTCTTAAGGATATGGTAAGGAGTATGATTAGTCATTCTACTTTACCAAAATCACTCTGGGGAGAAGCATTAAAGACTGCGGCTTATATTCTGAATAGAGTGCCAACTAAGGCTGCTGCCAAAACTCCATATGAACTTTGGATAGGTAAAAGCCTAGTCTAAAGCATTTTCATATTTGGGGATGTCAGTGAGGCTAGGCCTTATAGGCCATATGAAAAGAAATTGGACTCCAAAACAGTAAGCAGCTACTTTATTGGCTATTCTGAGCGATCAAGGGGCTATAAATTTTATGATCCCACAACTAAGTCAATTTTTGAAACGGGAACTGCAACATTTTTTGAGGATGTTGAGTTTGGGGGGAGAAATAAGGTTAGAGACATTATCTTTGAGGAAGAAGTTGAGGATACTATTACTTTTGACAATGAACAAGTCCCTATACCTGTCATTGGTCAAGAAGCATATCCAGAACCTCAACAAGATAATGTTGAAGAACCTCCCATCCAAAATGAGGTAAATATTCCAGAAGATCAAACTCAACAACCTCAAGAACCAATACCTTTAAGGAGATCCACGAGAGAAAGGAAAAATGCTATTTCGGATGATTTTATAGTATTTCTCCAAGAACATGAGGAAAATAATGGATTGATGGAAGATGATCCAATCAACTTCCGTCAAAGCCATGCGGGGTTACGACTCTCAAAAGTGGATTGATGCCATGAATGATGAGTATAAGTCTATGCAAGACAATAAAGTTTGGGATCTTGTCGCGTTACCAGAAGGTGCGAAGCCTATTGGTTGCAAATAGATTTTTAAAACCAAGAGGGATTCGAAAGGTAATGTGGAAAGATATAAGGCTCGTCTTGTAGCTAAAGGCTTTACCCAAAAGCAAGGTATTGACTTCAAAGATATTTTCTTTCCAGTTTCAACGAAAGACTGTTTCAGGATAATTATGGCACTTGTTGTGCACTTTGACCTTGAGTTACATCAGATGGATGTTAAGACGGCGTTTCTCAATGGCGACATTGATGAGACGATCTATATGGTGCAACCAGAAAACTTTGTGTCAGTAGACCCGAAGAATATTGTTTGCAAATTAAAGAAATCCATCTATGGGCTCAAACAAGCTTCCCGTCAATGGTACTACAAATTTCATCAAGTAATTATCTCATTTGGTTTTCGAGACAAATCTTGATGATTGTGTGTATCACAAGTTCGGTGGGAGTAAGCATATTTTCCTGGTTTTGTATGTTGATGACATCGCTTGCCACTAACGATATAGGCATGTTGCACGAAACCAAGAGATTTTTATCTAGGAATTTTGAGATGAAAGATCTTGGTGAAGCCTCTTTTGTATTAGGGATTCAGATATATCGGGATCGCTCTCGAGGTATTCTTGGATTGTCACAAAAGAGCTATATCGATAAAGTACTTAAGAGGTTTGGCATGCGGATTGTAAATCGGGTGACACCCACTGTTGCTAAAGGAGACAAATTTAGTCTCAAACAATGCCCGAAAAATAACCTTGAAGTTAAGGAAATGCGAGAAGATTCCCTATGCTTGGTGTTGGGAGTCTTATGTATGCTCAAGTTTGTACACGTCCGGATATAGCATTCATTGTTGGAATGCTAGGCGGATATGTAAGCAACCCTGGAATGGATCATTGGATAGCGACGAAAAGGGTTATGAGATATTTGAAGAGAACAAAGGATTACATGCTCACCTATATCGGATCGGATCGGTTAGAGATCATAGGATACTCCGATTCTCGATTTTCTTTGGATGCCAAGACAAGAGGAGATCCACATCAAAGCTATATTTATACGTTAGCTGGAGGAGCTATTTCCTGGAGGAGTGCTAAGCAGACACTCATAGCTTCTTCTACCATGGCAGCAGAATTTGTAGCTTGCTATGAGGCATCTAATCATGGAATATGGCTGCGAAATTTTGTCACTGGGCTGCGTATTCTGAATGGCGTAGAAAGGCCACTAAAGTTATATTGTGACAATAACTCTGCAGTTCTATATTCTAATAACAACAGGAGTTCATCTAAGTCAAAACACATTGACATCAAGTTCCTGGTTGTGAAGGAAAGAGTACAGAGTGGACAGATTTCCATAGAGCATATTGGGACAAACTCCATGATTGCGGATCCGCTTACTAAGGGATTGACACCCAAAGTCTTTCATGAGCACATTGCTCATATGGGTGTTGTATATCATGAGGATATCAAGTTTTAGTGGGAGTTTGTATTTTCATTGCTTTATGTTTTGTACACATTTGTGTATTTGGATATTGTTACGTACGAAATAAAGTTTTCGATTTATTACACTCGTTATTATATTCGATGTCGATCTCACTTAAGAAATAAGGTTGGACCAGTTGGAAATAGACATGTTTGGGTCACATAACATGTAATTTTCGTGCTACACTCCATGATTGATCTATGTCATTTGGTTATATGGGTGTACGTGACCATTGATGGATTTAGTCACGTTAAATGTGACGAAAATCGCTTTGATCCTACATCGATGTGACTAATGGACGAGATTGTTTGAAATACCCATAATAATAATAATAGCAAAAATTTTGAGCTCATAAAGGTTGTGCACATTTGAAAGGTTACACATTTGGCCCAGTGGGAGATTGTTGGAATATTTTAGCAATTTGGGGCCACATGTAACATATTAAAAATGTGTGTGCTATTATCCAAAATAAATTAGTCATTAGAGTGATCCACTAAAGATAAAGTTTGACTAATGGGTATTGAATTTCGTGGAATTAAAGTGTAGAGACCGGAAGTTTGTTCTAAATTGTTGAGGGGCCGATTTAAAACAAATGAAAGATAATGAATGGTCATTATCTTATATATTGGTCATGGTCCCCATTTGAGTGTGTTCTTCAAGGTTTCTACATCCCCATCCATAGAAATCAAGATTGAAGTGAAGTTCACAAATCAAATTGGAAGATCGTGATCCTTTCAGGCTAACAATCAAGATCGTGATTCTTTCAGGCTAACAATTTAATTGTCATGGATTCGGGTATGTTTTATGTTTATGTTCATTTCTAGATTTCAATATGGATATGGATCTAGGGTTTTATGTGAAAAGGATTTGAATAAATTTCGTTATTCCTTTTTCAATTTTCTATCAGAACATACACATACTTCGCCATGTTGAACTCAGCCGCAATAGGAAGAGCTTCAGTGCCAAAATGGTCCACGATAAGGGCGTCGGGGCGGTGGTTCAAGGCGGAGATGGTGGATCTGACTCCCGGCAACGCCTCGCGTAGCATCATGCACAGTTGTTCCACTACTTTAGTGTCAGGCTTTATAAGGTGTGAAATTTCAACAGGCGGCAGTTCAATTCTTTCAACAAGGTTTTTCTCGGTGGGAAGTTTGAGCAAATGGGATTCCGACGGAGAAAAAGCAGTTGTGACTTCAAGAACTGTGACTTTAACGCCGTGTTGGGTGGCTAGGCGGTTGGCCAGAAGCAGGACAGGGATGAGGTGTCCCATGCCAGGGCTTGCGAGAATAGCTACGTGGAGTTTTGAGCCGTCCATGAATTCACGCACAGGCAAATAGAGCGAGAGAGAAGGGGGCGCGGGCGTGGGCGTGGGTTCAAGGGAGACGGTAGACCGTCGAGAAGAATAAAGCAGGCGTAAAATTACAACCATGTTATTTGTATAGAAAATAATTGAGAGAGATGGATAATCGAACACTCACGATAAGGCTCACTTATTTTTTTTTGAAATTTTTTAATAGCGTCGAGCTGCACGCGTGTGAGAAGTCGTCAAACTCCTCAGTCGTCCATTCAAATGAAATTGTTTGTAAAATTAATAATGTTAATTGGGAGTTTGCTTGGCTGCCTGACGCCGTCCCCGTCAACCCCTCACACAAAGGGGACAATTTTTTTTGTCTTTTTCAATTTATTCGAGTCTCGCGTGGGTGCCATTCTCAAATTTAATTCTCTAAATGACCTTCCACGGAGCAGTAGGTTGTCGAATCAAACAAGAGCAATAAATAATTCAAAATGAGCAATGCCAGGTGCGAGTTGATTACCTGTTTTAAGCTCTGTTTGAATAATTTTTTAAAAATTAAAATAAAGATTTTTTGAAGTCATTTTTTTACTCTTCCTTGAATGGATAAGATATACTATGTTCGATCTATTTATTTATTTTCATTTTTTGTGTTGTCAAATATTTGAACAATGAAAATAATTGACGAGTGCTCGGTGGTTGGAAACTATGAATTTTTTTTGAATTAATATATAAAATATTTTATTGTAAGAACGTATAATTGAAAATAAGTTTGAAAAAAAAAAGAATTTTGTTTTAATGGTTATTAAAGGCCAAATAAAATTTATATTTTAATCTCTAATAACTTAAATATCATTTAACTCTACCCCCCCCGCCCCCAACACTGTACCCCCTACCCCTATGACTTTAACTATCATCTCACTAGGTTTTTAACACAGATCTAGTGGTACTAAAACATACATCTACGTCACATAACTGACATAGTCAAAGTCAAGTCATTTAGAGCAAAACCACGCCGGGTCGAAATCTTTCTTTATCATCCTCCAAAGTTGTGTATGTTTGTGCTCCTGTCAAATCCGTCGATGCTATGATATGAATAATTTAGGGTAATTCATACACAGTCTCTTTTATTTTACATTGTTATTTTGAAAAACGTCATCACCTTTCATTTTTTTTTAAATTTTTACCCTTATATTCACATTTTATTGCGCAAAATATCATTTCATCCATTTTTTAAATTAAAAATTGTAAAATAACGTTTGCACACTTCTCTTTAAATAAAACAACATGAAAAAGAAAAAAAAGTAATAATTGTAATTATAGTTCCAATTTTATTTTTTTAAAAAAAATGCAAATGAGTCTCAAATAAATTATTAAAAAGGTAATTAGCACTATGGGTAAATATGGTTTGATTTGAACGGTTCGTGTTATATTTTCAACTCAAACAATTTCATGCGGTTTGGAATTTTTCCAAACCAAACCTTTTTATTTTTCAAACCTAAACCAAACCAAACTATTATTTGCGGTTTGGTTCGATTTTAATCCGTGATTTACCTATGTCAGTATAGTTACATGTTTAAAACAAGTTAACATATACATTTAAATAAGAACTAATAATGTTAAATCACATTCATATTTCTCTAAAATTTGATATATAAACAAAAAGACAAAAAAAACTGTATCAAGTTAGCATGTAGCAACAAGTACTCCAGATTTAACAAGCAATAATATCAGAATAAGCACAAGAGTTCTAAACCTCATTTGATAAAAATTGTATAATATCCCCTGTTGTAACACATAGTTTGGCCTCTGTATGATATGCAAATATCAAAATATTTATTAGTCTTTATTAATGATATTAACAAGTAACTAAGAGACAAAGATCCCACACCTCGGATCCCTTTTTGCATTTTCCATCCATTTTCATACCTTCAAGGTCATCCTCTAATGGAATCGCATCATCGGCTTCTTCTTAATTTGGATCCATATCTAAAAATGGAAAAAGAAACAACGGAGGAAGTTAAGCTATGAAAAAAAACTAATTATGAAAAATTGTTTCGATACACAAGAAAAAGGAAGAGAATCTCACAGTCAGCAGCGGTAGGCAGTAGTGGAGAAACGGTGTCGAGGCAGTAGGTCACAAGTGTTAAGTTGGCATTGTGTGGCGTGTGTCGACATTGTAGGATATAGGGAAGGAGCTAGGGCTTGATAACTTTGCTTTACTTGTGTTTTTGCATAGGCGTAATTGCATATATGGTTGGACAACATTCACAATTTCACGTTCAATTCATTTTGTTATTATGGGCTTAAATTATTTTTTTTTAATGAAGGCTCAACTAAATACTAATGACAAAGACTTACTGGCTTGTTTGTTATGCATGAGTTATGTTAATTAAATTTGTACCCTCCAAAAAAGTATACTTTAAATTCCAAAAGCAATACTTTAATAAAATTTATATATGAGAATTTATAAGTTAATAAAAATAATTTTTTAATTAAAAAAAGTACGGTTCAATTTGGTTTTTTGCGGTTTTTAAAATTTGAAACCAAAACAAAATCATTTTGAAACGGTTTGGTTCGATTTGAGAGAAAAAAAATTGCGGGTCCACATGGACCCAAACCAAAGACTTTGATTCGGTTTGATGTTTCGCAATTTTTTTGTGCAGCCCTAATTCGTATATAATTTTCCTACATTTCACTATTATTGCAAAAAAGGTCCATGTCTATTAATTTTTTTGACATTTTCACATTTATTTACACATTTAATTGTGCAAACTATCATTTCTATTCATATTCATCTAATTTCTCAATAAAAAACTGTGAAATGACGAATATGACATCATATTTAAATTTAAAAAAATTAAAGAATTTATTGCAACCATAGTCCAAATCTTTTTAAAAAGTACAAACGAATTCCCAATAAATTATTTAAAAAATTTATGTTTTTAAAAAAAGTGCAAACGAGTCTCAATTAAATTTATTTAAGAATTAAAAAAATAAAAACTGTAAACAAGTCCCAAATAAATTATTAAAGAATTAGAAATAAAAAAAATATTTTTTATTTAAATATGAAGATATATTCATTATTTCACAGTTCTTTATTGAAAAATGGGATGTAAATGATTGTTTGCTACTTTGCACAATCAAAAGTGTAGTGAAAATACCTAAAAAAAAAAGAAGGTATGGACGCTTTTCTCAATAACGGCGAAAAATAGGGACATTATGTATTAATTACTCTTTTAATAATTTATTTGAGACCCATTTGCACTTTTAGAAAAAAATTGAGAGTATAATTGCAATTAATTTTTTCTTTTTGTTTTGTTTAAAGAGATAAACATATTTGTCATTGCACAATTTTTAATTGAGAAAATAGATGAAAATGACATTTTGCACAATAAAAGGTGAAAATGCCAAAAAATAAAAGATATTAACGTTTTCCACAATAACAATAAAAAATGGTAATGTTATGTGCTAATTACCCAATAATCTACTAAAAACTAACACGAAATGTGTCAGCTCCTGAACTTATTTCTTTCCCAATATAGTCCCTATATTTTTTTGATCATTATATTCCATCCCCCTTAAAATAGCCTTGTCCTCGAGGATGGTAATTTGAAAATACAATTTGCAACTAATTGACGATCTACCAAATCGATTCCTCTTATTGAAAAGATCTCGTGGTCAAAATATGAACAGTTTGCTTTTGTTTCTATTTAAATTGACATTTGAATCTTTTATATCACGCTGGTCGGCAATTGTCATGAATGAAAACCGTGTATCCTCCCGGAAAACTCTTTTTAATGATAATTTCTTGATTGACTTGTTACATTTGATGGTGTGTTCAGATTATTCCCTTCCTCAATTGTCTCAAATTGCTCAAATTTGAGTTTCATGAGTCATGACTGCTATTAAAAATTTATGGGTACTAAACATTAACCCAGTCTCTCCTGCCCACAGTAAAAGTCTAATCTTGTTCGGGAGAGAATTGTAAGTAAAGTTCTTGTGTCATGTCAGCAAGTAGACAGTCTTATCTCGCACATTGTGGATAGGAGAATAATTTCGATCTCTCCTATATTGAGAGACTTTACATTTATTCTCCAAAATACTCAAATCGATAATTAAAAAGTTGGGAAACGAACACCATAATTATTGACTATCATAATAATAACTAATTTATATGTACTAATCTCATAAATACTAACACATACATGCCACCAAACTATACCCGTCATAGAGTATGCATTTACACTTGGCCCCCGTTTGACCCCCATTTCTCTATTACATTACATTAATTTTTCCCGACAGACACAAGTTTCAAAATGAGTACACCAATTAGTTCCGTCTGTAATTATAAGCACCGGATACGAATCTTCTCTCCTCAAGGAGTCTCAAGTTCCGACATAGATAGGCGCCAAATTTTCTCTCTTGAACGACAAAATTTCCGAAAAGAACGTCTACTATGAATCAAGCCGAATTAAACAAAGAAATTGGGGCGTGCCCGTGACATACTGACATACATTGTAATTCACATGTACACTAGTGAACAATCACCATCCATGCATGGACCATGTTTTTCCCTATTAACACATTTATTACACAACGGGACAGCCTAATTGGCAGTAAGTTAACGGTGTTCTTAGACTTTAAGTTTAGCAGCAACATGTTTGAGCATCTCTGACAATGAATGGTGCGATGAGCCTCCTTCGCTTAGAGCATTTTCAGCTCTGATTTTCAGTTTTTTAACATTTTCTCTCATTTTCTTGCCTTCTTCGTCATCCATCAAGGACCTCACCATTTTCTCTATTTCGTCTCGCGCTACCACATTTTTGGTGGGCAACACCAGAGGTCGGACAGAGATCCCAAGCTCCTCCACAAGATATGTGGCGTTGAGTCTTTGCTCTGCATAGAGCGGCCATGCAATCATTGGTACCCCACTGGAAATGCTCTCTAGAGTCGAGTTCCATCCACAGTGTGTCATAAATCCCCCCACCGAAGGGTGGTTGAGGATCTCCACCTGTTGAGCCCACATTGAGACCACACGTCCTAAATTGCCTGTTCGGGTCGAAAATCCTTCTGGTAAGTAGTAGGGAGTGCCATCAGAACCGACGGTTTTCGAGGTGAAAAAAGCATCGTCAGCAGCACCTTCCGTGGGTGGGCGCACCACCCAAATAAATTTCTGTTCACTCATTTCTAAGCCGAAAGCCAACTCTGTAATTTGCTGAGCCGACAGCATCCCACCACTTCCGAATGAAACAAATACTACTGAATCATGAGGCTGCTTGTCTAACCATTCTATTACTGCACTCTTTGAACCGTCTGGTTGGACCGGCCTCCTCAGTGGGCCAATGGGATGAACCGGGATCTTCACAATTGACCTCCAGATTTCGTTTTCCTTGAAAGCTTTCAGTGTTGTAGATTCCAAATCTTCCCACGTATTCAGCAGTATCCCATCAAACTGTGGAATCCGATTCCCCATGCTCACATACTCATAATATTGTTGATCGTTCCGGTCGAGCATGGGATCGACCACGTCCTCCGGTCGAATCGGTTTGCAACCAGGAATTTTCAACAAATCTTGTTGATCAACATACTGTCCCTCGACTTCTTTATCAAGAACCGGACAGTATATAGTGAGGGCAGCAAACCATGCTGCTGTGGGCACATACACATACTTCGCCATGTTGAACTCAGCCGCAATAGGAAGAGCTTCAGTGCCAAAATGGTCCACGATAAGGGCATCGGGGCGGTGGTTCAAGGCGGAGATGGTGGATCTGACTCCCGGCATCGCCTCGCGTAGCATCATGCACAGTTGTTCCACTACTGCGGTGTCAGGTTTTATAAGGTGTGAAATGTCAACAGGCGGTAGTTCAATTCTTTCAACAAGGTTTTTCTCGGTGGGGAGTTTGAGCAAATGGGATTCCGGCGGTGAAAAAGCAGTCGTGACTACAAGAACTGTGACTTTAACGCCGTGTTGGGTGGCTAGGCGGTTGGCCAGAAGCATGACAGGGATGAGGTGTCCCATGCCAGGGCTTGCGAGAATAGCTACGTGGAGTTTTGAGCCGTCCATGAATTCACGCACAGACAAATAGAGCGCAAAGAGAAGTTCAGGACAAGACGGTAGAGAGAAATGAAGCAGGTGTAAATTTTCTTAGAGCAGTAAGCTGTCTGACCAAATAGATTAATAAATAATTTCGAAAGAGAAACAATCAAAGGGTTGATATTTTAAATAAAAATTATATTTTATGTTTTAATATCTAGAACACGAGCCACATTTTTTATTGAATAAGAAAACGGATTCTTGAACCCCTTTCACACTCATGTCACGTTGAGGTACTGCAGAAGAAAAAACATCAAAATCTGATCCAATTCATCGTAATCGAGTAGTTAACATGTTGGTTACATTGATGGAAAATATGAGGTTAAAAAATAAGAAAAAAATTCGAATTTGTGTATATTATCGTTTTATTAAAGAATTTGTGGTTGAATAAAAAAAAGAGAAAAATTTATTTTCGAAATAATGAGAGTCAAACGATGGGTAAAATATCACTTTAATCACATTCATCCACTTAGATTGATTTAGGATAAGTGTACTTAGCACCATCTATGTTACATTTCCTCCATTATCTACAAGGGATGATCAATTGGAATTTCACCGTCATCTAAACTGATGCTAAGCAACTGTAAATAACATATCATAATTTTGTACCCAATAGTTGATAAAAGTTAGAAGTGACCAAACCTGTAGGAGGGCACCGCTCCATGACGTAGATTAGTTGGATTCATCTTATTAAAAATGAGGAGTCAATTCACAGCCGTAATCACTGACAATTTTTTTACTAATATAGAGTTTTCGTGACCAATTCTAATACGCTACTGCGTGACTTTAAAACAGATGAAAATAATTGCGAGATTAGAATATGTAAAACGACCTTTGAAATTAATTAATTTTTAAACACAACAATTATAGGAGTGATAAACGTTCAATTCATAGATGGCTTGATTGATTCCTCGTTTTCTATTCGAAGTTGATCTAACGCATCACGGCAACATTTCTGAGACCCCAATTAAGGTTGTCGTTCGTTCGCTTGCTCTTTAACGATTTAAAGTTTTCAGGAAAGATAGTTCAACATGGTATCAAAACAAAAAAAATGAAAAATACTGAGGATTTGCGTATGACCACAATTTTGAGGCATCGAAATTCTAGAAGAGAAGATTTACGAATATGGTACCATGTCTGTGGACCCACCTCCAGGGTCTGTGGTGGGGCCTTCACGTTGTCAAGAAGGCTCGTTTCAATGATGGTAATTCCATTAGGTTTATGCTGCAATCGCTGTATTGGAATTTTGAGCAAGACCAAAGAATACCAGAATAGCCAGCAAAGAAGAAACAAATTTTATGAATCCACGAATGTAAAACTGGAAGCAAATCTTAGACCATACCGATTCTTGTTTAACGTGGTAAAACTAGCAAATCGACGCCAACCAATTCAGTAAGTCAAAGCGTACATTTTGCACGATAATGTCCCAGCTATAATTATATGGTCGAAAGATGACACCGAAATTTGCAAGTGAAATTTAGTATGAGCACCTTCGAATGTTATGATATGATGACAATTGACAGTTGCCGTCATTGCTTGATGAGCTACTACATACATGGTGAGAAGTAAGTTTGCCCCACATATCCACCCATCATAGCCTTTCGTACATTTAACTGAAACGTCTTTGGATTGTCTCTCAGCACTGCAGCTGCATCGTGATTGAGAGGATCCTCGTAATTTGGCTCCTGTATATAAATACCAAAGCATTGCAAGTGTTATTGCACAAGGCTTCAAAAACATCCATCCCAATGCACATATAACCAGAATATTATTCGGTAAATGAGTTTTAAGTTTAACAACAATCTACTTATGGGAAAATCAAATTCATACGGTGAAAAGGTAATACAATCCATAGATAACAGTGTTAATGTTAAGGACAGGTTTCCAATCTTCACGGAGTATATTGAGGCAGACATTCCCCTCCAAGTCAATATTAGGATGATAGACCTGAATATTGCATGAAACATGAATAAGAAATAGTTGCACCAAATGCCACACTTCCGTCATAGAAAATATTTCTTTCCCTTGTTCCTATTTCTCATTTTCCACGTTTTCAACAGACGGGGGAGTGAGAGCGTGTGTCATTACCTTGGTTTTGCACTTGACTTTTGGGGGTTCATGCGGATAGATAGGGGAAACTTGGAATGAAAATAGAAATTCACCCCCTCTGCCACAGTAGAAGATATGTCAAAATATAACCAAATACCAAGGTTAAACAAGATAATACGCCAGGTACAACTTTTCTCTACAGTCAATCTTAAATACTGCCAAGTGCCGACAACAACAAGACCTACATATGAGCGATTACTTACAAGTAATATCCATCATCTGGTCGAATAGTGATTTCAAAGTTCATCAGGTCATCCTTGCCATTAAGGAAAGAGATAGTACATGTCTTAGGTAGATTTAGCTCACTAATGTCTGCAACGTTGAATTTTGAAGATTAGACTCTACATTAACAGTACAAACAGTATTCAATAGCAATCAGAAAATGATTCTTGAACACCTAAAGTCCTAAACAATTAAGACGTAGCTAGACAGAAGAGGGAAACTTCCAGATAAACCAGTAAGAAATTCTTTCACACTTGATTTACGCACCTAGAACTTCAAAATATGAAGCCTTAACATATATAAACGACATGTTTGGAAAGTGATTGTGGGCGAGTATACTTTTTATCCACACATTCTGTAGGATCCACAACTTACAAATACTTGAATATTAGCCTCCGTTTGGCAAATTTATAAATGGTTCATAAAAAGGAATAGTAATGGATCCCATGAAATGTGAATAATAATGAGTATTAGTTATGAATGTACGGTAGAAATTAACGTTTTATATCCAAATGGAAGCTTAATTTTATCACTTACGGAACATGCACAGAATCAGAGTGAAATTATCATGTTGTGTTTATGTGCTTAACATGCTCAATCATTCTTGAATGTGCCTTAATTCAAAAATCTGGACCAGTGAATGGTCATACTTTGCAAGGGAAAACCCATGTAAATTGGGATAGAGAATACATGATTCGAGCCAAGAGGCACTAACAAAAAAATAAACGATGTGTTAAACCAGAAAACGTACAGATCCCATTTTGTCTGGCTTCTCACACTACTCTTGTTCCATGTTGCAAGATAAGGTTCGAGAGTCTACTGGATCCTAAGATTTACCAAAAGATAAATGTGCAATTTACCTATAATGAACACCAGAGAATGACTACATGATGATCACAAATACTCACACTTTCTCTAATTAACTATCAGCAGGCAAGCAATACTTTATGCTCCTTTAAACCAGAAGATAATAGTGCAAGATGATCAAAGCATTTCCAATTGATACCTATACGGATTATACTAGACTCCACAACTCACACAATTGAAGGCCTTCCTACTAAACAGTATGTATAGATGGACAGAAGAAAGTGTTGCAGCTATTAATCACCAGATTATTCTGACATCTCTGATCCCCAAAATTGCCAGTATCCATACAAGATGCCTCTAAATTCCAGACAGATAAAGATTTTACAAATCCAGAGGTTAAAAATTCCTAATATTGTATCAGCCTCACATATTCGTACACAACAAAGAATATTGCAGTAGTCAAGATTTCAAAATTCAATTTACTACACTCACACCCCTTTCAAACCAACTCCAATTCTAATTCAGCTATATTGATGAAATCTAAGATATGATTTTGTTATTGAGTGACAATGTATGTAATTGTTTTTGTCCCCTAGACAGTGGCGAAGCCAGGACTCAAATTAAGTTTTTTTTTTTTTTTGGGGGGGGTTGGAACTTGACTATGAATTTTTGTTTTTTCAAACATCGCCATAAAATAATAATATTAAAAAACTCACAATCTTTTACAATTGTTCGGTATGGGTTTTCATACTTTTTAGTTTTTAAAGTTTACATGAATATTTATCAAGTACCATCACCGCATTGATATGTGCTTATCCGAAAGACTGATAATGGTACCCTCTTAAGGAGTTGACAATCCCAGAAGTGGCTACAGCAATGAATCAGAAGAAAATCTGAATTTCAACAAAATAAACAATTCTCACAAAAGGTTGCAGCAAACCTTTATGAAGACGTAGCTCTCCAGCAGTTTGCTTTTTCACATGACCCTTTCCATTGGCATTTTCAGCGAGTTCCCTTTGCTTCTCCTTTACTTTGAATAACTTAATCATGGTTCCTGAAATTACAAAGTAATAAATCATCAAAAACATTACCAGCTATTTTCTGAAAACTGAGTGTGCGAAAGGATACAGAAGAATCCTTTTTCAGGAAAAAAGAAAAATGCATGTAGGTATACCCAAAGGCTAATGGAAAAAAAATTTATCTATTCTTGAACAGGCAGGAGGGCAATGTGTTTTAGAAACAACAAAATGCAAGCATCAAGTCAAGGTATGACAGTTCCGCGATATAGCTGCAGATTCAATCTTTAGACAAGTTGTGGTGAGATGCAGCAAACCATCAACTCAAAAGACACCCCCATCCACGATTTAGTGTGTTTAAAAGATTTGGACCTTTTTTTCCAACACAATCATGTGCTCGTTCTTTCTCCTGTCCAATCCCCAAACTCTTTGAAAAAAAGAAGAAGAAGAAGAAGTGAAAAGGCATTACAGAGAAGTGAAAAGAGTTTGTCAACATTTAAATGTCTACATTCATACTCATCAGTTCTTTAATCTGGATTTTTCTCAAAATCTTCCCACAGGTTGAAGACCAGTGACTCTACCCAAAGGGTCTAACCACACGACATGAAGTACAGGAAAATATTTGAGAAAAATATAATTTTTTTGCATAAAAACATTAATTTCTTTTCATGACCTCATATGCTTATTTTAATAGAGAATTAAGAAAACAAATTAAGTATTTCCTATGCTCAGCTCTACACACAAGAAGGCAGAGTTTTGTGATTATTCCACTCCATTAAAGCCCTGAGGAAAAATTGATTCTAACACTGTAATACATGTCTATAATACTGATAGCCCGCTGTCCATGAAGGACACCTGTCTCTTTGAATTTGATCACATCATATAACTCTATTTCCTATACTAAACCAAACAGATAGAATACATTATCGAAGACTAAGAACAACTAAGATTTCAAACTTCCTAGTAATTATACACGCAGTCCAAGTAGTCAAAACTATTAAAACAACACAGAGACTTCATCTAAGTATGTGTTTAGCAGAACACTCTAGGCAATCAGGATGCACAAATTAATTTGGCAACAATGTCCTTGCAAGAAAAGCACAAGTGCATAGCAGATTACACGCATCACAAATTCATACAGACAGAATGAATCAGACTTCACAGATGTTGACATCAAATAACAAATATCCAAGTAAGCTTAGATCCCAATACGTTTATGACTCAAATCACCCGTTTCTCAGATGAATCAATGACGGGAATGATCCAAAATATTTAGTAAGTTGCTGTTTTTGGTTGTTTGGTGCATAAAAAGGGGTCGGCCTTCGGGTGTAGTAGGGAGAATCAAGGTTTACTTTAAATGTGTAAGCTTGCATTAGCCTCTTAACGTATGGAGTGTGGGTTTTTATATCTAATGTCGAGTGAATGAGGTCCGTCCAATGGTAGAAGATCTAATGTTCTTATTAGTGTCAATCAATCAATCAATCAAACCATTAATACTGAGATCCCCTTATCTTCACGACTTAGGATTTGACCATGTAGGTGTGCAGAGGCGGCATTGACAGTGTGTTGTCTTGTTAATCACTTCATTAGGTATGCTGTTAGTTGACTTACCGCCTCTCCATAGATGAGTTTATGCTGGAGTCCTCTGCCAACAGGGGATCAGATGAGCAGCTTTTGGGTTGGGTTCGCTTCGACACGCATAGAATCGGGTCGCCCGTTTGCCACGAGGTATGTTTATTTTATGATTATTTATATGAGTAACAACAACACTCTTCTAATATCCCCTGGACCCATATCATAATTCAGTCAATTCAATAAAGAGAGAGAACATCGACTCTACCAGAACAAGAAACCATTTATTGTAAGAATCAATGGCAAAGAAAAAGAAACAGAAAAAGGAGAAATAATAAAGAACGTACCCAACAAAGTAATAAAACCCTGCCCATATTGCAAAATCTAAAAATATATTTCAATAAATTGCAATTGTTGAATGTGCCGTGAAAAAGAAAACGTGGGTTTTCCAAACAGCAATGATGCTAATGAAGTATAGAAGAATTGAAGAGATGCAGATAAAGCTAACCTCTTGAGGAGAGACGAGAGAAGCAAAAGGAGACGTGGATCGTAGAGATCAAAGGGAAAAGGAAATGGTTGGGTTTCAAAGCGTTAAAACATCCAATTGCGACACGGGAACTACGACTCTAGCCTCGCTGGACACGTGGCACTCGGAAGTTCAAATTAACAATATGATGGATCCCACTTTTGTATTATTGAATTGAATACACAGTTGTATTATCATTTCCCATGATAAAGCTAGGTTTGTTAGTGATTAAAATTAGATTTTTATTAAATTTTGATAAAAATTATTTTGATAAAAATTAATGAAATTGCGGTTGAAAAAACGTGGATTCTATTAAACCATTGTTTGGTGATCATTTTTTTGAATGATCATTTTTTTGAGAATGTGTAGTTTAAAAATAATAAAATAATTTTAGTTTATGTGTAGAATTGTTGACATACTAAAAGTACAACCCAAATTGAATAGCCCAAAAAGTGAAGCCCAATTGGAGGTTCAGGACAAAGGTCCAAATGAGGTTATTAATAAGTGCAGAGGGAACCCACAAACACAGTAACATCATCGCCCAAGCCTGCATGACGCCCAGAGTTTGGACGAATGGAGTGCCTCACTGTCCCTCAGAGCGACAACCTCGATTTCGCCAAAACCTTCGAGTCGCCCAGAATTCTAATACGTGAGATATTATGGTCATCCAGAATAGCAGTTACTGATGACAATTATCGAGCTGATTATCACATTCTACGATTTAAGAAGCCCCTTTGAAGGCAGTTGAACAACGGAAGTTCGAGAAGCAGAAGCTCAGTGCGACATACTGCATGTTGACTTATCACAAAAGGATAGTTCAATAGAAGACAAGCAAGAAGTGGAAATAGACGCTGCCGAAAAAGTCATTTTCAAAAGGCCGGCCATGAAGTTAACCAAACACTTGAGGCCACTATATGTTAAGGCTCTAGTTAACGGCATACATGTGGTGAAAGTACTCATTGATAATGGAGCAGCTATAAACACCATCCCATCTTGGATGATGAGGAAAGTTGTAAAAACAGAAAGTGATATGATTCCAACAGAAGTTATCCTTACGAGTTTCAATGGAGGAGCAACTTCAGCTAAAGGGGTTGTGCCATTGGACATAACTATTGGGACAACTACTAGGACCACAGTCTTTTTCGTGATAGATGGTCCTACCAGTTACAATGTGTTATTAGGAAGGGATTGGATACATGGAAGTCGCTGCATACCTTCATCACTCTATCATGTTTGGTTTTCTAGAATGATAAGGGCGAAACAGAAGTAGTGCAGGCAGATCATAGACCTTTTGTCGCAGAAGCAAACTCCGTAGAAAGGTTCATGTACGAGGGAAATTATGGACCTGTAAGAGTAATCCAAGATGGAGAAGAAACTCAAATTGTTGCGCAGAGCGAAGAGCCATTTTCAGTAGATGAGCTCACTGATATGTTCAGTCAAATGAGGCCAAACATAGTGGCTCTAGAGGAGCCAGTAATTGGTAAGAAAGTAATCAAAGAGTTTTAAATGAGCTGTAAGCAACAAATGCAAATGGCCGATATTCAGGCATTCAAAGCCAAGTTAATGACTTTCAATAAAGAATGCAAAGACAAGACGAAAGAAGAAGTAGCTTTGAAAGCATTGTGAGACAAATTGGCAGTGTTCGAGTTGGAACAAAGTATCGGCCGAGAAGTCAACAAAGGGGACTGTTTAGAAGAGGAAGTGCATGTAAGAGATATGGATGATGAAGTATTGGGGATTACCAAGCCTGGATATGCTCAAACACAAGACCCTCTGGTCAAAGTGAATATTGGCAATGAAGGAGAAGATTAGTGATAAATTAATCGCTTTATTAAAAGAATACAAAGATTGTTTTGTTTGGGAATATGAACATATGCCTTGTTTAGATAGAAATTTGGTAGAACATAGATTACCAACCAAGCCAAGTTTCAAACCTCATAAACAACCCCCTAGGCGTTTTGCTCCTAATGTACTTCTCGAGATAAAGAAAGAAATATAGCGATTATTAAAAGCAGGCTTCATTAGAATGGCCAGATGCGTTGAGTGGTTGTCCAATGTCGTGCCAGTACTAAAAACGAATGGTAAGCTTAGGGTGTGAATAGACTTTAGAAACCTAAACCTGGCCACAGTTAAAGATGAATATCCTATGCCTAAGTAGATTCTTTAGTAGATTCAACTGTGGGCACGTAATATATTCATTCATGGATGGATATTCAGGGTATAATCAAATTTATATAGCTGATGATGATATACACAAAACTGCCTTTAGATGCCATGGATCCTTAGGATGTTTTGAATGGGTGGTTATGCCTTTCAGCCTGAAAAATGCAGGAGCGACGTATCAAAGGGCAATGAACTTGATTTTTCACGATATAGTGGTCAAATCTATTAAAGAAGAAAACCATTTTGAACAGTTGAGATGTTCATTTGAGCGAATGAGGCAATATAAATTAAAATTGAATCTTTTGAAGTGTGCATTTGGTGTTAATGCAGGAAATTTCCTTGGTTTCCTAGTGCACAAAAGGGGAATTGAACTTGACAAAAATAAAGCGAATGCCATTTTAGAGGCCAAACCTCCTAGCAATAAAAAGGAATTACAAAGGTTTCTAGGCCAAGTAAACTTTTTAAGACGCTTTATTTCTAACTGTGTAGGGTGAACTAAATCTTTTTCGCCGCTTTTAAAGTTGAAAAATCAAGACGAATTCGTTTGGAAGGAAGATCATCAAAAAGCTTTCGAAAGCCTGAAGACATATTTCTCAAGTCCACCAGTGCTGGTGTCACCAATCCAAGGACGACCAATGAAAGTATATATATCGGCTGAACAAGAATCAATAGCTGGAATGGTCACACAAGAAGACCAATTTGGAGAAGAAATTGCTATTTACTATTTGAGTAGACGGTTAACAAAATGTGAATGTAATTACTCTGCCATTGAAAAATTATGTCTTGCATTGTATTTCACATGTACAAAATTAAGGACTTATTTACGGCATGTAACCTGTTTATTTGATTTCTAAAGTAAATCTGATTAAATATATGTTCTATCGCCCTATTTTACATCAAATGATTGGTCTTTGGACTTTAGCGTTATTAGAGTTCGAAATACAATACATATCCCAAAAGGCAATCAAAAATCAAGCTTTGGCCAACTTTCTGGCCGATCATCCATGCCTAGACATGCCTGAGGAAATTGAACTAGAAATTAACTCATTCGAATTAAAACCTTGGGTTTTATACTTTGATGGGTCAAAAACCTCTAAAGGCGCAGGAGTAGGAGTGGCATTGATAAATCCTTTGGGGATTTGTTACAGGTTCGCATTCACTTTGGATAGAATATGCACCAATAATCAAACTAAATATGAAGCCTTAATTGTGGGTTTAGATTTAATGATAGATATGGAGGTAAGGAATGTGATTGTTAGGGGTGATTCTCAATTGGTAATTCACCAATTGATCAGTGATTTCAAGTGCCAAAGTGATTCAATTATAAATCAATATGAAATTGCTCAAGAATTGTTGGAAGAATTCGACCAAGTAGAACTTCAATGTGTCGATAGGATATATAATGACATAGCAAATGAGTTGGCTCAGATGGCCTCGGGGTATTCAAAAATTTTAAATTGGGATTCTACTTGTGAATATGGAGTAATATTGTCCGTAGTCCAAAGAAGGGCAAAAAGAACATAAATTCATTGTATACAGGATGGAGATGCAACAGATTGGAAGACAGAGATCAAAAGGTTCCTTAAAGAACCTAATAAAGGAGGTGATAGAAAAATGACGTTGCGTTCGCTAAATTACACATTGATAGATGAAGAGTTATTCAAAAAATGCTCTAATGGTATATTGCTGAATTGTGTAAATTTGCAAGAAGCCAAGACGATCATGGCTGAAGTGCATGAAGTGATATGTGGAGCTTATCAAGCTGGCTAAATGATGAGATGATTGATTATTAGGAGTGTATATTTCTGGCTCAAAATGGGAGAATCGTGTGTTCAATACTCGAAGAGCTGTCTAACATGTCAAAAGCATGGTCCAATACAGAGAGCGCCGGCAAGGGAAATGACACCCATCATCAAACATTGGCCGTTCAAGGGCTGGGCGATAGACCTGATAGGAAAAAATTATCCTCCATCGTCCAAGCAACATACTTTTATTATAGTTGCGACCGATTTCTTCACTAAGTTGTTAGAAGCGATAACTTTAAAATAAATCACCCAAAAGATTGTCATAGAATTTATCCGTGATCATATTATTTATAAATTTGGAATTTCACAAACTTTGATGGTAGATCATGGAACTTCCTTGAATGGAGATCAAGTGAAGGAATTCTTGGGCGAGTTTAGAGTTAAGTTAGTAAACTCCACACCATATTACGCTCAATCTAACGGATAGGCAGAATCTTCTAATAAGATTTTAAAAAATATCATAAGGAAAATGATAGATGAAAATGCGAGAAATTGGCATGAATGTCTAAACAATGCCTTATGGGCTTATAGAACGTCGCCTCGGTCAAGTACCAATGTTACTCATTTCCAACTTACTTATGGACAGGAGACCATTTTGCCTATGGATATTAACGTGCAATCAATTAGAGTATGTTTACAATATAAGGTAAATGATGGCGAACACGCTGAGTCGCTAATTCAAAACTTGTTGGAGTTGGACGATTTAAAATTGGACGTCCTAGACAGGTTACGAAACAAAGAATGACTAAGTTTTACAATAAAAAAGTTATAGCCAAGTCATTTAGCCCGAGCGAGTTGGTTTGAAAAACAATACTCCATTTGGATAGTAAGGACCCGAAATACAGCAAATGGTCGCCCAATTGGGAATGGCCATATAAAGTAAACAGTGTGTTGCTTAATGGAGCCTACCATTTAGAAGATTTAGATGACACCAAGCACATGAGATTTATTATCAAATATTCATTACAAAGTATGAGATACAAAATACTGAATGTCCTAATAGTTACAATTGAGAACAGACTAATTCCTCAGTTGATCGCCCAGTAAGAGGGTGAACTGGCCTTGATCGCCGTCATGATCGCACTGCTACAAGGGCAAGTAGAGAGGCTGAAAAGCACTCTCACCAAGCAACAAGGAAGAAAAGGACCTTCAAAATCATCTTCATAATTACATTGCTGCAATAAAAGACAAGGAGACTGAGAAGCACTCTCAGCAAGCGAAGTGGCCTGAAAGTAATCCAAAATCGCCTTCCATCATTGAACTCCTTATGGAGAATGTGGAGATGATGGGAAGAACTTTGCTGGCCAAAAAACATTTTCTATACCTCCCATACCAAAGGTAACTCAAGACCGATGACAAAATGGGTGAAACAAACGATCCATTTCTATTTTAGATGAAATTTCTGGATCAACCGTTGAAGTGCCAAAATGATGGCATCAAATCAGTTTTCGAAGAAGAGGATAAAAATGAAAATGATAAGTGCGAAATACACGCGCATTTATAGAGTCGTGAAGATGAAATGACGGAATATGAACGGCCACATTCGTATATAATAACTAAAATCAAATGGCCCAAAGTCTTGGGAAAAGAGATGGGAATACCAAGAGAGAATGTACATGAATCTTAGCATAAAGTAATTAAATGCTTGAGGGGTTTGACGATTAAAGACAACGTCAATAAATACGCAAGTAAACAAAGTAGTTGTTCATTAATGACAAAAAACTGTTGTTACACAAAAGATTCGCAACGGCATTTAGCGCGAAATTACATGAGGAAAGTTAAGGCACTAGATATCTTAACTATAATTCGCCTCAAGCCGAACGTATTTTTTCCGTAAGTTTTCCCCAATCCTCGCTCTGTTGAGAAGAAGCAATGTCCAATTCAGTTACAAAATTGTCATCAACATCCAGTTTTTTGTACTGCTCAATCAAAGCTTTGGCTCGTTTAATTCCCTGAGAAGCATTGCGCTTTTTGGCAACCATCCTAGCCCTACAGTCCCTCATCTTCGCTTGAAGCTCCTTCATCTCTGCAGCCAAGCTTATCATCAAAGAGTTTTCGAACATAACTTCAGATGAGATTTCTTTTAATACTCGTCCTCGAATTTGTTAATCTCCAACAGCAAAGATTCTCTTTCAGATGGAGCACGAAGATATTTAGTACTCATGGCCTTTAAGTCTGCATGCTTGGCTAGTAAGGAAAGGATATCAGAGTGGACAACCTTCAATGTCGCTTTAAAGTTAGCAGACACGTTGAGCGAAGGGAGCGTAAGTGCTTGCGTCAATTTTGTACTCAACGGTTCAAACTTATCCTTCTGTTTAGCAGCGCTGGCCTGGTCGATTTCCATGTCCATGAAAGACATATACTCGAATATTGACTGTTTAAGAGACTTCATATTTTCTTCCGAAAGAGCAGAAGATGAAGTAGAAGAATGACTAGTTGAAGTAGGGCGATGTGTCTTTACTTGTTCCCAGAAAGTGAACAAGTCTCGAATAGAACGTACAATGTCATCAACGCCCTGCAAAGAAAGAGGCCAATAATAAAGACCTTCACTATGACGAGCAAAGTGAAAATGAAAGTGAGTTAAAAGGTTACTGTATCATCAATCTTGGGAGATTTAGGCATGTCACCAGTGGTTTCCACCACTTGTGGGGACTTCCCCTTATCTGGACGGGAAGAGTCTGCCACAACGGGCAGCTCCATGGGAGCTTCTGCATAATTTAAGAAAGCAACAAATAAAAACCAGAAACACAAGCAAAGGTAAAACATTAGAATATGTATTACCTTCTGGTTTAACATTTGGGGGGTCAACGGCCTGGGAAGTAGGTGGTTTTTCTACTGGCCGTGACCTTGCTGCTGGTTGTAATGAAGATTCTGGGACTAGGGGTTTATCTTTGAACATAGTCCCTTCATCAGCTGATTTGGACGAAGCAACCTCTGCAGAGGGTGATGAAGCAGGAGCTGCCAAAATTAGAGCCTTCGAAGGAGAGGCTGAACTCTTATGAGGAATTCAGGTAAACTATTAGTACATAAAGAAGTATGTTTGTGAATAAACAAATTTAGTTACCTTTCTCCTAAGGATGAGATGAGCATCATCATCATCTTGTAAAATGGGGGGGATCTTGAAGGCCGGCCGTTTATACGGCGGAAGTGCTGCTTTGGTCAGAGTGGTCTTGTGAGAGAGAAGAAGAGGGATGAATAGAACGTTTAACGCAAGCTGGTGACGAAGGATTCCTAATGGACACAGGGACGACCAAAATAGGAGAGGTAGAGGAAGTGTTTGACCGATCCAGTAAATGGAAGGCGTGATTAGCATTAGTTGCAAACATTCTACGTTTCACTGATGGCCAAAGCTGTTAAAAAAGAGGATGTGTAACAGCGGTAGAACTGAAAGGGGCTAAAGAGAAACCTTCGGCCAAACGGTTATTACGGATGTCAATGGCTTGCGCCTCAATTTTGCTAATAGTGTGGAAACGCTCATCAAGCTTTTAGAATAACAAGGAGAAACATGCCATGTATGGCCCAAGTTGGCGAGCAAAAAATTGGGGAGCATATATCTCAACCCCTGCTTTAGCATTTGTTCCTGTGACAATGTCATGGAACAATTCTCTTCCAACCAAAAACTGAACCCAAATGGGTAAAAAGGTGCTCACTTCGGCTAAGGTAGAAAGAGGCCGTACGTATAAAGGAATTTGATGTGGAGAAAAAGGAAAGAAAGAAGGCGTTGAATTCAAAGTATAAAAGAATGTAAAAACGTCAATGCTGGACATATTTACAGGGCTCATTTGATAAATGAATAGCCCATAACAGCTAATTATTCGAAGAGGAGACGGTGGAGCACCAAGTTGTGGAAAATAGGCTCTCAACCACAATTGAGCAAGCCAAAGGGGTCCACTACCAGTAGGAGACACACCATTCCTTAATTGGAGTTGAAGGGAAGCCATGCCTCTATAAAAGGCGGCCAAAAAGAATGAGCACAAATTCAAAGGTCTGCCACGTGCTAATTTATGCGACAGGGACAGATAACTCAGGGAAAGTTTCAGGCTGGGGACACAAAGAATGTATTTACAGAGCCAGATCTGAAGGAAAACAACACGGTCAGCATGGGTAGGCTCAGAATTGGAAGCAGTATAAAGACCCTGCATGTTTGAATAAGATTCGGCAACCTTCTTGTCAAATTGAGGAGCAACACTGGAAATCAAAATACCAGGAAAGATAGTATCGCCCAAAGGCGGAAGATTCACTAAGGCTCCAACATCCCTTAGAGTAATGGACATTGGGCCGAGAGGAAAGATAAAAGTATTGTACTCAGAGGACCAGAAACTCAGGGCGACTGGAAAGAGCACTGTGTCATAAGTTGGGGGAGAAAGGGTAATTTCTAACAAATCCAAAATCTTAGCACGATCAAAAATTGCTTTGGTGGGATCATGATTCATCATACGTGCATGCCATCTACGAAAATTAGGATCAGGTTTTGGCCAAGTACGAATACCTTTATCGCGGATTGGCTTCAATGGCAAAGAGTTCAGAAATGGAAGGTCCTCGGTGCAAGGAAACAACTGGCCCACCGCCACCTGTTCAATGGCTTCGGCATTATTGAATGACGGACCTAAATAGAATTCATTGAGGTCAACATTGGATGGTGCGAGGAAGTTTGCATTTATATACGGCCTAGTAAGGATATTTCGAAAATCTTTGAAACCAAAAGTATCATCAGATTGAGTTCGTGAAGACCCCATTGAGTGCAAAGTGCAGTTTTGTTAAGGTTGAAACGTAGCAGAAAAGCAAGAAGATGAACAGTAAAATAGCGGGGAAGAAGCGCGAAATACAGGGACGTGGTTTAGTGGTGCGATGAAATGGCGCGTCTTTTGGGTTTATAAGGGTTTGTAACGTTGCACCTTTTTTAAGCTATAAAAAGAAAATGATGATTGGAATTTTCGAGAATTTCAAATATTGCCTAGGAAATATAAGGTGAATATGACATAAATAATACTTGGTATTAAATCTGACATATTGGGGGGTAATTGTTGACACAATAAAAGTACAGCCTAAATTGAATAGCCCAAAGAGTGAAGCCCAATTGGAGGTTCAGGACAAAGACCCAAATGAGGTTATTGGTAAGTGAAGAGGGAACCCACGAACACAGTAACATCATCGCCCAAGCCTGCATAACGCTCAGAGTTTGGACAAATGGAGTGCCTCACTGTCACTCAGAGCGACAACCTCGTTTTCGCCCAAACCTTCGAGCTGTCCAGAATCCTAATACGTGAAATATTATGGTCATCCAGAATAGTAGTTACTGATGATAGTTATCGAGCTGATTATCACATTCTACGATTTAAGAAGCCCCATTTGAAGGCAGTTGAACAACGAGGAGTAATGACAACAGTTAGATATGACAATTTTACGACAAATTAGGCACCATGAAGAAAATGGGTAGCAGTTTCCAAACTGTTTGTCACGCAGAAATCATCATGGGAATATAAAAGAAAAGAATAGACATAGAGAAAAGGACCCTGAATCAAACACTCTCAAACAGAGAATATGTAATTTCAATTTCTTAGATTAACTTTAATTATCCTTTTTTAGTACTCGTGTGCTTGCGCCCTTTAGAGGCATTCTGTTTAGTTCCAATTGTAACTCTCATCAATAAAATATCCCTTTTTGAGACTTTGTCTCAAGAGATTTGTCCCTTACACAATCGTCTGAATTTCCTTTTAATTGTTAGCGACTACCCGCGCGAAACAATAATATTTTATTGTATAAATGCGTGGTTGAAAATGAGTATGTTATAAAAAGAGTTTTGAAATAATGAGAAACAAATATGAGCTAAATGTTGTTAAAATTAATTATTGACTTTTATTTAAATAAAAAATCTTGATTTTAATAAATACCAAACAAGGGTTTTGTTTGAAAATTGAAAAACTTATTTAGCGACCCTTTTTGTCAAAATTCGTTTTTTTTTAAATTCATTTTCAATCATATATTTTTTGGGTCCGTCAATGATGTATACATGGTGTATAATTATATATCATTATAATGTCAACTTCCAAGTAGTAAAAGAAAAAAATTGTTAACCAAAATAAGTTCGGTTCTTTTGTAAACATCCGGAACAAGATTAAATCATTGAGTTCTCGATATTAAAGACCAATACTGATTATACTCTTAAAGAAATCAGAGTCTAATTGACGACTTCAACCACTGGTGGACATAGCACCAAGCGAGGGGGCGCGGCCGCGCTTGCTAGGCTCGTCGGAAGAGTGACCTGTGGGCTGTAGAAGGAAGAAGGAATTCGACAGCGACAACTGGCAAGGTTTGGCTTCCTTTCTTTTTTTTTTTTAGCTAGGCCTTTTGTTTGAGGTTATTCACAACTTGTGGGCCTTATTTTTTAATTAACGAGGCCCATCCCCAATGGCAATGATCCATTTGAATCTGATTATATACCAAAACCAATTTGAAAGAAGCTTTCAAAGTTCAAACTGTCCCTCATCCAACTTCTACGGTTCCTAACGCGGCGATGCCTCCACCTCCTGCTGCAGCCGCCATGCCAGACGACGTCGACGGGTCGTCGAACTGGACGACTCGAGTCTCGGATGGTCGGAAGACTCAAAACTTTCGTCTGCAGTCTGCCGCCTGTCGTAGTGCCGTGAATCTTTTTTTTTTTTTTTGGTGTTATTTTTTATTTATGAGTTATGATTACTTTACTTATGAATCATGATTTATGTTCTATGAGTTAATTGGTAATTTGACGTTGAAATGAGAATTATGAATCCATGATTTGGCATTTGGGGGATTGTGGTAAATAATTTATGTTACACTATCATTGAGTTATGAATTGTAATTTATCATTTAGCCTCTGTTTGGTATCTATTCTTTTTTTCATTCTCATTCTTCTACTAATTTTCAACCATACATTCATCAATAAAATAATATTTTCCATCACATCAATAATTTTTCCTTCATTTTCAACCACAAAAAATGTATGATTTGACACAAAGAATGCATTTTTTTTTAGAATAATGGTTACCAAACGGTGCCTTAGTTTTAATTTGTGAATTAAATATTACAATCTTCCTATTATGATCGTTGATTGTCGACGATAAACATCGGTAAAAGTTTGCCATAGCTGAAGTCGTTGACTTCAACCCGATTATGATTAAGTTGTTTTGGTATATGTGATAAATTTAACCCATATAATATTCAGATTGAAAATGAACACACACGCCTACGGCACATGAATCGCATGTTCAATAAATGCGATTCTAGTTGAAACGGACGTACTGCAATTATGCAGTTTCTAGTCAGCGGTCCAATCCCTAGTCCTCTAATACTGTTTTAACAATTGTACAAGTAGAGTGTGTGTGGAGATTTCATTCCCTAATCCCCCGCTAAACACAAGATGGTAGGAAGAAAATTCCCAACCATTTCCTTGCTTATGCTGAATCTGCTCTCTTTTCTGCCGCTCCCAACTGTCTCCTTCTCCCCCGATTACCCAACAGATCGTCGCATTCTAGTCCTTCTCGACGATCTAGCCCTCAAATCCTCGCACTCAATTTTCTTCACCTCACTACAGTCCCGTGGTTTCGACCTCGATTTCAAGCTAGCGGATGACCCTTCAATCGCTGTCAAGCGATATGGACAATACTTGTATGATGGGCTCATTCTCTTCTCGCCTTCCACTGACCGTAAGTCAATTAATTTGTTATGTATCAGCATACTTGGGAGTCTGGATCAAGTTATGTTTTTTAATGGGTTTTGTTGTTTTGATTGTTGAAATATTTGTGTAGGGTTTGGAGGGTCGTTGGATTTGGAGGGGGTTTTGGATTTCGTTGACTCGGGGCATGACTTAATATTGGCCGCGGATGTCAGTGCATCGGATTTGATCCGGAGTGTTGCAGCTGAATGTGGGGTCGATTTCGATGAGGTTAGTTTAATTTATTTTTCCTGTTTTGTTGCGGTTTTTGAATGTGGAATTCTAAAATAATAATACAAATTTAATGGGGTTAATTTCCAAATCCAATTGTAAGGCCTTGCCACAAGACATTGGGTAGCTTAGCTACGATGTAAGTTGTAATTGTTATCCAATATTATTTCATGTTTGACAAATTTTCTTTCTTGTAAAATATTTGTATTATCTTTTGGCTCATTTAATAAAAAATTATCTGCTCTACTACTAGTCGAAGATCATAACTTGTGCTGTCAACAATAAATGGTGGGAGTACTTCAAATTGCAAGGTTTAAAAATTAGAAGTTTTTACAGATTTATACTTTTACTATGAGAATAAATCATTCTAAGTTATTCAGTAATTCTTTGTATCATGAGAGTCAAGTTATGGGTTGGTAGTGTCTGGTCATCTTTTATGTCATCATTAAACAATTAGATAACTCAGCTATCAAACCTTGCTTATTTCTTCTTCTTTGATTACCGAATCTGTGAAGCTTCTTCATAAATGAATGTATTGAACTCTTGGTTCTTATGCATTATATCTTTTGGCATGGTCTTTTCATCCTCACATTGTCTGTGGTGGCGTTTCTTCTCATAGGATCCCTCTGCTATGGTTATCGATCACACTGGATATGCTGTCTCACAAATCGAGGGAGACCACACACTAATAGCTGCTGATGATTTTGTTCCTTCCGATGTTATTTTGGGAAGTACTAAGATTGAGGTTATTTTTTAAGATACCAATTCATCTGTTCTATTGTTGCCGTACTATATGCCAGCTCATTAGTGCACATTGCTTAGTCTTGTACTTGCTGTACTTGGGTATTTATGTGACCGATGTCTATTCTAGAATTCTTTTTCTCAGAATGTAGGTACTTTAGCTGTAAAAGTTTTTTTACATTGTTTGATAGTTGGCATCAGTGTCCAAGTTCATTGAACTTTCCATGAATAACATATTTAACCAATGACAACAAGCTCTGCATTCACTTGTTTAATTTCCTTCTATATTTATTGTACAGGCCCCTGTGCTTTTCAAAGGGACCGGGCATTCACTGAATCCGGGCAATAGTTTGGTAATGTTGAAGATAATCGTGACTATCTTTTGCATACTACCAACATTACTTCTAGAAGTATATGTAAATTGATATATTTGGATGATGACGGCTTCGCATTCATGACTTTTTCTCTATGGTTTTCCATCCATTTTGTAGGCTCTAAAGGTTCTTTCAGCATCTTCTTCAGCATATTCAGCTAATCCAGCATCCAAGTTGTCAAACCCGCCATCGCTTACTGGAACTGCAATCTCGTTGGTTTCAGCTGTCCAGGTTTGTTTATGTCCTGTTTGCCTTGAGTTGTTCCAACAGTGCCATCAGCAATGTGTCTGTTCATAGTCCTTGAATTTTCTATAGATTAGAACCTTACAAACTAATCATTTTCTGCTTAAATTATTTTTTACCATCTAATGGCCCTTGTTCTTTTTTATCCAATAAAACTTATCTTATTTTTGTTGCTATTGAAATTTAAACAAATACATTCCTCCAATATTCAACAGATGATATAATATAGGAACTATGAAATTTAAAATAGATTATATTCATATTCGATGATAATAGTCTGATAGTTCATTTTAAAATTAGCATCTGTTATATTAATAATTCAGAGAAAAATGGACTAGTCTTTAGGATATTTTTTTTTTAATAACCGTGGATGTCCTCGACTAATCCCACGAGGCCTGAAGTTTATGGCTAGATACTCAGCTCAGTGCCCCTGAGGGGATTCAAATTGGTGATCATTGGGGAGCAAACTCAAGGCCTGACCAATTGAGCAACCCTTAAAGGTTAACTAGTCTTTAGGATATAAAGCTGGTAGGATTTTTTTATGCTAGGTTAGTCCTGTTCAGTTCCAATTTTTTTAGAATCCATTGTAGGTTTGGATCTGGCTTTAGAACAAGAAATTACGGAGAGAAATTCATTTGGTTTATATTGCTGAGACTGAAATTAAAATCATCTTGAAGTTTGGCTTGGGCAACAGGGCAAGTAGATAGTGCAATATATTAAGCACATCGAAAGACGAGAAAATGCAGTGTTCCGAAAAGTTTTCCTTGTCCCTGAATAACTTCATGATTTAAAAACAATTTTCTGTTGGAATATGTTTCATATATCAAATACAGTTTGAATTTTATATGCTAGCAATAAGGAACTAAAACTTTATTTTGACACTATAAGTTCTTAACATCAGGGACTGGATCTAGACTTGCTATTGAGATAAACAAGTGTGTGCAGGTTCCACATCATAAATTATATCATTGTACATGTCATTCACCAAATGAACTTAACATCCATCAGAAGTGAGATACCCAACTCTCATACAGAGTCCATTATTAAAAGTTGAAAAAACTTCTTCCTCTCTCCCTTTCTCTCCCGCTCCCCTGCATCTGTTTTTGACATTTTGTTTGGGGGAGATGTAGATGTTACTCGCACCATGCCATTTGCTGTTACCCAATATGGGAAAGAGAATCCTGGCATGGAAAAACTTTGTCTCGATTACTCCCTCTCCGTAGTTTACTGTTTTAAGCTATAATCTGGATCGAGATCTGTCAAAACCAATTTTGCAATTTGGATGGGTGACCTTACGCGTCCAGTGGCCTGCCTATTCAGCTATTCCAACCGGTATGATGCAAACAAAATGATGTTTAATTGAAATTTTTGGTAGAAGCCGTGTCAGATTTTAAGTTGGCAAATCCTTTCATGATCTGAAATTAAATGAACCTTTATGTCCTTTCCCGTTTAAACGGCTGAGTCACCTATATGCACTTCTCTAAAGTTTATGCGAGATTGAAATACTCTGGACAAACATATTTCAATATCATATTGGACCTACTCACCCACTTCAACTAATTTGTATGGATACATTTTCTATTAACAATTTTGTCTTCTAGATCTTTGTGGAAATTCCATCTCTCATATTATGGTATATTTGTCCACTAATAAAGGCTAAAGATGCTTATCTTATCCTACTGATGCACGCACTAGATGGAGATGAGGCATAATACTCTCTGTTTGCTCAAGTATTTTGTTTTAATTTATTTCTATTTTCTCATTAATGGCAATATTCTTGTGACATCTTCTCTAATCCTCACTTTCTGCCTTGATATTGATATTCATAAATTACAGGCTAGAAACAATGCACGCATTATTATCTCTGGTTCTTTGGACTTGTTCAGCAACCGGTATGTAGTTTCTCAGCCATGATGATTATTCTGTATATGTTGTATTTTCATTTCCTCTTTTAAGGAAAAGGTTCTTACCATTATCACCATAAAAGCCCACGTTCTTACCATTAACCACTTGTTTCTTTGCATGTACTAGATTGTTCAGATCAGGAGTGCAGAAGGCTGGGAGTTCATACAAGTCAGTGAAGCTTGTCACTAATTTCTATATCAGTTCTTTACTTCTCTGCACTTAGGCTATGTAAACTTGTTCTTCAGTTCGAACTTACCTCGTAAGATTTGGACTGAAATCAATGGGTGAAAATTGAAATCTTATTCCTTTAGAAATTAAGCTAATTTCTTAGTCCAATCTAGTTAGGTTCTATAATATTTTCTTGAGGTAGAATGGACTATTATGCAATATCTGCCAGGAAAAGAGAAGAATTGTTTTACAGCCAGAAGCTCACTGCATATTATATTATCCTTGCCAATGTCTGCAAGATAAAATGAATTTCTATTATTCAAAATTGAAACAGTAAATTTGAAAGATTAGGGAGCATTCAATTGATGCCACTGGTTTTTGTAGCGAAATTTTATTGTTCTCGATGCAAAAATTGGTGAAGAAACTGGGCAAATAAATTGCTCGTTTCCATGTTCAAAACACTATATCTGGATTTCGATTTGGTGGAAAATATTTATGGATTGCTACTGATGGAATTATAAATCATGCTAACAGATATGAGAAATCTGGTAATGAGCAGTTTGTCACTGAACTCGGCAAATGGGTCTTCCATGAGAGGGGTCATCTGAAGGTAATCTATATTAGTCCGTATAGTATTCTCATCGTATATCCTATTTGCATACTAAGTTGTGCTTCTATAGGTTCTTTGATTTGTTCAGAAAAGAAAGCAAAATATCCACTTACATAGTTGATTAACTCATGATTGATTGTCTCAGGCTGTCAATCTTAAGCACAACAAGGTTGGGGGAACAGAGGAACCTTCAATGTATAGGATAAATGATGATCTGGTAATTCCACATATTTGATCGTGTCCTGCTTTGAAAATGAACATAATGGAGCCTGTCAGGTGGAAAAACTTTGCGATTCAAACCTTCCACCTCCCAAAGAAAAAGAAAGACAGTGAACAATAGATTAAAAAGGAATTACAAAAAATGGAACTTCCATTTTCTTACGAGTTTGATATTCTTGTAGGAATTCTCTGTTGAAATCTTTGAGTGGACTGGTTCTAGCTGGGTATCATATGTTGCGGATGACGTCCAAGTGCAGTTCTACATGATGAGCCCCTATGTCTTGAAAACCTTGTCTACTAATCAGAAGGTTACAGACAAACTTATATCCATATTTACATAGATTCCCCGTTTCACATATTTATACATTTCTGCTTCAGGGGCTCTATCACACTTCTTTCAAGGTACCAGATGTATATGGAGTTTTCCAGTTCAAAGTTGAGTATCAAAGGCTTGGATACACTAGCCTCTCACTTTCAAAGCAGGTAAGCCAGCGAAACGCGCCTAATAAACAGTTCAAGATGAAAAAATTTCTTGCTATAGTTGTTTAAAAATAAACAAATTAAACATACACATGCACGTGCACGTGCGTGTGCTCCTTACATTCAATATGAACGGACACCTTCCCTTTTCATGGATGTTTCCAAATAATCGCAAATGAGGGGAATGTGTATTTTGTTGCTCTCTTTGCAAAACCACCCCTTTATTTAAAGTGGGATTGGAGCCTGTGTTCTACTTTTTTGGGTAAAATAGGTGAGGAATCTATAAATTTTGTGTCCTAAACTTGATCTGTGCCTAGCTATTCACTTCAAAATGAACTGCAAGGAGTATCTACATATTGGGCTGGTAGATGGATTTTGTTTGATATGAAATAAGTTCATGCTAAATGCGAAAGAGAAATTTTTGGCGGTCCTTATTTTGCATTTTCTGTTATTCTCACAATGCTAGGGGAGGAATTGTCTGCACAATCTTATACATTTAGAGGCAAACATGGATGCTGGAAGAAACTAAGTCCCTGTTTGACAGAATTTTTTTGGAAAGAATCAGTTTTTGAATAATAATTTTTGGAGAATGTGGGGTTAAAAAATTGGGAAAAGTTTTGGGTTTACGTGAAAAATATTTTATTTCAGAACGTGTGGTTGAAAATGAGTATGAGAAACAAAGAGTTTTGAAAGAATAGTTGTCAAACAGGGGCTAAATATGTGTATCTGCCTCGTGTTGGTTCAAGACCCACCCTCCACCCTTACCATAAAAAAGAATAGTAAAAATAAAGAAGAGCATTAAAGTGAGAACGTAAATGTAAATTGCCCAAACTCTGATTTGTTCTTCTATACAAGGGTTACAAGCTAACCAACACCCGTCCTTTTAAAGCAAGCTATGAGTAACTTGTGTTACATTATGAGATTTTGACAATTTTTTTTCAGATTCCAGTGAGACCCTTCCGACACAACGAATATGAGAGATTCATAACAACAGCTTTTCCCTATTACGGAGCTTCATTTTCTATGGTAATATATCTTACTGAGTTTGAGTCTAACAATATTTCTGAATTATGCATCCAAAATCTTGTTTGTTGAACGATTATTGTTAATGTTTCAACCTAACGAAGACATTTGACAAATTCCAGATGGCGGGGTTCTTCATCTTTAGCATTGTGTACCTTTACAGCAAGTAAAAACCTCGAACGTTGCTTTGACTATGGGATAATTGTAGGACTCTATTTCCTCAAAGCTTTCTTCCATTAATGTCTGTGAAGATGAAGGATCTTTCACATTTACTCCTCGCAAAAGGTGTTTGCTAGTTGCTACATAGATATTTCAGAGCATAATTTTGATTGTTTAAAAGCTTTCTTCCATTAATGTCTGGGAAGATGAAGGATCTTTCACATTTACTCCTCGCAAAAGGTGTTTGCTAGTTGCTACATAGATATTTCAGAGCATAATTTTGATTGTTTAATACTCCAACATCTACTAGATATTCACTGATACTGCAGTTGTAATGCCAGTTTTGAATTGAGAAGAGACAAATGGTTTAGACTTTTAATTGATCTCATACAAATTTTGCTTTTTAAGTGAGTTAATTTAGCCATTGTTTGAGCCTCATTTTTATGTTAAAATGCATTTTATAACTGTGATTTTTTGGAGAACGCGTGTTTAAAAACTAAGGAAAATTTTAGGGATTACGTGCAAATTATTTTATTGATAGAATGTGTGGTTAAAAATGAGTGGAAAAAAATGAGTTATTGAATAATGGGGCTCAAATAAGGGCTTATTTTACCATTTTTTGGTTATCTAGTAATATTTTAAGAATTTTTTTAATGAGGTTTTAATTCATAGCCCCTGTTTGATGGGGATTAAAATCAGAATAATGTTATTCATAATGAAGACTATCGATAGTCTTCTTACGTAATATACATGTGTCGCTTTGTTATTTGATACATTATGTAGCATGTATTAAATAACAAAGAGACACATGTATGTTACGTAGGAAGTCTTCACTATAGATAACATTACTTTTAAAATTAATTTTTTAGTAGATTTTGATGAAATGTATGGTTGAAAATTTATGGACTTAGAAAAATGTATGATTAAAATTAATTTTTGACATTTTAATTTCCACCAAACATTTGCATAATATAATAACATGGCTTGTTAGTTTGCAACGAATGCCCCTCAATTACGTGTTTCTTTACAATGGAACGATGATTTATTTTCAAAAGAAATGAAGTAAGAGTGACCACAAATTAAAAAGAAAAAAAATAGTGAAATCATTTCCTGTAGCCAGTCAAATCAACAATTATTTTTTATTTCAAATGCAATTCCTTTATTTTCAACTTTTTGGTCATTTAAAAATAAAAAAAGTCGTAAGCACTTATTTTGAATATCTGAATTAAATATTATACAAATGGAGTGTTGAATCGACACTGAAATGACAAAGTCACACTCTGCATTAAGAAAAGAAAACAATAGTTTGACAAGTTACTTTATAATTAATGCTTGGTATCTACCACAATTAAGTTATATTGTTCTTGTTTGACTTTCAATTTTCTTTTTTAAAATTCATTTATAATCACGTATTTTGTGAAATCTACAAATTTTGTTAATTTTTAATTACAAATTTCATTAAATTTTATCAAACTTCACTAAAAGTTTTTTTTAAGAAAAACTAAGGGACCGTTCTCTTTGTATTTCAGTTTTATGTTTTGAGTTTTGAATTTATTTTGAGTTTTGTTTTTTGAGTGTCCATTTTGAGATTGTTGAAAATCTGTTCTTTTTGACATTTTGAAAAATTGTTTTGAAAACACTCAAAACGCGTTTCGAAAATTTTGGCTTGATTATAACTGAAAACATTCAAAACGACAATTTGTTGTTTTGAATTTTCTTTGTAATTTTTTAACATATTTTCAAAAATGCGTTTTCAAAAATAGGAAAGCGAACGCGTTTTCACTGTTTTAAAAAATCGAAAACAGAAAAAAAACTTGAAAATAATAAAGAGAACATGCCATAAACAATTGTTGAGTAGATTGAAAGGTTCGCACATGGCGACATCGAAATTGAGTAGATAACGTTGAATTTTGTTAGTACCTAATAATATATAATATTCTGAATCTGGTCATTAAGTTGATTAATTTTTAACATTATACCCAATTGTTTCTATCGCCTCAATAAAAATAAATAAATAGACATTATTATTATTATTATTATTATTATTATTATTATTATTATTATTATATATTTAGTAAAAGTTACACATTTGACTGGTCGATTAAAAATGGGAGTCCCATCCCACCGCATCTTATTGCAATTGTAACTTGTATGACTTGCAAATATTTAAATAATTTTAAATTTTCTCTCACTAAATAAAGAATTAAAATCATTTTTGGTTTCAATCACAATCGAGCCATTTTAAATTATTGCAGACACTGTCAAATCATTATCTAACATTAAATTTTACGCATAGTTGACAACGTTTTTAGGCTTTAGCAATGGTTCAAAATTTCAAAGTTTCAATTTTTACGGAAACTTTTCTGTTCCCTGCCCTTGAATTTAGCTGGTTTACTTCAAATGTGTTTGAATAATATTTGATTCATTGAATGAAGATGAATTCATGTTTGATTCGTTGAATGAAGATGAGTTCAAGAGTGAGATTTATGTACACCTTTGTTTCTTTCCATTTTTCAAAATTTGGATATTTTGTTGACACCGACAACTATCAACAGGATCAAATGAGAAATGATGATCAACGTGATCGAAAATTTAATTTGAGCACATCGACTTCTTAAGACAAATTTTCTTCCTTCTATAATGTTTAAAGGCAGTCAATAAACGTGTCGTAAGATAGAATCAGTTTCGTCTCTTACAAAATCAGCACAACAATCTATAAGAATTTCAATGAACTCAACGTAGTATTTTTCATTATCAAAATGTAGAGAGATGGTGAAATTCAAAGTTGGAATATTTGCAATGAACATGGTATAATTTTTGCAGCAAAAAGACATACTATTTTTAGATTTATTCGTGTCCGTTTGTACAGATTACAAACATCTTACGAACAATGATGATCGTTCAGACAATCTTTCAAACGAATAGACATGTATATTCAAACTGAAATCACGCGTCTGTTACATTCGGTTAACAGACGTGTGGGTTTTAGGTCGAACCCTATAGAATCTAAGTCTACCCTTCTAACGACTAGCCGTACCTTGGAGCCTGAACTCAACTTTCACCATATTAAACAAACAAATTTTTCCTAAAGTTTTTCTACGTGGGATAAGAGTTTAGCAATTCCAATTAGATTCTAACTTATTTAAAGTTTTAAGTAGGTAGGATGTCCCTGAGATTTTGATGGATTTTAAAGAATTATAAATTTTAATGAATTTTGTGGATTTGAATAAATTTTCACAAAATTCATAAGTATCTTATTAGAAATGTTGAAATTTGAAAAGAGTTTGTTACATGTAATTTTATGTTTGAAATCTATCCAAATGTATATAAATCCATGAGTAATTGAGAACACTTAAGGATTAATTGGAGACACCTAAATTTAGGAAGTTTTTAAAAATCAATCAAAATCTCAATTGATGACACCCTTGGATTCAATTATTTAATTTAATTTTAATTTTTTTTGATAAATAAATATACCATGTTAATTACTTTAAGGAACATAACATGAATATGCTTGGTCCTATTAATTTTGGAGTAGAATATGAATATACTTGATTCCATTAATTTCAGAGTACGAATCTTACTAAAATTTGACCTCAAAATTACCCAATTTTACTAAAAATTAAGCCTTTGTTTGATGGCGATTATAATTAGTTTTTTAGTAAATTTTGATAAAAAATGATAAAATGTGTGGTTAGAAAGTTGTGGATCTCATAAAATGTGTGGTTAAAATTAAAGGAACAATACATAAACCAGATTTTTAGTACACACCATTTCAATTTTACAATATGTACTTTCAATTTTCATAAATCAGGTTCTAACTGAATATATAATAGAAAGTATATATATTATATATTCTATATAGAATAATCATAAATTTGGTATGATTAAATACTGTCCCTGAAACCATGGATTCCGTTACAATTTGAAAAACAATATTCATCTAAAACACCTCAACCTCATCTCTAGAAACAGCCGATCGTCCAGAAGACATCATTTTACTCTGCAATTGGAAATTACTTGGTGCCGAGGTCACAGATAAGCCGAATTCATAGGATTACAAAATAATTCGAATTATTGGTGCAAGGAGGTCGCAATTATTTCAGCTGAAGTCACCTCTGGATACGGTCGATAGTCTATAATGACGCCTCGTTTTCTGCAATTGGAAAATATTGGTGCAAGGAGGTCACAAAATAATCTGAATTTAGGACGCCATTGTTCTCTGTACAAATGTACGTGTTCCTCGTACTATTATGGTTTTATGTTGCATTGATTTCAAATCCCAAATTATTGTAAAATGATGACAATCACACATTGCAGATACTTTGTTTGTCTGTGATGCGTGTGGATTTGAGATCGAAATTGTTCGTGTGACATTAAATTTACTGTAATGATGCCCGTCATTTTTTATGAAGTGCTACTCAGAGAATCTATGTGATTGAAATGTATCCATATCACCATGATATGAATCTGTGATCTTAGTGTGTCTATGTGACCATGATTTCGTTTTTGACAGAAAATTATCACTGTGACCTGAATATACCATTGTGACAATCATTTTGGAAAGTAGTGAAAATGTATGTAAAAATTGTCGTGCTAATGTGAAACATTGTGACCTTCATCTGATTGAATTGTGACCTTATTGACATTTCTTGTGCATTAAAACGGAAATGGGTTACGTGCATGTCTGCTTGATTTATGGAGAACAATGTGTAGAAGAGGGCAAGGTGTTTCGTAATAAGGAGATTTTGAAAATAAGCTTGTCTTTTTATGCCATACAAAATATGTTTGAATTTCTGATTGTTTGATCAGACAAGGGAGAGTATATTATCAAATGTTCCCATGATGAGTGCAATTGGATATGCAGATCTTCAAGGATGGGGGAAAACAGAGCTCTTTAAGATTAGAAATATTAGTGATGGTCACACGTGTTCTTTAAACATAATATTAGGATCTCACGACAGGTCACAACGTCCGTAGTGTCCTCCTTCATCAAGTATAAGTATACATCGTTCTGTACTCTATATTCACATATTCTATTCAATACATGTTATTCACAATCTCCAACCAGAATACATATGAATGAAAAGCCCAACCTTATGATACAAACACATCATTCTGCAATCAAACCTTTAGGTCACAAATGGAACAAATAACTGTGACCCAACTGATACTATTATATTCAAATAGTAGAATTAGGTCACAAGTTGAAAACGGTAGTTCACAAATGAACATCCAATAATAACAAGGTACTACAAATTCACTTACATTCTTCTATTTTGATCTTGATTTTCTGGGCATTTCTTCACGGAATCCCTTTTTCACTTTCGACCGCGATTCAGCTCCGGATTGTGCCTTCTGATCACAACTTCTTGTTAACGCCATTTCCTCTATTTTCCAGTCACAAGCCTCCGTCACCACCTTCTCCTTGCACCCACTTTTCCTTAGCACCACCGTTACCTCTCCCTTGAATAATGTAGGTATTTAGTCAATAATCAATTTGAGTTTTTTGGATTGAGGGATGGAGGGTTTGATTATAAGCGGTTTTTTTTTTTTGAATTGAGGCAAGGTTTGGAGATTAAGCAGTTATTAGCGATATTCTTTACTTATTTAAACCGCCATCTCTCTTCATTTTTAACGTAAATCGCGGTAGTGGTTAGTTAATTAAAAATTGATTTAAATAATTCACAGAAACCTGATTTATGTATTACTAAAATTGATCCTGGATTAATGAAAATGGTATCTTAAAAACTTGTCAAGGTGTAAGTTCCTCTAAAATTAATTGTTGATTTTGACTTAAAAAAGGGAACATGGGCTAAACCATTTACAACAAGAGGAAATTACATAATTCTAGGTATTTGAAAATCACAGTGCAAAAATCAGGTGAGAAGTTTTTATAATCAAAATTCAGGTATCCACCCAAGCCCTAATATAATCTCTCTCCCTCCTCTCGACATCTCTCATTTCTCTCCTCTCCACTCTCTCTCTCTTGGACCTCTCGTCGAAGCCTGTGGTCCATTCAAACTTCAGAAACCGACGACGAAGGGATGCGTCGCCGACACTGCTGGTCGAAGGGTGATGCTGAGCTAATTCCACCCTTCGACGAACAGATCGCTACTGCGAACTCGACGAACGGCAAACGGCAAGTCTTGGGCTGTGAGTGGTGGCCATTACACACAACAGCAGTATCGAACGTCTCATCCTGACTCAGCCCACACATCCTTGACTCAACCGACAACCATCCACATTATTTTGTTGAACTCGGACGACCGGCGACACTACTGCGAACGCCAGTAATCCGACGCTCAATCCCGCAGGTGACCACCGTGTTTGGTTTCACCTTTTCCAGCTTCCCACCTGTGAGATCTACGATATTTTGGGGAATTTAAATTTTTCTCGTCTCTCTCTTTTTTTGATTTTGTGGTGGCTGGAGTTGGGGGTAGATCTTGTGGTGTATTGAAAGTGCAAATGGTGGTGGCGGACTTGATGACTTGTTGGTGGGGTGGTGGCTGTGGTGCGGTACTTTTGGGAGATGGGGGTGGATTTTGGAAGGCGATAGTGGTGCAGAGGTGTGGTGGAGGTGCTGTGCACGGTGGCGGTGCTGTGGTGTAGTGGAGGTCTTGTGGTGCTGTGGAACAGAGAGCTCTGGTGAGTGTGACGGTGGTGTAGTTTTGTGGGTATGTTCGTGGTGCTGCGGGTGGCAGTCGACAGTGGTGCAGGTGGAGGATCGGGCGAATTTGGTGATTTGGTGTGCGGGTGTGTTGCTTCGACGCCTTGGGTGTGGCGGATTGGCGGTCGTTTGCTGTTGGCGGATCTGTGGGGTGGCGGATTGGTGGTTGGCTATTTATGTTTGCGGTCGTTGGTGGCAGATCTATTGTTGGTGGTTGGCTGTTGGTGGTGGCGGATCTGTTGTTGTTGGGGTTCAGTTTTTGTCCTGTGGCTGGTTAATTTATGTTGGTCGATCTATGACCTGTGATCAAGCGGCGGTAGTATGTGATCAAATGTTTGGTAATATCTGTGACCAATTACTCAACTGTGACCTAAAAATTTAATAATACGTGACTCAAAAATAATCTGTGACTAACTAATTTTAAAATCTGTGATCTCGAAATAATCTGTGACCTCAAAATAATATGATATGTGACCTTGAAATAATTTGGGATTAAAAAATTGACGATATGTGACCAGTAAATAAATTTGTAACTTATAATTATGAATATGTGACCATTAATCACAAACTGTGACTTTATTATTTTTATTTAATAAATATTTTGAATTAATTAAATTCATACCTGATTTTTGAATTTTCAAACTATTAACTTTACTTTTGAATTGTGGTAGAGAATACACCTTAGATATGAATTTTTACCTTACAACAATTGGGTTTATCCACTTTGCCAGGCCAATGGTGTAGCAAGGTCCACAACAATTTTAAAGCTAATGGAGAACAGAAATTGCAACTTTCTTTTTGAACTGTCACATCCCAATGATCCCACAACGAATTTTGCAATTATAATATTGAAGAGCGCAATTAAACGAAAACATAACCGTCCAATTCATTCCAGTTAATCATGCCGATAAATGAATCAGCAACACAAAACCACGTATGAATTGCAATATATACCGCACTTGTTTCAAGTTGACGTAATTTTATGGGAATTGCATTATAATTTTATTTTCTACATTGACTATCGCTCATCCATTGCTTTGAAATCCTCTCGGTTCTCTCTATAAAGCCTAGAGATATTCACGCGCACTTTACCTACAGAGTGAAGCAAATTTGTATGCAATAATTTTGTTAGCAAGCAAGAATGAGTCTTGTGAATCCAATCACAACATGGTATCAGACAAAGTTCATGAACGATCTTTCAAGCAGCAGATTCAGATCCGTACACGTTTTTTCTTTTCTTCCACATCCACTGAAGAATAATAAACTGCCCATTTCTTACCTTTACCCAAATCCCACAAAAAAATTCATATCAGCAATTTTAACCAAAGAACAAGGCAGCAAAAGCATAAGCCAAGAAGAGCCCACTTTCGATTTCAATGCTTATATGTTTGACAAGGCAAGTTCTGTAAACAGGGCTTTGGACAATGCAGTCTTGTTGAAGGAGCCTTTGATAATTCACGAATCCATGAGATATTCACTTCTTGCTGGAGGCAAAAGGGTTCGGCCTATGCTGTGTATTGCTGCGTGTGAGCTTGTGGGTGGGGATGAATCCACTGCTATGCCTGCAGCTTGTGCTGTTGAAATGATCCACACCATGTCTTTGATTCATGATGATCTTCCATGTATGGATAATGATGATTTGCGGCGGGGGAAGCCCACAAATCACAAAGTGTTCGGTGAAAATGTGGCTGTTTTGACTGGTGATGCACTTCTTTCATTTGCCTTTGAGCACATAGCCACTGCAACAAAAGGGGTGTCTTCAGATAGGATGGTCAGAATGGTAGGAGAATTGGCAAATTGTGTTGGATCAGAAGGACTAGTGGCTGGACAGATAGTTGATATATTCTCAGAGGGATTACCCGATGTGGGATTAGAGCATTTGGAATACATTCATATACACAAAACTGCAGTTTTATTAGAGGCATCAGTGGTTCTTGGTGCTATTTCAGGTGGTGCAAATGATGAAGAAATTGCTAAATTGAGAAAATTTTCTAGGTGTATTGGGCTCTTGTTTCAGGTGGTGGATGACATTCTTGACGTCACAAAATCTTCTCAAGAATTGGGGAAGACGGCCGGAAAAGATTTAGCGACTGATAAAATGACTTATCCAAAGCTTCTTGGCATTGAGAAATCTCGAGAATTCGCTGAGAAATTGAATAGGGAGGCTCGAGAACAGCTCGCTGGATTTGATCCTGAAAAGGCTGCTCCATTGATTGCCTTGACCAATTATATTGCTTATAGGAATAATTGATCTGTTATTACTGTATTTCTTTGTGGCTTCATCCCTGTTGATTCTCATAGATATGTAGCAAACTTGAGAAATAATACAAATCATTAAAGATGAGTTGTAATAATATCAAAGTTCTTGAATGCAAAATCTGAATTTTACGCCTCAGTCTTTCATTTTTGAGTTCGTCTGATGCGTTTTTAACCCATTAATGGCAATTCTTAACAGGTCAAATATCAGTGCACTTGTTTCACCAATGGAGTGAAGCTCATGGAGCAATATTCTTAGATGCTGAATGCTGACAAGTGATAACTAAAGTTTGTTTCGTCCATTTTCACAGAGTAAAAATTTTCGGACATTTTAATGTTAATATCCCTCTCAAAACTTCAAAATTGACCTTTCCAAGCATGGTTACAGAGCGCTACTCTGTATCAAGAAGAATCATCAGATACAAGATACCCCTCACCGAATTAACTAAAAATTTATGCAAGTTCCTTAGGGCCTGCTTAGGAATTTTGGGTACCCTGTTATGAATTTCTTTAAAGTATCGATTTTGAAAATTTACGAGGGATCCGATTTTGAGTGGTTTTTAGTAGCAATTTTTAAAATAGTCCAACATATACTTAAAAGTTTATCATTCAGAGATTCTGAATTCTTTTGTAAAAGAATTAAAAAGTTAAATATTTACTAATAATAAAAATTATAAGTAATTTTTTACTTGTAAATATATTTTGCAATTTTAAGTTTATTTTGTGCTTATATATAATTTTTTTACATATATTTTTTACTTATAAGCAATTTTTTAAAATATTTTATAAGTGATTTTTTGTTTTATTTTAGTAGTATTTTTACTTCATGAACAATTTTTACACAAAAGTGAATATCTTTTAAGTAATTTTTTACTGATAAATAATTTTTTTAGTTATAAGTAATTTTTTTTTTTTTTTTTTGCTTATAAATAATTTTTTCAGTTAATGTATTTTATTTACGAGTTAGTTTTGAGGTAAGTAGAAAAAAATTATTTTAGAACATTTTCAAGAAACACTCTGTTTATAAAAAAGGTCTTACGTATGATATAGAACATCTTTAACTCTCTATTTTGATTCTTTATTCTATTTTTTACAATGAACATTTATTGATTTCTCCTTATATCTTATAACATAATTTTTGTTATATGCTAATGTTCAATCAATTCAAATGTGATTTAAATTATTTAAATTGCAAAGTATTGAAATTTGAAATTTATTAAACGCATTGATTGTTAATTAAGAACAGAGAGTGAGTTTGTCTCTCTAAATTTTGAGAGCTAAACCCACTATTTATTTTAAAAAGTTAAAATAAGAAATTTCTTGAACTTATTTTGAAGAATCGATTCTTTAAAATAAATAATATCTTATAATTATGTTACCCAAAACGGTAAAAAAAAAACTCCCAAACAGCCCTAAATGTTGCAAAGAATCGTTAGTTACACGTTAGGTTGCACGAAAATGGGAAACAAAACACGACACAAAAATGCGGGGGAAATGTTTATATAAACAACGATTAATTTATTTATATAAATTCGATATTTTTTGAAAACAAATTTAATATTATTTAAGTATTTTAATGATATATAAGGAAAAAAAATTCTATAAATGTAAATGAAATAAATAATTGTTCATTCTACCTAGGATTTCTTCAAAGAAAATGTCATTTCTTCAAACAGAAGACGTCCAACAATTAATTGACACATTACAAGAATGAATTCTTTAGCCTGATTCTAAGCTTTTTCAAGTAATCCTTACTGCTCTAGTGTTCTGCTAAATTCTTGGCAAAAACAAGAATACCTAATCCAGAAGAAAAGAGATGAAATTCATAGTTCCACCAAGACTACGTTCCAATAAATTGTTTCTTTGGTTCCAAATTCAGAAAATAGATTCATTTCCTATTCACCTGTTTCTAATCCAACGAATCTTGATGATGGTGATCAAACTAGATTTCATCTTAAGGCCTATATGCTTCAAAAGATCAATGTTGTGAATAAGGCCTTTGATGCTGCTGTTCCCACTCAGAAACCCAACCAAGATCCATGAAGCAATGCGTTACTCTCCTCTCTGGTGGCAAACGGATCTGCCCCAAAGTTTGTTAGGAAATGATTCACCAAGAGAGGAAATAGAGTAGAAACCAACAATTAGAACCAGCAACACAATCAAGAAAAACCAGAATCAAAACTTAATTCATTAATGGGAATAAACAAAAGAAGAAGATGAATTTATCTTTATGTTACCGAACATGGCTATTTCTCCATTTAGAATAGCATTTTCCAACAAATTTCTCATTAAGAGATAATACAAGTTTATCAGATTCATAAACACATTTTATGCCCGATTTTTTCAAGAGGTTATCACTAACTAAATTCGTATTCATATCAGGAACATGAAGTACATTGGTTAAAGTAATGGTCTTCCCGGAAGTGAAGATGATATCAACATTTCCCTTGCCAATTACTTTAGATCGCACCTCATTGCCCATTTGGATTTCTTGGTCTCCATCAATTTCATGATAAGTTTTAAATAAAGACTTAACGTATGATACATGTATAGTTGCACATGTATTATACCACCAACCGGGAGCCTTTCCCTTGATAGCATTCACTTCACTAATGATGGCCACAATTTTATCTTTTTTGATGAAATTCACTTTACCATCGAAGTTGTTTTGTTTTCGGTGTCTACATTCCTTTGCATAGTGCCCAGGTTTTCCACACACAAAACACCCTCCTTTGGTCTTCTTTTTGGACTTGTTGAAATTCATAGAAGGCTTTCTCTTGTTGGATTTCGCAGGCAGTTTAGTTTTCTCCACCGCTTTGGCTTTGGAAGTGCCTTCATAAAAAATTTCATTCTTATCTCTCATTATTGACTCTTCTTCAATGCGTAAATGTTTTTGCAATTGTTCCAAAGAGTAATCTTCGAAACTATGCATTATTTTCTTCAGGTATCCTTTCCAAGTTCCGGAGAGTATAGAAATTATAGCCCCTACTTGAAAGGTCTCCAGGATTTCAATCTTCACCGCCTTTAACTTGTTGACAAGCACTTGTAGTTCATGGATTTGCAGAAGTAATGGGATATTTTCTAGAAAAGGCTATTCTAGTGAAGGAATGGTCAAGCTATGTACAGTTGACAACTCTTTGAATAATAAAGTTGAATTTGCTTATGTTGTTAATTTATTTACTTTATGACATGCTAGATTATGTCACATTGGTAAAAGTACTATGCATAGAATGATGGAATGTGATTTAATTTCATATGATGCAAATAATGGTTTTAAATGCAAAACATGTGTAGAAGCTAAAATGACTAAAAGACCATATCAAAGTGTAAAATGAACCTCTAGTATCTTAGAGTTAATGTATTCGGATATATGTGAAATGAATGGCATGTTAATTAGAGGTGGTAATAGATGTTTTATTACCTTCATTGATGACTATACTAGATATACTTATGTCTATCTTATGAAGCATACATATGAAGCATTTAATGTGTTTAAGATTTATAAAAGTGAAGTTGAAAATCACTTAGGAAAGAAAATTAAAAACTTAAGAAGTGATAGAGGTAGAGAATATTTCTCGAGTGATTTTAATATGTATTGTGAACAATGTGGCATTATTCATCAATGTTCTGCACCTAGGACACCCGAACAAAATGGTTTGGTTGAAAGGAAAAATAGAACCTTAGTTGAAATGATTAATGCCATGCTTACATATGCTAAGTTGCCATTTAACTTGTGGGGTGAAGCTTTATTAAGTGCATGTAGAATATTGAATAAGATTCCATCGAAACATACTAAGGTTTCTCCTTACGAATTGTGGAAAGGAAGAAAGCCGAGCATTGGATACTTCAAAGTGTGGAGGTGTCTCGCATATTGCAAGAACACGAACCCTAATAGGACCAAGTTGGGTCCAAGAGGCATTAAATGTGCCTTTATAGGGTATGCTAACAATAGCAAATCTTACAGGTTATTAAATTTGGAGACCAATGTAATTATTGAATCAAATGATGTGGAGTTCTTTGAGGATTCGTTATCTTCGGATAATGAATTGAGGGAAATCAATAAAGATATCCGTAATTCAAGTAGAATACGAGATGAAATATCTTCTAAAGATGTTGATGAGTCTAGTGAACGACGAAGAAGTAAAAGAACTCGAATTGTAAAGTCCTTAGGATCGGATGAAATTGATTCTCAACTTATTTCTTTTTACTTTGTAGAGGGAGATGAGGTGAATGTTTAAGAACAATTCATTTTATTCTACAAGTGGAAACCGACCCTATAACTTATAGAGAAGCGATGGCTTTTCGTGATAGCTTCTTTTGGAAAGATGCAATCAAAGACTAAATTGATTCGATAATGTCAAATAATACTTGTGAGCTTGTCGATTTACCACCCGGATCCAAACCTATTGGATGTAAATGGGTGTTTAGGAGAAAGTATAACACTGATGGTTCTCTTAATAACTTTAAGGCTAGATTAATAGCTAAAGGATATCGACAAAAGGAAGGAATCGATTACTTTGACACTTATGCACCAGTAGCTAGAATAACATCGATTAGAATATCATCTGCACTATCTTCTATATATGACTTGCATGTTCATCAAATGGATGTCAGACAACATTCTTAAATGGGGATCTCGATGAAGAGGTTTATATGGAACAACCCGAAAGATTTGTTCTACCTGGAGATGAACACAAGGTGTACAAGTTAGTGAAATCGTTATACAGTTTGAAGCAGTCTCCTAAGAAATGGCATGAGAAGTTTGATTTAGCTATTATATCATTTGGTTTTAAACAATAGTGTAGATAAATGTTTATATTCTAAGAAATGTGATGATTATGTTATTTTTATTTGCTTATATGTCGATGACATGTTGATCATGAGTAATCACGTGGAAGGGATAAAAGAGACAAGAGGTTTACGTCTTCCACATTCAAGATGCAGGATCTTGGACAAGTGGATACCATTTTGGGTATCAAAGTCTCTAAAAGTAGTAGGGGTTACTATCTAAGTCAACCACATTATATAGAGAATGTGATTAAGAAGTTCAAACACTTGAACGTGAAAGAGTATAGTACCCCGATTGATCCAATTTCAAAACTTGTAAAGAATGATGGAAGAGCCATTGCTCAGTTGGAGTATGGAAGTGCAATAAGGAGTCTTATGTATGCAATGCACAAAACCGGATGTAGCATTTGCCATTAGTAATCTTGGTAGATTTACAAGTAACCTGAGTAATGAGCATTGGAAGGCTATTGGAAGAGTTCTTGGATACTTAAAGAAAACCAAGAACTTAGGTCTTCAATACTCTAAATTCCCAGCTGTATTAGAAGGATTTATGGATGCTAGTTGGATATCTAGCACGGGTGAAAGTAAATCCACTTCAGGTTAGGCGTTTACTCTTGAAGGAGGGGCCGTTTCTTGGAAATCAAAGAAACAAATGTGTATAACACATTCAACTATGGAATCCGAATTCGTTGCACTATCGGACATCGGGAAGGAGGTTGAGTGGCTTAAGGATCTTTTATACGAGATACCTTTGGGACTGAAGATAACATCTTCTATATCTATCATGTATGATAGTCAAGCCATATTAGCAAAAGCATACAATGAAGTATACAATGGAAAGTCAAGACATATGAGTCTAAGACACGATTACATAAGGAAATTAAACAAAAGTGGAATAATTTCCATAAATCATGTACAGTCGATTGAGAACTTGACGGATCCTCTAACTAAATCTCTAAATAAAGATTTAGTAAATTCTAATTCGAGTAGGATGGGGTTGAAACTCTTAAACCAAAAGGTCCACCAATGATGACAACTCTACCTGTCATTACTCAAAAGGTAATCCACGGGTTCAAAGGGTAACAACAAGTCATTCGATATGTGGATAGTTTCGGCATTATTCAAATCCGCAATAACCCTATACTAGTTAATATAATGCTGGTTGTTACTAAAGTGAGGGTTGAGCTTTAAGCTGTTAATAAAGTTCAAGTTCAGTACTAAGTACAAGTATCTCTAAAAGTAACAAAGATATTGGAAGAACTTTACCTAAACAAACTTCGAGGTGGTGCTGCCTAAATATAAAGTAAGAGTTTCTTTCTTAAAAGCTTGTTGAAAAGAATGAGCGCAAGACCATATTAGCGCTAAGCGACATTGAGAAACTTGAGAACACGTGATACTTGTGTGTGTGTTCTTACCGGTATCGTCATATGGAATATTGGTTCAAAGCTTTCATGATACCTTTAATTCCGACTTTACTTATTAGAATTACACTATGGTTAGATTCAAATCGAAAGATATCTAATCCTTATACATAAGTATTGTACATTTGAATATGAGATTTTATTCAATTTTGAACAAATGAGGGATTGTTGAAATTGGTTATTCAAAATAATAAAATCAAATTTGGAATGAAAATTGGGGATGGAGGCCAAAGTTTTGAACTATACGACCGCATAGTTCAAAGGACTATACGGTCGTATAGTCCTATACAGGGACTTAATGTCCTGATTTTGAGAAACCTATGCGATCGCATAGGTTTAGTTATAATTTTGGCAGTTTTTGTCCGTTTATAGTCGTTATCATTTTAAACTTGGTGACTTTTCATCCTATTTTAGCACTATTCCGTGAACAACTCTTGAGGGCTATAAATAGGTGATCCCTACTCATTTGAGAATAATGAAAAAATCATTATTGCAACCTTATTTATTCCATAGCAATAGAAATCATATTTTCTTCTTCATATTCAAAACCCCTTTGTGTTCTTCAAATTTGGGTAGAAAATATTTGTGCTTTGATATTTTCTGCAACAAGGTTTGATCAATCCTTCAAACCATTTGCCTAAAATCCTAAAACATCTCAATTAATTGGAGTGTGGGCAAATATAGTTTGAGGACAGTGATTACGCGTTTGGACCTTTTATTTTGATTCTGATTTGTTTATATTGTTGTTGCACACTTTGGTGAGTTTCTTCTCCAACCCCGATGGTATTTCCAACATAGTTTGCATTGCCTCCTATGAGCTTGTTGGTGGCAAGGAATCCATAGCTATGCCATCCGCGTGCGCTTTGGAGACGGTGCACGCTACGTGTTTGATGTACGATGACCTTCCTTGTATGGATAATGATGATCTTCGTCGAGGGAAGCCTTCAAACCACGTGGTTTTTAAAAACAGTGTAACCCATACATTATCCACCGATTTTGAATATTTTTTAAAAGAATAAAATTATATATATTCCTTGTAATGAAATTTTCAGTTTATAGTTTTTTGTATAAGTTTTTTTATTCATAAGTAATTTTTTATGTATAAGTTAATATTTACTTTAAAAAGTTAAATATTTACTTAAAATTTTAAGTTAGTGCTTTCACTTAGAATTAAATTTTACAGTTATAAGTTAATGATGTATTTTTAAATAATTTTACACGCAATTTTTTTTTACTTAAAAGTAACTTTTACGTTTTATAAGTGATTTTTTTTATCTTATTAGTAATATTTTTACTTTATAAACAAGTTTTTAGACAAAATTAATTTTCATCTTATAAGTAATATTTTAATTATAATATAATTTTTTTTTGCTTATAAATAATTTTTTAGTTAGAGCCCGTTTGGTACACATTAAAATGAGATAATGCATTTTTTTGAAGTGATGTGATGAAAAATATGTGGTTGAAAAAAAAATGAAAAGTTATTGATGTGATGAAAAATATTATTTTATTGAAGAATGTGTGGTTGAAAATGAGTAGAAGAATGATAATGAAAAAAATAATGTGATCCAAAAATGGGCTTAATATATTTATATTTATAAGTTATTTTTGAACAAAATATATTGGTTGTAAATAATTATTTTATGAAGCTTAAAATTAGAAGGGAATATAAGAAACGGTAAAATATAGTCAATTTGGTCGGTTGAGAGAACCGCTCAAAATTACATTACACCATTTTTGAGTAATTTTTAAATCATCTAAAATCGATGCTAAAAAAACTAGCAACCTCCTGTTCTTCCATCTCCTCATAAACGATGCCACTCAAAACTCGTCAAAACCAATGAAAAAACCTCCCAACTAGGCGTCAAAAGATTCATTAGTTGAATGCATTATTTTATTATTGACATTTTCATTAAAGGGCTTCTTTGTATGAATGTATGTAAATTCTATCGAGTTCTCTTTCAGTTTAAGTTGAGTCGAATCGAATCGAATCGAATCGAGTCCTGATTAGTGGTTACTTTATTATCTGCAGACAATTTCGTACTTTTTGCTTGAACTAAATGGGGCTAATGTAATCAATCGGCACGTGTTAATTAATGCATAGCATAGCATTTATGCATACAACTATACCTTATAAAAAAGGATGAGTCGCATCATTGACGACCCCCACCTAGGGGCGGACCCAGCACCCGGCGAGGGAAAGCGGCCGCCCGTGCTGGATCAGCCGGAGCCTTCAATTCCGTGGGGTCGTTGGCTCGTTGTTTGTTGCAGCAAACACAGAGAAGATGGGAAGAAGACGGAAGGTTGGCTTTTTTTTTGGGAAAAATTCACTTTCCCTACTTTATCTTTACCATATTTCAAAAATAACAAAACAACTTTTACATTTCAAAAATCAGATTTTTTGACCTATATATACACATATTTATAAATATTTATTTATTTATTTAAATATATAAAAAGATATAAATAAATAAGTAAATATATAATATATATATAAAATTAACCCACCCCCACCACCACCACCCCACCACGCCGGCGACTGCTCCGGCGACCATTCCGGCGACGTCTCCGATTCCGACGACTTCTCCGGCGACCACTCCGATTCCGGTGACTATTCGGTGAGCGTTCGCGGCGCTCCGATTCCGACGACTATTCCGATGACATGAATTTTTTGTACGGTCACGGCCAGTCCTGAGTCACGATCCAGTGTGACCAAGGTCACAGTCGCGATCTAGGTCACAAATCGAGTGTTCATAATCACAGGTTATTTTCAAACGATGACAGCACAGATTACAAAATATTTTTGCACAGAGCTGAAATTAATATTTAGTCACAAATTGTCATATTTTAAGGTCACATTTAATCCATTATGCGGTCCGTCACCGCCACCGCCACCATCAGATCTAACATACCCTGTCAGACCACCATCAGATTAATATTTGTCACAAATTGTCAAATTTTAAGGTCACAATTAATCCATTGTGCAGTCACAATTAGTCCGTTATTTGTGACCCTGACCACCATATTGCATCACCCCACCATCGCCATCACCCCACTGTCGCGCCATCACCATCCCCACCACCATTTTTTAGCCCATTGTTTTATTTTCTACGTATTTCTACAATTAGGAAAACAAACTTTACCAAATTGAATCAGCAACTAATTATGGTGTATTTTTTGGGCAGAATCTCATAACGTGAAACCACAAAAAAACCTAATCTCGGATTTGACTATTCAACTATACCAACAGCTCTTCGCCACCGCCACATCTGCCACCATCACCGCAACCAACCACCACACCAACAACTGGCCAAAGGGTCTCCCCATCGCCCAATCTACCCTCACTCTATCAACGTCACCTACTACCATCACCCTCGTCGACACGCGGGATCCACCCTTCCCGCCAGCAACTCCACCTGCACCACCACGAACCCCCCCAACAACACCAAAATATGGAAAACCATCACTCCAACAACCAAAACCACCTCATCGTTGTCGTCAGATCCACCACCACTTGTAGAACCAACATCACCACCACCGAATTGTAGCAGTGACAAGGGTGAAGCTGCTCTGCCACATAGCCCCATCGTTGCAGCGACGGTGATCTCCTTTTCGATGTTTGTGATAGAGAGGCAGTGGCAGCGATCTCTCGAGAGAGAGAAAGGGGAGGAAGAATAACCTGTGAATTTGTGACTAAATATTGACTGTGGATTTAGGAACCGGAAGAGGGATGGGTGAAGCGCCATACCGGGGAGAGGAGAGGAGATGACTGCAAATCGAGGCCCCGTTCGATTGTTGGCTTGACGTGGCCACGGTTGGAGCCCTAACACGGTGTCGTAGCTTCGATGGATCACCGCACCACATCGTGCAAAAACCGTCGATCTGAGAGCGAGGCCCTTCCCGTCGCCGGAGAGAGATACAGAGAGGGGGGAGGATTTTTGTTAGAATGTGAGAAATTAGGGATTTACCGTGTGGGGGTGGGGGTATAAATTAATTTTTATAATATTATTATTAATATTTAATTAAGTATAAAAAATCTGTATCCATATAAAAAAAAATCTGATTTTTGAAAAAATAAACTTTATATCTGATTTTAGAATTTGGATTTCCAAATGTAGGGAATTGGGTAATTTTCACTTTTTTTTTTCTTTTTTTTTATTAGTTTTGGCCCTTTTGGGCTGAGAGAGTTGGGCCTTCTTTAAAAATTGAGGCCCAATTAAATGAAATAATTTTCATCTAACCCAGCTGAGGCTCCATTCTCTGAAGTCCAAATCCACTGCCTTCACTCCTTCACCGGGTGGATCTTCACTTCTCATTCTCCTTCTCCTTCTCCTTCTCCCTGCTTTGCTGTTGCCTACCGGTAAGCGGCTTCTTCTCAACAGTCGAGCAGTTATGTTTTTCCTTGATCTGATCTGATCTGGATATTGTTTATTTTTGGTTTTTGATGATTATGGTGTAACTGAGTATTATCTATTTGTATGCATTTTCTTGATTGGAGATTGAGAGTGTTTTTGGATGCTGAAAAGTGAAAATAATGGGGATAGGGAAGTCATGGGCAGATGATGTTACAGAATAAAAGTGGAGAGGGCATCGAAAGGTGGAACTGTACAGCCAAGTTTCCTTACATCCCACCTTTATTTCTCTTCTAAAAAGTACTATTTGTGCAATTTGTTCCTTGGAACACCTTTTTCCTCTGCAAAACCTCTTAATCATTCACAGTTAACAAACTTTGTATAAATTCTTTCAACTTCTCCATCTTTAATTCTCATATTTTTCTCGCCTTTTCTTCATTTCTCGTCATACCCTGTCTAAGACCAATATTTGATCTATATTCTTGATATAGAGGGTTTAGTTTAGAGAGGAAGGATGACTCAATTGAAATGGAAAAAGTATCAAGTTTTAGTAGAGTAGACGAGGAGATTGAATTACCTCCAGGATTTCAATTCCATCCAACAGATGAAGAGCTTATAACTCATTATTTTTCTCTTAAGGTAATTGACAGTAGCTTTTGTGCAAGAGCTATTGGAGAAGTGGACTTAAACAAGGTTGAACCTTGGGATTTGCCAAGTTCGTTCAAAAAATCACATGCTTATTTGTTTCTCATTCTGAACCCCCTTGTTTTTTATACGTGCAAGTCAAATTCATTTTATTTTCCGTTTCAGTTCTTTTTTTTTTTTTTTTTTTGTGAATACATTTATGAATTTGAAGAAAACAACAAGAATTAAGAAAATTAGCATTTACATGTATATTGAATAATTTTTTATATTATTTAATTAAATATTTATGAACAACATCTTTCCTACAATCGCTGACTGTCGACGGTCAATGGTTAACGTCAGTTCGGGCTGAACTTCAATGCTGGGTCCGCTACTACCCCCACCTGCCCTGCCCTAGGCCTTAGTGAATGAGGTAAATCGCAGATTATGCCTCCAAAGGTACATGATGAAAGGCTAATTGTACACTTGCACTTACCCAATGGCCAAATCCATATTTCAGGATTCGAACCCTTAACGCGGCAGCCTCTAGCAAAGTTGGAGTTTTTCAACCTTCACCTTTTACAATTATACCTTATAAATGATATTATTAATGGTTAGAGCAAGCCACCTTATTCTATTACCGGTTTGTCGTCTAATCAATTCACGACCCTTCTCTCCTTCTATTTACAGATCTTGTAGTTGGATTGTCTTTTGTGGAAACTTGTTGCTGACTGAATAACGAAGATCCACTCTAATAAAATAATTTTGCACGTGGACTTTTCTTCTCTATTTTTTAATAACACATTTTTCAAAAAATCACTTTTCACAAAACTTCACTATATATTAAAAGAGGCAGAGCAAAGGTCACATGTGTTGTCATTTCCCGTCGTCGTAAAAAATCCTTCGTTTTAAAAAAAAAAAAAAAAATTCCCTGAAATTCATCAAAAATTCCCCCAGCCATTCCTCCTTCTCCATTATCTCACGCAACCACCCACTCCTTCTCTGTTTCCCACGTAACTTCCCATTACTTCTCCTTCCTTTGCATTTGCTCGAACAATAGATTTTTTGCTCCAACCTCTTGCATTTCCTCAGGTTTGTATTATATTTTCCCCCTTTCTTTGTGTCATTGTATAGCCATTCATTTATATTAATTTTCAGTGCCTCGACTTGGAATCCATAGTTTGCTTCAACGCCAATTGCTCTTTCTTTCAACAGTAAGCTCATTCATTCAATGAGTTTAATTTTTTTATTGTGATTTTCATGTATGTATACATGTATTTGATTTTCATGTATTTTAAATGTGAGGTTATAGGATAGAGACTTACAGCCAGAGCTACAGAGAATGATACCAACGAAGGTAAGCTGTTTTTTTTTAGTAGTAGATTGTTATCTTTATCTGAAAAATGAGAGAAAAATAAAAGGAATGTGTTAAGCTAAATTTGTATTTGAATGGACCTTTGAAATATACCAAATAAAGCAATGACTAGGAGTGGTTTAAGCATTAATCAGATACTTGGTATTAAAGGAGCCAAGTAAGAAACAGTGAGATTTGAATCTTTACATTTAATAGTTTAATACACTTTACTCGTTGTCTTGAGTACTGAACCTATATTGAATTCACTAATGCTTGCAATAATAACAAGAGTCATTGAATATGAAAACTTCGGCACAATTCTCACTTCAGTCTAGCAATAACAAAACAATAGTAGGAAGGACTTTTATGCCTTTCAAGGGGTATGAACTTAATTAGATTGTGGAATAATTGATTTTGTTTGTGAAGTGCAAAAATTGTGCCTTAATTTAAAATTTCATCTCCTCAAATCTTAGGAAAAATAGGTTACATTTAAGGTGTTTGATAAAATGACCAAGTGGAAAATTGGTGTATAATTAGACCTAAACTAGCAATTGGGTTTTTTTAACCTTCATTATTATTAAAAATAAAATAAAAAATAAAAAAATCTGCATCAGCATGGAGGTATGGAGACACGAGCGATGTTTCCATGCTGGATAGCTAGAGACATGGACGGAGACATTTCTCCATGTCTCCGTCCAGTGGATGGAGTTCCGTGTCTCCATCCAGCTGTGTCTCCGCGCCCAGCACGGAGACACGAGAATGTGCCTCCGTACCCGCCACGGAGACCCGGCATGTCTTCTTTTTCTTTTTCTTTTTTGGTGACTATGACATTTTATTTTTTAGGTTAGGAAAAAATAAAATTTGAGTGATCTTATTGTAACGTCAAATTCCACAGAATCATTAATGTCTCTTTTTTGGTTTTGCTATTAATATATAAACATTTTTAATATCGAACTGATAATTTTTATGTGATATTGGAGTACATGATTTTATAGTACAAGGTGGGGATCCAACTGGGACGACAGGGGTGGTGAATCAATATATGAGTATTTTTTTTTTGCTTTGTAAAATGTATTTTCCAATTTTTAGTGTACCTCACACTTTAAAATCCTTTTAAACTTATATAGTTTAAAATCACTATATATTAAAAGAAGCAAAGTATAGGCGGACAGTTGGAAACAGAATGGAGATGCAAGATGGAGACATGGAGAAATGCCTCCATCCAATGGAGGCATGGAGAAATGAAGTGGACGGAGGCATTTCTCTATGCCTCCATCTAAGTGGACGGAGGCATGGAGTAGATGGAGGCATGGAGAAGTGGACGGAGGCACTCCATGCCTCCATCCAAGTGGATGGAGGCACGGAATGCCGTCCACTTATTTTTTGGGTGGGGGTTGGTTAAAATGAAAATTCTTTTTAAGCCCAGAAATTGAGTACTAAACAGTGAAAATCCTAATTTGTTTTGGAGACCATTTACTTTCACTTTTTCATGGTTAATTCCTTTATATTTTTGGCCAGGGAGAAATTTCCCTATTGAAGTTTTGTGTTGTTTGACGTTCTCAGGCATCTAGTTTTGATTTTATTTTGTAATATGAGTTTCCTGCAGAACTTTACACAAAAAGGAAGTTTGAGCTGCTGGTTTCTGCATATTCTACAATCACCACACATGATACATCTCTTTTCCTTGGACTGAATGCCAATGATGCTGCAAACTGTAACCTCTCACCCTTTTTCATATGGCTTATAATACTAATTTACATTTAAAGCATGATACTTGTTTTAATGCTGCTAGGTGAATAATGAATATCTTCCTATCGAGAATGAAAACTTTGTAAATACTAAATCCTGACTACCTTATTATTTAGTTTTTGGATTGGTAGGGCTCGGTAGGTGGAAGAATTAGATGAAGTAATTTTATAACGTTGATTGATGATGAGATAAAATGTAATCATCATTTTTCCCATCTCTGTAGATATGTAATTTTTATTTTTGGAACTAACATTTCACCATAAATAAATCAATAGCTAACTTGTGGATAATAATAATAATAATAATAATAATAATAATTAACAATGTAATTAGTATGGTAAAAAAAACATCAAACTGTATATGGTTAATATATAATGCTTGTTTCTTGTAATCCTTGGTAAAGATAATGCAAGAAGGAAACCTACATCGGGAGACAAAAGGAAAAAATGTTATTAGTAGCATTGTATAAATAAATAAATAAATAAAAATCGTGCCGGAGATACCTCCATCCAGGATGGAGACACCGCCGTGTCTCTATCCTGTGTCCTGGATGGAGGCATTGAGTTTGGTGCCTCCGTCCACTTGGACGGAGGCATCTCATGCCTCCGTTCAAGTGGATGGAGGCACATGGAGGCATGAGATGCCTCCGTTCAACCATGTCTCCATCCACTTGGACGGAGGCATGAGAGATGCCTCCGTTCAAGTGGATGGAGGCACGATGATGTCTCCATCCTGGATGGAGGTGTCCCCACGTGCACATGGAGACACACTTGTGTGCCTCCGTACACGTTTTTTTTTTTTTTTTTTTACTACTAATAACATTTTTCCTTCTTGTCTTGTCTAAATCGTGACTACCTTATTATTTAGTTTTTGGATTGGTGGAGCTCGGTGGAAGAATTAGATGGAGTAATTTTATAACATTGATTGATGGTGAGATAAGATGTAATCATCATTTTTCCCATCTCTGTAGATATGTAATTTTTATTTTTAGAACTAACATTTCACCATAAATAAATCAATAGCTGACTTGTGGATAATAATAATAATAATTAACAATGCAATTAGTATGGTAAAAAAAAATCAAACTGTATCTGGTTAATATATAATGCTTGTTTCTTGTAATCCTTGGTAAAAAGAAGACAAGAAGGAAACCTACATCAGGAAACAAAAGGAAAAAATGTTATTAGTAGCATTGTATAAAAAAAAAAAAAAAAAAAAATCGTGCACGGAGGCGAAGCACACGGGTGTGCCAGAGATACCTCCATCCAGGATAAAGACACAACGACCTTCATCCAGGATGGAGACACCGCCGTGTCTCCATCCAAGTGGATGGAGGCATACCATGTCTCCTTCCACATGTTATTTTTTTGTCATAACATTTATGTAGGACTTAGTGTAATTATTTCTTCCTTTTGACTTGATATACCCCCTTTATGCATGTCTTTGTAGTGCTCCAACTGGAAGGAAAAAAAAAAAAGAGGTGTCCCAGGAAGACTAAACAAACTATGTGGTGTTTCTCCTAAACTACAAACCATCTAAGGGCAACCGACTCTGCCAAGGACTGAAGTTTGGCCACCTGTTGTCTTTTCTTCATTATTTTTCCCAGTTAAGATGTTTAAAAATGTACAAGAGTAACACAGCTCTATTCTCTCTGAAATTTCCTATGTCCTAGGAAGATTTGCAACAGTGTATATTCCAGCAGCAGTGCTCAGAAAAGGTGCCTTAGCTTTTCTTTAGCCTCTTTTGATTTTTTTTTCTTGTAAACAGAGTTATATTCACTGTTATTTTATTCATATGTTGTGGTCCATGCATTTCTTTTTCATTTTCTTTAATGTCTATCTCGATCTATTTGCTACTAAGTACCAAATTTTAACTTCTTTTCTATTTTACATTCATGCTACTCTATTTCTTGATATTAGATGTAAGCAATTATTTTCTTTATAAAAAATGTTCAGCCACTGAGACATCAATACTCCCTGCATTGATGGGTGGAACTTCAGATGTAAGCAATTATTTTCTTTATATAATCACTTTCTTTCATTTAGGCCGTGCACTTGATCTCTTAATTTTCCAGATTAATGTGATTTGAGGCACTTTTTGACTATATTGTGGAAAAACTAGCAAAATTTGTTGTTGGAGAAGAAAAAAATGTAATGTCATAATGTTTGGCTAAGCTTAAAAGCAAGTTAAAGTTGAGTTGCTTTCATGTTCCATCTTTGACCTATAAAACATATTTGTTAGAAACTTACTCATTACTTAAAATTAAATAGTACTTTGCCAAACATGCCATGGGAAGTGATGCTAGAGGATTTAATTTGATTTTGATATTTACATGTATATGCACATGCACATGCACGTGGATATGTTAAGTGAATTATGAAATCGATCTCAGTGGGCAGGATATAAGTTTTTTTCCTGCCCATTGGGGGCAAAAGATCAGTTTGGGGTAAATGATACAATTGGAACATTAACTGGAGGTAGATAAAATAAGGGATTGTCTACTTGTACATAATAATATGTACATCAAGGTGTCCACCCCTTCACATGGGGGTGGGACCCACTTGAAGATAATATTTTTTATTCAAGTGGGCCCCACCCCTATGTGAGGAGGTAGACACCTTGATGTACATATTATTATGTACAAGTAGCAATGTTCATAAAATAATTATTTTTTCTTTAAAGAAGTCTGCAAGAGACGATATCTCCGTGACACACGGAGAATTTTTTTTTATCTGATGAATATATTTCATGTTTACAAATGAATTTCTCTAAAATTTACATGTATTTATTTTCAACATTAAACAACTAACGTGTAACGCATGTTAACCACAGTAGTATTTTAAAAAAAATCTCTACCAAAATTTCAGCGGGAAAGAAGTCAAATAATAAAATTATTATCACGAACCATCTGATTCATTTTATCCTGTGAACTGTCCACCAGGAAAAAAAACTTACAATTTTCAAAAAAAATTTGAATGTCAACTCGGTGCATGTGTGCCATTTGTCATTGAGATGCGAGAGTGCACACACCATTTCTATCTATATATAGAGGGAGGGAGTAAGCAATTTTCGTACTTCTACGGCTCGACAAGAACACTGTAATTGGCTGATGTAATTTGCATTGGTAATGAATAAAAGAAAATGGCTAAATATGGTAAATTGGCAATGCTGTTGTAGAAATTAATTACTTTATCCTTCGTAGGTTAATGGCCTCTTATGTTTCGATAAAAAGGCTGATTAGATTGGATAATTAATGCTTTTTAATTTCAAAATCTCTATGTTTGCACTCATTTGAATGAATTAATCTACTTGTACAATTGTCCTTAACAATGATCGATGACAACATTAATGTTGTCAAAATCCGAACCATTAATTTGATAAACATTGTTTGAAATAGATGAATGTGATTTTGACAACTATGATTGTCAACCAACATTATAAAAAAATATTGTACACCTACCATGATTAATTTTTTTCAATAGTTTAAACGAACCCCCGATGTTCCAGCATCGGACAGTGTACTTAGTGCGCCGTTGTATGCCTTCAGAGGTTTTAAACTACAAAAAATAGTACATAGGAGACAAAAAAATAAATAAAAACCTTAAAAAGACGCTACACCAGAGTTGGTAGTTTGGTTGCAGAGGGTAGACGTCAAAAGCAAGCTAGCACCTGCCCTTCAAACCAACACCTGTATGGCTCAGTCTTCCACAAGCAACCACGTATAAACACCAGCCCCACTCCACCCCACCCCGCCCCATCCCTTTATATATCAACACCAATTCTCATCTTATCTCGCAACGCAACACAGACAAAAACACACAAAGACAAGCAAATTAACAAGCCTGTGGGGGAGGTCTGAAAATGGCGGTTGGAAATGGTGGAAGAAGCCTAATGGGGCCCCTCTTAGTAGTCAACTTTGTAGTGTATCTCATTTTACTGGGACTCGCCGGTTGGTCTCTCGATAAATACATCGACGGCGAGCAGGACCATCCCCGTCAGTTTTCTTTCTTTACCAAATTCTTGATTCTACATTTCTACTTTTAAAATGCAATTGTTAATTTTCTCTATTAGTTGCCATTTTGTGTTGATTCTTGTTAATTCCTTTCTTGTGTTCATGTGCTTCTGTTTTCTTCAAATTTTCCATTAATCTCTCTGACACTCTTTACTTTAAAGTTTGCCAAAACACGTTTTACGAAAGTAGCTTTTAAAACATGCTCTTACCATGAAAAGTAGCGTAAAAGAAAGGAAAAATATCCATGGGCACTGCTGGGCTTGCAACCTCAGGGTGGGGAGTTCGATTCCTGGATGGAGCAGCTTGGTGATGTAATATCCATGGAGGAAGGCTCCCTTGGGGCCAGGAGTATAAAGGGTCTGTGAGACTCACTGGTCAATTTGGGCATATCCCGCGATTAACCTCCACCCATCACCGAGGGGCGGGGGTGGGTGGTCGGGATATGAGTGCAGTAGATTACGATGCGGATATCAAAAAAAAAAAAAAAAAAAAGGAAAAATAGATGGCATCAGTGCAAGAAAGGCACGTCTGTATCTCATTATCAGGGCAGGGTGGTCCTACCAGAAATCAAAGGCGATTGTACAACGGGGATCAATGCAGCTATAAAATTATGAATTTGTTAAGAAAAAAAGGTGCAAACACTTCATTCAGTAGCAGTACTCTAGCATTTAGATAGTAATACAAAATTACCTCGGGCTTTACCTTTTGCACTTATTAAAATCAGTTGCAAAAATGCAGTTTTAATTTTTTGTATCTTTTCTTTTGCACCAGATCTTGGTGGGAATCCCTCAACGATTTTCCTTTTGATATTTGCATTAATTGCTGGAGTGATCGGAGCATGCTCAGTGTTTTCTGGTTTTGTGCACCATCGAGCGTGGAATAGTGCTAGTCTTGCTTGTGCAGCTTCATCGGCAATTCTCGCATGGGCTATGACTGCTCTTGCTTTTGGGTACTGATTTCCTCATCCCCATCCCAAAGTTAATACACATACTTGCTAATAGCCTAATAAATCAGTCGAAATCTTCACTTACGTCCATTTTTTACCCTATCTCAATACAGTCTCGTTTGCAAGCAGATTATAATGGGAGGACATAGAGGAAAACGCCTGGTAAGTCGTCATTCTGAAATCTCCTTTTCCATATTTCAGTCCAACATACCAAACCTTGTACTAAACGATTTTAACATACACAAATTAATCACAGCAAACATTGGAAGCATTTATAATAATATCAGGACTCAGCCAGCTACTGTATTTGCTGCTTCTACATGCGGGCATGTTCAGCAGCAGATTTGGACCAGCTTACCACAGCTAAGACACTCCATATGGTGGCTCCAATCAGACGGACACCTCCCGAAAGCTGGCTCTACATCTGATATCAGATAAAGGACTCTACTCTGATAAACCCCTAGCCGGGTTATTGCTCTTAGTACTATGTCAAGAGTACCATTACATTTAGCCAAAGTGTTTGTTTTTTGTTCTCTTGGGTTCTTTAGTTTTCACAAAGGGCATACATTGGAATCCAAATCCTGTATTACAGACACTATAGATTCATAGAATGTTATTGTGCATGAGAACAAGGTTGATCACAAAACTTCTGTGAAATAAATTTGATCTTCCAATCCAATACATATGGTTTAGTGACACCACCAAATTGATAGCAAAAAAATCAAACATAACAAATAAATCAAGCGTGCACACCATCTCGCCGCCTTATAAACCAATCGTATGTTCTTATAACAAATCATGCTTGTAACAAAAACATTTTCAAGATTTAAGGACCACTACACAGTCTACACTTAACATGCCAAATCCATCAAATCTTGCTACAACGGGAGAAATTCAAAGGTAGAACAACAAATGGGGTAATCACAATTCTACAACACTTCAGATTCACTGCTGTCCCTCGCCAGATTCGGGTTTTGAAGCTTCCTTGATCTCATCCCCAGCATCATCCTGAAATAAAAACAGAAAAACAAAAAACTCAGCATTATAAGTAACATAGCATGTTTTACAAGAATGTTTTAAGGAACTGATCCAAATTCATTCAATATTTAACGGGTGAAAAAAATATTATGAACAAATAATGTGTTAGAAGTGTGATTCTTGACTAGGACTGGAGCGCCCGATCAATTCATTCTAATAGAACTATTCCCACCCCTCTAAACATAAATGTTGAGTGTTAAATGGAAAACAACAAACGCAAACTATTAAAGTTGTATGCTTTGGCCTTAAAATGGAATAATATCGTGGCAGTGCATGAAATCCAGGAAAGGAAGAATGTATATGAACAAGGGAATCCCAGGGAGAGGTAGTAAGAAAGTGATGCTGAAATTGTGGTTTTCTTTGGATATACCGTTATATCAGAAGTCCAGAGAGTCAGATTGTCTCGGAGAAGTTGCATGATCAATGTGCTGTCCTTGTAGGATTCCTCACCCAATGTGTCTAGCTCAGCAATGGCTTCATCGAAAGCCTGATGTCAAGTATTATACACAAGTGAGTCAATCAGGTTTATAAACGAAAACAGCATACTGGCGATAAATAACAGATAAAGAATAACTACAAAATGCACTGATCGCCAAAATTGCCCCCCATTAATTCTCATTTTAGTTCATTACATTTCGTTTTCTTCAGTCAATTATGGTAGGCGGCTGGGACCCACGACATGTTTGATGCAACAGACATGAATTGAAAATGAATTTCTTATATTTTAATATAACCACTCATTGCCAAAATGACAATTACGTCCCTACTATTGTGTAAATGTCAAAATGAGGTCGAGGGTGTTTTCGTCCTTTAAATGACCAACGGCTGTCTCTGCAATAAATGTGTCTGACACGTGATTGACTCCAATGACAGGTTTGTATGTTGAAATGTGTGATAATGTGCAAAAATAAAAATTAATGGGGGGCAAACAGGGTTAAGTAGAAAACAAATAAGACAGAATGACTTGAGAAAAACAAACCCACCGTTGGCTTGTGTTTTTCCGAGAGTGCACACATTACACACAGAGAGATGCCATGCTCTCATGCAAAGTCGTATTATAGTATAAATTGCCAAGACATCTATAATCAGATAAACTGTTCATATGCTTAATCTTCAGAATATCAACTGATGGCTTAAAACAAAACATACGCTGACGAGAATCACAACATTACTGAGGAGCAGTCGAAAATCATAAATGTAAAATAGAGGCTTCAATTTTTTATTTAGAAGAAATTTCTCAAAAAGAAAAAAAAAAAGAGAGAGAGAAATAGTCAAATTGTTTAGAACTTTTTAAAAGGACTCCCTGTATGGAATAATGCTAAAATACACTTCTCTTCAACTTATGAAATTTTTTCTAGTCTGAATGCATCCCCACGTCAGCCAAGTCTACGCCAATCACCATTCTAATGGAATAATTGGTCAACTAGAGATGGTGTTTTAAACAAATATAATAAATAAATAAAGATGAACCGTTAGACTTCTTTAAATGAAAAAACGTAAAAGCATCAACTACACCATTAAAAGAAGGTTTATTTTGAAATTTCATCTTTTATCCGCAGAAGTCAAAGTTGCATTTCACACCATCAAGCCCTTAACGAAGCTCCAATTATTGTGGAAGAAGACCAAAACACTCGTCCTTTTCCATTAATTTCAACACGGCAAACAGCCCAATATTTTAATAAGATAAAAAGTCAAGCTTATAGTTATCATGAGGTTATAGAGAAATGACCAAGCAATGACAGCATGTATGTTCATTCCCAAAATACCTGCTTGGCAAGGTTGCAAGCACGATCTGGTGAGTTGAGGATTTCGTAATAGAAAACAGAGAAGTTGAGTGCAAGTCCAAGCCTGATTGGGTGAGTGGGAGCCAAGTCTGCCAATGCAATATCCTGCATCATACAATTAAAGAAACACTCAGAACGATTCACACAAATAAATCCATTTGCACAAAACCCATCGTCTCAACACAAATAAATCACCTGAGCAGACTTGTATGCTACCAAAGTACTCTCAGCGGCTTCCTTCCTCTCAGCCCCTGTCTTGAACTCGGCCAAATACCTGTGGTAATCACCTTTCATCTTCAGGTAAAACACCTTGGTCTCGGCAGATGAAGCTGAGGGAACAAGGTGGGACTCGAGAAGGCTCAAAATTCCATCACAGATCTTGCTGAGCTCAGCCTCAATCTTACCCCTGTACTCCTTAATTACATTGACATGATCCTCATTCCCACGGCTCTCTTCTTTCTGCTCGATGGAAGAGATGATCCTCCATGACGCCCTTCTAGCACCAATGACATTTTTGTATGCCACGGAAAGGAGGTTCCTTTCCTCCACAGTCAACTCCTCCGTACTGACAGTCTTAGCTACCTTCTCCATAAACTCAACCATTTCCTCATACCGCTCAGCCTGTTCGGCCAACTTGGCCATGTATACATTCTCCTCACGCGACGAATCAGCTGGCGACATTTTTAATATGCTAAATAGTACTCAAATCTGCACAAAAATAAAATAAAATTTGAGAACCTTGAAATGTCAAAACACTAATTAATATGCTGAAACGTCTATGTAGAAACTAACTACCAATACTGTACATAATTACACAATAACAACTTGGATTAAAAACATTTTTAATTCAACGAACTACGCCTTATAATCCTAAGCTTCAATATTTTCAAATAGCAAAAAAATATAAGAAACATACAAATAAAATTAAAGAAGAGGAGAATCGTACGGTTCCCAATAAGAAATCATCCATAAAATAAAAAGAAGAATATAATGAAAATTGATAAAAATGTCTCCCCATCAGATTTCACTAATCTCGTCCTATAACATTATTTGAGATAAAATCATCTGCGTGCAACTCACACAGATTCAATTAATCCTTCTCCATAATATTAGCGCGGTGAAAAAAATTATGAAGCTCGGATGAATCATAAAAGCTTAACATAGGAAACATAAATCTAATGCCAGAATTCAAACTCACTATTGTATCTTCCTTTTCATTAAATACACGCCATTTCATTAAAACACAATTTCAGCAGACTACAGATCTCACTCGGAGAATAAATAGAAACCTATTGTAACCTTAGATCTGTGATTTTAAATCTACGGAAATACAAAATCAAAGGCTAAAAGAAATAGCTCCATCATAGCAATTACATGTATGTACCACATATATTATATGAGAATTGAAATTAAACTAAGATATACCTATTGGCTCTTGGGCGTCGTTGAATCGGAAATTGCTTGCTCTGCAAATGGCTTATGAGGAAAAGGAAGAGAGAAGGAGTGGTGGGGAGGTTAAAATAATAAGAGAAAGAGCCGGCCAATTAGGAAATGACGAGTGGTCGGTCGTGGCGGACTTTGCTATATTGGGAATTGGATGGCGACATGCTGGCGATGACCGGTCAAAGCCCTTTTTTGTCATTTTGTCTATGGTTTTTGATGAGCCTGACTGGCATCATGGTTACGTGATGATGAGCGTGGCCCCACCGAATTGACCAACTTAATGCTCTTCAGTCTTGCCTGGTTACTGGGCATAACTCGTAAGTGAGTGAAAAAAAAAAAAATTCAAAATTGGGATTTTGAAATAATTGATTTTGATCAACGTGAATCCATCAACGTTTCAATTCAAATTTAAATCAAATTGCTTAAGCAGGTTTTGATTTATGTTTCCATAATTAAAAATAATTTGACATCTGTTATGACTTGCTACTAGTTTTACCACATGGCCGTCGACCCAGACGAGGCTCATTACAAATTTGAAGTGGGCATGCTGAAGCGATCGGGTCTGAGGCTCCATCCAGTTGGTGACTGCCCACGTGCAAAGATCTTGAATTTATTATAGGGGCAATGCTACATGTACATAATTTTTTTTACTTAATCTTTTACATATACTCAAAATAAGGTATGGGGACCACATTTTTGGGAGTTTTTTATTCACGCGGGCTCCGTGCACATATGAGAGGATGTAACATTTTCGGTAAGGAAAATTATGTACAAATAGTTTTATTCTTATTATAAAGACATTATTTGAATGATTGATATGACTTGTAAAAAGTGTATTTCATGTAATGTCTTGTCAATAGGATGTGAGAGTATTAAATACTTTGTAAAGCTAGAAAAGTCAACGCGACGGCTAGGATTTGACGTTTTGGCCGAGGGAATGAGGCCACGTGCAATTTCATCTAAGGGTTACCATTATGTTTATAATACTATAAATACACACATTATTTAACAATTGAAGACTAATGCAACTTTAAGTACTTGGAGTAATTTGTTTTATTCTCTTATATTCATTTACAAGCTTTAATCTGAGTTCATTGTGATTGGTTATTATTATACAATCGTATTCCGGATATCTTGCTAGGGCTGTCCGTGGGTCGGTTCGGTTCGGTTCGGTTCTGAAGATACCCGAACCGACCCAAAACTTTCGGGTATTTAATAAATGGACCCGTCGGGTCCAAATATAATTATGGAACCGTTCGGGTTCGGTTCCGTTCGGTTCGGTTCGGGTCGGTTCGGTTCCGTTCGGTTCCGCACCATAATTAAATTTTTAAATATTTTCAGCAACACTACATAAATACAACTAATGACATTTCATTCGTAACTTTTACAAATTAACGTAGCCCAATTCAAAAACATATAAATAACTAGCCGTCCAATAAGATTAATTCAACGCATACAAATATCAAAAAGTAGATATTAATATTACAGCAACACTACATAAAGTATATTCATTTGCTTCAAATTAAAATGGGCTAATGGGTTTTAAAAATGATTTGGGCTTTAAAATTAAAATTATAAAATAATCTGATTTATTTAATTAATTTGCTAATTTGTTTAGAAAAAAATAAAATAATTTAATTAATTCAATATAAAAAATAAAAAAATTATTTAGTTTCGGTTCTTATTCGGTTCTTCGGTTCTTGGTCTAGACCCGAGACCCGACCCAAACCCGTCGGTTCTCGATTCGGGTACCCGTTCGGGTATTTAATTTATGAAGAACCGCTCGGTTCGGTTCGGTTCGGTTCGGGTTCGGTTCGGTCCGGTTCGGTTCGGGACTTTTGGACACCCCTATATCTTGCTGAAACTCAAACGGAAACGTCGTGTCGTTGAACTTCCCCCACGTCCAAGTCTGGAGTGATCTTGATTGTTGATAAGCTTTAACATGTTGGATTTAGCTTGCCCATGCACGATTAAGTCCAGTATCTGTTAGCAGCACATTTTGAGGTCAACAAAATCAAATGTTAATTTTTTTTTAATAAATAAATATTTCTTATACTTAATATATATTATTTATTGAATTCAATTAATATTTCAGCAAATTTACTTCCCACTTGCTAGTAGTCATTCTCGGTTCTTTAGGGAAAGGGTTATTCCCCTTGTACCGAGGGGGGATAATCGAATGGTACCCCCCCTCCCCCTCACATGGGGCGCGGACCCCGTGTGTTTTTAAAAATGTCGGCTCTTGGTCCCACCTCCTAATGTGAGTGGGGTGTAAAAGATTAGGTAAAAAATTATATACATATAGCATAACTCATAGGGAAATAATAATTTATGACACTATTTTTCTTATCTATTTAAAAGAATGAATTTGCACGCTTAAATTTTATGGTTGATTGTATTAATTTATTGATTTAAGCCTGTATTAAAATAAATATATTGGTATTGTAACATTTAAGCTTAGAAGGTTTCAATTTAAGTGTTACATTGAAATTCCTTTTTAATATATTTATTTTTCCCTTGTTTAAAAAATATTATATAATTATTTTTACTTCTCTAATTGTAATTTGAAATCACAGCAAACCAGAAAAAAAATGGTTTGATTAGATTTGATTTGAAAAGTGAAATGAGTTGGTTTGAAATAATATTAAACTCTTTCAAATGATTTTATCTTGAAAATCATTTGGAACCTGTCCTAACATAGCCATATCGACAAGGTACAATAGGCTTGTTTAAAACATGTTTAGGAGTGATTTTAAGCTGGCTAAACATTATTTTTATTCACACATTACGTATAACTTATTATTTCTATCCAAAAATTCCGTAGGATCAATTGCTTTATAAGCATTTAAAAGTAATACCAAGCAAGCTTTTAGTATCAGTTTAGTAATGTTATGTAGTTTCATTGGTATTGATCTAGATATCAATTAAGTAATTAGACGTTTTATTTTGCTTATATTACAGTAATTGTAATTCCATTGTGCACTAGCCAAAGAGAAATGCAATGTAATTTGGATTATTCTTGTTGTACATAATTTTTTACATAATCTTTTACTGAATCAACAAGTGGCGGCCCCCAATTGGGGGGGCTCCTGAGCCCACATGCGCCCCCCCAATAAGGGACCGTCACTTTTTGATTCAGTAATCCATTATGTAGAAAATTAGGTACATGTGGTTTAATATCGCTCCAAATGAAATCTTTTACCGTTGTGTGCACGTCAAAAAAATGCTATTGTATCTTTTTATTGTTATTAAAAAATAATAAAATATGTTTAGCCTACTTGAGCCTCGGTAGATTGGTTTTCAACTGAAGTTATTAACTGGTAAATTGATGAAATGACCGTGTTATATACTAACATCGACATCAAGTCCGTCAAGGAAAAGTGATGGATTGAATAATATTTTGATAAATTTAATGTTAACTCAAAAATATTTAAAAGGTCAACGAAACTTGTGAGAAACAAGAGAAAAAAAGTCCAATGAGAAATTTGCCGTTGAAAGTTTAGATTAAAAATTTAGGGGTAATTTACACATAACGTCTCCACTGTTATTATGGAAAACGTCCATATACCTTTTATTTTTTGACATTTTCACCCTTGTTCCCACAATCTCAACAAAATATTATTCCAAAATACATTTTGATAAAAAGAAATGTGGTTCAAACAAGGGCCTAATACACGTACGATATACCATTTCAACAAATATGTAAACCTCGCAGGGTGATAATTAAAATTCAAAAAATTAGGGGTATAAATTGCAATTAACTGTTTCTGTTTACAAAAAAATGAAAGATTACTCTCAGTGAGTCAGTGGCCAAATTCCGCACACATAGCTGAGTCCACCGAACTGATTTGAAGGGGGGAGCGTTAAATTAATCGGTACGGTAATGGGATACGTAGAAGAAGCCAGAGAAAATCACGTCAAGAAGAAAGTTGAGGAAGGTAAAATTATTTATTTATTACTTATTCGTATAATCAAAATTCCCGTAAACCCTATTTCGTGGTTTTTTATGCTCAAATAACACGACATTCATGCATTTCATTTGCTGCTGTGAAGTAATTTATTGGATTATCATTTACTCTGAGCACTTATTTCATGTTAGGGTCACCAATTTCATTGAAGATAACCTTATAGAATTCTTTTTTCCCCAAAGAAAACTCAGCTTAGCGGAACGGTATTGCATATTGCTGAAAGTTTAATTTTCTTATGTATTATAGGTTTTATTTGGATAGATTAGCGTGCGAGATTGCGAATCATCAAACACAAACACTTAATTGGCTGACTATGAATTAGGAAAATGGATTTTGTTGATGTTGATGTTAATGTTCGTTAAAAAAAAGGACTGTATTAAAGTAAAAAAAGTTTCTGGATCTACTAATGGAATTCATATTGTAACTATTTGTGCAATTTAACCATTGCAGCAGAACTCAGACAATTTGGATTTGAGGACATTGTTAAACACAGTGGATTATTGAATGATAATTTCAACAGTCAACACTACTGGGTACCTTTGATTTGGAGAAAATTTTATACTTTGTGACTTCAGGATCATGTTTCTCAGCAAAGGTTCTGACCATGTGCATTTCAAATGTTTATGAGCCTGCAACTTTTAAGGCTCTATATGGAATTAAAATTTTGTTGAGGAAAAGTTAAACTATGGAACAAAGTGGAAATCAATTTCCCCTATATTTCGCACCTAAAATGTATTCAAAATTTTTTGGATGTAGTTGAGTGTCAAAAATAGAGGAAGTTAGTGTATAAATTGTAAATTCTTCCCATAATTATATTTGTGTACTAATTTCACTCCGCTTCTCTAGAACGGACATTGGAAAACACAGACCAAACAACATACATAGATGACGTCATTTGTAGTTATAGATAGAAACGATATATAGAATATACATAAGTAAACCCAATGTAACAAATTCTATTTTATAAGGCAATTTAGTTATTGTTAGACAGTTAGAGTAATGTTATTTATCATCATGATGATTGAACTTGGATGATATGGCAACATATTATTTCTCACATTTCTCTCTCACTCTCAATTTCCCCTCTCGCATAAAAATTAAACTGCTCAATCTCATTATTCTAACTAGACTGCTAAATCACCGATATTCCATTATCGTGATACTAAATGGCATTATTCTTATTGTTATGTAAATCTATTTAGCTATGATATGCAATCAGTCATATGTGGAGATGACCAACCATAATGGTTTTAATATTTCTTCAATTCCTTGCGTGATACAAATTGCTGCAATTTGAACTGTGCTTACCCAAGTTTGAAATTTACTTTGTGTTCTCCTCACAATAATTAATGGTATACTTGGAAAGAACTTGCATCTCCAAAGATTAAATGGCATGGTCCTCTAATTGTTAATGTTCACCGTGTGCTATGTTTCGCCACATTTTTAGGATTATTTTAGTTGTGACGACTGTCTTCAGTCTAAGATAACCTTTATTATGTTATGTGTCCGTGATTGAATAAGTTTTGATGCTATGATAAATTTCTGTATCCGATCATGTAGCAAATAATATATTACCAATTTGCTTAACTTTCCATGTCTATATTGTTGAGTTTATTTGTAAGATGCAAGTATTCATTCGTCAAAAAACCTCAGCTTTGCGCAGTAAAATGAAGCAGAAGGCACTAAAGGAATGTGAACATTACACAGCAAAATATGCTGAATGCGCCTCCGGAAGAACATTATCCGTTGTTTGGAAATGTCGTGAACAAGCTAATCAATTAAATCAATGCCTTCATCAGTAGTAAGTTTTTTCATATGTATTTTGAAAGAGTTGCTGAGTTGATGTTATGCTTATAGAAATGTGTTTTCTTTTTTTAACGAGAGAACCCAAAAAATTTAATGTACTTTATTGAAATTTTTGGGTGGGATAGTTCTTCAAATTTCTCAACCACTGGTTGGTTGACAAAGATAGAAAACATATTTTATTTCTTTAAGGGATTTTTGTTGAAAAACAAAAAATAGTAGTTTCATTTATCTCGAAAAGGTGTCATATGGAAAATGGAAATAAAATAATGAAAATGCAGTTCTGGCAATCCTAGATTAATAAGTAGGCAAAAGCTCACTGGGAAGCAACTAAGTGGTCAAAAGCATTCTGGATTGATTGTAGAGATGAACATGCATCTATAGCTTAATGTAATGACATGTTGGCAGGTTATTGTATTGGAACGAAATGCTAATGTGATCCAATTAATTTCCACATGCGTCTTCAGCCCCCGCAGTAAAAACATATATAGCCCCTGTTTGGCCCCCATTAAATTAAATTACATTACATTATATTTCTCTCTCTCTTCATTACAACCACACATTCATCAAATAAAATAATATTACACACAAATCTAAAACTTTTCATTACTTTTCCATTGCACATTCTCTCATCAATCATTATTCCAAAAATTTTCAACTATCAAAAATACCAAATAATGGGGGCCAAACAGGGGCATATATGAAAGAAGAGAAAAAGGAAAAACAAACCAAAAAATGCCAGCACGGACAACTTCCCCATGAAGATTGTAATTCGTATACAGTGAAATTGCTGCGTACTTGCTATTTGCAGAAAAATATTAGAGCATTTCCAAGAGACTCTTTATTTATAACTAATATCTTATGTACTATAGAGAGTATCTTTAAATTTAGAGAGTAAAAAATTTGATACACTTCAACAAGCTCTTTATTTTGGCCCTTCATTTTGGTTTTTTTAAGAAACGTTTATTGATTTCTCTTTGTATTTTATTTAACATCTTTTTTTATATGTCAATTGACAATCAATTTAAATGTGGTTTGAATAGTTTGAAAAGTAAAGTATTGAAATATGTGATTTATTAAATGCAATCATTGTACATTAGAAATAGAGAGTGAGTTTGACTCTTTAAATTTGGATAACCAACCCACTATCTTGAAACTCATTTTTAAGCATTGACTCTTTAAAATGAAGTGCACTTTGTATTTAGAGAGTCTCTTGGAGATGTTTTTACAATTTACAATTTATTTTCTAAACCTGTTGATCTTTCTATTATTGATAAATAGAAAACCTATTAATTTAGTTTCAATGTAGTAAGACATGACATCTGGAAAATGAAAACTAAGTATTTAATCCTTTCAACATGTGCAATTTGTTTCAATTATGACATTTTTCTTAGTGCAACTTTATTAGATTCCAAATAGTTGAGCCTTCCATGGCTAGTGATTGTTTTGATCCCAGTAATCACAAATTACATTCTTGTGCCAAACTCGAAATCTCACCTTTTAACTTCTTCTTCTTCTTTTTTTTTTATTTTTTTTTTCCTCTCTTGTAGCACAAACGACTCTGTCCTGGAAGGAATGAAGAAAGAATACATGCTTCAGCAGGATGGGAAGGGATCTCTAAGAATTTGATTTGTGATCTTAATTATTTTCAAATTACATCCACTGGAAAAATGTGTAGAAAGTTGGGGCAGAATCTGCAGATGAGTATAATTTCTTTTTGGCTTAATGTGCTAGCCAGTGAATCTAATTTGTGCCTGTATTTTCAACATCTTGAGAGGAGATAATTGGCATATCATCCGTTGTGGTCTAGACATGACTTCTCATTTTTTCAGTGTTGCTACACTCTGAAGGAATCTTGCTTACAGATTAAAGTGGATTTCCGATTTTATTGCAAAATAGCACACCCTCTTTAAGTGACCGATCAACCAATTATGTAGTGTATGTGTGTTTCTTTAGTGTATGTGTGTGTAAAGAAACGGATTGGGGGGGTTGGGGGGGGGTGGGGGGTTTGAAATCCCTTTGCACAGCCCTTTTGTAGCCCTTTTACAAACTTTAGAAGACGAGACTTCAGAATTTCAACTTAGCTTGTGCATTTAAGCTTTTTCGTCATGGTAGGGCAGCCTCCGCACAAGAAATGGTGAATAGCGAATGAATCAGAAGTGAAAATGTTGAGTTGTAATATTAAATTAAAATAAATAAACAAGAAAATTGGTGGCATCTGAATCTACTTTGTCAAGCAAAGGTCCTTGAATACAATTTTTTTTTTTTATGGGAAAATGATTTCATTCATGAAAGGCAGTTAGCCTTAAGAAAGGTTACAATAGTGTTTATCAATGAAAATTACCATATCTTCAAGGGACCATGCATGCCTTGTTGGGAAATTATTTAATTTCCCGTGATGGGCCGACATATGTAATTAACTGTGTATAAATGCTATCTTAAAGTTAAGCCCAAAATTAAAGTGATCTAATAAAGAATTAAGTAATTGGGCTTTAAGCATCTAATTAAAGTGTGGGCCGGACTATATGTGTAGAGACCGGATCCATTAGGGTTTGTATTTGACGATGGGCCGAATACATATGGAAATATATAAAGGGTTATGGTCCCCAATTCATGTGTGATTTTCTCATTCTATGTGGCATCCCATCAACACAAGAATACAAGAGAAAGCATATGAAGAGGAAGATCCATAAAACCCACAATCAGGAATTAAGATGGAGATTTGAAGCAATCAAACTGAAGATTTACAGATCCAGATTCAAGATTCATTAATCAAGTCAGAAATCAATTGATTAAGGTATGTTCCGCGTTAATTCAGTTTCTTGATGATTTGACATGAAAATCTTGGCAAGATCATAAAGTTCAAGTTTTAATAAAGTTCTAACAAGTGGTATCAGAGCCTATTCATATTAAATCATTGAGAATCAAGTATTTTTAATTTGGTTCTTGTATATTTTTATGGTTTTTTCAAATTTAATAATTTCGGATTTAGATTTATTAAATTTGAAAATTATTCGGTTAATTTTAAAGATTTTCAGAATTTCGGTTTTTATAAAAAAAAAAAAATTTTTTTTTTTTGGGCCGCCGCCGCCTTGCCGTGGCAAGATAGCTTGTGTTCTGGCGTGTTATGCTGACGCGTGAACACACACGCTCGTGTTCTTGTCGAAGCGTCTTGACGGCTACTTGAACACAACAGCGCGGCTAAAGCAAGACGACGTTGGTGGCCAGACCCCGGCCACATGTGGCTTGGCGGCGCCGGCGCCGCCAAGGGTTGAGGTGGAGCTATGTTAAATTTTGGAAATTAGGGTTTGGATGAATTTTTGGGGGCGGGGGCTTGGGTTGTAAATTTGAAGTTTTGAGGTCCTTGACTGCAATTTCAAATTAGGGTTTTATTTTAAAGATTTAGCCCCTTAAGTTTAAGGTTTTGGTGTTTCAGTCCCCTAAGGTTATAAATTCATCCAATTGGGCCTTTAAAGTTACGGGTTTAATAATTCAGTCCCTCAAGTTTCAAAATTAATTATTTTTTGGACCATTAAAGTTTTAATTTTAATGTTTAGGCCCCTACAGTTTGCAATTTTGGTTATTTAGCCCCTAAAGTTTAAAGTTCATTCAAGTTGGGCCTTAAGGTTATGGATTTTAATAATTCAGCCCCTGGAGTTTTAAAATTAATTATTTTTGGGCCATTTAAAGTTCTGATTTTGTAATTAAAGCATCAAAGTTTCTGATTTTGTTCCAAATTGGCCCAAAAGTTTTAAATAATTAATTTTTGGATCCCTAAAGTTTTCAATAATTAATTATTGACTCCTAAAGTTTCGGATAATTATTTTTTGGATCCCTAAAAGTTTTCAATAATTAATTATTGACTCCTAAAGTTTTTCAACAATTAATTTTTGGATCCTTAAAGTTTGAATAATTAATTTTTGACTCCTAAAGTTTTTCATAATTAATTATTGAGCCCTAAAGTTCTGGATTATTATTTCTGGGTCCCTAAAGTTCTGTATTATTAACCCTAGGCCCCTAAAGTTTCAAAATAAAGTAAAAGAATTAAGGATTAACAATTATAATTCAAATTTTGGTATTTCTTTTGGATTACTAATTTTTCTAAATGAATTGATTGAAGTAACATGTCACCAAAGTGACCTCTCTTGCTTAGATTAATTTATTTGGAATATTGGAAAGGTTGTGTGTACGTAATTCATGCGGGTATTGACCGGCCCAAAGGAAGGTTAATATTTGGCCGAATTGTTTACATACCTGTGGTAATAAATATGTGACAATTATAAGGTTTTATTTTATGTGAATAATAAATCGGTCGAAAGATAGGTTTATTGTTTGACATGGTTTATTGTCAATATTTGATTACTACACCAAAAGTACCACTTACAAGTTGATATTTCTGTCCAAAGACTAAATATCAATGTTGTGCTCGGTCTCTTGTGATGGGGTTTACCATTATTTGAATTGATTAATTGTTTAATATGGATTCTATGTGATCATGTAGATTAAGTATTAGTTCTCTATTCAGTTAATCCATCAACTTCCACAATATCTGCCAACATCAACTCCATTCCTGTGCTAAATGGAACCAACTATTAAGGACTGGAAAGAGAACGTTCTGATCGTTCTTGACTGCATGAACTTAGACCTTGCGTTAAGGACCGAACAACCCGCTGCACTTACGGATAAAAGTTCTGTTGATGAAAACAAGGACTTTAATAAGTGGGATTGTTCAAACCACATGAGTTTTATGATCATGAAGCGTAGTATTCCAGAATCATTCGGGGGCGCTGTGTCCGATAAGGTAATTATTGCCAATAAATTTCTTGCTGAAATTGAAGAAATGCTTTGCAAAGAGCGATAAGGCTGAAACTGGTAGCTTTTTGGCATACTTAGTTTCACTAAGGTATAAAAGTGAGGGAAATATTCGGGAGTACATTATGGAGATGCCTCATATTGCTTCAAACTTAAAGGCTCTAAAGCTTGAGCTATCTGATGATTTGCTCATGCATCTGGTTTTAATTTCTATTCCTGCACAATTCAAGGTCAGTTATAACTGTCAAAGGGATAAATGGACTCTAAATGAGCTCATTTCATACTGTGTGCAAGAAGAAGAAAGGCTGAAGCAAGAAATGACTGAAAGTGCTCACTTGGCTAGTACCTCTAAGGACAAGTTAAAGAAAAGAAAGAATAAGAAAGCTGCATTCTGTTCGGTTCAAAATTAACAGCGAAATAAATTTAGTTGTAAATTTTGTGAAAATCTGGGATATATAAAGAGAGATTGTGCTAAATGCTACGCTTGGCGTGTAAAGAAAAGTACATTTCTCACTATTGGTTTGTTTTGAGGTAAATTTAATGTCAATACCAAGACACACTTGGTGGATAAATTTCGTTACCACCACTTACATAAGTGTGTTTATGCGGGGTTGTCTGAGCTGCCAAAGTCAATTGATGCTGAAAGATTCATCTATCCGGGGCGAGGCAAATCAGTTAAGGTTGAGGCTTTACGGAATTTAGGTTATCATTAAAGACTGATTATTATTTGAATTTGAAAGAGACATTTACGATACCGTTCTTTTGGATGGAATTTGGCTTCTATTTCTACATTGGACAACTATGGTTACTCTTGTTCAATTAGAAATAGTCAGTTTGATCTTTTTCTTAATTCAAATATTGTGGGTGTCAGTTCTTTATTCGGTTACGATAACCTATATGTGTTTAATACGGTTGCCTCTTATAAAGAAACCTTGTATATGGATTCACGTGGTATTGAACATAAATTAACCAATGAGAATTCTGCTTTGTTATGGCACAAGCGATAAGGCCACATCTCTCAAAAGAGAATGGAAAGATTTGTGTCAGAAAGAATTCTTGATTCTCTTGATATTTTCAGACTTAAGTAAATTAAGGGAAAAACAAACAAACATAAGGAGATTAGGTGCCAATAGGACTTCGGATGTCTTAGAACTAATTTATACGGATATCTATAGATCATTCCCTTCGGCTTCTTGGAATGGTCAACAGTCATTTATTTAGTTCATAGACGATTTTTTCTCAATATGGCTACCTATATTTCATCTATGAGAAATCTCAAACACTGGACATGTTCAAAGCATACAAGACTGAGTTCGAAAATCGACTCAGTAAAAGAATTTAATAAGTCAAATCTTACCATAGTGGTAAATACTATGCCAAGATATGGCGAATCAGGAGAACAATGTCCAAGACCTTTTGCAATATTCCTAGAGGAATGTGGAATTTACCCACAGTACATCAGGATCCTCCTAGGTTTAAAGCACTAAAGACTGCAGCTTAAAGTCTCAACAAAGTTCCAAGTAAAGTAATTGTTAAGGGGTTACAAATTTTTAAAGGTCCCACTACCAGGTCAATTTTCGAAACGGGAAATGTTCGATTTCTTGAGGATGTAGAGTTTGTGAGGGGAGATAAGGTTATAAGGTTATGATTTTGTCTTAGATGAAGAATATTTATATATTCCTTCTGTTGCAATTGACAATGATTTGGTTCAGGGACAAATTCTTGCTCCAGATCTTGTTCAAGAAGCAATTTCGGATTAAGACAATATTACAAAATCCCCCATACACAATCAAGAGATTGTTCCAGAAAAACAAACTCAACAACCTCAAGAACAAATGTCATTAAGGAAATCCATTATAAAAGAAGAAAGACAATTCTGGATAACATTATAGTCTTTTTCCAAGAAAATAAGGATGACTGGATTGACGAAAGAATGACTTATCAATCAACCTTCATCAAGCCATGTAAATGAATAATTTTAAAGAGTGGATTGATGCCATGCATAAAGAGATTTTTCTTCGGTTTCTATGAAAACTCTTTTAGGACAATTATGGCTTCTGTGACATATTTTGGTCTTAAATTGCATTAGATGGTTTACAAATTAAAGAAATCCATCTATGGGCTTAAGCTGGTTTCCCGAATAGGTATCACAATTTTATCAAATAATTATCTCATTTGGTTTCGAGATACATTCAATTGATGATTGTGGATATCATAAGTTCAGTGGGAGTAAGCAAATCTTTGTGATGCATCTTTTGTATTAAGGATATAGATACACAAGAATTATTCTTGGTGTATTTTTTGGTAATCACAAAAGAGTTGTATCAATAAGGTTCTTAAAAGATTTGTAATGCAGATATGAAAATCAAGTAATACCCCTACAATTAAGGGAGACAACTTTAGTCTCAATTAATGCCCCAATGATAAATTTAAAGATAAAGGATATACATCAAATTCTCTATGCTTTGGCAATTGAGAATTTAATGTATACTCGAGATAGCACACATCCGGATATAGTATTTATTATTGGAATGCTAGGCAGATATTTAATTAACTTGCGATGGAAATTTGGAAAGCAGCTATCAGGTTATTCGGTATCTATAGAGAACAAAGGATTACATGATCACATTCAGGAAAATCAGACCAATTGGAGATCGTTGGATATTCTGATTTTGATTATGGAATTTGACTGTAAAATATTGTCACTAGGCTGCATATTTTGGATAGAAATGAAAGACCACTTAAGTTATTTTGTGACAATAATAGTCTTGTATTCCAATAGGAACATGATGATGTCAAAGTTTATAGACATTGAGTTCCTAATTGTTAAGGAATGAATTCAGAGTGGTTAGATTTCTATAAAGCATATAAGGACAAACTCTATAAATATGGATCCATTTACTAAATGGCTACCACCCGAGGTCTTTCATGAACATGGTGCTCACATGGGTGTTGCATCTTTTGATGATATGCCAGTTTAGTGGGAGTTTGTATTTTGGATGTTGTCTTTTGACACATAATTTCGGTTGTGCACATTCAGTTCATTTCAGAAATAAAGTATTCAGTTCAGTTCCACTCTGATTAAAGTTTATGGTTGATCTCATAAGGTATTAAGGAATAAGGTAGGACCAGTTGGAAATAGGCATGTTTAGATCACATTACATGTAATTTCCATGCTACACATCCACACTTGATCTATGTCATTTGATTGTATTGATATACGTGACCATTGATGGGTTTAGTTATGTTACTTATAACGAAGACCGCTTTGATCCTATGTTGATATAATCAATGGACGAGATTGTTCGGAGATACTTTTGGTTATGATAGCAAAAGTTTTGAGCTCATAAGGTTATACACATTTATAAGGTAGCATATGTGGCCCAAGTGGGAGATTGTTGGGAAATTATTTAAGTTCCCGTGATGGGCCGACATATGTAATTAACTGTGTATAAATGCTATCTTAAAGTTAAGCCCAAAATTAAAGTGATCTAATAAAGAATTAAGTAATTGAGCTTTAAGCATCTAATTAAAGTGTGGGCCGGACTATATGTGTAGAGACCGGATCTATTAGGGTTTGTATTTGACGATGGGCCGAATACATATAGAAATATATAAAGGGTTATGGTCCCCAATTCATGTGTGATTTTCTCATTCTATGTGGCATCCCATCAACACAAGAATACAAGAGAAAGCATATGAAGAGGAAGATCCATAAAACCCACAATCAGGAATTAAGATGGAGATTTGAAGCAATCAAACTGAAGATTTACAGATCCAGATTCAAGATTCATTAATCAAGTCAGAAATCAATTGATTAAGGTATGTTCCGCGTTAATTCGGTTTCTTGATGATTTGACATGAAGATCTTGGCAAGATCATAAAGTTCAAGTTTTAATAAAGTTCTAACATGCCTCACCAAGTAGTGAGCAGCTTGATTAGTAACTCTATTGCAGTGGGAGAGGCTACAATGAGGGAATCGTATCATTAACTCTTTTATTTCGGCTACAAGGAGACGGATTGATTCTGAGGTTAAATCTGGTTGATTTCAGTTGCAAGAAACATGCAATCACTCTCCGCCAATAAGTTTGAAATGCCCAAATTGAGACATAGTTGTAAGCCTCTCATCAGAGCAACCGCTTCAACATGTTCAGGTTCTAGGATACATTTTTCAGAGCCACTAGCAGCCATAACAATATCTCCTTTATGATCCCGTAAAAATAATACCAATTCCAGCCTTGTTAAAATCGAAGAACAAGGCACCATCTACATTGAGGCGTCTTGAGGTGGTGCAGACCATCTACACTTCCGAAACATCACTCTTGGAGCATTTGGTCGTGGAAGAACCAGTGCAGCAGAGATTTTATTGGCTAAGGCGTTGGCAATTACTTCTTGTGGTGGGATAGCAATCTGATCATAGACCATTTTATTCCGTCGATACAAAAAGCCCCAGGCATTAAGCAAAAAATCTATGAGAGCATCCTTTGATATTGTTGTCAAAATATCATTAGCTGCTTGCAAGAAACCTCCTGAATAGCTTTTATGTTGTGATACCGGGAATCGACTGGTCAGGCTTTGATGGATAGATGAACAATGGATCAAGACATGGCATAGGTCTTCCACTTGGTAACCACAGAAGCAGCGTTGGGTAGCAACAAGAGTTTTACGGTGGATCAGATTTTGTTTTGAAGGCAAACTCTCTTGACATGCTCTTCAAGCAAAAACATTTATTTTTTGAGGGATTTTCAGCCGCCACGTTGTATCCCAAAACTTCTTCTCAGCAAAATTTGATGAGTAAACACGATCAGGAGTTGAGCATTTTTTGAAGAATATATTAGCACTAGTTACAGAGTAGATACTAGATTTTTCTTGTTCCCATGACCATACATCTTGTTCACTCGAGTAGCGTGGATGTAATTTCAGGATAGCGTCAATAATTTTTGGATTGAATAACGTTCTAAGCTTTGCCAAGTTCCATGACTCCAAGTTGGGATCTATCATTGAAGATACTGGACGATCAAGTTGTTGTCTGTAACTTCTTTGTAAACCAGCCTCTAATTCACGGCCCAAATCTCTCACCTCTGGAATCCATTTATCTCTAAGAATATTTATGGTGTTTCTATTACCAACAATCCATCTTCCTCCATGTATCAATAGGTTTTTAGCCTCCCAAATTCCACGCCAAGTATACGAGGGATTACCACCTAAAGATGTTTTTAAAACATTGCGATCGGAAAAATGGCGGGCTGAGTATATTTTGTAAACCAAGCTCTCTGTTTATTGCAATAGCCTCCAAGCTTGTTTACCTAGCATTGTCATATTAAAGATCTCCAGCTCCTTAATTCCCATACCCTCCATGGATTTCGGTTTACACATATTTTGCCAAGAAAACCAGTGAATTTTCCGCCCCTCCTTCCTTTGGCCCCACCAAAATCGAGCCATCATCTTTTCAATTTCAGTGCATAATGTGGAGGGGAGTTTGAAGCAACTCATAATAGAAATTCGTGTGCACTTATATGTCTAATTTTTTCTATGATTTAATTGCTCTTGACAGTATAGATCTAAGGTTTCTAATTCTTAACAAATGGACCAAATCAATTTGAATTTTTCAAGGAAAACAAAGAATATTATAATAGAAATATAGGAAATTTACAAAAGTAAAATGAACTGCACATATAATGTTTATTACACTATGCATATTGTATTTTCTACGACGTTTTACAATTTACATACTACTTAATGAATGGTATAAAATATACAATTTACATACTACTTAATGAATAATTTACAGATGTGCTATTGCTATTATAAATAGTCGAACAAACGAACAAAGCCGAACCCAAAACAGTTAAAATAAAATGTTTAACTATTATAAAACAAGCGTAAAAATATTGCTCGGTGCGTCTACTTTGCCAATATTTTATTTTATAAAAATTTTAAGCGTCCATGCCCTTCTTTGATTCAGTTAAAAAAGTTGATTATTTAAATCAATAATGAATTTTAATCACATATTTTATAAGACCAACAACTTTTCAACCATACATTAATTTTATAAACTTTTATTAAAATCTACTAAAAATGTTATTTTTATTGAAACCAAACAAGAACTATAAAAGTTCAATAAGATCGTCTATTCACACTTGAAAAATGATTAATGATCTTTCCTTTATGCAAGGATCCTTTCTTATGAAATTGTTGTTGTCGAAAATTCAACTATCTCAATCAAAAGAATAAATAAAATGCAGTATATGGAGCGAGTTATGCCAAAACAAATTTTCTTAAGACAGATTTCACCCTCCAATAAAATTCAAACTGAATTATGGACGTCTTTCTCCCAAGATACAGCGGTCCTTCCAAAGTTGATACTGCACAATACCAACTTTGTCGGTCGAACCAAAGAATGATCATTACTCGAACGGAATAACCACGAATATATATGAAAGAATTTTTTAGAACAAAATTTTGGAAAGATGGTGAATTTTAGAAATCAATAGAATTTTAATTGATTTGGGGTATTGAAAAATAAATCAGGGGGTCTCTATTTTTGGAGATTGAAGTGTCTCATTGAATGAGCGTGTGACATTTCATGAACTGGTACACCACTTGATTTGATTCGTTTTAGTCATTGGATCGCACAATTTCATGATCTGACGGTCCTTATTGAACCACGAAGTGTAGTGTCCATTCATCATACCTATTCACAATTTCTGAATAGTCACCATTCATGCAGATGCCACGTAGGACGAAGTGACGCCACATGTTATGTGTACCTAGGATGACAACTCATCGAGCCTCTCATTGCCATGTCGTTGAACTACGAGTCCGAAAACCATGAGTCTGTTTCCCAAAACTATAAGGCATCTAATGCCAACTTTGTGAAGTGCGCGGACCGGGACTGGGGCGTGACCCGAGTGGTGCGAAGCACCACTCTAGTGGTGGCTGGCCAAAGTTAGCTAAGTTGTAGGTCACTTATTAAATTATAGTTTGTTCACACATCCCACTATATAAACAAGTTTTTTTTCTTGTAAACTTTCGACGTGAGATTCCTAACCATAAATAAGACACTTAAAATGGGCTTATCAATTTATGTGCCTATATTGGAGACTTTTTCAATTCACCCAAATTAATGGGTAATTATAATAATTCAGGTATTTAAAAATTGGAATTCAAAATTTAGGGACCAAGTTTTATTATTCAAAAATCAGGTGATATAAAAACTCTTAACCCTAATTTTTCACTCCTTCCCCTTCCCCTTCCCCCCTTTCTCTCTCGCCCTCGCCTCCCCTAGCCTCCCGTCTCTCTTCCCTCCCCCTCCCCCTCCCATCCCTTCCCCTCCCCGCCTCGAATCGCAGGCAGTGCTGACAGCGGCTCGCTTAGCGACGGCGACGTCTTTCTGCGTAGCGGCGTAGCGGCAGCCGATCTTTGAGACCCTGGCGTCGCGACACTGCTGTGGTTGGTGGTTTGCGGTGGAGTGCTGATTCGATTGGAGTATTGGGCGGCGGATTGGTGGCCGATTTGGTGATTCGATTGCTGATTCGATTGGATCTAATTTGTTGTTGGATGGTGTTTTACGACAGAGTATTGGGTGTGGCGGTTTGGCTGTTGGCGGATTTGTGGGGTGGCAGATTGGTGGTTGGCTGTTTATGTTTGCGGTCGTTGGTGGCGGATCTATTGATGGTGGTGGCGGATCTGCTATTGCAAGTGTTCTGTGGCTGTGGGTGTGGTGGCTACGATCTGTAACCAAGCATTTGGTCGATCTGTGACCTGTGACCAAGCGACGGTTTTGTCAATCTGTGACCAAATTTTTGTTAATCTGTGACCAATTACTCAAATGTGACCTAAAAATTTAATAATATGTGACCTCGAAATAATATGTGACCAACTAATTTAAAAATCTGTGACCTCGAAATAATGTGTGACGTACAAATTATTTGATATGTGACCTCGAAATAATTTGGGATCAAAAAATTTGACGATATGTGACCAGTAAATAAATCTGTAACTTAAAATTATGAATATGTGACCATTAATCACAAAATGTGACTTTATTATCTTTATTTAATAAATATTTTTAATTAATTAAATAAAAACCCGATTTTTGAATTTTTAAACTATTTACCTTATTTTTGAATTGAGGTAAAGAATACATCTTAAATATGATTTTTTTTCCCCAAATTAATTGCAATGGCCCACATCATTAAATATCACATTTAATGATTTAACTCAATTAAATTCAATTAATTCCAACAATTGTAATATCTCGAAACAGGCTTATTGTGTAACAAAACTATGATCACTTAAAATGAAAATTACACTGTAAACAACTGATTCTCACTAGTATGAAGTTTGCTCCATAGAAATATGAAAATACACAATCCTTTCTTAAGCTTTTAAGCGAAGCCAAGTCCAAAAGAAGCCTTCTCTTGGTCTTTTTCGACCTTTTAAGCAAAGCCAAACATGATCAAACAAAACAAGTGCAGCGTTGGGTCAAGGAGTTTAAGTAATGCTGCGATCCTTGACACGCAGTGATGAAGGTCCGAGGTCGAGGTTCATATACCACTTCGCCTCAAGATCCTTTTAAAACATAAATTACTTTGGTTTTCTTGCTCAAATGAGTATTCCACACCAACTTCTACGCATGGCTTTTGGCTTTCATGTCCTGCTGAAAACCAAGATTTAGCAAAAAGAAGAATTAATCCTTAAAACATATTACAATCATCCTATATATAACAAATTAATATCATGCAAAAAGTGCACGTTCATTTAGCAAAAGCAAGAATCATATATCTTAAGTTCCTTATGGAACTTTTTTGATTAATATAAGAATACCTGCAGAGAATGAATATGAATGCATGGTTCTCCTCCTCCTCCTCCTCCTCCTTCTCTAGCGATCATGCTGTGAGAAAAAGAGTAAGGGCTGCTCATCGTCAATACTCAAAAGTAAAATGGGAGACTAATAAAACTGGGCCTATGTCCGGATTCTTATAGATTGGAAAATGAAATCCCGGCCACATCTTTTGGCATCCCAGCTTTTATCATATGGTCAGTGCAGCGTTGTTTTTTCCGAAGACTGGCCCAAAACTTTAAGGCTGTCAGCATCTTATCCAAAACCCGGGAAAGGGATCGTATGGAATTGGTCAGCTTGAAGACGATGGCGTTATGTATTCGTTCCTTCAACATTACTAGAAATTTACAGGTCTGACTATTTGAGTTATTTGAAATCGAGAATGTTCGACACGTTAAAACTCCATTTGCCATTCATTTTTTAAAAATTCAGTTTTCTTAAACTCATTTTTAATAATATTTTTCATGGGATCCATAATTTTTTATAACTTTTATTAAAATTCGCTAAAAATCTGAATTTTAGTTAAACCAAACAGGGATAACAGTGGTGAAGACATGGCCTCGACCCCTAATATATTTTAGTATATGTTTGGTAAGTGTTTATATAGTTTTTGTGAACCTTTCAAAATATGTGGATAAAAAATTTATGCGACTTTTAGCAAGTACTTGCCAAACACTAGAGTATCTCTATTGCCATCGTAGATTGCTTGAAAAGTTGTACCACATAATCAAAATAGACAACCGTTCAAAAAAGTTCATATCAATTCAAGTTTACAGGAACTTTGTCAAGATAACGCGAAGAAAAAAAAAAGACGGACAAATACTAGAGCTCCGTCTAAATTCAAAAGTTGTGTAAAGGGAATGGCTCAGCAAAATTTATATATCCATTCAAAATTTTATATATTTTTTTATAGATTTATAATTTTTTTAATCCAGATTTACGAGTGATTTTGTTTTTACTTTAAGAAAATAGAAGACAACAATCCATAGAATGTATTGAAATCCAATTTTGGACTTGAATATCAATTCATTAAATATTAATGTCACGTAGACTTGGATGCCTTTAACTTTCATGTCACCCAAATAGCTATTAGCAAATTATAGAATGCACTGGAAATCCGAAAAATAGACGGGTTTGAACGGTAAGCTTGTATGTCTGGAAAGGTATTTTGGAAGAATAATGCTATTTATCTGGAGTTTAAATTCGATTTATGTGGCAGTGGAGTCGCTACCACAATGTTCAATTCAATCTGAATGTAGTTTTATAGATATTAAACAATACGACATTAAATTCACAATCATAATTATTTAGACTCGTAGTAAATAACATTATGGAAAATATCCCTACTCTTATGAATTTGAAGCTAAATCGATTTTCTTTTTTCTTTTTTAAGAACTACACGATAATTCAGGAAGCCAAAGAGGAAGCACGTGAAGCCACTGGCACGACTCGCTTTGGTGCATTTTCGTGGGTCCAATTCCGGTAAAGCCAAAGAGGAAGCACGTGAAGGCACAGACCAAGTACCTAGATTTGTTGATGGTTGTGGGTCTCTATATTTAAAGCGTGTTTGATGGATATTATTGAGAAAAAAATGTATTTTAAATAGTGATATGATGAGAAATATGTGGTTAAAAAGTAAGGAAAAATTATTGATTTGATGGAAGATATCATTTTTTTGAAAAATGTATGGTTGAAAATGAGTTTTGAAAAAATATATTTTGATAAAATGTGTATCCAACAGGGGTTTAATAATGACCTCGTTAGGTGGGTTTTGCTATTTGTCTAGGGTAACATACAGGGGCGCACAGTACATGTGACCCTACCACTCTAGCAAAACTCAACATCAGAGTCGTCCAAGTCATTCCAAAATCGAGGAAAGCGTGGAAAATATTCAGCCCATGTTTGATGAGGATTAAATTCAAATTTTTAGATAAAAGTAAATGAAATATGTAATTGAAAAAATTGTGGTCCCATAAAATGTGTAGTGAAAAGTTGTGATTCCATTTTAAAAATATCAAAAGTTGAAGGATTTGTATTCGCATCAAAACTTTTTAAATAGACAAATATGTCCCCAACTAGAGGTGTCAAAACGGACGGGTCGGCCAGATTCGTGAAAATAGGGATCGCGGGCCGACCCGTGACCCGTGCGGGCGGTCACGGGCCATGGAGGTGTAACCCGCGGGTTTTGCGGGTTGCACCTCCACGGGCCGCGATTAACCCGCGGCTCGTGAAAAAAAAAACAATTTTTTTTTTAAAAAAAGGGGGGAGAGAGCCAATTTTTTTTTAAAAAAAAAGGGGTAGCCTGCCTGCAGCTGCCATGCAAGCGGTCAAATAAAAAAAATTAATTTTTTTTTTGTTAGTAACGGTAAAATATATATATATATATATACAGAAATGATCTAATGAGCACCGGTGCTCATCTTATCCTAAGCACCGATGAGTTGGCACATTAATTCATTGGTGGATAAAGATTTTGTGAGTTCCAATCCACCAATGAATTAATGTGCCAACTCATCGGTGTTTAGGATAAGATGAGCACCGGTACTCATTAGATCATTTCTATATATATATATATATATATATATATATATATATTTTTTTTTTGTAATAGTAATATTATTTTTATAACGGTAATATCATCACATTCATCTATAAATTCCAATTTATTCTTACAATTATTTTTACAATATCCTCTCATTAGTTAGTATACACAATTTCTTCATAGTTCATAGTTCAATCTTCATTTCTTCATACTTGTTACTACATTACTACAATTTCTTCATACTTGTTACTACATTTATAATTCATAGTTCATTCTTCATTCTTCATACTTTCTTCATACTCAACTCTCACTAGTCGCTACTAAACTTTTTAATCCTACTATATTATGGATTCTCGCGATTCTTCTTCTCAAAATCCTATTTTCAATGATAGTTGCTTTCCAATAAATTTAGAAGATGATAATGTTGTAGAAGTTTGATCATCTCAAAATGCAAGGAAAAAAACAAACATCAGATACGTGACAAATGTTTACAGTAAATGAAAAGGATGGAAAAGCAGTATGCAATATCTGCAAAAAAGATTATGTCTGGAGATATGGTCAAGGCACCGCACACTACGGAGACACAAAGAGTAACATCTAAATGAAACGGGACATTTGGATCATAGACAAACTCAGATTACTGGTTTTACTAATGCTAGTAGATCAGTTACTTTTACTAATTTTGTGTATTCGTAGAAACGAATGCGAGTTGGGATGTCGGAATTTTTAGCAGCTCGTGAGATGCCCTTCACATTTGCAGAATATCAGTATTTTAAAGAGTTCCTGCAAAAATACATTCAACCTTCTTATAGGAGCGTAAGTAAAAATACTGTTCGTTCTGATTCTATAAAATTATTTCATACAATGGCTGAGAATTTAAAAAATGATTTTAAAAAAATTGATGGAATTATGTGTTTTACTTCTGATTGTTGGTTTGGACGAAATCATAGTGGTTATACGTGTATTACAGCACTTTTCATTGATAATAACTGGTTATTGTATAAGAGAATTATTGTTTTTCGTTTACTTGAATATCCACATAATGGTGAAAATTTGTGTGAAAATTTATTACAAGTTTTTAATGAATTTGGTGTGTTAAATAAACTATTTAGTTACATTTGATAATGCAAGTGTTAATACTGCATGCATTGAGCTTTTAATTAAAACGGTTACACCTCCATATGATTCTAAATTATTTCACATGCATTGTGTTTGTCATATATATAATTTAGTTGTGCAAGATGGTTTGAAATTAATAACACCACAAATAAGTATAATTAGAGAATCTATTAATTATATTTCTTGTTCAGATTCTAGACAACAAGAATTTGCAAAAATTTGTAAAAATCTTGGATTGAGAAGAAAAAAATTTGTTGATGATGTTCCTAATAGATGGAATTCAACTTTTTAATGTTAAAATCGTTATTGGCTATACTAATGCTTTTAATGCATTTGTTAATTCAAAATAAAATCAATTTTATATAACTGAGTCGAACAGGGAAAAAGCATTTAAAGTTATGAAATTTTTGAAACCTTTCTATAAGGCAACAAAAGTTAGTTCTGGAGTTTATTATCCAACTAGTAATCTTGTACTTTACAATTAGTAGAAATTGCTGGACAGTTTTTATCATTTAGAAACGATCTATTTTTCTTTGAAATTATTTACTCAATGGAGGAAAAATTTTAAAAATATTATGAAAACATGCCACTAATTTTTCCAGTGGTAGCTGTAATGGATCTTTGCATTAAGTTGTTTGGAGTTCATTGTGCTTTAAAATCACTTTCTGAAACATTGACTTTTAACATAAATATTACAAATCGACAATTGGAAATTTTTATTAATGAAATGTATAACAACTATTTTATTAAATATGGTAACAATGAAAATATGTCTTCTTCTCCAATCTCTAGTACAACTTCTAAATGCAAATATTCTTTTTTCTCCATAATAGCTAAGAAACATAATGTTCTCGGATCTTCATCTACTATTTCAACTTCAACTGCAAATCCACATACCACACCTGCTGAATTAGAAAGATATTATCAATTTGATCATTATAGTTTAATACCTGAAGATGAAATGAATAAGTTAGATATTTTACGATGGTGAAAATTAAATGAGCGGTCATACCCTGTATTATCTAAAATGACACGAGATATACTAACAGTTCCAATCTCAAGAGTGGCATCCGAGTCTGCTTTTAGTGCAGGTAACAGGGTATTGGACGAATGAAGATCTAGATTTAAAGAAAATATTTTGGAAACTCTCATATGCGTGAAAGATTGGATATTTGCGGATCGAAAGATGCAAGATAAAATTAATGATGATGTTGCTGAAGATTTCAAAAATCTTACAGTTCATGAAGATTGATTGATTGTGATGTACTTAAAAATTATAAATTATAGTAAAAGTAGGTGCCAACCTAGTTGAGATGTACTTTGCTATAAATATATACCTTCACGTAATTAGAAATGCATTTAGTTGTTAAATTTCAATTATTAAATTTGAATTCTATGTAAACATTTCTTGGTATAAATATGAATTTATCATTTTGTTCAATTCTTAGTTTACATTTAACAAAAAAAAAATTGCTATCAATATAAAAAAATTTTGGAACAACCCGCGACCCTTATGGGCTCGACCCGAATGGGTCAGCGGGCGGGCCTGTGTTGTAATCCAAATTTTGTGGGCCGACCCGGAACCCGTAGCGGGTGAGCTTTTTTTCACACGGGCCGTTATCGGACTCATATATTGGCGGGCCGACCCGACCCGACCCGGCCCACCCGAATTGACACCTCTATCCCCAACGGTGAGCATATATTACAATATCCTTTTTTTCCATGAAAAGGACTGTACACCCTGAACCCAATTTGCATCATAAATCCCCAAAAAATCCAAAATCGTCTTTTATTATAAAATCAAATCCAGAAATTCACCATATAGAATGAATGGATTGGTCAATATTACTTCAATCTAATCTGTAATGTTAAGATGTTTCTTGTTCATTATCTGGCACACAAATATTAGGCACTGTTTAATCCGTAAATGTGAACGAGTAAGAGTTGATTACTTGATTTTTCATTACATTTCTAAAAGTGGAACCCTTCAAATATTGCCTGAGAGCTTTCGTCTGCTAATAATTCTCAGATGAGTTGAAAATTGCACCAAGTGATAATAACTTAGATGTGTCGGTTGATGATATAAATCAGATCAACAAATTCTACTCATCTAACTACAATTTTTACTCCTAAATTTACTGATTTGGATGCTCAAATATGAGCAAGAAATAAAATAGTTATTTGAACGAGAAATATTTGAATTGCATACGTTCTTCTTCAAATGAGAGGGTATTTATAAATTTCCCTCCAAACTTTGAGGTAACTTGGTTCTTTTGAGAGAATGACAGATTATGGCTCCTTATTGGCTATCTTCTCACTAATTCTGTTAAGAATCTTGATTTATTCACTTGTCTTTTATTGACAGCATGTAACCATCTTAAATACGGAAAATAGCTCTTAATTTTTAGGCGAGCATTCTGTTTCTTCGTTCAACTTGAGCGCTTATGTGCATTTCGCCTCACAGTTAGCTAAGTTTGAAGACTGCACTTCGAGAGTTAACAATGTCGGTGTGTTAAAAGAGTAGGGCTTGTTTGAGCTTAATTTTTAATTTTTTTTAATTTTTTGTGTGGAATGCATTTTGGAATGGTAAATCGATGAAGAATGTGTTGTTAAAAACTAAGCGTGTGTCTGATTCACATTTTTTCCCCATTATAATTAGAAATATAATCGTTGCAATTCAAGAAAGCAACTTCAACGATCATATTTCTCATTATAATTGGGGAAAAAATGAGGATCAAACGAAGCCTAAGAAAATTTTTTGAATTTGTGAGTAATTATTTTATTGAAGAATACATGGTTGAAAAGAAAAAGAATATATGAATTTTAAGAAAAATGGAAATCAAACAAGGGCATAGTGTTGTGTAAAATTTTTTATAATAGACTAGGATTATGTATGTAAAATGACTTCGACGATAGGATATTTTTCAAATTTTCAGTTAAATGTTTATTTTAATGGTGGGATAAATAAAATTCGTGTTAGTAATATATTTACCCACTTACGATTCTCCGTTACCTTATCTCTATTTCATACAAGACACGAGCGTTCATTTCCCCTTCCAAGAAAACCATATCGTCCTTACCTTCTCGCCAACACAAATGCTGTTACCTCTGGCCATTCAACAAAATACAGGCAATACAACAAATTATGCATCAAATTTCCTAAACCCAGCAAAACCTCCTAAAAATCCAAGCTTTACAATTACAGTTCATCCACCCAACACAAGAAAACTCAAACCCATTAATATTTCCTGTTCATCTTCATCCCCAACTCAAGAAACGTCATCAAGCTTGGAGAATAATGGCAATAATCAAGATAAACAGAAGCTGGGAGTTGTAGTGAAGCCAATGGAGAGACCAAGACTGGTGCTGAAATTCATATGGATGGAGAAGAACATTGGAATAGCGATAGACCAAGTGATTCCAGGAGGTCGTGGTGGGACTATTCCTTTGAGTCCTTTCTACTTTTGGCCAAGAAAAGATGCTTGCGAGGAGCTTAAAGTTATGCTGGAGCGTAAACCCTGGATTTCCAAGAAACAGAAGGTTGTTTTGCTCAGTCAAGCTGCTCATATCATCAATTTGTGGCAGCAGAGAAATGGGACTTGTTAGTTAGTTGAGTTTTCACATTTTAATTACTGCACTTCACAGTTGAAATTGTTCGCAACTTTTTATTAGGATGTGCTCTTAATTTTTAATTATAAGCAGATCAATGTCAGCTTATAAGCATCTTCAATCGATCATTCTGCTTGTATTGACTTCTTTGAGAGGGTTTTGACATGAGAATTAGAAACTCACCATTAACCATTTTAATTGACTTTTTAAAAATTACTATTGCATACAACTGCGATATTTTATTACAGACCCTTGAAAATGCATAAGAAATATTACCATTTTGAATGTTTTTTATATAAGAAAAGAATAAACACTTAGCAAGATGAAAATGAAACCAAGAGGATAGAACTCCAAGGACAATAATAAGACTAAAGTATTTGAAAAGTTCTACTTTTTTTGTATCCAAATTACAGAGTTTTTGAGAAAACGTAATAGTTAATGCACATGGCAAGCGAAAAGTTGTTGCATGTGAAGAGAGGAAAACAGGAGGAAACCTTGGTAAATAATCTACTTCATTTTAAACCATTTTACTCGTCAAACTCATGCATATGATCTAATAGATAGTTTGCAGCCAGCTCCTCGTTCTTGTTGCAAGCGAAGAATACTTCCAACACCAAAGCTCGATCAAAACCCATAGCTTCAAGCTGCAAGATAAAATTACGGTTCAGTCAAGAAGCCGCATTATAAGCAAATTCTAGACTCTTTGAGAATCCATCTAGGTAAAAAGAATGGATGCTTCAGGCATGGAAAACATGACATTAAATACTTCGTTTTGCAAGTTTTTGGACATATATGCTACAAGTCTAAGTTTTGATTAAAAAAACTAAAAGAATGATAAGGGATTTAACATCTGATTTAAATTAATAAACATATAAAGATGTGGAACACTGCTTCTGAACATAATGCTGTTCAATTCCTATTTGTATCATGACTTCGATGGATGTTGAGGATGTAACCAAAAGCGTAGTGTTGAAAGATATTATCCATTGTTCTAATAAAGGGTTCTACGCGGAAAATAGAAGTAACAAGAATCCAGCAACATAACAATGATACCATACAGGAAAGTAGTGCAACGAATGACAAAGATCAAAACCCGTGCATAGATGCATGTGCAAAGTACTCTGGGTTCGTTTTAACATGAAACAAGGTAGTTTTACTTGCTTGGTTTTGTTAGGTAAACATTGCAACAGCTGTCATTATTTATGTGATACCTTGACGAAAAGCCACATGAGGAAGCCCCAATCATCCAGCCAAATATATGTTTTAAGACTCCGTAAATCAATCCACAAGAGGAATCACTCTTCAAAAGATGACATGTACATGTGGATCTTATGCTATCTATTGATGCACAATTGTTTTAACACTACATTCTGTGAAAACAATTTAAATTAGGGTAATTAGCATATAGCCCTACATTATAAAATCATCAGAATTCGTGACTGGCGACTGGTGATACTACAGCCGACAAATACTCGAAGCATAATCCCTCCTCTGCTCTTAAAATGCAACTACAATTTGAAGAATAGTAGTGTACGAATTGTTTAGAAGCGTTTTGACATGATAATCCAAATCTCTTGCTCTCGCGTACAGGAAAAGATGTCTGCTAAATAATAACCTAAGGTCTAACAATCATAGTTCTTTGATCTGTTATGTTTCCAGACATTACTCCATGTGGTCAAAGTTGCCAAGAAGCTCAAACCATCTCATCGGGGCTAAACAACAAACAAGAGCTACATAATGCGTATTGAAACATGCATAAAGAAACTAAAATTGAGAGTGAAAAACTTACGCGTTCAATTGCTTCCCGCTCTTCAGGTGTGACAGTCACAGTCTGAGGCATTGCTTCAGCAAGCTGCCCTAATATGTTCCTAAATCATTATTGATATTTCAAGTCAGTTGCCAGGATATATGAAGAAAGTGCAAGATGGATCAGGGAACCAGAGAAAGACAAAAGCTATTATCGAATGGATACAACTTCCCAAGAAGAAAAAGACAATAGGAGAAACAACAGTAGATCCTCTCACCCCTCCCCTTCAACAGGTTCATTTATTAGGCGTAGAAAGTCAGCCTGATGTTCTTGAATCAACCTCACTAATTGTGGGTTTTGCTTCCCCAGCTCTTGAAGCATAGGCTGCAGAACGTATGCCATCATTACAGGACAAATCAGCATTTCAGTCTTAAATTAAGTATTGGACGTGTAAAAGTAGCGTACCTGCAAGATTTGAGGATTGGCTTGCACCATGGCCCGCAGAGCTTGAAACTGAAAATTAAAAAAAAAAGTGAAACAAAATCAAACCAAAATTGTTTTTCAGTTTTCTAATAAACGCAGCTTTCTGTACCTGTTGACTATTGCGAAGAAAATCCAAGTTACCAGCAGCATTTGAACCCACATTTGGCATTCCCTGGTTCCAAAGGAACGACCAATTAGAAGTCATTTTTTTTTCTTTTCAAAAGACTTCAAATTATATCCAAACAAATTCCTACCTGTGGAAAAAGGTCTAAAGGATTGGCATTGGGTCCACTCGAAGGCACCAGTGGCTCTGTTGCCTGGGTTGAAGGATTCACAGCCTGCCCACCTGCAGGAGGTTGAGCAACAGGAGGAGGGACTTCTGCTTGCTCAGGTATACCCTGAAATAGAACTCTTATATAAAAAGGTGCAACTAACTGATTCAAGGAATTAATGTTTTCAAAACTTCCTTCCAATTCTAGCAGACATTTTTCCCTTTTAGCAAAATGAAAATGTAGGCCAAAATCCGAGTAACATGTATCTGGAGTTCAAAACCTTAGGGAAAGACTCACAGAATAGAGGTATTCAACAGCTCTCTCTGGATTGTTATATGCAGCACGTAAAGCTCTTACAACTGTATCTCGATCCCAACTACCTCCACCCATATCAAGAATTTGCTGAACAGTGGTCTCTAAGTTACTTCCAGCAACAAGATTTGATGCTGCTTGATCGTAAACATCTGTCTCTGAGCTGTTTCAAGAATAAATATACGTAAATTAACACTAAATTTTCAGATGACAGTTTCAAAACTGATATATCCTATTAGCAGTAAACAAACAGATCACTTGTACTCACGAAGCAGGGGCAGGGGCAGGAGCTGGAGCAGCTGCAGGAACAGATTCAGGGGTAGATTGTGGACTGCACACGAGAAATGGAAAGGTTAAAAGTAGGGATCAAAACTAGAAAATAATTACTTATAATTGATGAAAAATAGAGCAGCAGGACGGATCTTACGGTGCCAAAGTTGATGCAGGAGTCGGAGATGCTGTTACAGATTGTGCTGGTGGAGGAGTATTACTTGCCGGTTGGTTCTATAGAGAAAATCATTAGCACTCATAACCAATCAACACAGAACAACTCTTAGATGATTCCCAACAACTAAAATCGAGACAAGATCTTGTTCCATTTCATTCAACTTAAAGATATACATACACATACAGATAAAACAACCAAGACATTTAAGCTGCATGGCAGTCACATGTAATAAGAATATCTTTCTCCATAAAAATACGGTTTAAGGTAAGTCCAGAGAGAAACGTTAAGAAACAGGAGTTCCAGTATATATGAAGTTCACAATGAAAAAAAATGACAGTTCAAAGCTTGCCAAATAAAGATTGGAGCATTTACTATGTAATTGATCTAATCCTAACTCCATTTTGCCAACAAACGGAATCAAGTCCAAAAATGCTGCCCAAGAAAGTGATGTAAAGGTCAGATTCACACACCGTGCTCAAAGGTGCAGTTGATGCAGTTGCAGCCGCACTTGATGAAGCCTTGTTCTACAAAAGTTGCAGAATACAAACATAATAAGCCATAAAACTAAATTGTGTGGGAATGCATGCTGTGAATTGACATAAATGCATTATTATACTTTTTAGTTTTTTCCATTGTAGATAATATGACTCGTAAAATAAAGTAAAGATACAAATTCATTCATTTGGAACAGCCACAAACATGCACAACACACCAACAACATATGTTCATTGGCATACCAGCAATAAAGAAAACTTATACATAGACAATGCACATCAAAAAGCTGCTGTCAAATTGTAAATTATCGAAAGAAATTGTATGTTAGTTTAACTCGTCTACTCTAATAATCCCTCCTCTTCTTACATTGCAGTCAATTTTTTTGTCAAATTCGCAAACATGGCAAGTCATTCTTGATATGATTTTCATTCGAGCAAAAGAATATAGAACTTACGGGATAGGATAAGATCTAAATAATGTGAAAACAGATACCTTGCTCAACATGATGACAATGAAACTTTTTTCAGCTACTTTGTTCTCCTCGAGTGTTGTCTCATCCTTTAGAACTTTCCCCTGATGGATGAGCATTTGCTGAGAAGCAGGGTAGACATCTGATCCTTGAATCATTTCTATTTTCTTTTTCACATCTGCCACCTAGAGTTCAACAGATACTTAAATCATTTGAAACACCACAAAACTGAATATACAAAAACTTAGGCAATTAGGATTATCCTTCAAGCAGATTAGTCAGTTTGTAAGAACTGTAGTCGTGTTCTGGCAGAGGCAAGTATTTCGACAGGATCAAACGATAGGGACATTTGTTTAAGGCAAGGGGCTAAAAAGTTATGGAAGTATCACTCAAAGTGTAGTACAACCGACAACACCAAGAGTCAGATGAACATACATAAAATGCAACTGAAACTGTCTAGACTCTCCCACATCAAATAGTCAAATAATTAAGACATACTACATTTGTTGTCCACCAAAACTCTCAACAAAATTTGTCTTTGCCATGAAATTAGATAAGCTTATTAAATCAAATCTCCAATCATTGTTGAATTGTAACAGGAGCAAAATTTAAGAAGGGCATAATTGAAAATCTGAAATGTTGGACATTCTTTCATATTCTGAAAGGAAAAGTTCATATGGAGATTATCTCCTATTCAGGACGACTCTCTTGCTACTGACTGCTAATTGTGATGAAGAACACAAGCGTTTGCAACTTAAGAAAAAATATGTACTTTCGAGGATTTCCTTGACCATATCTCTTTGTTCTTTTACTTAATTGGCAAATTATTACCTGCTAACCAGATAATTGAGATAATTCCTGGGTGGTATTTATCACCGAACGCAGATGTTCAGTCACTAGAATAGCCGTTCCTGTGAACCGTATTCAACATCAACTTTCAAAAGCTTAGGCTATAAAATTAACTTTCCAATGACTTTGCTATTGCTTTCAACCTGTAGAAATTCAAGTGAGGTATACCAAACCTAGAGTAATATTAATCCAGTCGCTGATAATCAAGAGCCGCCAATTTGCTAATGAATATCCGGTTGAAACATATGTTCGTCATTCTCGATTTAGAGTTCAAATACGAAAATTCAAAGTCGAAATTAAAACAAAAATTCAGACCTAAACAACAAATGCCCACTGCATAGAGCTCAAAGTCTACGAAGCAAAAACAAGAACTCACTCAATTATTACGATAATTGCTAAGAACAGATATTGAAGCGCGCATAACATAATCTAGAATCCTAACACCCGTAACAACCCCAAAGCCCTATCATACCTTAGTAACAGGTAAATAATAATTCAGTTCAAACTTACACAGACACACAAATAAAAAATTTATTCATCATGCATAGAGCGAGAGAGAATAAGAAGGAGATAGATACGGTGTCTTCCGGCTTGACTTCGATCTCGAAATGGGTGCCCTTCAATGTCTTGACGAAGATCTTCATATTTGACCTTTAGGTTTTGACGTTTCTACTCCCCACTTTAAAAACGGCGTCCCGATCCCAGGTCACGGCCGGCGAATGTTAGAGAGAGACAGAAGGAAATGAAAATCAAAGCACGAGTTCTTTTTATGATTTAACGGAAGACGAAACTCTGTATTTCCACATTATATAGCTGGAGTTTGGTAATGGTTAGGTAACTAGGCGGTTACTGACAAGCACTCAATAGGCTATTGACACATAATAAGGCGTCGAGAGAGACTTGAAATAACGTCGAACAATGTTATTTATCATTATAATAATAAAATTTTGACGGTGATTAGACAATTCTCTCTCTCTCATTTCTCTCTCCTCCACTCCTCTCGTAAAAATTGAACTACTATAAAGGGTGCACAAACCCTGGTCAACTTGGGCATATCCCGCGATTAACCTCCACCCATCACTGAGGGGTCGGGGATGGGTGGTCCAGGACATAGTCTAGTGTAAGCTAGGATACCTGGATATCAAAAAAAAAAAAAAAATTGAACTACTATATTTCATATTTTCAAATAAATTACAACATCATCGATATTTCATTATCATAATGATAAATATTATTATTCAATAATACTGTATAAGTGTTCATCTTAAACGTGACTTATTTAAGATATTTAATTAGGAGTGTTATTATTCATAGTCATCCACTGTAATTTGGTCAAAATTTCTTCAATTAAATAGAAAAAAAATTCACTCTCTCTTTGACATGTCATCTATAAACTATTATATAATTTCATTATGTACACGTAGCATTATTCTATTCATTTTCTAATGTTTTAATTTCCGTTTGATAAGGTTTTTGGTTTTTAGTTTTTACTACTACTTCGTGTAAAATAGTTTTCTTTAGAAGATGCATTAATTGATCTTTAAAAAGAAATTTCTTTAAGAGTTTCCTTATTTGAAAAAGCTTTCATAGGAAGTAACATTATGTCAGCTTCTAGGGGTGTTCAAAAGTCTCGAACCGAACCGAACCCGAACTGAATCGAGCTGTTCTTCATAAATTAAATACCCGAACGGGTACCCGAATCGAGAACCGATGGGTTTGGGTCGATCTCGGATCTAGACCAATAATCGAAGAACAGAATAAGAACCGAAACTAAATAAATTTTTTACTTTTTATATTGAATTAATTAAATTATTTTATTTTTTTATACAAATTAGCAAATTAATTAAATAAATCAGATTATTTCATAATTTTAATTTTAAAGTCCAAATCATTTTTAAAACTCATTAGCCCATTTTAATTTGAAACAAATGAATATACTTTATGTAGTTTTGCTGTAATATTAATATCTACTTTTTTGTATTTGTATGTATTGAATTAATCTTATTTGACGGCTAGTTATTTATATATTTTTGAATTGGGCTACGTTAATTTGTAAAAGTTATGAATAAAATGTCATTAGTTGTATTTATGTAATGTTGCTGTAAATATTAAAAAATTTGATTATGGTACGGAACCGAATCGAACCGAATCGAACCCGAACGGTTCCATAATTATATTTGGATCTGACGGGTCCATTTATTAAATACCCGAAAGTTTTGGGTCGGTTCGAGTTTCTTCAGAACCGAACCGAACCGACCCACGAACAGCCCTATCGGCTTCATATAAAAGTTTTTCTAACTAATAATCACTTCTATAAAATTAACTTAATGTATCCAAAAGCAGCTATGAATCTCAAAAACTTCTTTCGACTTCTTAATAATCATGCAAACAGGCCCTAAGAATCAACTCAAGTATGACTTCGTAGAAAAGTGTAGTGTGTGAAAAATAGCTAATCAAGATTAATTTGGTAGTAAATAAAATTTTAAAATAATTTGGAGTAAATTGGCCACGTCTTGATGTGGAATCAACCAATTCTTGTCTTGTTTTGACGGTTGCATTTTTTTATTTATTATATATTATAATCTCAAAGCAGGATAATGAATTTTACAAAAAATGGTATAAAGTTGATGATGAATAGGACGTCCAGACTGACTTGGGAGTTGTTTGGTCAAAGTGTTATCTTTGGATACTAAAAGTTTGTTCGAATATAATTTTCTAATAATTTAAGAAATTATTTTCACAGACAAATATGTTGAAAATATAGTTCTTTAACTATTTTATACGAGATTTTGAACCATTGATGCTAGTGTTGAAAATATTGTTCAAAATTGAATAAAAACGATTGTGGAATGAAAATCTATATTGGAGGCCAAATTTTGGCCTATGCGAACTTAGCTGCAGTTGCACAAGTTAAGGCAAGGATTCGCATAGGACAAACTTGTAGTGGTGTCAAATGAGCCGAGCGGCTCGTTGGCTCGCCCGCTCGGCTCGTACTGTTCACGCCCACGAGCCGCTCGGGCTCGTCAAAAAACGAGCCCGAGCACGAGCCGAGCGGGCTGGTAGGCTAGACGAGCCGAGTCCGCTCGACTCGTTACTATTCACGAGCGGCTCGACGAGCCGCTCGTGAGACGAGCCCACGAGCCAGGCTCGTGGGCTCGTCTAGACAAGCAAGCAGGCTCGTCTAAGACGAGCCCATAAAAAAACTTAAATTTCAGTGACCAGAACGGTCACTGATTTTCAGTGACCGTTTGGTCACTTAATTTTAATTTTTTTTTTCTACTTTTCTCCAATTCTTCTCCTATAAATACCCAACCCATTACAACATTTTTTTCCCACCAAACTTTTATTCTATACTCTCTACTCTACAGTTTACAAATCATTATCAACAATATCATTCATTTATTCTATAATTCTCTTCTACATTTTTTTACATTATTATCTTCATTTTACAACTCATTTTATACACTAGCCACTAGTACATAATCTTCATTCACTTCTCATTTCTACATTTCTACATTCTATTTCAACAATTCACAAATGGATCCACGAGCATTTGTTGAAAACTTATTCGGTATGGAAGGCGAAACACCTGCCCAAAATCAATTTGGGAATGAATTTGCCAGTCTCAACCAACTACCAATTTCAGAAGACATTGACGATTTCGACGTTCGTGAAGCCGATCCGATTGATTTGGATGACGTTGATGTTGATCCTAGTGTTCCTATTGATTTGGAACAAGATGAAGAACCTGCACTAAATATTCCCGATGCAAGAGGGAAGAGAAAGGGGAAGAAGCAGGCAAAATGTTGGGACCATTTCAAATTGGTTAACACTGGTCGTGTGATCGATGGACTTCCAGAAACGAAAGCAGTATGTAAATACTGTCAACAACGACTGGCATGGCAAAAAAGCATTGGAACCACTCACCTCAACCGTCATTACAAAGCATGTGCGGCCAAACATGAGCTTCTTAAATGTGGACAAACGCAACTACAGTTTGGTACTAGTAGAACCGGTGCTACTACTACGCCACTTTCTACGTGGATGTATTCGGAGGAGGAAGCACGAAAGGGAATGGTGAAGTTCGTTGCCGCGGCGGAGCTGCCACTAGCAATAGTGGACAACGAACATTTCGTAAACTACGTCAAACAATATCTTCAACCAAGGTACGTTGGGGTAAGTCGAAATACTCTTCGTTCTAATACAATTGAATATTTTCTTAATACAAAGCAATTATTAATTGGGGATTTAGAAAAATACGGGGGTGTCATATCTTTAACTTGGGATTTATGGGAATGGATTAATAAGAGAGGTTATATAGTTGCAACTACACACTATATAGACCCACTTTGGGTTATGCATAAAAAAATTATTGCTTTTAAAATTGTCGAGTATCCTCATAATGCTAACACTATATTTAATGCAATTATGTTAATAATTAAAGAATATAAATGCGAGAGTAAAATTCGTTCTTTTACTTTTGACAATGCTTCTGTAAATAAAGTAGTTATCGATAAATTGCATAGAGTATTTCAACCCGATTTTGGTGGTTATTTATTCCATATTCGATGTGTGTGCCATATTTTTAATTTAATTGTACAAGACGGTTTAAAACATGTGAAGGACGAAATTAGTCGAATTAGAAATGCACTTATGTATATTACGATTACACCTAGTAGAAAACAAGCATTTGAAGAATTTTGTGAACAAGCTGGGAACTCTAATACGAAAACTTTTATTACTGACGTAGGTCATATGTGGAATTCAACTTACTTATTATTAAAATTCTGTGAAGGTTTTGAACCATTTATCACTGAATTTTATAACAATAGGCATATTAGAGACGACGACGATGATATCTTAAATGAATCTGATTGGAATGCAGTTTTTAAAATTAAGAAATTTTTGGAAAGTTTTTATACGTCTACGAATATATTGTCTGGTGTTTATTATCCAACTAGTTGCATGGTTCTTGAACGTCTTTATATAACTGCTAGGGTTTTTAATAGATATCAAAATGACCCTGATTTGCATGCGGTTATATATGCTATGGAATTAAAATTTAGAAAATATTGGGAAGAATTACCTATGTTATTTCCTTTAGCATGCGTCATGGACCCCCAATATAATTTATCGGGTACTAAATTTATAATTGACCAAGTTTCAAATGCTTTAACTTTTAATATGCCTATTACTTATAGGAATTTGGAACAAACGTTAACTGAGATGTATGAATTATATGCTTCAAGAATAGGTACACAAATTACTCGTGTACCTACTCCTCCTCCCACTAATATAAACGATGACGACGCTGAAGTAATTAATTTATTAGAAAACATAGACTCAATTAGATATGATTCAACTGCATATGCATATGGTTCCTCTAGTAGTAGTAGTATGTCTTCCACTGCATGTACTCAAACTTCGAGTAGTAGTCCAAATGCGTTGCCATCTGAATTAATTGATTACTTTCGTTATACTATGCCTAGTAACAAATCAGTTAAGAAAAGTTCAGAAGATGTAATCGAATTCTGGCGAAATAATGAACGTCGATGGCCAATTGTTTCTGCAATTGCAAAAGATCTACTAACACCTCCGGTTAGCACTGTAACTTCGGAGTCTGCTTTTAGTGCAGGGAAGAGGGTTCTCTCTGATATTCGAAGTCGACTAAAAGAAGATATTTTGGAAGCGTTAATGTGCGTGAAGGATTGGGAAGACGCTAATTATCGAATTCAACGTAAATATGCCGAAATTGCATGTAATCAAGTAAGTGATATTTAATTTCAATACATTCATTACAAAATTTTATTTTCATACATTTATAATTTTTTAAAAAAATTGTACACGTAAAAAATTTTTCGTGTACAATTTTAACTCCGCTTACACGAAATTGAAGTAGCCGGTCCCAAACCAGGATAAAGGAGGAGGGTTTCTCTTTTTTTTTTTTTTTAAATAAATGTATATTTACTATTTTAAAAATTATAAATGTTTTGACTTTTGACGAGCCCCGATAAATGTTTTGAAAAATATATATTTAAAAAAAATAGACTTGTAGTACTAGTAGCGTTATTTATTATTATTTAAAAAAAAAATTATGCGAGCCGGCGAGCCGAGCTCGAGCCGCTCGCTTTGGGCGAGCTCGGGCACGAGCCGAGCTCTCCCAAATGGCAAGCTCGGCTCGTTACCAACGAGCCACGAGCTCGCACCAGCCGAGCTCGTGAGACAATGGGCCGAGCCGGCTCGGCTCGGCCCATTGACACCACTACAAACTTGGCTGCGGTTGCATAGGTCAAGCCACAGATTTTAATCAAATCCCTATCGTGAAGGGAACCACTCGACCGCATAAAGGCCAAAAGAGCCGTTCGTGACCCTTTTGTTTAAAATTTTGGTGGCTTTTGGAAGGTTTTTTGCACCACTTTGCATGACCATGTCTCTTGACTATATATAGATGGATTGTGATCATTATAATATTATTGAAAATATACAAAAACCATAACCATATTCAAGATAAAATCATTCCAAAACAATAAGAAATCACAATTTTCTTCATCCTATTTAAATTCTTCTTAGTGTTCTTCAAGTTTTGGAGAATTAAACTTAATACTTGAGCGTTAATTCTTTATAAGATTTGTTTAAATCCTGCAAACCATTTGCCTTAATCCCTACCAGCATTATTTCAATCCGAGATGGGGCAAATATAATTTGAGGACAGCGATATCGTGTTCAAGCCATCGGCGTTCGTTTTCAAATCTATTTCTTGGTTTGGTGTTTTATTCGTTGCTTTCGTTGATAATCTTCAATTTTCTGATTTTAATTTGTTTCTTTATTCTCCTATCCCTCAAGTGGTAGTCATCAAATTTCACAACAATTAGCAATCGATTAAAATGTCTTTGGAACTAAAGGAAGCCCCCTGCAAGGCCCCTTCCTTTTGGAGAAAAATATTGTCGAGAACTTTTACTGGAAAAAAAAAAAAGCAAGTAGTTTCTAATTGTAGATTTTTGTATTTGAATGCAAAAATCCAAATCCATGCTCACGTGATTAATTTTCAAAAGGTAAAAATAGTAAAAATGAATTTATTTCTAATTTTGAAAATATTATTTTTTTTAATGACCTTAATTTTAACAATTACTCATAGTTCAGCGTATTTTATTATTATTATATAGAAATTTGAAGCATAGAGAGAGATTTTGTTGGTATATGTCTTCAAAATCACTAGACAAAGTAGTGGAAGAAGTTGGAAAATTGCCAAAAAAAAAAAAAACTTGAACTTTGTCAAACCTTGCTTCAAGGAACGTTGCACAATCGCTTTCTTTAAAACATCATTTGTCCCATCAATTTATGAAGCACTCAAAAGTCGAATCGCATACGATTTCAATATACAATATAGCCTTAGGGCCTGTTTGATTTGGCAAGAATTTCATGAAACTTGGAAATGAAATTCCATCTTCCACCACTTACAATGTTTGATTGGCATAATTTTCTTGACAATTCATTTTTCAATTTATGTTTCACATGGTTCCAATTTCTTGCTTTTGTGGAAAATCAATTTCCACCAATTTGGTGGGATTTGGTTTTCCAGGTAACTTCACTTTTTTTTATTTTTTTGCAATGAAAAGAAATTATATATCTAATTTTAACAAATTATATTTTTTTATTGGACAATTTTCATGTAAAATAAAGCCAAACGAATATCAAAAGATCCAAAATTTCAATATTTTCCACGTGAAAAATTATATTAATCAAACAAATTAAGCCCTTGTTTGGCCCCCATTATTTGAGATTTTTGATAGTTGAAAATTTTTGGAATAGTGATTGATGAGAGAATGTGTGGTAGAAAAGTAATGAAAAATTTTAAATTTGTGTGTAATATTATTTTATTTGATGAATGTGTGGTTGTAATGAAAAGAGAGAAAAATTTAATGTAATATAATTTAATTTGATGGGGGCCAAACAAGGGCTAATCGACAATTTCCAAGAAAACAGTTATAGGCAATTCAATTATCTAAAATTCATTTTCTTTTCATTCAAATTCCATTCTTACGATCAAACGGACCCTTAATGTTGTTTGTGTTGCGCAATTACAAAAACAACTCAAAACGCCAAATAGTTGCAAAGTCTATACTTTGTCTTTGTATTATGACAAAGTATAAACAATTTTTTTTTTTAAGAATTAATGCAGATAATTGAATTTAGAATGCAGTACAATCAAGGGAATATATGGACATTAATTTGGCATATATTTCAATTATTTATCAAATAGAAATTATGAAAGATTTTTATTGATTATCACAAAACTCTTCATCTATAGTGGAAACCCCTCTGAAGTCAAACGGAGACAATTTTAGACTAATTTGAATCACAAAAATCATCCAAAAGTCAAAAATGCCTCATAGTTATCCGGTGCTCGATTTACCCATATTTTAATTGCATTGAAAGTTGTCAATCTTTCGCTCATTGTTACACTTATGTCCATGACCTTTTTCCATTTCATTATTATCTTTTAACTTTTCATTAGTTAGCATGTCTTGTCCCCGATAATAGTTTATATGTTCAAAAAGATTCATTATGAGGGCACGAAGAGGGTTATTTGCCCATCATTATTTTAATTTTTTTAAAAAGAAAAAAAATACAAAAAAACTCAATAAAATATTTGCCGCCATATCAAAAAACGCTAACAGAATATTTGAACTGGAAATCATATGGACCAAATGTTCTTATTAATAAAAAAAAATAATTATAAAAATAAAATAAAAAGTGAGTTTATAAATGCGATAACAAGTAAAGATTAAAAAAAACACTTAGATGGTGTTTGGTGGGGATTAAAATCATATTTTTAGTGGATTGTGATAGAAGTTTTTGAAGAATAATTCTACTCAAACAGGGGTAAAAAACAGGGAGAAGTGACCGACCCTCACAGTGCCGGGCCCCACGTGAATAAAATATTTCCCCAAAATGTGTGGGCCCTCCCCCCTTGTGAGTCATCGGTCACCTGACCCTGTCACCTCCCCCTGTTTATGCAGCTCGGCTCAGTTTTTGAAATGTGTAGTTGAAAAGACGTGGGACCCGTGTAGATAATATTGATCGTTTGACTTTAATTTAAATTAAAATGAAATTTTAATCTGATCCAAACAGACCTTCAATTGACTTCAAAAGTGATTCATCTAATTGTACCATACTCCGTGTAATTCTAGTGGGATAAGAATCGTGTAATTCTAGTGGGATAAGAATCATTTTATAAACAAACTATTCCTATGGTACACATCTCATTGGTCATAAATTCATTAAACCGCTTCACTTAACTCTTCTAATCTATAGAAAAAAAAAATTCAATTGTAGATGTTGACTTTTCATTCAACATAATAATATGTAATAACGATTGATTACAACGTATTGTTTTCCAATATTGTGTTTGATGTATGAACTATTTACACCACACAACAGATAGTCTCCCCTTGATCTTGGAATGTAGCCTATAAATAGGCTTTGGAAGAATTCAAATACAAGTTTTTTTTGTGTTTTCACTACGTTGTCTGGTATAATTTCTAGAAGTGAATTGAGCTTGTTTAGTTAAATATAGAAAGAAGTAAAGGTACTTTTAACTCTCTCTCTTTCTTAATGTTGTTGCATTTCTATTTGTTTAGATTGAACTCGAAGTTCTTGATGTCCCACATAAAATGAATACAAGGAGAGGGAATTTTATAATACTATTTGGAGTTATTGTTAGGAAAAACACAAAAGGAAATGGGAAATATTGTTGGAATTATAAAATAATGAAAAGAAACATTACAATAAAAAGAGTAACAACAAAAGAGAGAAAATGTGGTCGATGATGTAGTAGCAACATTGGAAGGAATAGAGACTTGTGTTGCACGCAGTTTCCTTAAAATAGATTCGTCCTCCACGTGGTGCAAGAGGAAGGATGGCACGTCTCCCCAGAATACAACGATTGAAAGAAACTGACTTAAATCTCTTCATTGCTTTAGGTGAACTGCAAATGCTCACATTTCTATCACCGAATTAAAACAAAAACCTTCTAAGCTACTAAGAACAAGACTTGTAAAAACAATGAGAGAGAGAGAGAGACTCAAAATTTGTGTGTGGACTAAAGAGGAGAAAATCTCTTTATACAGCACTAGGATTAGCGGCGGACCCAGTACCCGGTTGGGGGGCGGCCGCGCTTGCTAGCCTTCGCCGGAACAATTTTGGGAAGAAGAGGGAGATCGCACTGGCGCCTGGTTCAGTGGTTCTGGACTTCTGATTCATCTTCTTCCTCATGTTTTCTTCTTTTTCTTTTTTTTTTCTATTTTGTTTTAAAATTAGGCTGTTGCAGCCCAGCACATCCTTTTTATTTTTGTAATTGGGCCAACTGAAGATGGGCTGCCCTTTTCTTTTTTAAAAAAAAATTATTTTGTAATTGGGTTGGGCCATTTGTTTGGCGGCCCAATCCTTAATTATATATAGATCCGGCCCTACCTTTTTCCCCCCTAATTCAAATTAAACCAAAAATTTGAAACTCAATTCTTTCCTTCAATTCGTGATTCCGATTTCCGCCACTGACTATCCGATCGTCTTCTCCCGGTCGCGGTCCGCCTACCGATGAATCATCACCACCACCAACCACCAGTTCTGCCTGTGAACGGCAGCAGCTTCCTCACTTTGGGAGGCTGGGAGTTTTCTATTTTCTTTTTTGTTTTGTTTTGTTTTTGGTGTTATTTTCTACTCATGAGTTATGAAATCATGATTTATGAAAGTTTTCAGTGTTGTTTCATGTATGATTTATGAATTGGAATTGGGTGAATTGGAAATTTGGAATTGAATTTGGAATTTGGGGAATTGGAAATTTGGATTTTGAATTGGATTTGGAATTTGGGGAAATTAAAATTGAATTTGGAATTGGGGGAATTGGAAATTTGGATTTGGATTTGGATTTGGAATTGGATTTATGAATATTGGTACTTTTCACTTTCAGTTCACTAGTTTTGATTTGAAATGAGAAATTAGTTGTATCAATATCATAAATTTGAAATGAGATTATGAGAAATAAGTTCATTGATTTATGTTGCGCACTTGCAATTGTAGATCATGGAACGATTTTTTCAATTGAAACGGAAGTTTATACATGTTTCTTCCAGTTCTAGTGGTGCATCCAGCCCCGTCATTGCTTCTAGTCGAGCAGCTAATGTGTTTAATAACACGAAAAAGCCTCCGGCTTAATTCAATTCGGATGATCTTGTATCTAATCCAGGGAAACGCCCCTCTATTGAGTTATATGATCCTAATATCAGATATGAAGTTAGAATGACATACTTAGAGAAATGTCCTTGTCAATCACATGGACAAGACTTTCCAAGAAGACAGATGGAAAGTGATAACATGTGTTTTCAAAAAGAATGGTTCGCTGAATTTGATTTGTTGGAGTACAGTGTAGAAAAGGATGCGGCGTATTGTTTGTATTGCTACTTATTCAAACCAGATTGAGGGGGTCAAGGGGGTGGACATATATTCACTAAGACCGGCTTTATGGATTGGAAGCACAAAAAGACATTGAAAAATTATGTGGGTTTCTTTGATAGTGCTCAAAATCAAGTTTTCGCAAAGTGTACCAACTTGATAAATCAAAAGCAAAGTATCTCTTGCATTTTTTCTAGCCAAAGTAGTAGTCAACAAAAAAATTATAGGACGAGATTGACCGTGGTGCTAGATTGTACTAGATTCCTCTTGATGCAACGATTGGCATTTTGTGGTCAAGATGAATCCAAAGAGTCTCTTAATAGATGAAATCTAATTGAGCTACTAGAATGATATGCAGCTCGTTGTAAGGAAGTTAAACTGTAATGCCCCGAAAATTTTTATAGAATAGAATTTAATGTTCGTATGCTATATTTTAATGCTTTGAAAGTTAGGGACTAAACCGATACATTTATTAAATTATATTTTATTTGGGTCATATGTTTTAGATTTTGACCAAGTAATGATAAGTATATGAATATTGGTCTCGTTAGATAGATCGTAAATAATTATGCATTTTAGGCTCGAAAAAAAGTTAATTTGGATTAGCGAAGCCAAAGATGTTGAGATTGAAAGATATTGTTTGAATTGTATTTTAATTGGATTAATTGATGAGATTAGAAACTTAATGGCCGACACGTATAAGACAAGTTGGGGAAATTAATAATTGATTTTGTCAAATTAAGGAAGAAAATATTATAATAGTAAATTAATGGAAAGAGAGAAATTGTGCCACGGGTGATGTGTTAGTTTGTTTTTCTATTTTATTTTATTTTATATCCTTTAGTTGTGATTGATTTGACAATGTGTGAAAATCTTAGATTGATAAGATTTGGTCAAAAATTTAGTTTCCAAAATCCCTATCAATTACCATATCCCACCCCCACACGTCTCACACTCATGCACCACTTATCTAGATTATTATTTGTCTATGTATATAGGCATATTATAGTAGAGGGAACACACATAAAAATTTTATTTTTACTCACGGAACACACAAGCGAGACAGATTTGGTTTGGAACGTGATTTTGGGTTTTCATCTTTCAAGAAATTATTTAAATTAACAAGGTAGGAAAAGATGTGCAGTTGTTTATCCCGTTTAATTTTATTTATTCATGTTGATAAATTTCATGCTTATGAAAGTAAAGATATGATATGATATGATATTTCATGATATAATGTTATGGTCATTCCGGTACAAATGATATGATATGAACTCTTACCGGTTTCTAAAGATATGGTGACGGTATGATTTTTCTTGACGCATGATTTGAATAATTTTATTCGGGATCGCACCATTATTCGTATCCTACTGAGTATTTTCATATACTCACCATTTTCCCTACTCCACACAGGTTAAATCGGGTCGTTGGTGGGCAGGCGATGATGTGCAGTCGTGGTGCCGGGATTTTTAAGACTAAGGAAAAATAATTCGGTGTAATTTGTCAGGACCTATTTATTTTCAGCACATGTTTTTGTTTTATTATTGTGGATATGTTATTTAAGATTTGAACATGTTTTATTTAATTTTGCATTTTTGTATGTTTTATTTTACGTCAGTGGAGCCAACATATAATTTATCATCTATTATATACAATAAAATATTTAAATTAATTAAAGAGAATTGTAGTTGTAGTTACTGTTCATGGAATGACTTATCAAATGAAGTCAAGGGATAATTATTATGCATATGTCTAACATTATGTACTAAAATTTTAAACTGTAGATTTATGTTAATTGATCTAACCAAACATATATGATTGTCATGGTAGTTCATTTTATTTGATATTTGGGATAGATTTATTTGACATGTAATTTCGTACAGTAACTTGAAATTTTTATTCTTTTCGTTTAATTGTCTAGTAGATCCTTGTCATTTGATTTTGTCCATGTTGGTTGGATTTGACCAATAGTAAATTTAGAGCAAACGTTAAATTATCTGACTTGGTACAAAATTGAATTAACAGTGGGAGACCCATCATATGCCTGTGCATCTGTATTGTTTAGTTATGCCATAAAGTTGAACTATTATATCCTGCTCGAAATAGGAGTTTAAATAAAATAATAAATTTTTATCTATTTGAGATTGGTGCTCCACAGTAGAAATAAGATATTGAGGATATTAAATATTTATTTGTCACGTTAAAAATCTTTTTAAGAGGAAATTTTTTGTGGCTATTCGAAAACCTTTAAAATTTTGGGTCGTTACATAAACAAGTACTATTCAGTAATGCTCTTGGAAATTACCAAATGACTTCACCAAAGATCCAAAAGGACTTGGTTAATTGTTATGCCGTAGAGACAACAAGTGTTATTATCAATGAGATTGGTGATTGCCTGTTTTCAATTTTGGTTGATGAGGCTTGTGATAATTCTATAAAAGAACAAATGACAATTGTTTTGAAGTTTGTTGACCAAAGTGGGCACGTGAAGGAACGTTTTTTGGGCATTACCCATGTCGCTGATATTTATGCCCAATCACTGAAGGATGCTATTGATGCAATGTTTTCTACTCATGAGTTGAGTATATCTAGCTTGAGAGGTCAAGGTTATGATGGAGCAAACAATATGTCGGGTGAATTCAATGGCTTGAAAGCTTTAATTTTTAGAGAGAACGTATATGCTATGTATGTCAATTGCTTTGCTCACCAACTTCAATTGTCAATTGTTTCCTTGGCACATAGGAATAATTTGCTTGGTGATTTATTTAACATACTTGTTAATATTGTGAATTTGGTGGGTGCATCATGTAAATGTGTAGATGCTCTTCGAACAAATTACCATGCAAATATTTTGGAGAAGCTTAATATTGGGGAACTTTGTGGTGAGAGTGGTAAGTTTCTAGAAATGAGTTTGGACACCCATGTGATACTAGATGGGGTTCACACCTACTGACAATTACTCGTGTTATTAATATGTTGAATGCTATCATAGATGTTCTTGATGATAGATCAAAAGAGGGCATAAATTTAGTTCAGAAATCAATGGCCGCAAGACAAATGGACACTATGCAGGACTTTGAGTTTGTGTTCAGTCTCCACTTCATGTTTGAAATTCTTGCAATTATTGAATTTGTATAAGTATGCATTGCAGGACATGAGAGACAATAGTTGGGATAATTTGTTGAGTATGGTGATTGAGTTTTGTGTTGTTAGACATATTTTAGTGCCCAATATAGAGAATATTGTAGTATTGAAATGTCAACCTAGGCGTGGAACTCAACAGGTGACTTATAATCATATCTTTTATGTTGATTTGTATTGTCATGACTCAATCTTGTAAGAGTTGAATGATCGTTTTTTCGAGACAACTAATGAGCTACTAACTTGCATTTCGTGTTTAAATCTAAGAGATTCCTTTACAGCTTTTGATAGGGATAAATTGCTACGTCTTGCTCAATTGTATCCTTTCGACTTCAATAATGAAGAACTTTTATTATTTCGACCTCAACTTAACAAGTTACTTATGTTTGTGAAAAGGATGAAGCTTTTTTGAACCTCAATAGCATTTCTTGTGTGGCTCAAAAGTTGGTTGAAACAAAAAGCTCTTATTATTTTCCACTGATTTATAAGCTGATTACCTTGGTTTTGATATTACCTGTGGCAAGTGCAAGTGTTGAAAGAGTATTCTCTACTATGAATCTAATCAAAAGTGACTTGCGCAACAAAATGGAAGATGACTAGTTGAATGACAATTTGGTAGTTTACATGGAGAAAGAGATTTTGAAAAAATTGAGAATGAGGCAATATTACAAAGTTTTCAAAACATAAGATCCCGTAGAATGCAATTGTCTAATATCACAGTTACAGAGTAGGTTGTATTGCGTATTACTTTAGTATTTTGGGTGTATTGAATTACGTTTTCATATATATATATATATATATATATATATATATAATTTTTACGTTTTAGTGCGTGTACATATATGTTGAATAATTTTTAATATTATTTAATTAAATATTAATAAACGACCTCGCACTTACGATCGCTGATTGTCGACATTGACCGGTCAACGTTCGCTCAGACTGAACTTCAATACTGGGTCCGTCACTGACTAGGATGAAGGTTGTTTTAATATGAATGAATACTCTGTTGTATTGATTTACGATTCTTTCGTGTTCTTCATTCAGTAATAATGAAGTGGATCTGATGTTTGGACTCTAAATAGCATGGGTGGATATGGGGAGAGGTTGTAATGGGCTGAGCCTAGTACAGTCCTGTGCAGCCTTGGCTCATATCCTATTTTGCTTTGTAACTTTTTTATTCAAGAAATTATATTTTGGCCCAAATTTAAAATTAGCCCACTTCTTTAATATTTGTCCTCTTCAAGCCTAATTTCTTCAATGGACCAAATTTTAGAATTGTTTCACTTCCAAATCTCTTACTCAAAATAATAGAATTTCTTTCAAAATTTAATATGGTAGGTGATAGACAATGAACAACCTTATTTTTACTATAGTAGTTCAAAGAAATAAAATCCAAATGAGATGATAGAATTGTATTAATCGATGTTTTAACCTCTTCACATCAGAAAGCATATCCATGTTAGTAGATCATGAGCAAGAAAATTATTTAATGAAACTAACCATACATATAAAATATGATGAGGGACAAAAAAATAAAAAATAAAAACTATTGAAAATCTTAAAAGTAATTAAAATTTAATTTTTTGTATGTTTCTTTTATTAATTTTAATTATAAGTTAAAAAATACTTATTGACCATGAAATAGATGTTATTATCAAAATAGGTAACTTGTTCTATATTTAATTTTATCAGTAGAAATAATATTTCTTAAAAAATTATTTATTTACAAATTAAAATTATTAAAATTATATTATTGAAGTGAGTCAAATATAAAACTGAAATAAATTCAATTTCTTTGAATTCTCGATATTTTTGGTCGGTTTTTCCCACTTTAGGTGGAATTAAAATGTGTTGATATAGAAGACTAATGTCCATATTAGATAATATTTTCAGAGCGGTGTATTTTAAATAAAAATCATTAATAATTGAAATGATTTGTTGTTCTTTTTAGGCCTTGAGTCTCGTAATAGTGCAAATATGTTTTTCTTAATTTTTTGTTGGTGTGTATATATCATTTGTTCATATTTATCATCATTTCACACATTTGTATTTGGCAAGAAAAGTTACGAAGATTTATTAAGACATCTTAATTATTGATATGTTTATACTTATTTATGTATATGACTCATTTTGTCATTTGTGTCATAAGCTTAGCTTTTTAAACTATATTTGGTGTGGCATAGAGCATCTCTTACGACGCGGGATCACTAATTTTTTTATTTATTTTTTTAAATTTCAGCCCCCTTCAACGTCTTTTCCTGACCTGGTAGATAGCAAATGGGTTGGGTTGCTGCGTTGTAGTATAACTGGTCAAATCTAAACCATTTCTAAGAAAATGTCAAACCAGAATGGGTTATGAATCAAGTTGGACGGTTCCAATCCCAGTGTCTTGGTTGTCAATATGTAGTACAGTTTAGTTTAAGGTCCTTTTCCAAATTAATTCGATCTTCAAGCTGTCACTGGGAGAATTAATTTGCCGCGCCTGTTTAGTTTTGTAAAAAAAAAAAATTTTTTGCTGAAATTTGTTATTGAAAAATTAATAAAAATTATAAATATCATGAAATGTATGATTAAAAAGTTGATAAAAATCGTGGATCATATAAAATGTATGATTGAAAATGAATTTGAGAAATCGGAGGGTGGCCTTGTGCAAACTAGCTAGAAGGGGATGGATAACTTCATTTTCCTTTTTCCTTTTCATTTTAATTGCAAGTGTTACGAAAAAGTTCTCTAGTCCAAAATATCTTTTCTGGGTTTGTTGTATATAATTTTTGAGAATTTTGCTACGTACTTTGCTTTCTTGATAATTGATCTGTGACAGAACGTCTCTTAACTTACACTCTTTACCAGATAAACTCGAAGATAAATTATCTTTTTTTCCTAGTATATTTGATAAAATTGGTGATTTTTTCAGCCAAAAAAACATTTGATTAATGTTATGTTATGATAAAGTAACATTCGTACTAGAAAAAACGGTTAGTAGATGTCCTTGTGCAGTCGCAATTATAGCAATCACATTGTTTAGGGGAAAAGGTTGCCTCCATGATCAAACACGTTCGTCACGTCACGTGTTAAGAGATCGAAGAGTTGCTCATTTATGATTCACTTTTTGTCTCGTACTCACAATATACTTATTTCCTTTTCAAGCGAAAATTTATATTCAGAAAATATTCGTTCAAACTTAATCTAACGTTCGAAGATTTATTTTCCATTCCATTCGTTTTTCGTTTTCGAGCGAACGTCAAGCATTTAGCTTAAGCTCTTGTAATTAGCTACGACAAATAGCGATTAAGTTGTGCGAATTGAATGGAGTGGTTGCTTGAATAGAACTGGTCAAGCATTTGTAATTGTATTTAATAGATTAGCAAGGAATCTTTCCAACCTCCAACTCCAACAATCAAGTGGCCAGGTTGCTTGAAGTGATCGACTGGACTACTCGTAATCGTATCTAATATAAATTGACAACTCTTTTCGACCGGGATTTAATTGAAATTGAATAAATATCTGTAAAAATTATTTCAGAAAATCAATTAATTGATGAATAAATTTCGTTATGATTAACTATAAATAATTAATAGTCAACAAAAGCATCTTAGGGTTGGTGAATCGAATATAAGACTTGAGGATCCATCTTTAAAAGTCAATCTTATTAAAAGGAATAATCAAAACCTTTATAAATTGGTCTATTTTTTTATTTTTTATTCGATATGAAATTTTATCTCTCAACATGCCTCCGGAAGATGGTGTCTCGTTTGAGCAGACCAATTTTGAAATCATGTGCTCATTTTTTAGTTTCAATCGAATTGCTCGTTAGAGTTTAATAGACTTTGATACCATATTAAAATTAAGAGATCCATTTTAAAAGAGCAAATTACCCAATTCTCTACTTTTGGAGATCTAAATTCAAAAATCAGATGTCAAGTTTTAATTTTCAAAAATCAAATATTTTATATATAGATACAAATTTTTTTTATATTTAATTAAATATTAATAATAATATTATAAAAATTAATATATATACACTCCACCCCCTAAATTAATTTTCAGACCCTAAATCATGTCTCTCTCACTCCTCTCTCACTCTCTCTCCGTCTCACTCCTCTCATCTCCCTTACCCGCCGTCTTCGCCCACTACCAGGGACCATTTTCCCTCTCCATCGTCTTTGTTCACTGCCGGTAGGTGGTGGAGGTGGCCGCGACGAGCTTCGATGCACCTCTCCGGCCGCAACGAGCTTTGATGCCACGACTGTTGCGAAGTCATCACAGCATCGATCTGAGCGCCGACAGGCGGTGGAGGTGGCTGATTTGTGTTATTTGTGTGTGCTGATTTGTGTAATTTGTGTGGTGGTGCTGGAGATCGATGTTGTGTAATTTGGCCACCAATTGCAATTAACGAAACTGTCCTAGTCGCGACTTTGGGGATCAAATTTTGAGGCAATTGAGCAGCAATTGGATCAATTAAATGTGTACCCACTGTTGGCGAATCTGGTGGAGATCTGCAGTAGCTACGATCTGGCCGTGATGATTTGTGTGGTTGTTGGCAATAGTGGGTCTAATGGTGATGGTGGATCTGACGGTGGAGGTGAGTTTTGTGGTGGCGAGCGATTTGGCGGTGGCAGGGGCGCCATTTTGTGGTGGTGATGGTTGCTGGAGGCCATGGTGTGGTGGTGATGGTAGTGACTGTGGCAGTCGTGAGGTGGTGGTCCCAAGTAGAAGTCGGTGGTGGTTACAAAAAAAATCACATAATGGATTGACTATGACCTTAAAATTTGACAATTTGTGACCAATAAATTTGAAAATATGTGACTCATGGATATTTGTGACCTATAATTTTTTGATCCGTGACCAATAAAATAATCTGTGACCTATAATTTTATTGATTTGTGATCTCGAAATAATTCGTGATCTACAAAATTTGTGAGCTGTGACCAATAAACAAAAAATGACATAACTGTGACCTGTAATTTTTTTATCAGTGACCAATAAAATTATCTGTGACCAGAATAGTCGTCGGAATCGGATTAGTCGTCAGAATGGTCATCAAAATAATCTCTGAAATCGAAGAAGTCATCGAAACCATCACCGGAGTAGTCGCCGAAACGATCGCCGGAGCGATAGAGGTGGTGGAGGTGAGGTGGATTATATATATATATATATATATATATATTGTATGTATATGTTAAAATATCTGATTTTAGAAATTTCAAAGTTATTTTCTTATTTTTGAAATGGTATGTAGGGTAGATTTTATATATGAATTTTTTTCATTTTAAAATGTCAACCTTATTAAAAGGAATAGTTCAAACTCTTATAAATTAATCTATATTTTTATCTTTATTCGATGTGAAATTTTATTTCTTAACATATCTTACTTATAATTAATAGTTAATGTAAACATCTTATTTATAATTTTTTGTCAAATATTATTTTTAGGTAAGTTAGAGGTATAAAATCATTGAAATATATTTAAATAGCAGTACTTAAAAAATAAATAAGCATCTTACTTGCAATTCTCAACTAGTGATTAGCATTTGTTGATCTGAATGCCAATTTTGATAACAGAAATTTATTATTAGGTGAAATTAGTTAAAGTTAGTCCATACTATTGCTTCCTCTAATTTAATTTTAATTCAAAATAGCATCTACACGAAGGAACTTTGAGCCATGAGGCTTGACCAGTCTCTTTGAATAAATTATATAAAAATTATATGGGCCATGATAAAATGTCATTATCTATATGAATGTAGGTGTTGCAACTGCATTTAGGCCCATGCCAACTCTTTGATCTTCTTCATTAATTGATTATTGTCTCTAATTCCAACTTGGTCTGACCCGACCCAAATAATCTATCGCGAAGCTTATTACCTTGTAATCATACTATGTGAATTTAGTACTTGTAATGCCGACTTTTAGTGGGTGTTTGGTGGGAATTAAAATTAATTTTTTAGTAGATTGTGATATAAGTTTTTGAAATGTGTGGTTGAAAAGTTGTAGGACTCGTGAAAATGCGGTTAATATTGATTGTTTGACTATGACTTAGATTAAAATCTGATATTAATCTGAAACAAATAGGATCTTATTTTGCAGTGAAGTATCTGTATGTTATATGCGAGGGGCAAATTTTTCGACGTAGTGTCCAAATTTAAACTCATTTTCTAGAGAGAAAATAAGTATTGTTAGTAAAAAGTAATTTATAATGTAAGCACATAAAAGGTTAAACATTTTTGTGTCTCATGTTACATTTCGACTAGTTGAATCCCTCTACCAGCCTTCATTAATTGCTCGCTGATCACATTTTCAGTCTTTAAATCCCACTTCTTCTCCCTTCCTCTCCCTCAAATTTATCCTTCTCTCCCACCACCACTGCCGCCGCCGCCTCTCTCTCTGTCTAAAACACCACTTCTTCTCCCTTCAAAGATGCCAGAAATGTTGCCAAAAGTATGTCAAACTTGGTTACCGATACCTTGTCGATCACATTCTCACATTCTTGTTCATTCCAATCATGGCGGCCGTTTCCATTCAAATCCTCAAGTTAGGCCCTGAAGAAATTCTCACCATTTGGAACTCACTCCAATTTGATTTTTTCCAAATCTTGTGTTCCTCATTCCTCGTAACTTTAATTGCCACTGTGTACTTCATGTCAAAGCCTCGATCCATATACTTAGTGGATTACGCCTGCTACAAGCCTCCGATCACGAGCAGAGTCCCCTTTTCGACTTTCATGGAACACTCCAGATTAATCCTCAAAGATAATCCCAAAAGTGTTGAATTCCAAATGAGGATTCTTGAACGATCTGGGCTCGGTGAAGAAACCAGTTTGCCTCCTGCAATTCATTACATACCTCCAAATCCCACCATGGAAGCTGCAAGAGGTGAAGCAGAAGCTGTAATTTTCTCAGCCATTGATTCCCTTATGCAGAAAACAAGAATCAAACCAAAAGATATAGACATTCTTATAGTAAATTGTAGCTTGTTTTCTCCAACTCCTTCACTTTCTGCCATGGTTGTGAATAAATACAGACTCAGGAGTAATATAAAAAGCTTCAATCTTTCTGGCATGGGGTGTAGTGCTGGTTTGATCTCAATTGATTTGGCTCGGGATCTTCTTCAAGTTCATCCAAACTCAAATGCACTTGTTGTCAGCACTGAAATTATCACTCCCAATTATTATCAAGGTTCTGAAAGAGCCATGCTTCTTCCAAATTGTTTGTTTCGCGTGGGCAGTGCTGCGATTCTTCTTTCGAACAAAAGGGGTGACAGAAATCGCGCCAAGTACAAATTAGTCCACGTTGTTCGAACCCACAAAGGGGCAGACGACAAGGCTTATAAATGTGTGTATGAACAAGAAGATCCACAGGGAAAAATTGGAATTAATCTCTCAAAAGACCTAATGATCATAGCAGGTGAAGCTTTGAAATCAAATATCACCACAATTGGACCTTTAGTCCTTCCTGCATCAGAACAACTCCTCTTCTTGTTCACTCTTATAGGCCGGAAAATCTTTAACTCTAAATGGAAACCCTACATTCCTGACTTCAAACAAGCTTTTGAGCACTTCTGTATCCACGCCGGAGGCCGGGCAGTGATCGATGAACTCCAAAAGAACCTCCAGTTGTCGGCTGAGCACGTGGAGGCGTCGAGAATGACGCTGCACCGGTTTGGGAATACGTCGTCCTCTTCTCTATGGTATGAATTGAGTTACATTGAGGCTAAAGGGAGGATGAAAAAGGGTGACAGAATTTGGCAGATAGCATTTGGGAGTGGATTCAAATGCAACAGTGCTGTCTGGAAGTGTAATCGAAGAATCAAAACCCCAACTGATGGACCCTGGCAAGATTGCATTAATAGGTATCCAGTGCACATCCCAGAAATTGTAAAGCTCTAATTGTTGATCCATGGAGCAATAGATCCATTAAATTACCAGTACTCTTTTGCTTCTTCTTCTTCCATTAATTTCGAAATTTACTGCAAAAATTCTGCATGTTACTGATGTGAGGTAAAGGTGTAATTTATTTTTATTTGATCCATATATCATTTGAGAATATGTTTATAAGTGAATGAAGATACAAAAATTGCTGTTCTTGAAAGCAGTGGCTGTCACACATTTATTCCCTCGTTGTAGAAATTAATGCAGACATCGCATGCATTATAATTAGTAGGAATTAGACGACAATGTACAGTGTTAAAAGAAAAGGAAAAGTTACATACTCTCTCTTAAGAATAGTGCTACTTCTACATTATTTAGACAATAATGTAAAGTGTTAGACAATCACGTGACTTTACAATTAAATGAATATCATTTAATGACATGTAATTGTCGTCTAGACTAGTGTTTAATCCCAATAGAGATGAATATCATCACTCATATTGAATATTTACTACTGTATACCATACCGAACTTACAGTAAACGTTGTGGCATTTGCTCATCCATGGCTCTTTGTCGTTTGGTTAGTGAACTAGACAGGACTATAAAATATTAAATATAAAGGAAATGTTGCACATTAAACAGTGTGATCAAGTATGCAGGCACTGTCACATATCGACCACCTTGTTAGGGTGAAATTATCATACAAATTATTAGATTAGTAATGTGAATGAGTGATAAGTGTATTTTGTACACTTATCTAAACTATTAAATTAGAGTATCTGTTAGTGATTTGGATGAGTTATAGCTTAATTTTGTGTTATTTATGTTTGTTAGGTTAAACTCAATGCAAATTGGTGGATTTGGAATAAAGAAATGAAAAACGTGCAAAAACAAAGGAAATTCAAAGTTTGAGAACCAAAGTGTAAACATTCAATAGTTGATCCGGAGCACAAAATGATGATTGAAGATTATATAAGATCAATTTGATGGAATTGGAGGTCAAATGAGTGAAATATAATGAAAATATTTTTACAAATCAATTTCAAGCTGAATAAGTTATTGAATTTTGCTATTGGTACATAATAATCTACATAACCTTTAACATAATGGCCAAATGGCAGCTTTCCATTGGGGGAGGCGCCTGGCCCACAGCCATTATGTTAACCTTTATGTAGATTGTTATGTACCCATAGCAAGATTCTAAGTTATTCTCCAAATTTTTAGCATCAACTTGAGACCCATTTCTCGGTAGAAAACGTTAGAATTGAAAAAATTATATTCCAAGAAGAATTGTAACCCTTTGAATTAACTTTTCAATGCATTGTGAATAACCTCAATGGGATATCTGCAAAGAAAGTTATGATCAAAATACTGAAAATCGTTCAGGGATGAATCGAAGCAAACATGGGCGCGGGGCACCTTATTTTCCCCAACCCGAGAGCCATTTGGCCCTACGGTGCGCGGGGGAGGCCTATTTCCACAGACGAATCTTTAGGTTCTTTTCACGATTCCAACACTTTTTGAACCCGAATTGGGCACGATTTTGACCTATTTTCTGACTCGTATAAATAGAGAACGAAAGCTACACATTAAAAAAAAAAAAAAAAACCTCTTACCTCTTTATACAATATATTATCATCAAATTCATCTAGAACAAGTGGACAATTGCTAGATTTAAAGAGAGAAGATCAAGCCCTAGCAAGAAATTAAAGGTCAATTACATTAAGAATCAAGATTTTGAAGCATTCAACATTAAATTTGAAGATCAACATCTATTGAATTATTTCATTATTCTGGTGATATTTTTCTATTATTCTTTTTGTAATTTATGAGCATGTCTGGCTAAGATCAAAATCCGATTAAAATTAAAAATATAGTTGTTATTTGATCTCACTCGTCTAATAAAATTCAACAATAACGACTAATTTTTCAATTTAAATTCAATTTTAATCTCTACCGAACACACCCTATATATTATGGACCATAAAAGTGTCCATTATAGACACATTTATGTCATGGATTATGTACCCATAGCATAACCCTATATATTAACATGTTAGGCTAGATCCGCTTTTATATTGGATGAAGATGAACCCTATTATTTATTTATTTTAATTCAAAACTCGTAGTTCAGTTTATTTCTTGCATTTTTTATTAATTTTGCACACCAATTGCATTATTTAATTGATTGGCCACCAATTAGATAATTGATTGCTTGTTGTAGTGTTGGGAGATTCACAATAAATTCACAATGCGACAAAATTAACATATGTGCAATAGAAGTTAAAAATAATATTTATTACGTGTATAATCATATAGGTAATCTAAAATTTAATACATTACAATCATTCGAATTCGGGTTAGGAATAAATTCGGGTCGTGGTTATGATAGATTTAATTTGTCTTGAAAAAGAGAATTATATATCATAGTTTTATTGATCATCAAGAATGCGTGAACAATTAGGTTACAAATCAAGAATTGAAATAGATAGCAACAAGCTAATTCGAGATCGAATACAATCATCCATAAATTGATAAAAATCACATTTTTACAGCATTCTTAGATTAATTAAATATAAAACAAAATCAAACCCTCTTTTGTATTCATAATTCGAATCCCATAAAAAGTCAATAAACTTGAATTGAATTTATTTCATGTGAGACGATATTCTCAACTCATCAATTTTATTATTTGTCAATGATCTCGTACCCTGCAAGTTTCGCACGAACAATGTATATACGTCATTCATTATGGTAGCGACACAAGTTAATTACTTGGCTGGCACGTCAATTAAATTCTAATAATTAGGCAGTGCTAGTTAGCTAGTTTGAAGTTGGATAGAAATTTTAAACTATAATAACTAATTAATTATTCTAAAATCACTCCTTTTATTTTAAAAGGTTTTTTAGTTATTGTACGTTTTAAAAGTTGTTATCGAAGAACTTACTTCAAAATCAGTTAATCGAGGCATTCCAGTATAAGTTCACCAGTCGAGGAGTTTTGATCTATATCTACGTTCTTTCTTTATTTTACATAGTAACGAGCTTTGCGGAGAATTAAAAGTTTACAAGGGTGTAATCTGCAAAACAATTTCAGTCATTTGCCTCGGTATAGAAGAATTGCTTGACAAAATCACAAAAAGCATCTTAAAATGTTTACTACTAAGAACGAAATTAAATTATTTCAAAAAGTACTAATAACTAAAAAATAATATTATCTTTTCAAAAATTTGACGAGGAAATTTAGGCAGGCTGTAAAAAACAAGGCACCTGAGACCACTCAATAACCTAATTTTAAAAAGCAAAAGCAAGATGGATCAGCAAAAAAATTCTGCTCGAGGGGAACCTACAATGTCTATAAATTACTCAGTCTGGCAGATAGAGTACGTTAGACAGCACATGCTAATTCTAAGATCACAAACATTTGAGACTCGGCAAATATTACAGGACCATACTCAAAATATTGTACAATTTGTCCAAATTGGGTCAATATTGATAAGGACCTTGTGTACTTGGGTTCTGGTATGGACCCTGCTGTGAGTAAACGTTCTCATATGCAGCTTGTTGAGGATTCAAATCATAATAGGGGACCTGAGAAGGATTCGTGTTTGAATATGCACCATGCTGAGAATTATAGCTCTGATACACACCTTGATGAGAATTGCTATTGGGTCCAGAAGTAGCAGCAAATGACTGATATGAACTTTGTGAGGCATTGATATGCTCGGAAGCCCCAAAATCAGAAGCACCAGAATGGAAATCCTGAAGCTTCATCCTTGTCCCAGCAATCTAGAATTTTAAAGGAAAAATTATCAACTCCACCAACAGAAATTCTAAATCAATACTTGGACTCAATAATTAGTTGTATCCTGTACTAAACTTGTCACCACTATAACTTGGACATACTAATAATCAAAATCCCCGTTATATGTGATTTCATTTGAGCTTGAGATGCAAATAGCTGAAATTGAGATACATGTCTCGGGTAAGAAAATTATGCACCGAACTGATAACAAATTGAGCAAATGTTTTAACTGAAAGCCAGTGTGCAAGTGCAATAGAAGTTAATTTAGTAGATCTTCAACTTTATTCTAATATTTGGGGTTTAGTACGCTTAGAAGCTACTAGGGATGGCTTTGGAACTGGTGATGCCTGTCCCAAAATGCCCTATTGTTAACAATTAGAAGCACAAAATGCAGTGATCTGGAAGTTTCCGTGTCATGGTTACTACTGACGCCTGTCATCGAACATCTTTAACCAGCAACTTAAAACGGTGAAATCCATAATAAAAACAACCCTTACTTAAGCTCCTACACTTGAGTACCGTGAAAAATAAAATAAAAAAGTTTAAATGAATGTATGAATATCAAACTTATCAATCAATCTTAAGATTAATGACACAATTTTATAACTTTCATTTATTTTGCTCAAGAAAATAATCTTCATTTATGTTTTGATTGGTCCATCATCAAAAGTTTTACACTTTCCCTATTAGCAATGCATTAAAAGGTGTAAACAACAGGTATTGAGCATTTTGCCTTCACAAGGCAAAGTGTATTGAGGAGAAAGCCATAAAATGAACATTTAAAAATTCATAAAGACAATGAAAAGTTATAATTACACAACTTTAACCAAGCCTCAAACTAAAAGAAAAGTACATTCTCAAAGAACAATAAGTACATTCTCAAAGAACAATCTTGAAAGTCTGATCAGACTTGATGAATTGTAGTAATTAATGACTTTAGTGTCCTAAGATCATCAATTATTAGAAAGTTATGGCTTGATAAAATTGATGGGGCCATGATTAGATTGTCCTTTGGGGATGTTCGTTGTAACGACTCAGGTCTCTATACTCAGGCTGTTAGCTTAAGTACTGTCGGTTTTGGGGGAGCTTCTGACCACACTTACCCCCTCACGACTTTCTATCACGTCCCCAGATTCGAACCCAAGATCTCTTCCTAACGAGAGATTTAAGTTGAATCCTAGTAGGCAAGTTTTTGTAACGACCCGACAGTCCAATTGATACCAGAATTCAACTTAATCTCTCATTAAGCAGAGGTCTTGAATTCGAATCTTGAGCGCATTTTTTTTGTAACTACTTGGGTCTCCATACCCAAACTGGTAGCTTATGTATTGTCCGCTTTGGACAGGTCATGCCCAATTGGTACCGGGATTCAACTTAAATCTTTCATTAGGCAGAGGTCTTGGGTTCAAATCCTAGGGAACGCGATAGAAAGTCGTGAATGGGTAAGTGGGTCTATCTACTTCTGCTTCCAACTTCAGGATAACCCTGAGGGGTTGTGGGTTTTTTCTACCAATTGGAGCTCTCCCTTCACCAGCCAAAGCGGACAGTACATAAGCTAACGGTATAAAGACCCGGGTCATTACATTCAGGGTTGTCTATAGACAGAAATTATAAGCTAGTGCTAATAAGTTACTCATTTTAGTGATTATAAGAACTTAAAAGTGACATTGCTAATAAGCTCAAAAATTACAAATGACAGATGAATTATTTCAAATCTCTTCCCAAGAAACATCTATAAGTTCGCTAAAATTATAAATATTTTCACTTATTCCTGGTTGGTGCTTTCTAGCCCCCATATAAATTTGAATTCCCTATTATGATTGGATTAATGTTAATAGATTGTCAATAAGCAGATAACATATTTGAAATCACAATTTAATCCAATAATCCCTTCATTGCTTCTATATGACGTATAGAGAAAGTAATACATCTTCATGAACTTTAGTTTCACAACTATAGCATTAAGAAGTGTAAAGATGTCAACCCACCCCAGCATGCCAGGCCTAAACCCCATAGCCATACCTGCTCAATTTAAACCCCTAATAGCATTACATGGCATATTTCATTTTTCTCACACAAGCCATGAATCCACAAACAAGTAACTTGAACAGAACTTATTTTATTGGAATTCCATATTTCATCCCTGGTGGCAGACATATAGATAAATACATAAATAAACAACCAACCACCATGCAGCACAGCTCAACATCTTTAAGGAATGTGAGGCAATTGAATATTCTAGGAAACCCCCCAAAACTTCCCAACCTGAATCAAAATGCAAAAACAGAGAGGAAAAGTAGAGGGGACTAGCACAATCCATGCTACAGGTGAAAGTGGGATACAGGGAAAAAAAAATTTACTTCAACAAAAGTCAATAAACCTCACCTCAGTGACATAGCTACCTCCAGTTCTCATGACAGAAGCATTATTTGGAATCTTAGCCTTCATCTCATGGTTGACACTCATGTAACTATAATATAGCAATTAAAAGAAACGGTGTCACCTACTTCATCAGGCCAAACAAAAAAATGAATGTGTGAATGACTTAATATTAACAGTGATCATTACCCAGTAGCGCGTGGAGGAACTGGAAAACTTGGAGGTTCATACTCACGAACACCAGCCTGACATTCGGTATAAAGAATGCTTAACACTATTTCGAAACAATGTTAAAATTGCAAGATAAGAATGAACCAGCAATTTTAGTTTCTGTGAATTAGAATGACATATTTATTGTGTAAAATAAAAAGAATGAATATATTCACGTGTTTGAGGAGAAGAATGTCAGAAAGGACTACTTTTAGGAAGTTAATTTAGCTAGATGCGCTGGCGCTTGGGACCTCGAATGCAAATTTTCCAAGCCCTCCATTTTTTTGGTTCACAGACTGTCCAAGATGTGCAGTTTAATATATTCATCGTAGTCAGAGTTAATTTAGGGGAATATGCCAATTTTACTGTTGGCTACAATTGTTCCTCACTCGTTTTAAGTAAGAGAAATCCAGGACTCTCCCCTCTCTCATCTTCATGGTATTTCTCAATTTTTTTTCTCAAAAAAAGCCTCCAGCACTCGTTTAGTAAGGAACAATTCATCTCTCTGTTCAATTCTTTATGCTCCAGACACCTATAAATACAAAGAAGGTTTATATATAGTGTCATAGCTTCCAATTCAAAGCACCAATCTACATTAGAACCCTAGCTTTAGTGCCAATAGATACTTGTAATACTCTCAAGTTTCAATCCTTCCTAATCAGCATCAGCAAAAAATTTAGAGAAGAAATTTGAGGCGTGTCCAACCCAAGCAAACAACTTAAAAATGAATTTATAAAAATTATCAGGCGTAAGATCTAAATTGACTATTTACATGTGGCGTGTACAAGTAGTTTTTTAGCTAGCTTTTTTTCCTTTTAGCTTGAGCTAACAAAATCTGACAATACATGGTTAGCAGCATGATCGCTACAACTGCTTTTCTAGACAAATCAAATTTACGGTAAAATTTTAAGGAAAATTGCAGTGGAAAAAGGTAATGTGAGTTATCAGATTCTATTCCCCCTTCATTCGTAATCAATAACTGTTGTCCCTACTAATATAAACATCTGGATAGACGTTGCATTGTAGGCTTTCAGCAAAAGCACAAAGAAAGTATGCCCTACTTTTCCTCAATGTTTTTCACTTATACCACAATCTGAAATTTTAATTTTAGCCTGTTGTCCCTATATTTATAACTTTATTGCTTAAAGTCAAGCTTTTACAAATGAAGCAATTGATACATACTGATTTGATTTCACTTTGCAGGAATAAAATGATTTCCTTCATCGATGGAATGGATTATTAGCCCTTTTATTTACCAGAGTTTATAACTGATATAGTTATGTGTCAAGCTTGATTTGCATCTTAATAATTTTATGCCAAGTTCACTTATTTTATTCAGTGTTTCTACTAAACTAAATATAAATATGCAGAAACTGATTTTGCACATCAAATATGCACATATATGCAACGATTCAATAAAGTGAACGCATATGCACATAGCCTACATAAAGCGTGCACAATGAGCTTAAGCCCTAATTGGCCTTGGCACTGCCTTGCACTTTGCACGTTTAATTAGGAAGGCATAAATTCAGACATTTCAATTAGATTATTGATAAAGCATGGATAAAACAAAATGTATTCCCCCTCTGCGAACCCGAATAGTTCAATTGACAGTTTTCAGTTCAAACTCTCTATGATTGAATAAATCAGAATCAAAACCAAATATGATTAAGCATTTAACTCTGTTTTGCACTCCTTCCAGGACAATGAAAACCTGGAAATCATTTCTTCAACTCCTATGTAGAAAAGAAGCAGATCCGCCTCTGCCGTGCGTGTGAAATTATAGAATATAAATTGATGTATTAACAGATTACAAGCACAATTGGATCAAACAATGCTGAAATGAATACAACTAAGATTGTAAACTTCATTTTTGATTTGATATTTTAGAGCATTATACCATAACTTGAAATTCAATATTAATCTGATTTATGTGCTAAACATGTACGCAAAAAGGGCAGACTTATACAAAAGGGCAGAACTGCAGAAGTGGAAGAGCAGGAATGAATATTTACAGAAGAACACAAAACAAGAGGGAGTTTTGTGGGGGAATTAGATGTGTAAGGAGGAAGGATTAGTTATGAATTCATCAGTAGGACGGTAGCAAGAAAAACTCATGAACAGTGTGACAGGTAAATAGGGAAAGAATTTGGCACATATTCTAACCATGTTAGAATATAAAATCTTGCCATATGTGATCTATCCCATTTCTTCGCCATGTCAAGAAATTGTATATACAATTATGTTGTATGTGAAAATTCTTTTATTTGATCTCTTCCACCCCCCACCCACCCACCCACCCTTCTTCCGAATTGTATCCTCTTTTGCATATATATGAAAAATTCTCCTCAAAATTGACACTTCGAGCTTAAAAAATTTAAAAATATACTTTTTACAACTAGATGCTGCAAACAAAAATCAGAAAACTTGACATGAAACTCTCTGCAGACAACATACTTAAACAGAAAATTGATACCTTCAAATATTCACGTCTTCCAGATCTTCCAGTTCTTGTGAAACTTGTTAGGGGTAGGCCTCCATCTCGCAAGTTTCCTGTTGGACCAAATCCAGGGACTGGATTAACAGGAGCAGGTTCAGCTCTAGCACTAACATCACGCAAACATCTCGTTCTAAGTCTTGAAGCAATCTCGGCTAAGGCATCTTTAGCAACCTCAACATTTCCAGATATCTGATAAACAAAAGCGTGAACAAGCTTAAGCAGAGAAACGTCTTTCCTAGGCTAAGAAAGGTCAATAGGTCACAAATCATGCATTAAGGATGAAAAATCTACACAATGCTAGGCAATGTTCTAAATAGCGAGAAATAGCGCCGCTATAGCGCGCTAAAGAGCGTAGCGCGGCGAAAACGCTCCGCTTCGGGGTATTTGCGTAAAAAAGCGGTCAACCTTTTTTGTTGACCCCTATAGCGCGCTATAGAGTGCTATAGCAAGCTTAAGCGTCACATAAGCGTGCCTTACCTCGCTATAGCGTGCTTAAGCACGCCTTATCCCCCCCCCCCCCCCCCCTTTTTTTCCCCCTTAAAAAAAATCTATTTTTTTATATAAAAATATATTTAATGTCTTAAAAATAATTAAAATAAAATTAAAAATACAAAACGCATTATAACGCTTATTCTTCGCATTGACACGCTTAAACTTGTGATTCTTGATTCTCAACCCCGACGTTACGCTTTACGCTATTTAGAACATTGATGCTAGGACATCACCTGCACGAGCTCTTCATCTTCTGATGCACATTTGGGCTTATCTTCCTTGGAAAATACATGTATGTCTGCACTGGTTCTCCTTCTCATTTCATTGATGACATGACCTCCTTGTCCAAGAATGCAGCCAACCTTGCTTGATGGAACAAGAAGTCTTGTCGTGATTGTCCCCTTCTCAGAGTACTCACTTGTTCTATTTTGAAGCTGAAGAATGGCATCAATAGTTTGTGATCTTTGATCCCAAATAACCTGAAATGACATTCAATTCAGTTAGACACCATGCTAATGGTAGAGCAGGAGACACAGCTCGTTACCTCAAAAGAAGATACACGAATTACTCTTTCATCCAAGACTACAGAGGCATTCTCAATGTGAATACTGGCTCCAGTTTCCTGCTGTAATTGTTTTACATTGAAGCCTCCCTTGCCAATCACACTGCCAATCTTTTCTGCAGAACAGAGGATTTTCATAGTGAATTCACTGGGAGCTTCCCGGCCATGTGGAGGAGGAACACCATCAAAGTCATCGTGTCCATATCCTGATGGACGGTTCCCATATTCCCCCTTCCACGTCATAGATGGCAAACTGTGGGAATCAATATCGTGTCGCAGCCAAGGTGCATTTCCTGGGGGGCGCATATTTGCCAAGGGAGGACCAGGAGGAAATCCTTGACTAACATGGGAAGCCGAAAAGCCTGAAGGAGGTTTGTCCTTCCGAGGATTCTGATGCAAAAGAGTCGACACTTCGTACAGAGCTTTCTTCGCAATTGCAGATTTACCTGAAATCTATAATAAATAGGCAGTCAATACCATCAGATATTCGTTTCACATGATAAGAACTCAATATAAACATCTGAACCACCTGTTTAGTTTAAATAAACTTTAGATTAGATCACATTATAACTATGAATAGAATTTTCCTAAATTGTGGTCCATAAAAAGTACACAAAGAAAACCTTATTTCATGTGAAGAAAAGACACCTACAATTCAGGGGAAGAATGTAAAGGAAATACATAAAGAATGAGGACATGAGGAATTCAAGTGAGGGGATGTTAGGTTTACACCTCTATATAAAATAACCAATTTCAAGGTCCAAAATTATAATATCTAAAAGTTTCAGGACCACAAATGAAATACTACATAGTGCAGCCAAAATAAAAATCTCTCACTTTTGGAAAACAGAGAAGAAGCTCGGAGACAAGGTACTGCCTTTCTACCAACCAAGACATGGCTCAGACATTAAAAATATATCTGCCTATTGTAAAGCCTTCTTATTTAGGATACTTTAACACCATATCCCTAATGTTCTGAAGGAAGAATAAAGTCCCCTAGGGATAGCATATACTAAAACCTTCGTCAGCAAAAAGTTCAGAGAAATAACTCCGGTCTGAAAGACTAACTGGTAAAAAGCATAGAAAGGAAGGAAAAAACTAATGCTCCACACATTTGTCCGAGAAGTCCAAATTTGAATATTCTTCAAGTTTGCGGCTGAATCAGATCTGGGAATTCGGATGGTGCAAAACATAAGCAGTAAATACTCCCTCCCTGTGATTTTATTTCCAGTTCTATTCCAATAGTGGACAAGAGGCTTCAAGAGGTCCAATCTCAAAGATTCCAACCATTCGATAATGCAGTTGATAGTACACATTTGAAGGATCGTTAGAAACTTCTACGAAGATTTATAATTCAAAACCCATAGTTCGGACGGATTGTAATAAACTTCTTCCCCTTTTTCCTTTGTAATGTCAATTTGATTAAAAACAACTCCAGAAGTATGTGTGCAGTGTATTGTTGCAAGTGAAATAAGTAAAAGATTCCGCAGCATTGTTTGCATCCCGAAAGGGATCAGAAATCTAGCCCCGCAGAGATATAATGTTGCTAATCAGTAGCAAGAGTTCTGCATACAAAGATAAGACCTTCTACAACAAAGCTTTACTTAAAATATAAAAGACCCTCACTTGAACACGTATAGACATATGGCTATGAATGCAAAAGCATTCAGATATCTATATACTATGCATTGCAAAAACAGGCAAGAAATATTATGAAGAGATTTCAATAACATGCCACGCCGTCATCAAATCAGCACGAAGTGAAGTATCTTTTTTACATTTAATGCACGTAAAGACTAAAGAAATCACAAATTGCAACAGCATATGCCTTAAAGAACTTACTTGCACTAATTCATCGGTTCTCATAGCACAGGTAGGAAGATGGTCGGCAGGAAGAACACGAATGTTTGCACCAGTCTCACTGCGTAATCTTTGAATGACATCTCCTTTTCTACCTAAAAGACATCCAACCACGTTGTTTGGAACAAGAAGACGTGCAGTGATCACTGTTTCATCCTCATTCTCATTTCCTGCTCCACCAAGATCTTCCTCAGCAATCCTGTCATGAACTTTGAGGAGAGCGTCTTGTGCTGCACAATGTGGTTTCATGACATCATCTTCTTTCTCAGCTGGACGATCTTCGCCATCCTTATTGTCATTATATCCCTTTGCTCTTTTGTCAGAAGGGCTAAAAATAATTATCACTCTCTCATCTGAGCCGGGAACAGAATCTGAAACTGTAATCTTGGCTTGGGTCTCTTCTCTGAGGGCTTTCACTATATTACCACCTTTCCCAATGACACTACCTATCTTTTTCGATGGACAAAGTATACGGTAAACCGTCTCCGAAAAATGAGAGCTTTCAGGAGATAGTTCATGGACAGATATATGCCCTAATCCTTTCCTAGGGCTCCCCTTTCTCTTGAACTGGGGATTAGAATGTTTCTTTAAAAAAATTCTTCTATTCACTTCCATAACTTTATAATTCTACTAGTACAGCACTGTTAGTTCATTCAAAACTTAAAGGCAGAATAATAAACACCTGCAAATTGAAGATAATTATAGAAGTCAGAAGTATGAATATATTGACAAGTTATCCAAACATCAAAAATAAAATTCAGATGGAATGTAAAACCCCAAAACAAAGACAGCCGATCAAGACTCAGTATTTGTTTCTACAACCACATGGAGAATTTTAATCCTTTTTCTTTTTTTGTGTGTGCGCATGGTGGTGGTGGTGGTGTACAACCCTATTTGTCTACCATTCTCCAAATTTTTTTTCCTAAAACTCATTTTCAACAACACATTCTCAACTATGAAGCGCCGACATACGATTTTTAAAATGAGTACTAAGACGACATGTCGCCAACACGTTGATTAAAATCTTTAAAATTCTTCATTTATATAGTATAAATTTAGTTTTGTGCTAGCTATTAATTTTTCTTGTCGAAATATTTTAATATATGAGTACATATTTGTTACTTAATAAAAACTTTGAGTTAAAAATAACATTTCTAATAAAGAAAAAATAAACATGTCAGAGTGTCCGAGGAGCGTCGTATCCGACACATGTCGGATATAGACGGGCTACCCTAGTTGAAGTGACGTGCTACGGAAATTCTTACAATAAAATATTTTGTACATAAACCTTAGATTTTTCATTACTTTCTAACCACATACTCTCCAAGAAAAAATCACTATTCCAAAACTCATGTTCCTAAAAAAAAAAAAGCCTCTTTTAATGGATATCAAACAAGGGCATAGTTTAAAAGAACATTGCCAACTATGTTCCAAAAAAAATAGTCATCTAATTCAGCGTGTCCACCTTTTGAAAAAATTACAAAGTGGAGTTAGTTTTATTAAAACTACTGAATTTGTACTATTAGAACACAGGGAGGAACATGTTTCTAACATAAATATTGTATTAATGTGCATGAAGCCACTGACTCCATTAACTTGCTCTCTCATTTCTCCCATAATCAAAATTATACACATTTCATTGTCATATTTTTATCTTCCAGCTCGTATAAATGGGTTTAGGACTGAGGACTCCCATTATACAGCAATGGGATGCTGTTCTTAAGGCTTGAATAAACAATATGAGAGACAAATAATTACTCATGTAGCACAGTAATGGGCCCCGAGAATGCCAAAAAAAATGTAGATGAAAAAGAAAAACAAAAGGAGTTTCCTCTTGAGAAATACAGTTGCAATTTCAGATCAAATTGAATGTGAGAAACAATGCCTATTAAACCTAACACGAACAAAGTTCTTCTTTCATATTCCTATTCCTAAACTCTTGTTGATAACTTCCCAAAATTTTACTTCAGGCAACAAAATCAACAGTAGCTACACAAAAGGATCAGGTTCTGCAGACCTGTCAAAATGGTCTCTCTTGAAAAAGAATCCCAACTATCATCTTCAACAAAGTCAAAAAGTCGAAGTCACTACCTTGAACCATACTATTATAGCAAAATTCACCTTTTTAACATTCCCATTTGCCAATATAGATGATCAACCCCGCCATTAAAGTAATGTGCATATATCTATCTCGAAAATGTCAAGCCCTAGCTGGAAGTTATCAATTTACCATTTACCTATAAATGAACTAAGGGTCCAATTTCTTTCCAAGATCTTAATTCGACAAAATGTAACGCCATTTCACCTAGCCCAGAACAGTTATTAGTGCCATTCGTTGGAATTAATCCTTTTCTCCACGGAATTTCCCGGAATGTTCAGGAACTTAGGTTTCCCAATTAATACGAAAGGAAATGTAAAAGGAGTAAGAAGGTAATACATGTATACAGTTGGAGACGAAACACCTACCATGTTATCTTTTCAACAAGGGGAGACTAAGGATTCTCCGAGATTTTGATGCTCCCGACAGCGGACGGGGGATAAGAATTTCATAGTAGGGTTTATTTTACTTCGCTTTCGTTTTTCCTTTTCTTTCTGGCACGTATTTTATGCAGAAATGCAATTTAATTCGCAAAAATAATAAATTCAAAAGTCATTCTTTTACTTGATTTTGACAAATGTTATTGGTTTTTATTTTTTCAATATTGCAAAAATGTTGAACTTTTTTAAGAGAGAAAATGTTAATTTTTTTGACATAAAAGGGTAAAATTAAAATTATGTGAATTCTTTAACTCTTTAACTTCCTTCAAAAACGATAATAATAAAATCGTAACGAGGATTAATAATTTAAAATACAAGTTTATTTATTAATTAGAGTCGAAATGGTTTATCGTGAGAATTTGATTAAGAATTGCTCAAATTAATTAAGTTGTACGCCTTTGAGCCTGCTATTGTGAATTTCATAAAATGCGTTTTTATAATGAATTATTTACTGATTTAAATTTTTATCAATTTTTTTAATTAAATCGAACGGGCACTTAATCGACCATAAACCTAGCCCTTGTTTGGTTTTCATTATTATCAAAATACGTTTTTTCTATCTTATTTTCAATTAAATATTTATTAATAAAATAATAATACACACAAACTCGAAACTTTTTCTTATTTTTTAATCATGAATTCTCCATCAAAATACTATTTTAAAATGCATTTTGGACAAAAATGGGGCTCCAACGGGCTAAATCTTATCCTTCGTATCAGTTGAGGTGGAATCTAGAGATTTTGGACTGTCCCCTTTAAAATTCGGTAAGATTTAAGAAAATTAGCTCTGGATTGTATTCTTTATTCTTGTCAAGTTTGAAGATTTTCAAATGCTAAATACAATTCATAATTCATGATCGAGTTCGAGTTCGAGTTTGTTCTTTCACGAATTTTCTTAAGTTTCATTAATAAATTTCTAGCTAGTTGATTGCTATTGAACTTTAAAGACATTGGGGAGCGTTTAATGAATAAAGATATTTAACAAATAATCTTGGCCCTTAAATTTAACGATATAGATCTAACTTTACCGAACAAGTACTTGTTTACCCAAAATAACTTACCGTACACATTACCTTAAGCCACCTAAGCACCTGTTGTATATGAGCGACCTGTTCTTTGAGCCCAGAGGCTTGCTTTCTAACTGCTTCCATTGACGAATCAATCCATCGATGGAATTTGAAATGGAATTGTGTATATATTCACATAGCATATATAGATTTCTAAGCAATAGATGTAAGAGAGAGAGAGATGATTGAAGAACTGGATTGGAGAGTCGACGGTGTTAAGATTCGGGTTCCATCTTAAAATGTCAATCTTATTAAGAGGAGTAACACAATCCTTTATAAGTTGGTTTATATTTACATCTTTATTTGATGTGGGATTCTATCCCTTAACATGCCCCCACAAAATGATGGCTCGTTTGAGTAGACCAATCTTGAAATTCATATACTCACTTTGGAGTCATAATCGAATCGAATTGCTCGTTAGAGTTTAATGGGCTATAATACCATGTTAAGAGTTGGGGTTCCATTTTAAAAAGTCAACATTATTAAAAGGAGTAACGCAATCCTTTATAAGTTGGTTTATGTTTACATTTTTATTCGATATGAGATTTTATCCCTTAATAGAATACTCGTTCTTTGATTGATTTGATTTGATTTGGTTTGTGATTTTGGATTCAGGGTCCTTTTTGTGTTCTAAGAAGAATGGAAAATTTCGCTAGTCCATTGAAAATGATACGATTTTTTTTTTTAAATTTTATTTTTAAAGTAGATCGACACTATTGAATTAAATTAATTTAAAGGTTAAGAATATTTATCAAATGTCCATTGAATGCTTCCCAAATAGGGATAACAAAAAAACTCGTTCAACCCGAAACTCGTGGGGCATCGCCCCAAATGGGTAAGAATTACCCGCATAATCGGGTAAACATGGCGGGGATAGGACGAGGGTCATATCATTGTCCCGAAACGGATACAAGGCAGGTAGGGAATCATAGTCCCTGTCCCGCTACCCGTCCCGTTTAAAGTTAATTTTAAATTTAAGTTTTTTATCAAACAAAAATAATAGACTTATCATATTTTTAAAAAGAACATAATTTGTTTCTAATAAATTTGTAAAAAGGGAATAATATTTACTACGTAAAGACATAAAAAATGGGTGATAAATGGGGCCGGCCCCGCCTCTATCTCGCCCAGAACCCTCCACGTCCCGCTTTAAATAGGTATAAGATGCGACAAGATAAAAAAAATACTCGATGAGACCAGGGTGAGAATTGTCGACCCGTCTCATACCCGCCCCATTGCCATCTACATTCCCAAAGGTATTTGGTATATGATATTTAGCTAATGCAATCAAATAAATATTATTGTAACTATATTCTTATCACTTTCATGATCAATTCATAATTGTCGAACTAACAAATAGGGTATCTAATTCTTACCAAGTGGAAGCTTAATCTCGAAGTATATCTTCAATGCTTTAATTTCATTTGAAAAAATAAAATAAAAAATTTGTATACACATAAGAGAAATGATATTTTAAATGTTAATGCTTAATTTATATTAAGTACCTAAAATATGATACATCAATTCATTTCCGAATAAGTTCACGGTGTGTCTTAAGATTTGATCAAATCTGCTATCTATCAACGTGTCATGTCATTGATGCATGATACAAGTTAAGTATCAACTGTTACAAAATATCTAGAAGTGTCATATTTCTACTGGATACAATAATAATTGAAATTTCGATAATAAATTATAGACCTTGAGAAGAATAAGAAAAGATATTGTACCACTATTCTCTTAAAGCACGCATTTTGTACGATTAAGTCCCCGTTTGACAATCATTATTTTTAAACTCTTTTTTCTACATATTTATTTTTAATCACACATTCAGAAAATAAAATATTTTTCTCGTAAATTCAAAATGTTTCTTTACTTTTTAACAACATATTCTCCTAAAAAACTACTATTCAAAACTCTATTTTTCCTAAATAATGGTTGTCATACATGAGCAGAATCTACAAACTTTTCAAATATTGGATTTTCTCTCGAAATTTGTGAATTTCTTCCAATTGCTCTCTTAATTATTCTTTTTGATTAAATGCAATCAAATTGATCTTCAACTACTCTATCAAATCCAATTAAGCTCAAAAATGCATTTTTCTTCGGGTCACTCGTATTCAAGTTGGATTTTACCTACAATTAATATATTTACACAAAATTAGATAGATAATTGTTCAATTAACAATAAATAATCAACTATAAAAGTCCAGATAAATGTATTATCACAAGGCACCAACAATAAAAATAGGATATGGTGAGGATGGAGCCAGAGAAATACGTTGGGATGGATTGAAGTTTAAAAATTTCAATGACCTCGTGCCATAAAAGACATTATACACCACAAGAGGTCTAGCTTAAAAGATTAAGCTCATATCAATCATGACGAAGTGAGTAAATTACTCGACCGAGTATAAATCTAGATGTCCAGCTAAGGATATGTTTGGGAGCCATTCTTAGCAAATTTTTAATAAAACTCTTACTGATATATATACCTATCGACCAAAAATAAGGAAATACTTAATGAGCACTCTTCTGAAAATTTTGACAAAACACCATAACAAATACGTGCTTGCACGTCATTGTTTTCAAAATCTCAATCGAAGTGGACACGAGTCTCACCTGTTTGACACAGTTGAATAACACTTATAATACTATTAATTTATAAATAAATAAGTTTTAACAAATATTCTTTTTACCGACAAAATTAAACATAGAGAAGTTACTTATTTTGATAATAATTTCTATTTAATGGTCAAAATAAGTAAAATTTTCACTAATACGAATAAATAATACATATACACATTAAAGCAAAAATTTAACTACTTTTAAACTTAGCCAAATATGTAACATTTCTCACTGTTAAAATAACTCATTTTTTTAGCTTTAATCAATAAAAAATATCTAGTCACTGTTTGGTTTATATCAGAATTAAAATTTTAGTAGATTTTGATAAAAATTGATATAATTTGTGAATCGTTACAAATATGTGATTAAAATTAATTATTGATATTGATTTATATTTTAATCAGATTTTTTAGTTGTACCAACTATGGACTTATTATAAAATGAACTTATTTAATTATAATTAAACTTTTTAATCTCATCCAAACACGAATGAAGTCAAATATCTAATTTTATAACGAATTATTTGTATTGTATGGAGATATTAGACAATATATGTCTAAATATGTGCACCATTGTAGCAAGTATTTGAATACTTCAGATATTATCAATAAGGATTATTCTTATTGTACATAATATCTTATCTAATGGAGTAATGCTATTTGTAGTCTCTCACTGCAACAGTCGTCTTATATGGCACACACATGACATATAGTTATTTGATGCATTAATGTGGTAGTTTTTTACTACATTTAATGTATCAAATACACACTTGACATGTGTATGCCACACATGACGACTGTTGTAGTGAGCGACTGCAAGTAACATTATTCTATCTAATGTGTGTCATAATTGACAAATGGCGGCCCCCTGTAATCTTAGACACCTGTCATTTGTCAATTATGATACGTATTAGGTAAAGGGTTATGTATTTGCAGCATAACCCAATAATTTAGTGAAATGTGATTTGAAAGATCCATCATCCATACCAACTTTAAAGGAGGATTTAAAATGTAACCAAAAAAATGGACGTGGCACGTTTAAAGAAGATAAAGAATCATGGACCGGGCACGTGGATATTTTAGAAATGCCACGTAATGGTCAAACCAAACATTTTCAATTTGTTGTGGGTTCACCCAATGAATCCCACCACCGTCCCCCTGCACGTGGGCCACGTACACATCCACACGTGGCTTGTCTTGATAGGATAAAAGATCCCCAAACAATAGTGAGGAACGACTCTTCTATCCAATAAGGTTATCTGTCTGGATTCGGCTAATGGAAACTTTCAGGTACTTTCACTAGTGCGCAAAATGCAGTGGGCATGAATTTCATTTCACCATCCTTTCTTTAATTTACGCTGAGTTTACGTGTTGTCTCCAATTTTCACTTTTCTTCTTTAAGACCTCCATTATTGTGGGTCTTCATATATCTGTACCTTCTCCGAATGAATCAGATATTTCTGGAGTAGGTTTTTGAGTCCTTTCTTTACAAATTCTATTCAAATATGTCTTCTTGCTCTCTCAATTCTCAATTCTCAATCAAGGTATGATTTTTTACTTACATTATTGTGTGTGTGTGTGTGTTTTTTTTTTTTTTTGAATTGGTGCCCATTTGAATTGATGTGTATCTGGATCAGTTTCCTCATCTGGGAATTCTTGATTAGTTCCTTTTCTAATGTATTTACCCTTTTGCAATTCTTGAATATGGTTTTCAATTCTAGTATTAATTATCTTAAATTCGTGTGAACACACGTGGGGAAATTTGCGTTACAAAATTTACATAAATTTTCAAATGCAGTCACTTTCAATTGTTGATTTCATGCAGGACTTAAGTATTCAGTTTTAGCATATTACAGGTGATGCTGGAATCATATGAATATATGTTCCTTGTCAAATCACTTCGTTGTATGCAACTTTGTTAAACTAGCTTTATTTCCACACTTCTTTACCTCGTCCCATCTAAATTTTGCTAGGGACTTCTCATTCTGAAATGACTCTACACGTTTTGAGTAAACGAGATTGTTCATTTTGAGCAGATGTAATTATAATCAAAGTAACTTTTACACATGGGCTGGTAATTTTATCAACTAGTTGTTACACGATTACTGTTTATCTCTACCGAGCTCAAAGGTTGGGAAAGATGAAGTTAATAAATCATGATTTTTGTGCTAAGATTCTGGTTTCGGCCTGTGATTTAACTGCTGTGTGACATAATATGTCCTAAACAGTTTTAGGTCTACCTCTTGTAGATTGACCGCTCCGGATTGGGCTCCAAAACCTCGATTAACTTCCAAATTAGCCAAAAAATTGCCTTTGCTCTTAAAAGCATTAACACTGAAATGTTTGGCCAACAAGTTATGGGAATGGGCATGAAGCAAGGCATTGGCTGGAGTTTTATAGGAGGATCAAGAACCATCAGCAGATCAACTCTTGGAGGAAATGTTCTGTGTAAAAAACGTTCAGCTGTATATGCTTCATGTAATTATTCACATTTCTTTGTTCTCTTTCATGATTTACCTTCTTTTCTAAATAGAATTTTAAGTATTCACGCGTTTCTGGAATGTTTGGGACTCGGCATCTCAACTTTATAATATCATCAGGTGCTTCTTCTGTTCTGCGGGCACAGAACATAGGGGAAAATGTGATTTTGTTATTCAGAATTTTATGTTCTGATCCTATATTAGAAATTAAGAAACCATAAATATTAAAAAACAATTAAAAAAATGAATATTAGATTTTCAAATGGATCAGCTTCAATAAAAAAGTAGAGCTCATTAATGTAGCTTGGGTAATACAACATATTACTATTAATTTTTATTGTTATTCGCTCATAAAAGATCCTTCTTCATATGGTTTTAAAGGACTTTCTTCAAGCAGTCCATTCCACCCTGGAACTGAAATGTTGAAGCTTGTCAATTCAGGGTTCCCTACTTTGTTTTTCTACTTTTGGGTGCTTGCATTTTGTTGAGAATTAGAACAGAGCTGAAGTCTGAAGGAAATGACAGAGCAAGAAGAGAGCCATTTTTTAATCAAACTGTAAAGAAAAGATTCAGAAATAACCATAGGAATGAACTCCCGAAATATTAACTTCATTCGCTTGTGCAAGGAAAATCTATATATACGAAGATCCACAATAATGGAGAGATTAATCAAAGACTTCGTATTCTTTTTCATTATTGTTGAGAATCAAAGAATCCCAACAATATATTGGAGGATTTGATTATTTGCCTTTTGTTCGTTCTTTCTTCCTAAAGCATCAGGCTAAAATTGTTCCTCATTTTTTAAAGACCTTTTGCGTTCTCATTTTCTTCACCGTTTCGTCAGGTGTGTGGGCATTTTTTTCTTAAATGGAAAATGTGTACAAAGTACTCTTTTGGCTCTTAATATGCTACTCTTTCAGGCTTGATAACTGAAAAATTGCATGTTTAAATTTTTTCCTGGATCTTGAAGTAGAATACAGTAAAGCTTTCTGTTTTTTCAAAAATAACAGTTAATGTGTGAACACTGACTTGCAGGGTTGCCAAGTGCGCAGATTGCTAGTGGTGCTTTTACATTGGGAACAGCTGCTGTTCTTCCATTTTATACATTCATGGTCGTAGCACCAAGAGCTGAGTTTGTAAGTCAACTATCTTGGATCTCAATTCATTAACTTTTATTCTGTATTCCTGTTCTTATTTCGATATTTACTATTTGACTACAACTTTGGTGAAGCTTTCTGTTGTTTTCCATTTGTAAATTGCAATGGAATTGTAGCTCACCTAGTTTCTTTATTTCCTTCAAATGACCAACTGATATTAGTGTGATAATATTTGGTCCTTTCTGATATATACACGAGACATGATGTGATACTAATGTTTTAACCTGTCCATTTGCTGGCAGTGATGAACTTTGTCACGTCAATATAAATCCAGGGAAAGTCTACAAAAAAGATAGATCTTTTCTATTATAGCAGTATTTTCTGTTATATTAGATTAATATTAGTTAGTTATCCCAGCAGCATAATTCTCGAAAACTTGAGCTTTGCCTTGTGTCAAATATTGATCTAATATGCTCTCTTCTTCAATAAGCAGACAAAGAAACTGATGGAAAATGGCATACCATATATTGTTCTTGGAATTTTATACTCTTATCTACTCTATCTATCCTGGACACCTGATACGATTCGGCTGATGTTTGCAAGTAAATACTGGCTTCCAGAGGTGCGTAATAGTAGGAAAGAATTCTGTTAAAAGGACAGTTTGAGATCATAAAATTTTGCTCATTTCACTTGTGATTTTCCAGCTGCCTGGTATAGCTAAGATGTTCTCCAATGAGATGACGTTGGCTTCTGCATGGATTCACTTGTTGGCTGTAGATCTTTTCGCTGCAAGGTCTCTCTCTCTCTCTCTCTCTCACTCATGACATAAATATAGCACTCATAGACGCACATTTTCTGAGGGGGATGGGGTGCTTGGGGTTTTTGTTTGGAGAATTTTTGACACTTGCCTCTTTCTATTCAACCAGACAGGTTTATTACGATGGACTTGAGAACAATGTAGAGACCCGGCATTCTGTTTCTCTTTGTCTGTTATTTTGTCCCATTGGAATTGTTAGTCATTTCATCACCAAAGCTCTAACCAACCATACAGATATAACAGAGAGGATTCAGTGACGAAGAAACAGTCAACATTGATTTCGATATGGAGATGAAATTTTCATGTAATTGTCAAGAGTTGAGATTTTTCATTCACTATAACTAGTCCATGAGTATTTAGTTAGTTACTGAATCAATTCTCAGTAGTGGGTTATACAATCTTTTTTTGATCTATTTTTCAGAGATGTTGGCACACTATTGAGTTATACACCACAAGATAAATGAAAAAAGTTATTATAGATATCTCTTCAAATAAAACTCCATCAAAGCACATAATACTAGATAGGATTCCACGATATTTCAACTTGTTTTTCTCTCTAATAATGTCTCGGTGCTATCCAATCATTTGTACCAAACATTCCATCAACAATCTAGCACATGGAAATAATTTGGATGATCATTTCACTCTGATATAGATCAGAACCAGATGTGGAGAGTATGGAAATGTAACAGTTTTAATAGCCAACAAATTGTAATTAGGTATCTGATTTTGCTCTGTTGGACTATTTCCTATGCGTCAATTCAGTTCTGATTTTCTTCAGCTTTACAACAACATCTCTCATGTCGGGTCTCTCCTCTGGCGATTCTTTCGAGCATAGCAAGCCAACATGAATGGTTGGCGCGAGCAACTCTTCAATCTGGTTTTGTTTCTTTAATATTGGGGCACTTCCACATTCTTTTACGAAACCATTATCGACAAAGAGATTTGAATCCAGAACCTCTGCCAGTGCCTCTGGAAATGATCTATTTACCCATTGATGCAAGTTCAAGTCTCCTCTAAACATATCTTCCGTGGGCCTCTTCTTTGTGAATATCTCGAGGAGCAAAATCCCAAAACTATAAACATCACCCCTCGTGGATACATGCCCATCTAAGCCATATTCTGCACAATAAACTCTCATAAGACATTTTCAAAAAAAAGAAAAGAAAAAAAGAAGATTTCTTATTTTATTAAAGGAGAAGCGAGGAGAAGGGAAAAAGCAGCAGTTCAATGGTTGATTTGCATACCTGGAGCTATATATCCCATAGTTCCTAAAGTATTGGTTTGTGCAAGTTGTTGGTTCGGGGACAAAATTTTTGTGATTCCAAAATCTGCTACACGAGCTGTCATATCCTCGTCGAGAAGCACATTGCTTGGCTTTAGATCACAATGCACAATTGGCACCATGTATTCATGATGTAGATACTCCATGGCAACTGATACATCAATCAGAATATCCAGTCTTTCGACTGGGCTCGAGTGATTGTTTTGGGAGTACAACCACTTATCTAAGCTTCCATTTGACATGTATTCTAGTACCATGGCTTTGAAGTCCAGATTTGTGCAAGTGGAGATGATTTTGACTAAATTTCTGTGTCTCACATTACTCAGAACTTCACATTCTGTTTCAAAGTTTTTAAGAGCCTTTGCAAAATGTAGATTGAAAACCTTGATTGCTGCTATGGTACCATCAGAAAGTTCACCTTTATAAACCATGCAAGAACTCCCACTTCCCAGAACATTAGACTTGCTGAAGTTTTCAGTTGCCCGTAAAAGTTCGTTATAGGTGATGATCCGATATCCCATCCAGGGAGAATCTGTTCGAGTAGAATCCTTCAAGGGTTTTTTTCTCCAGAAACCGATCCACGCCAGGAGGCATATGACAAGAAGCAAAACTAATGCAACAATGGGGACAGTTATTTTAAGGACAAGGAACAATCTTCTCTTTCTCAAGTTTCTTCCCGAGTGAGCTGGACACGAAGGAAATTTTAAGCTGGGAGCTCCACAGAGTTTTGTGTTTCCCATCAAAGATTGGTAAGTAATATCTGTGAATACTCCTTGATCTGGAATATTTCCTTCTAACCTGTTGAAAGAGAGATTGAGAAACTTGAGATCTTTCAGTAACTCGAGGGATTCAGGAATATTACCTGAGAGAGCATTCGAAGATAGATCTAAGAAGTCAAGCACTATTAGATTGCTCAAAGTATCGGGAATGGAACCTCGGAAATTATTTTTGGACATATCAAGTGTGAGTAGCATCTGAAGGAACCCTATGGAGTTGGGAATTTCACCCGAGAAATTGTTAGAAGAGAGATCGATGATGTTGGGTTCTTTTAAGTTTCCCACCTCTGTAGGTATGGAACCATCTAGAAGATTTTTTGACAAGTTCAGACCTCCAATCTTCACCAATTTCCACAACCCTAGAGGTACAGTAGAGGAAAATTTGTTATCAGCAAAAGACACCTCTGTCAATTCAGTTAGATTTTCAATATATGTCGGAATTGATCCTGAAAATTTGTTCTCTCCCAACTGCAATAGCCCTAAAACTTTTATGTTACAGACTTCAGCAGGAATGGTTCCTTCCAACTTGTTACCAGTCAGATACAGTCTTTCCAAGTATTGCAGTCCACCAAGCGACGACGGTATTTCCCCAACTAGGCCATTGTTGGATAACCCCAAGTAAAATAAACTACTCAAGTTTCCAAGTTCATGTGGAATGCTACCCTTAATTTCACAAGATATAGCTGTAAAGACTTTGAGATTGCTCGATAGATTACCTATAGAGCCTGGTATAATACCGTTTAAAGGATTAGATTCGAGGATCAAAAATTGTAGGTTCCTACAGTGAACCAACGAATTCAAAAAGTCAAGATGAGTGGATCCGGGATTGTTCACTAATGAATTGACTTGTAGGTTTAGATGCTCGAGGTTTACCAGGTTTCCTAGCATCTGAGGAATTGGCCCGCTGAAGCTATTGTTTGCAACCTCCAGATAGACAAGCTTTGTGGCATTGCATATTGAAGAGGGTATTTCTCCATGGAACTGATTGTGTGACAGGAAAATTTCTCGAAGATTAGGAAGCCATTTGCCAATATCAGGAGGAATATTCCCACTGAGGTCATTGTGTCTGGTTCTCAGAATTTCAAGTGATGAAATATTGAAGAGACTATATGGGATATTACCTGATATTTGATTATATTCGAATTCGAACCACTGCAAGTTGAGCAGCCCACCAAATTCATTCGGTATATCTCCTCTTAAGTCATTCTCAGTGAAAAACAGGTGAGTAAGTTTAGAAGCATTAGACAAAGACACTGGTATTTTACCGGTAATCCTGTTGCTGTCCAGGAAAAGCCTCTCCAGATCTGGAACCTGATTGCCTAAATCTTCCGGGAGTTCCCCAGAAAGCCCAATCACAGAAATGTCAACTATTTGTAACTTCGAGATGTTAAAGATTGGAGGAGGTATTGATCCAACAAAGCTGTTACCCCAAAGAGCAAGTACTTTCAGACTAATAAGATTTCCGAGTTCTCCAGGTATTTCACCTTCTAAATCATTTTCTACCAGATACAAGTAATCCAGCTTCGAAAAGTTGCCTAGTGATGTAGGAATGCCGCCTGTAAGATTGTTGTGATCAAGGGCCAAGTATTCAAGATTTCTTAAAAGGCCAAGCTCCATTGGTATGCTTCCAGCTATGAAATTATACGAGAAATCCAGCTGTTCAAGATTCTGACACCGGCTCAAATTAGCTGGAATGCTGCCCTGGAGAGAATTTCTTGTCGTATTAAGAATTTTCAATTGCTGCAAGAATCCCAATTCACTTGGCAGCACACCTTCCAACTTGTTATTACTGAGATCTAATGCAACAAGTTGAGTCATATTGGCAACGTACGAAGAAATTGTTCCCTGCAGAGCCAATCCTGGAAGCTGCAAACCTGTGATTCTTTCATTCAAGCACGTAATTCCAATCCAATTGCAGAAATGAGTTCTTGAACTCCAGTTTGTGGATAAAATATTATCAGGTTTTACTAAAAGTTTGGATTTGAAAGCCATTAAAGCTGCATAGTCACTGATATTGGTTTGAACTGCTAAAAATGACGGAGAAATGAAGATCAGGAAACAAAAGGCTGTAAATTTCAGGGTTTTCAGCATGGTGGGGAATATTAACAAGATTCGAGTGGATTTTCAAATTCTTGATCGGTTATACTGCGACAGGGATGGGATCATGGGACAGATTAATACAATATTTTTTTGCTCACAAGCAGGGTTAGTACAGGTTGTAATGAAGGTATTATTCCAGATTATTTATTGACCTTTGCTCATAAAAAAGTGACGAATGGTCCATTTTTGAATGCTTTAGATGTTTACCGTCTAATGAAATTTAACAGAAAAGTGTCATCGTTTGTTTTTGTCGTTTTCATCGTAATTGCACATTCATCTCAAACATATCCCACCCATTTAATCTCCTAAATAATTTAAAAATATAAGTCCATAAATAAGTTAATGGTAGATGGTAGTCAATTCGGCCTACCAGAAAAAAAAATGCCGCCGAATTTGTAGCCACTGGGATTTGTCTTCAGGAAAATGATAAAAGTCTATGGCCCCATGGAGATTCAATAATGCTATTCAAACACGGATTGCAAACAGGTGTTTTGGCACTCAGCACCGTATGGGTGTTTTTTTCAATTGTCCACGTCGTGTTTTCACCATCTTTTAAATTATGTCATTGAACCTGTAAGGCCTGTTTGGGAGGAATTAAATTTTTCTACAATAAATCAATTCTCATTTTCAACCACACATTCTTCAATAAAATAATATTTTCCATTACATCAATAATTTTTTCTTCTTTTTCAACCACACATTCATTTCCCATCATATCACTATTCAAAATCAATTTTTCCCCTAAAAATCTCTCCCAAACAAGCTCCTAGTAATAGCATAACTCATGGCGATATTTATAGAGTTCAAACATCAAAAAATCTATGAGTTCGAATGACTCGTTCGGTTGATAGCACTTTGTTTGAATGACAAAATGGTCAAATTTTGGACCTTGGAAATTTTCAGTGGACCGCCTCTTTTAGCCGGTTGACTGCCTTTTCCGACCTATCAACCGCTCATCAGTTTCGATCTTTTTACGTTTTGACCCTGTTTGTCCCGATTCAAAAGTTTTGAAAAATATGAATTTTTGGGAAGTATTTTTTTACTAACTTTCAAGATAAAAGATATTTTTCAAGTTTGAATATCATTTTTATATTTGATCAAATTGTTGCATTAGAATAACTTTTAATACACAAAATAGTTTTTAATGCATAGAAGGATTTTGAACTTAACATTCATTACCAAATATTAAAGTTTTAATACCTTTACACTTGATCTAAGAAATCAAGTACTCGATCTTGCTTCGAAATTTGACTCTTAAGTTCATGAATGTGTAATTTCATGAGTCCAATTTGTGACGATAGTTTTTGATCTTTTGACAATCATTGATTAATTTTTCATAGTATGCTCTGAAAAATTATAATCACTTAAATTCAACTTGTTAGTAATCGAGATTAACTTGTTTGTTAAATTAACCATAGGTCAACACAATTTGATGCCCACACTTGATATGTACAACTACATAGATGTTTTGACTTTACATTTAAATAAACTTATCATTTAATGATATTTAATTGCTACCTAAAATGATGATAAGCACCAGCAATGCTAAATAACATTATTTTTATAATTTAGGCAAGAGACACAAATATTAGAAGTGTAAAAACATGCCGACCCATCCCAGGACTTTGCATGTCCCGTTTATTAAAATGATACGTGACACTTTCATTTTTTTTCATCAAGTTTAAGGAAAAATATATATGAAAATGAGTAGGTGTTGTGTGACAGAAGCAACATCACTAGATCCCAACTTGTGACAAAAGAATCTCTACAATTCTTATGAACATGGCTTTTCCAATGTCAAACTTGGACTAAGCCATTTATAAATTAAGCAATTTTGAATTTAGACAATTCAACCCACCTTTATACCTCTAACTAAATTTATTATCAAAATGATATTTTCTAAAAAAAATTGAATTTTAGTGAAAGCGTCTACATAACAATTTAAAAAGTAATAATGTTATCTTTCTAGATTGTTATGAATAATTGTCACATAAGTTAGGATTTACAACGTTTTGTCATAAATTGAACGTTCCATAATTTTGAATGATTTTCATATAATAGATATGCTATTTACAACATTTTGTAACGAATTAGGTTTAGGTTAATGGAACGATTGTCATATGAAATGGATTATTTCTAATATTTTCTAATAAATTGAACACCCCATAATTTGTAAATGATTGGCTTATAATAATACATATGCTATTTCAACATTCTGTGACAAACTGAAGGCTCGTTCGATAAAGTTCTAAAACGTCATAGGTTAGGGATGACAATGGTTCAGTTTGGGATCGGTTCGGCTAAAACTGTAACCGCACCATCAAATTTTTGGTCATACCATAATCCTACCATAACCATGTAAGTCGCTTTGGTTCTATTCGGTTAATAACCACGAAAATAAATTATTTTTATAAGTCCAACTCCAAACGTCAAAGCGAAAAAAAAAATTATGATGAAAATTCAAAAAAAAAATAAAAAAAAAAAAATAATACTAAGCCAATTTAGCAAACAATATTATTCCATGCATGCCACTCCAATATTTGTCGAACTTTTGATGCATGCCAAACTCTTCATAAAGAAATAGTATTCAACTAGTTTCATCTCATATCTCGAATCTGATATAGTTGCAACAGCTAGAATTTCATGCATGCCACTCCAATATTTGTCAAACTTTTCCTTCATGCTTGACGCCATCCATTTGACTTCATCACAAGATGATGTGCACGATTTCGTTTTTCAATGATCTATTTTTCACGAGTAGGGACAATTGCACTGAGTTCTTGAAATAAGAACTCGATGCATAAAATTATTTACCAAAATTAAGGCACAAGACAAGCACTCAAGTAACATGAAACTATACCATACCCAGAACTGGCGAGGGCGGCGACAAATTTGAGTGGAGGAGAAGTGTAGTCTGGAGACTGTAAACCTGAGTTTTAATTTAATGAGTAGGGTATATTAAAATTGGGCTACATGGGCAATGGGCTGGGTTATTAGGTTAATGTTTACTTAATGTTAAGTCGGCCAGAATTCTGTGAAGCTCAATTGTCAAAATTGCCCAATTAATTTTGAGAAAGAGTATTGGAAAGTCCAATTGTTCAATTAAATTTTTTTTAACGGGGTAATCGGTTCGGGGAGGGACGGGGCATCATCGCTAAATACCATACCCACTCCTAAATGAAGCGGTTCATTAAAATCAAAACCATAAGAGCCACATTGCACCATCGGTTTGATTTTTTTCACCCCATTTGGTTCGATTAACCTCGATTTTCGATTTTAACAGTTCGAATTGTCATCCCTAGTCTAGGTTAATGGAGTGACTATCATATAACACGTGCTACAAAATGGAACATGCCACAATTTGTGAATGATTGTCCTCCTATTTTAACATTTTGTAACGAAATGGGATTAGGTAAATGGACCACCTTTCCCCCAACTTTAATTTAGTGCAACTGTGGTACATGACAACTTTTGTCAGCATCCTCCACGCGAACAACACAAAAGTAGACTCAACGTTCCTTTTTTTTTTATCAGTAAAAAATTGATTAATTGATCAAAGCCATATACATGGAACTCCGGGCATACCCGGGCAACTCATACATGAAGTACAAAATATGAGTACTCTGGACGAATCACAAAACAAGTTCATAAAACAAAAACACCGAACATGCTCCGGTTCCGTGCCGTCCATAAATGGTAAACGGTACTAGCAAGTGCTATCCGCTTCACTTTACTGTGCCAGGTCGTGCCACGCGCCTCTTTCTTGATCCATTTCAATGCACTTGGTAGTGTAGACATAGATCGCCTTATACCAAGCCAAGCTCTTATCTTTCTCCAAACACCTGCACTAAATTGACAAGCAAAGAAAAGATGTTGTACAGTTTCATTGTTAGTATCACAAAAACAACATGCTCGGTCAATCTCCAGATACGTGAGTTTATCCTTAGTAAGCAGTTTATCCTTGGCTCCAAGCCATAGGATAAAAGCATGTTTCGGAGTGATGGAAGCATTCCAAACAGTTTTGGCCCATACAGCTTTCGGCCCCTTTAACCTGAAGAAATTATATGCAAGCGTAATTCTGAATTTCCCGTCAATGACCCAACTCTCCAGAATTCTAATAGCTGTGTCAATCTGTTCTCCCTGGGGCTGAGTAGTCCGTACAGCATCTGCATCCAAAGTTATGTCTGCATTATCATTAACCAGTAAGGCCTGAGGCTTTCCAATAAGCCCAGCAATATCCAATAGCTTTTTAATCAGGGGGGAATCATCTTTCTTGACTGAGTACTCCCATATTTCAGTCCCATGCAGGAAAAATTGGTTGACCCACCTAACCCATAGCGTGTCCTTTTTGTTATGGATGTTCCAAAGGGTCTTGGAAAGTAAAGCCAAATTCCAACATTTCATATCTCTGAATCCTAGACCCCCCTCATCTTTAGGCAAACAGACATCTTTCCAACCAACTAAGGGCCTCTTGGTTCCCCAAAGGAAGTTTCGGCACAGAGAGGTAATCTTTGAAATAACCGCACCTGGAATAGGTAGAATAGAAAGCCAAAAGCATTCTACACCCTGTAGGACGGCTCTAATAAGTTCCACTCTCCCCGCATAAGATAAAGAAATCCTAGACCATGCTCCAATGTAAGTCGAGATCTTGTTGATAAAAGAGTCATACGAACAAACCTTCAACTTCTCTGCCGCAAGAGGAATGCCCAGGTAACGAAATGGCATAGATCCCTTCGTCATATTAGTAAGGCAAGAGCCGTGAAGATATTGGATTTATTCACATTCATCCTAAGTCCCGATACATCCCCAAACTTAGCTAAGCACTCCATCAATATAGTAACCGAAGTAGTATCTCCCCTAGCAAATAGCATCAAATCATCCGCAAAAGCTAAATGAGTTAACTTCAGTTGACCACATTTGGGATGGTAATTAAACTCACTGCCATCAGTTGCATTTTTAAGCATCCTCGAGAAATATTCAAGGCAGATAACAAATAAGAAAGGCGATAGAGGGTCACCTTGGCGAAGGCCTCTCCTACCCTTGATGAATCCATGGAGACCACCATTCAAAGCAATAGAATATGTCGGTGAGGTGATGCACTCCATAACCCAACCAATGAATTGTGTTGGGAATCCAAGTCCATCAAGCACACTCCGAAGAAAATCCCAATTCACCGTATCATATGCCTTCCTAAGATCAATCTTAAGGAGACATCTAGGAGCAACTCTCTTACGGTTGTATTGCCTAAGAAGTTCTTGGGCAAGATGAATGTTTTCCGTCATGCTTCTACCCTCCACAAAAGCAGCTTGTGCATGGTCGATGATCGACCCAAGAATAGGACCCAATCTAGAAGCAAGGATTTTGGTAATGACCTTGTATAACACATTACAACATGCAATAGGCCGATAATCTCCCACAGTGTTGGAGTGGTTAGACTTGGGAACTAGGGCAATAGTAGTGTGGTTTATTTGTTTGAGTAGTGAAGAGGAAGTAAAAAATTCCTTAACTGCCTCAGAAAAATCTCCTCCAATACTACCCCATGCCTTCTTAAAGAAACAAGATGAGAACCCATCCGGACCTGGTGACTTATCATCACCAATAGAGAAAAGTGCATCTTTAATTTCTTGATCCGAAAACTCCCTGATGAGATCTTGAGCATTTTCCTCAGAAATTACAGGACCACTAGTCAAGATATCCACATTGATAGGCTGGACGGGGCAGTTTTCCCCAAGTAGACTGCTGAAGTGTAGCACAAATTCCTCAGCCACCTCATCCATGGAAGTAGTGAAGGTGCCATCCCCTTTACAAATGGTAGCAATGAAATTCCTCTTGGCATTTCTCTTAACCATAGAGTGGAAAAATTTAGTACATTTATCGCTGTTATTTAGGTACTCACTTTTGGCTTTTTGGAAGTAGAAACTTCTCTCCGCTTCACATAAAACCATAGCCTTTTTCCTCATACTAGCCACTCTGCTTTGAAGTTCAACATTAAGCGGGTCGTCGTGTAATCTCAATTGCTCCTCTTTCAAAGCCGATGTAGCTGTCTCAGCTCTGGCAGAGATGTGGCCAAAGTGTTTCTCATTAAACTTTTTGAATTCACCTTTCAAGCCCAGCAACTTCTTACAAAGAATATACTGCTTCGTACCCCAAACATCAAGATCCCAACCATTATGCACAGTCTCATGGAAGCTCTCATGGTTGGTCCACATATTGAAGAATCTAAATGGATTTCTCTTGCTCCTATCAAGCCCGATAAGAGATACAACACAAGGTGAGTGATCTGAAAGAATCCCCGAGGGGAGAAAATTCGCTACACTATTAAACCCCGATTGTATCCAAGTATCATTCACCATGGCTCTATCAATTTTACTCCACATCGAGTTATTAGTCCATGTATAAAAGCACCCAATGGATCTTACATCTGTAAGTCCTAGGTTTAAACACATATTGGATACATCCCTCACTTCATACGGTGTAATATCCACCCCATTACTTCTATCATGAAAGTTGAGTACACTATTGAAATCACCCAAACCACGAAAAAGTGCAAGTAATACCAAACTCCAGGATGTTGTTCCACAGGGGCCTACGGTTTACAATAGAATGAAAACCATAAACAAAGGTAACATAGGTAGTAAGCAAGCTAACCTTACACGTGACAGAGCAATGAATACATTGAGGGGTAGTCTCCATCGTCTCCACATGGACTTTCCCCGGGTTCCATAAAATCAAAATACGGCCAGCTTGGTGCGAATGAAAGTTGTTGATCTCATCAAAACCCCCAAATTTATTCCTCATTACTCGTTGAAGCTTTTGTAGGTCAAGCTTAGTCTCCAAAATTCCCATAACATCAATATCATTTTGAAACATGACACTTCGAACCCCATTTTGCTTGAGGGGAAGGTTCATTCCCCTAATATTCCATGATGCAATCTTCATGATGAGATAGCAAAAGAGTTTTCCCTCTTAACCTCTTTTTTGGAAGTTTTCAGCCATGCTCTCCAGATTTCACTTTAGGTATACCATTTTTTGTGTCCATGGACTGAGATATGCCTTTTAACCCAACTTTTTTGGATTGAAAAGACTGCTCTCCGCCATCATTATCTGCTGCGTTTTGCTCTGTAGTAGCTGGTTGGCTAGTAGATGTTTCCGCGATGTCATGTGTGCCAACAGTAAGTGTACCAATGGTCTGTCCTTCCTTCACATTCTCTGTCTATGTCTTTCGCGTGCCTGCAACCAATTTCTCCCATTTACCAGTAGTATGTACATTATGTGTTCCCGTAGACTGTGCATTCAATAGTATGCCCAAACACTTTGCAAACAGTGTAGAATTTGGGATCATTTTCATGGACAGCTTCTTGTTTCCTGATTTTCCCACTAGAGAATTTTAGCTGGACCTCCCTAACGAGCTCCTTTGACGCATCAATCTCCACAAGAGCTCTAGCAAAAGCTATTCTATCTTTTATAGCGGTAACTTTGTCAATAGATTCGGCTCTCCAATTTTGGAAACTACTTTTCCTAACACGGTAGTATTCCATAGCTCCAGGGGTAGTCCTGGTAGCTTTATCCATACAGGCATCACATGAACTTCCTTGTCATCAAACTCGAAAAGTTTAGGCATGATTTTGAGTATCAACGGTCTCCCGTATGCAAGGTACGGTCCACCACCCAAAACAATTCGTCTTTCCACATCCTTTTCAAATTTGAAAATCAGCCATCCACTAATGTGAGTACAAAATTTGTATTCAACATCCTATGAATCACATAGTTTACGTAGAGCTGCCATGCCTGGGAATTTTCCAGAAAAATAACCAACCAGGCAATATCCCTATGTTGCCTCAATGTTATCAAATTTCGAATCATCAATAAACAACTCGTCCCCTTGCAAAGGAAAGGATTTCAGTTTGAGACTGTCATCTAGGGTTCAGTTGTCTTTGAAGAGATTGATCCATGGTGCCTTAAGACCACTGTTTTTATCTCCAAGAGAGTCCAGATTGGTAGCCATCGGTTTCTTTACCGATTCTTCGACATCCGTATCCTCCAAACCAAGTGTGCAGGATACACTTAGGGAATTGGTACGTTCACCAGTGTCGACAGAAACCGTTTCTCCTACCTCCTTCACATTTGGAACACTAGCCTTCTGTTGCCCCGTTGGCATGCTAGCCTTCAGTTTCCCAGCACATGGTGAATCCAACTTTTCCTCAAAGAGTTCATCCCCGCCACTAGCCGTGTCAAGGGGGGACGTAGTAATAGACTCGTCCCCCTGGTTAGTAGGTAGAACATTTTCAACAACCTTTTCTGGGATAACTTCAGACGTAATACGTTTCATTGCAAGAAAACCACCAAGCTGAACCTTCTTAGTCTTAAACTTGCCTATTTTAGATGAGCCCAAAAGAAAATTACAGAGAAAAGGGCCCAGAAAATTTCTGCCCAAGGAGCAAGTTCAGTAGCAGCCTGAAAATGCAAGCCCACTATCCAGTCCAAGAAGAACACTTCAAAGCACAAGATGTCGCCTGCCCACAAGAAGCTGTCCACCAACCATGAGCAGCGTAGAAGAGTCTTCAAAGCCCACAAGAATTCCAGTATTCCAATCCAGTAGAACAGCCCAGTACACAAGGAAAAAGGGCCCAACAGAGAAATGCCCAAGATGGATGAGCTTATGTTATTGGCCCAAAGAAAAGGCCCAACCCAGGAATAGAAGACCAAATTGAATGAAGTTGCCTAACACGCCCCAGATAAAAATAACCCAAAATGAAGGCCCAAAAGAAAAGAATGGGAAGAATTAACGTCCACTAACCTGAAAGGAAGAGGAGCCCGCCGGACCAGGCTTGCAAGGGAGCTCACACGAAGGAGAGCAGTCCAGCAGCCCACTAGACGATCACCCAGTTGGCCCAGTCCACAACCAAACACGGCCCAAAGGAGATGCGGTCCAGGAAGATGGCCTAGGAAGCCGAGCAAAGCAGAAATAAAAAAGATGCCCAGAGAAGTAGGATGCTAGCCCAGAGTAGAAAAGGCTGTCCAAGAAGGTGGTCTAGGAAGGCCGAAAATAAAAGGAGAGGATGGAGCCTTAGTTACGAAAAGGCAGCCAGCAAAAGACCAAAAGAGGTAAAGAAAAACTAAGTAGAAAAACTCCGGCAAATAAGGCCCAAAAGTCCTATCGAAATGGCCACGAACAAAGGACCCAGCAGGCCACGAACAAAAGACCCAGCAAATAGGGCCCAAAAGTCCTAACAAAGCTGCACCAAAGATCAACGGCCCAAAGAGCAACCTAGGGATTCCAATGGTAAACCCAGAAACCAACTGTTGACCAAGATTTTGAAACAATGTGCAAATCTGAAAATTGCAGGTTAAAGGACAGCATGTGAAAGCAGACAGACTGTCACACACGTCACCACAAGAATTGCCAAGGCTCCAACGTTAAAAAACACAAGATTAATCTAGATTTAGTCCAGATTAATACGATCTTAAATCAAAATTAACGAAAATTGGTAAGAACAAACAATCCACAAAATGTTTGCAGCTTCAAGGATGAAGTTGAACGATTGCTGAAGAACACCTTCAGCCTGAATCCCAGAAAATCAATGAACTTACAATACCTACGCAGAAAGGAGACCAAAAGACAGATAACTGAACCACAAATTGAACCCACCCAGCAGTGAACTGTATGAAGTGCAGGCAGCAAACGAAACAAACCCACAGGCCAGAATGAACACAGAAGACGAAACCGAATCAGTCAAACCGTAACCCAATAGTTGATTGCCCCTTGAACCAATAATCCCAAGAAAAAGCAGCACCCACCACACAAACTGAGCTCAGCCAGCACCAAGGTTGGGAAGCCCAGTAGACGTCAAACTGAGAGTTGCCTCCAATCACAGCAACTCGAACCCAATAACAAGTCAAAATGAAGAGTCCTGCACCAAAAGATGAAAAGACTTACCAAAAGTCCTGAAAAGAGATCCCAACCTGCTGCCCTCGATTTCTCCAGAGAAGGTGAAATGGCAAGATCGAAACTTAAACAATCTGGCCAAAGAACGAGAACCACAAACTACGAGAGACAAATCCAAGTTCGGATTACCATTGGAACAACGTAAATCCAAATAATCACACAGTAAGCCGATGTATTCTAGTCCTCAAGCGATCTGCACTAGAATTCTTGAAAGAACTAGGAATACGAAAACCCATCAGAACCAAATGAACCACAAACTACAAGAGTACATCCAAATTTTGAATTTCACAAAGTAAAAATTAAAATCCAGAAACAAGAGTACAGCGTCTAGTAATATTCCCACCAAGAGTGACGAGAATAAACCAAACAGAGAGGAAGCCGAGAAGTCTAAGCACTAACAGTGGGATTTCTCTCACTAGAACCTACCACAAACAGTAAATGTACGAATTTTGGCGCCCACGCGCTCTTTCATGAATTCTACCTAAAATCATCTTCTCTATAACAATTTGAAGAATAACATCATTTATGTCGACAAGGCTAACCCTAGCCCAAGGCAACCTCCATTGCCTTGGATCTCAATTCTTGAGGAGCTTCAAAAAATTAAAAGCCCAAAAATTCAACAAAAAAGTTCATTTCTATTTTGAGTTGGATTTTTATTCCATTTAAAAGACACGACTAATTAAATAAAAGGCCAAAAACACTTGGATACTTACATCCTTAATGAGTTTAATTTTTTTTTAAAAAAAATTCTCTCATAGTTTTTTAGTAAGCTTATAATTTTTTTTAAAATAAAAATATTAATTTTATAAAAGTTAAAAATAAGTTATTTATTTTAAAAGGGCTCATTTAGTTTTTCAAAAATAATATAACAAAAATCAATTTGAATAGAACAAGAATGATACTAAAGAGATCAAATATGCTTATAGAAATTATATTTAAGAGTTTTGTAATAATTTGTCGCATAAGGTTTCAAATATCTTAGGGTCGACCTTGTATGTTGGCAACAAATCTTTCTTTTCACGTTCATGCTGATCTTCAAGTCATGCCTAGTGCCGACTAGTAACCTAAAACAATGTTTGAAGAATTATTTTTCTGTGAAATTCGTAATTGGTTCATCCGGTTCAAGGATTGAACGGCCCTGTTGACGCGTTTATCTGCTGATTTTTTATCAAGCGGCTTTATCACTTAAACGAACCGGATTCGGCTCCAGTTCATAGTTTCATTGGCTGACTTGGTTTGATTTTGACAACGTTGATAAAAAGAAAATTCTGCATTTTGTTTTTTTTTTCAACTCTGTCAGTTGGGCCTAAGTGTGAGCAAAGAACAAAAATAAATAAGAGTGATGCTACAAGAACATAATTGTCTATATAATTACAAGTGACATTGATAAAAAAACAATGCTATTCATCCCCACTAGGGTTGCATCCCCAATCTAGGTGGCGTTACATTTAACGCCACCTAGACTGGGGATGCAACCCCACTGGGACTACATAACATTATTGTTGATCAAAACCTTTAATTTAAATTTGACACTTTCACATCAACGACGGGATGGTTGTCACATCACATTATGTCATTCATTATGTACATTTATTATGCACACTTAGCATTTTCCAATAAATAAATAAACCACGAACCAGATTTTCACGCGTGTCTATTCTTTCCCAACCGTGCTACATGTACAAAGCCGGTCGGCAAAGTGACGTTGCACACATTTAAAAAAAAAAAAAAGAAACTTAGAGCTTGCTTCTCCCATTATTGGTAGAAAATTAGTGTGATGAATAATATTTTTTGGAGAATGTGTGATTGAAAATTAAAATAACTTTATTGATTTGTGTGTAGAATATTTTATTGGGTGAACGTATGGTGGAGAATCTTATCGTAGCAAATAATTTTTTGGATTAACCGTAGACAACCGGACCATAATTTTGAAACCCACATTCTCTCCCCATTTCCCCGTTCTCTCTCCCTCCATTTCCCCCAGATCCAAGGTGAAACCAAAACCCTGATTCCTAAATCACAAACCTCCGGCAGCAACTGAAGTCCGGCACTATCCGCACCTCCGGCGTTACCCCCATCTCCGGCAGCCGGTGGACTTTGCGTTGTGTGATAATTTTATCTTACTCATCTCTGTTCCTATTTTTCTGAAGGGTGGTGGTAACTTTTTTCTTCTTATATCATTTGTCTTAAAATTGTGCTTGTTTTGTAAATTATAATGGTTCAGGATCACTATCACGGTATTTCATCAGCGTCATAAAATTTGATCTAGTTTTAGTGTTCAGAGCTTGCATTCTTGCTGCATCTGTTTAGTTTGTTTTCATGTATATTCTTGGATATTCCTCTTTCCTTGTACTGCGTCGCAGTGTTACTATTTATTTGATCTGTGGTTATTAAGTGATATTCGTTTGTGAATTCTTTTTCTGAAATCATGGATTGCGTTTCTACTTCAATTTTCACGTGCTTTCAATTTAATGTTTTATTATGTTTTTTATTCTTCTTGATTTATAATATGTTTACGAACAGCTGGTATCAATTTTTTTACGTGACCTCCCTGCTTTGGACGCCTTTCACTGCTCGTAAATGTTCTAAGTGTAAATAAGAAAGCTGAATGTAACTTAAAGAAGATGAACAATGTGATTATGGGTCAAAAAAAAGCAGTCATGAGAAATTAATGAAGTTACTACTTAGAAGTGCAAACTGGAATTTTCCTGCCAGCTGTTTGCCTAAACAAGTTTTCTGTGTAGGATGAAACATCTGATTAAAACACAGCACTTAAAGGTGTCCAGTGGAATCATTTGAGATCATATGTCAATAGCACAATAGAAACTATCAATTCTCATGAAGCATAGAAGTGTAGAAGTGAAAGTTCATTCTGAAACTAATAAACTTGAAGGTTTATCGGCAACTTTTGCATCTTGGTTTAATGTTAAAGTTAGATGCTGATTTTGCAGTTGATCATTTAACTTAGATGCTGATTTTCAGTTTAACATTTACATTAGATGCTGATTTTTCAGTTTAACATTGAACTTAGATGCTGAAGTTTTGGTTTTTCATTTTAACGTAGATGCTGGTTTTTCAATTTAACATTATCTTAGATGCTGATTTTATTATTTGGACATTTGGCAGACATAAATGTAACTTGGTTTGACAAATCTCAAAACATCGTCATCATCCCTTCCTGAACTCCTCTTCCTAATTGGAAAACTTACGGCATATGCATCTTGCATAAAAATCACTCACTTCTTTTTCATCCTTGAACTGCATACCAACTTCAGACACATTCATTCCCTTTCCTCCTATTGTTTCATCTTCCACGATATTCACATTGTCCTCCACATTCTTATTTTCAGAATCGACGGACAAAACATTATCCATATTTGGCCGATCCTGCAAAACATAAACACTCACCCATTATGACAAGTTCAAAATGCCCAACCTTCATTCAAAATTTAGGTCGAATAATTTTATGATAGAGAATTACTAATGAGACAAAAATCCAAGTTCACATAGTATGTATCTTCATCCACCAATTATGGATAATAACTAACTCTACTTGAATTATGACAAAGTGACCTAATGGAATGGGCTTCTAAGCTTTCGGAGTGCACCATAAGTTAGCCCCACTCCCACCATTAGCAAAAGTGAAAAATATGATGAAGATACAAAGTATGTGCACCAATGAAAATATTTGCACCAATGAAAATCTTCCAAAACACCCATCATAATTATGTGCACCAATGAAAATATTTGCAACTGCTAGTTAAATAAAAAAAGGTATACGATAATTTTGTCATCAATCAAAATAGCATCCATCTACCAAAAAAGAAGTTGTTAATTGGGTGAGTATGTTTTCATAGCAAGTCAGGCAAGTTTCCACCAAATAGCTTCCATCCACAAAAAAATAAATCGTGTCGTATGCAAGTGATACTTGGTACATCATTTCTAAATTTCCAGGATATGTTAGCACCAATTTTACAAGCTGATCATTGAACAGTAGTGAATGGCAGTAGCTTCTCTCTCAATTTCAATAATCCGAAGACATTTTCCAAGATTTCCCCTCACCCCAGATCAGGTATCAAGAGACAAAACAAATCAGGTATCAAGAGACAAAACAAGAAAATATGAGTAGTAAAGTGATGTCACTGTTAAATAAAAACACAAATTCCACAAACATGGGCCATGGCACTCCAATATGGGATGGAGGTGGAGTTCGACCTAAAAGCACACATTCTTACCGTCATTTGCAATGACCCGTTTCCGGAGATGGAGAACGTGGCTGGAGTGGAAAAGACGCCACTTGCCGTCCAATTTCAGCCTCTGTATATGTATCTGTGTGCCACCTAATCCGCCAAAATGGGCTGCCGATTTCAGCCTCTGTATATGGATAATATGCTGCCTAATCTGCCAAAATGGGTTATGATTTTGTGTAATTTCAATTAGTGATGAAGTTGCGAGTTAGGAGAATTGATTTTGGGGAAATGGGGAGAGAGAAAATGTTTGTGGGTTTTCTGAATTTTTCCCAGCCCTCACCTCCATTTTGGCACCCATATTTCGGTGTGCATAGAATTTCGGTGGGAGAGAGAAAATGTTTGTGCATAGAATTTATAACAACAACTGTCCCAACCCATTTCATCCCCACCTTACACGTCACTTTGTCAACAACCTTTGTCAAGAATTTTTGTACAAACAGCATTATTGATTCTTTCCACCCTTTTAAAACCCTCAACCACTCTCTACCCGGCGTGCGACGTCGGGAGCGGAATCTATCAAGGTTTAAAAAGGCGAAACTAAGTATTGAGGCGGTTTTTCTTTATGAGGCGAGGCGTAAGCCTTGAGGCAGATTGAGGCGTAAGCCTCACAAAAAAAAAAATCTAAGTAAAAGAATTATAAAATAATACAAAAAATACAAAAAAATCAAAATTGGAGCATATAGTAAATAAGATATATAGCCATTAGCATATTGAGATATAGTCCATCTAAAGAAAGAAGATGTTTAGCAAAATAAAAAGTATTACAGAAGTTAGAAATCACTCAATTTGCAATGAAAAAAAGAAGCAGCTTAAACTAAAAAAAAAAACTAATTGCATGTAATATTTACTAAACCCTAAGAAGAAAAAGAAAAAGAAAAGAGGAAAAAATGAAGAAAACGATACTCTTCTTGAATTCTGACTTTTGAATTTCAGTTGAATCTGTTCTCTTTTTGGTCCTCTAATTTTTGGCTGCCGTTTAGTTTTCTAGGTATTTTATTGTTTTGTTTGGGGCCCAAAATGTCTTTTTAAATGAGTTTTTTCTTTTTTTAAGAAGGCACTTTCTAATTTCTTTTCATACAATTGGAAGATCAAATTTTAAATGAGGCGCACGCCTCATGCTTCATGAGGCGCACACCTTGAGGCATGCGCCTCAGATTTAGAGGCGTGAGCCTCATATTTTTAGACTCAAAAATACCGCCTCGAGGCATGCTACATGCGCCTCATAGTGAGGCGGGTCTCAAGGCGAGCCTCACTACCGCCTTTTTATACCATGGAATCTATCTCAGTAAATTATAATCCTTTTCTTCACCAAGCCCAGGTGCTCTCTCCTTCCAATCAAATTAATTTAATATGTATACATTGATTTTACGTGATGTCTCTTTATTTGCTGCAAATCTATCCCCAATGACTGATGCTTTCCATAGTTTGTAAATTGCTCAACTTATGGTGTGTGTTCTGGAACTTACAGTGTGTGGTTGAGGTTTATGATTGCATTTGCTTTTGTGGGGGGAGGAGGGGGGGGGGGGGGATATTGATTTGCTGAGATGATCAATTCCATTGCCGTGGTAAAATAATGCGGGTGCTTGAACAATTGTTAGGTCATGTTGCTGTGATAATTTGTTTATGGATCTTTTATATGTGAAACTCTGGTTTAAATTTATTTCGAAGCAAATTTATTGTTCGTTTTGGACATATTGTTGTCATGAGGCGTTTAGTTTGTTGAGTCAACAATATCAACTAAGCTGGGATTAGAAATTCAGCTCCTTAGGGAGTGTTTGGTTTGCTATTTTCACTTTTCAGTTTTGTAAAACACCCGAAACTTGTTTGGTTTGATATTTTGGAAACTAGATTAAATTAATAGCATATAATTTTGACTCAAAAAACAGGAACAAAAACAGTTTGTGTCCCATTTGATTTGAGATCTGAAATTTGAATTTTGGCATAATGTTGAATTTACCCTGGATTGGTGTTTATGCCAAAACCCGAAAACATTACAGAGTGATACATACATCAAGAGAATGGCGGAGTCATCAGAGGGTGAGGATGAAGGGAAGCTGACCGGAGGGAACCAACAGCTGGTAGTGGACGACGATCTCCGTGAGATGGCCAAGAAGGCTGCCTGGAGTGTCAGCTCGTGCAAGCCCGGCAATGGTGTCCTCTCTCTCCGTGACGACAATCTCGACACCTATTGGCAGTAAATTACCTCTCTCTCTCATTGTCCCAAATTGAATGTGGTGCATGATTTTTTTGGCTACTTTTATTTGTTTATGTTGAGAGAGAGATGTGGTGATATTGATAATGTTGCTGTAAAAATTGTTCTTTGTGAAGTATTTAGAGGGTAGAGTTGTAGAGTTCAATGGATCCACGTAAAATATATCTCGGAAGATTGATATATTAATGGATGCTTTTCATAGTTTCAATTGGTAATGAAATAAAAATAATAAGATTTTTTTGTTAATAGTGACATTGTACTTGGTGATTTGTAGATCAGACGGAGCACAGCCTCATGTAGTGAATATTCAATTCCAAAAGAAAGTTAAACTGCAATTGGTTGTTCTTTATGTTGATTTCAAGCTTGATGAGAGCTACACACCTAGTAAGATTTCGATCCGTGCTGGCGATGGTTTCCACAATATGAAGGTAACCTTTTTCTGTTAAACATAAGCATATAGACAATTTTCTGCAGATGCTGCTTTCATGATTGTTTTGAGGGTATCAATTTCTGAACAATTCTATATTCACTTTGATACTAAGGTTTCAATTTCGTTTTTTCTTGGAATGATATTTTTAGGAGATAAAAGCAGTGGAGCTTGTGAAGCCAACTGGTTGGGTCTATATATCTTTATCGGGGAGCGACCCAAGGTGAGCAAGTGATACTTTCTAGCTCTTTGATTGGATCTAAAAGTTAGAATGTCCATATATGTTGTATAAATTGGTTTTGTAACTTCTTGCTTTCTTGCTAGTTGCAGTTTGATTATAACCTTCTGTATTCGCATGGTAACTAGATGCAGTAGTTGACATTGTAGTCGAGACTTGCATAAGACAGGATGGCCATATAACATAGTTTTAAAATACTTGCATACATCCACACATTGTATTCTTGATTTCAAAATAGGATTGGTCTGAGATGTGAAATTCCAGTTTTGAGGATGCTTCAATGAAGATTCTGAATTTACACTCTTTTTTGCTCTCATATCGAGAAAATTGTAATAGCTTGTATGTTTTGGACTAGCCAATTGTTGAAACTTGAAGCCATCCTTCTTCATTCTTGATCCGTATCTTTTACTTCAATATATCCACGGTTTGTTTGGACTGAGATTTTGCTTCTCTAATTTCATATGGCGCTGTGCTCTCAAGGAAAAAAAAAAAAAAAAACTTTTAACTCTTTATTTTGATGCTGCAATCAACAGAAACATACTCGAGAAGAGAATGTAAAGTATAAACAGAAACAAAGTGAAACAGAACTAGTTCATGTGCCCATGTATATTTCTAGAATTATCTGCCACTCTGCTACTCATCTATATGATTATACATTCTTATAATATAAAAATGAAATTACATGAGGTAAAATGCCAATAGACGAAAAACTAGTTATAAAAGTCATGAGAGTTGTATCATTCGTATTTCTTTTGGCAGACTTATCAAAAAAGTAAAAATGATTGTTATTCTGTTCTCATAGTCACCAAGCTAAAGAAATTTTTAACTGTATGTGGCAGGGAAACGTTTGTGAATACTTTCATGTTGCAAATAGCAGTTTTGTCAAATCATCTTAATGGAAGAGATACTCATGTGCGCCAAATCAAAGTTTATGGACCCCGACCGTGCGTAAAGATGTTTCCTTATTTAGCCTCTTTACTATTAATATTTTATTATTCAGTTGACAAATATGATTATATTTTTCGTAACAGGAATCCTTTTCCACGCCAACCATTTCAGTTCACTTCTACAGAGTTCATTACTTACTCTACTGTGAGATGAAGTCGAGTACATTCTCTTATCTGAAATGAGGATATTCAAAACAAATAACTTATTATATGTACCCTTTATCATTTCTAAAAGGTATTTGAGCCAGAATACATGTGAAGGTACAATGTTGCATTGATTGCTTGCAGCATATTTGTCGTAGATAAAACTATGATACAACGTAAGATGTGGAACTCGTCATTTGTTTCTATCTGTAAAGTGCTGCCATGCTTGTTTACAATATTCTCGTGCTTCAAAATGTCGATTTTAGCAGTTCATGGCTTTTATGATTGAACTATGGCGATTTTATCTAAATAATGATATTTCGAATGTGTGAGGATTATCTTATAATAATTTGAGAATGAAAACTATAGGCAGATAAATGGTTAAGAAATTTAAAGCTGAAATGATAATCCAATTAACCATCCAAGAGTACCTAAAATATGGAGCTTACATAACATTTGTTATAACTGAGCTGCTAATAGATAAACTACTTCCTGCACAGAAAATGGACTATGCTGACAGAAAATGGCATCTTCATGGGCAATGATAAAATATCTGTCGAAAGAATTCGTGCTGTACAGTCTCATCAATTACCAGATAACTAAAAGTACAAATTACAATCGCATTTAAGTAGGGTTAAAAGAATGAGACCATTGAAGAAGATGTACATAAATTCATTGAAAAATTGTGAGGACCCTGCTCTCCCACCAGAGTCGAAACACAAGTCCATGAATCCTGAAAAAAAAAAAAAACAGAGAGAATTTTAATACTTAAATACGAAACATCATCATCAAGTAAGAGAGAGAACAGTGTCTTCGATGCTATAAATGCAGGCAGCATATTATCAATTTTTTCCTTTACCAGATATGATCTTGATTCCTCCGAATGCGAGACTTTATATGTCATCCTAATGAGTGATGAATTCACAGCAATGTAGATTTTTCGGATTTTCTAATAACTACTTTGTCGAGGTCTGTCCTTCGGAGCACGATGGCTATTGAAACTGACATGAAAGTATTTAGCAATACTTTTCTCACAGTGCAGACATTTCCTTTAAATGATCTTAGGCACAGGTGTGATTCTAAGTTGAAAATCCAGTTTCTCACTGTGCAGACATTTCCTTTGTCGATGTCTCTATCCTTCAGGCACAGATGTGATTCTCATTTATACAGTCCAAAATCGACATTTGTTTGGTTGTAAAAAACATCGGACCTAATTTAATCCTCCGTTTCCCTTCTAACCAGTAGCCAGTTACCAAATGCACCGAGTGTCGGAACAATTTTTTACATTGCTTTCATTAACTTTTCCACATACCAGCATAAAATTGGCAAATAAAACATTAGAAATCTGAATAAAAACAGGATGGCAATGATAACAGCCAAATCCCCATTTATAAATATACTCATGCAAGGAAGTTGTGTCGAAGTACCTCAGGACAAGATTACAAGTCCAAGATAAATTGCTCCACAGAGAAATATGAAAGATATTATTCCCCTGTAAGAAAGACAAGCTCGTTGATAAGTAGAAATGCCGGATATTCACATCTTTAACCATAAAAACAGAAAGCTCTTAGCATTAATCCTTCAAAAGGAAATTATTGCATGAATGTGGTTAGGGGCATGTATAAGTTAGCTTTCTCAGACTAATTTAGCCACCATTTTCTAAAACTAATTTTTTTCTCAAACTCATTCTCAACCGTACATTTCATGGAACTCATAATTTTTATAAATTTTTCAACCATATATTTCATCAACTTTTATCAAAATCTACTAAAAATATAATTCTTAGCTAAACCAGACTGGTAATAGCCTTATTGATTGACTAAACAAGTTAGAAAAGCTCGTTGGTCCCGGTTGATAATAATTATGTCATAAAGGAGTATTATGGTGTTTTAAGAAAATTTTTGTGATCATATAAAGAATAGTATTCTCCAAGAGAGCCGAAAATTTGGGAGCGCTATAACTTTTATTCTCTAGCAAATCAAATAAAACATGAGTATGCACATATAATCCTATATGAAACATGAGTTTGCATAGAGTTGATGAAAAATCACAATCCCATATGAAATATAAATTAAACATTACCTTAAGATTGCTGAATTTTTCTTGTCTTATCACATGATACGGAACAAAACACTCTTGTTGAAATACTATGTAGTATATTGTATAAAATGCTTACCAAATTACTCCCCATGCAGCACCATTACAAGGGCAGGGGCAAAGTTCTGCAAATTTCTCAGCATCACTAGAGTTCACCCTCCTAGATATCAAATCATCATATATATCTGCATCATAAAAAATTAGCTTAGTGCGTTCTGCCGTGACAGCGGCTTTATTCTTTTATAATTAAGTAGAGTTCATACCATAAACTGAAAACAGACTATTCATAACACCTGTAGATCAGAGGAACACGCATTAGCAACAAAATAGAAAAAGAATAAAATCAATATGAGAAAAACCGAAAATAATGCATTATCAGGATAAACCCCTACCAATGAATAGAATAATATAGCGGAGAATGCGAACTTTAGTCAACTCTTGTAGAACCCATACAACGGCAATAAAAATGATAAATCCTGGCAAGACGGCAAATAAGTATCAATATCATGGGTAAAATGAATTCGTTGCATGTAAAGTACAACGATTATCATTGAAGTGACTCACCAATGCAAAGCCCCCGTAGCGTCCACTGTTCAAAATTAAAGAAATCAGTAAGATTAAGGATTATGTGAAACCTCAAGAATCCTGAAAGTCTAGTCCATTACAAATTTAAAATAGCTATGCATTATCTGAAATTGACTAGTTGACAATTTAGCAGGTATTATTTCTGAACTTACATTTTTAGCAATGAAGAGCACAATAAAAAGAGAAAGAATAAGACATCCAGCAGCAATCCTTGCAGTGACAAGATTTGTTGATGCAAGGATGAGAACCATACCCCAAAATGATGAACCGAGATCTATAACAGCGAAACAAAAACGATAAACCAACATGACCAGATAACAGAGCAAAAGAAGGATAGTGAATGAAGAAGCTAACCAAATTTAACCAAGTGATCCATTAAAACCAGCATATGTGGCTAAATAAATCATTCAGAGTTCTCTGTACAGAAGGGAGAAAATTAAGTAGAGAAGAGTATTACATCCTGCCGGCAAAATCAGCCAATATACACCACCACGTGTTTGCGTCACCCCACCTTCATTTGCATGGACTTGCATGCCCTCCACCTGCATGTATGAGACAGTAGTGAAAACCTGTGCTTGAGCCTAATCAAAGAGGGGCCATTTAATCAAAAAAAATTGTTGCAGGGAATAGATCAAACGAAACTTATCTATGAGTAATATCGTGAATATAACAGAAAAATATAAGAAAAAAACTTAAAAATACATATCTAATAGATGTTTAGTCTACATGTTATAATAAGAAACAAGTATCTTCAATCATCTTTTGCTCAATGATCAGTGGAAGAGATCGAATCAACAAAAGATATCAAGCCTGTTGAACAAAGATAGCAGTAAGGTGTACAATGGTATAAAATAATATACTATGTACTGAGCAGTGAGCACGATGAATAATGCTAACATTCTATTATGTACCATATGATAAAGGTTCATATTTTAGAAGTCATAAATTTATGGTCATAATTAAGTACCATTGTGGAACGGATTATTTGTAACTTGAAAACACGTCCCCATTTTAATGTAGCAACAGTTCAGGAAATATAGATATGTTTTTCCCTTGATAGAGTTTATCCATAGTGTCTCTGCAGTAACTACAACATACATACTTCACAAGATTTGTTATTCTGAATCACAAATTAGACCATTAAGGTATGATATTCTAATTTCATCTTTCTCCTACGAGGATTATTCCATAGACCCAGCAAAACTTGCAGAGAAAACAATTGTCTTTCGACTTCAACGTATAGAAAGCAGGTTTTACCTCAATGCATAGAAACGATATGGAGAAAGAAATTTTACCTCACCACAAGTGAGCTTGCAAGCAATTGCATGACTTGCTTCATGAAGAAATACAGTAATGAGCTTAAAAGGTGTCAGTAGAAATGTCCTCCATAACTGTTATGAGCATCATAGAACTAAATGTTAGTAACAGGAATCAAATCAAAGAGTAAAAAATGGCTACACGATTATGCTCAATAAAGAAAACAAAAGAAATAATTCAATGGTGACCTATTTTGTTCGTTGAAAACATCCTACTCCATTCTTAAAATTAAATGGAATTGTGTCTGTTGCAACGTCTAATCTAGAATAACATGTAAACTGATTGCTGAATGGTGTTAATTGTCAACTAATAGGCCAAAGGAAAGTTATTATATCTTTTCCAATGTCTAATCTAGAATTACATGGAAAACTGATTGGTTGATGAAGGTAAGTGCTTAACGTGGCTGCATTAATAGTGAAAATGTTAACATCCCTAGGCATATCACATTCCCCCCCTCTCTCTTCTCCATCTTGGGTTTTAATTGAGCCGTGCTAAGTCAATAAGGTTGTCCAAGCCTGCTTGGATTTTACAATGACTTCTATTGGTCCAAATGTGGCTTGATTTCTCAACAAGCCCATATGAAATTAGCTTTAACCAAGTCAAACAAGAGTCGAGCTCGAATATCTTTAGTAACTTGCCAAATTTTCTCGTTCTTTAAATTATCAACCAGATCTTGATCTAGTTTCACAAGTCAACAAAGTCTAACTACATCTACAGAAACCAATAATTACACAATACTCAATTGGGCATATAGGATTGCTGAGATTAGTATTGACAATTAAGTTCTTCCACATAAAACAAACAACAACCACATTCATCAGCAACATTAACTCGTAGGTTAAATTTACATTCCAATAGACTCAGGATCAAGTAACACAACAACGGGATGTTTTTACAGAGATCGTGTACAGGAAATCCCTATCTTGCCTAATTTATTATCCTCTTGGTTCTTCAGATCATGTAACCAGCGATTAGGAAATCCCATAAAACAAAAGGGAAAAAAAGTTTAAAAAATTGAGAAGGACCAGCAAATTCATAATATTTTGAAGAATTCAAAAATATCCATAAAAGAGGATTATACATAGCAAAAAGAACTCTACTTTGAACCTAACCAAAGTAACGATAAACAAAAGAAGCAAGAAAAGGACAACAACATAAGAAAAATAATGGAAAGAAAACAGAAAAATACAACATACAGCGAGAATGACGACAGTGAAGACCCCAATTGTTGCAAGAAAGACTTTTTGATCATGCTTACAACAATTCTTCAACTCCCAGTTCGGATTCATGTCTCTCTCTCTCTCTCTCTCTCTCTCTCTCTCTAGTTACAAGTAAAGAATTTCAATTGGCTGGGAGATGTTGCGAAAGTGGAGAAAAATCAAGAACCCAATTGGAGACAGTGTGACAGTTTTTTGAAATTTATGCTTGTTTGAAATTGTCTGAGGAGCTTGGTGCGACATGGACTTGGTCTATTGGTTGGGCCTACGTATCATTAATGGGCCTCCATTAGATATCCAACTATGTAAAAGCTTGCAATTCTGTGCTAACCCAATTTGTCTAGGTGGATACGGATTTCCTCGCAAGAAAAGTTCCTATGAGTTTCCCTTGATTTCCAAATTCAATATGAAACTTTCTTTTCCCTTGTCTTTTTCACTATTGAAAGGAAGAAGCTTTCCTTTTCCTTTTTTTTTCCTGTTTTTGGGTGAGCTTGTGAAGGAGAAAATGACTTGTAAACGTAAAGTTATAAGGTATCATACTTTGTAGATCGCAAACTTGTGAAAAAGTAAAATTAATCGAGATGCAAAGAAAAACTTTTGTTAACACTAACCTATTTGGTCATTCATAACTAAAATGCTAAGATTTATGTAACATGCTTTCGATATTATGGTAGAGTTTGGTGCGGATGAGAGGAAACTATTTCTTTTCTATTTAGCCCCTGTTTGATTTGCTTAAAATTATATTTTTAGTAAATTTTTATAAAAGCGAATGAACATTTGGTTAAAGGGTTGAGAAAGTTGTGGATCTCAACTCATAAAATACATAAATAAAAAAGAATTTTAAAAAATGGGACCAAAACTTAATTGAAGCTTGAGGATATATTTGTCTCATTATAAAGTAGAAGATTCCTGGGTCGACAGGTCACTTTTCTTTGACAAATTAAAAAAAAAAAAGTTTGATCCTCGATGGGAACGTCACATCAACGGGTGGACGACATAACTCATGTCCACTGTAGTCTATAGGTAAGAGATCAATTCTATTAATCAAACATGACGGAGACAAACAATTATCAAACTACAAAGTGAAATGTGGCTTAGAACTTTCTTGATCTACATGTTTGTGTACACAAGCATTGCCTTGTAGAAATTAAACTATCAAAAAAGTTAATAATTTTTTTTTTCTTTTTCTCTGAAGATCAATATAATATTTTCTCTAGTCGATTCAAAATTTAAAAAAATCAAAGAATACTATGTAGATACAATGAATAAAACAATAAGCCTTTCTCTTTTATAATTAAAATATTGTCTATGAGAGAGACCAAACAAATTTTGATTACCAAGTTTGTCTAGGAATATATCCAATCCATATCCACAAACCATTTTAAGATAATCTTTTTCTTCTTTGTAATGCATCTTCCACTTTTCTCTTTTCTCTTTTCTCTTTTTCCCCAATAATCTTTTATAATCATTATTCCAACTAATTAACTTTTCAAGGACTCTAAATATCATTTATCATATTTTATTTATTATAAATATTTTGTTCTTCTATCGTCTTAGCTATCATTTAAAAAATGAATGTTGCACGTACAAGGCGAAAAATTATTATATTATCTAGACGGTCCAATCCGCAAGTAAATGATGGGAATTTTAGGGTGTAACTTTATATATAGAGCAAGAGTGGGTAAATGAAAAATGGAAATAGATGAATCTTTTTTGAGTGGCATAGATGATAGATGGATTAAAAATTCATGATCAAAGGGCCATGAGATAGAGACATTGAAGTGGAAGATGTTACAAGATGATTTGAGTGGTCTTTAATAAGTGATTCTTCACATGGCAAGTGGCCTTTTTCATGGACCCAACTTATATATATGGTCCATACACCTAATTAAAATGTGAATGTAAAATTTATGTATATATGTGTGAGTTTGATCTCCCGCCTACAGTAAACATGAATTATTATGTCCACTGTGAGTGTGGTAACATCTAGTGTCGTCACATCATATCTTCACCGTTGACGTGGCAACACTAGATCAATCACACTAACAGTGGATATAGTAACTCTTGCTCACCGTTGGACAACAGATCATCATTATATATGTGTGTGTGGTGGTCTTAATTTAATTGGATCCTTTACGGCTTTACCCCAATGTTTCCTCCATGCTATATAGTTGGGTGCCTAGTACCAACCAATGCAACAGTACATAGTGGTTTTTGGCCCTCTACGTGCTTACAATGGTCCTGCAGTCAAAGAATTTAGTCACCCCTTCATATTTGAAAATTACGAATATGTCAAGTATCTGGTTCAGTTTTTTCTTTTAGAAAATGACTTATAAGAAAACTATGTATGTCGAAAGATACATATATGTGACTTAAAAGAATCTCGTGAAAAATGGGGACTCTTTACATGTTTTTCTCATGAAAATGTAATAGAAGTTTCGCTCCGACAATTACCCAAAAAAAAGAAAAAAAACTCGCCTCATGTAATTATCCTTTTATTTAATAATTATTGATTGAATTATGTCCCACAAATTATATTGAAATCATTTGATCTATGAATTCAACAGAATCCTCCCTCCCGTGTAAAAAAACTGAGTTTGTCCAATTATTTATCAGAAAATAAATTTCATCGAATAAGTGGGCTACTTGTTAGATATATACGAATGTTTCCACATAATTTCTTTGGTTTGTTTTCATCACAAGTATAGTTCAATAATGTCCGTATAATGTCCCATTTCATCAGCACTAAGCAAAATCGTGTTAGTGTTTGTTGGTCCGTTTTCAACTACAGCTTCTCAATTTTTCCATTCAAAACCGACCAATTCCAAACACACACACACACACACATTGTGAAATCTTATAAAATCTAGTTTCATCTCCCCACGTCGCCTTAAAAATCTTCTTCAAACTACTTATAAGTCACTTATTACTTATCTAAATAATATTCTTCACCATCAAGTTTTCTTCAAAATTCCTTGTTTCTACTCATGATTTCTCCGAGTGTCGACGGTTCTTGATCCCAAGAAATCAAACTTCCATGCAAATAGTCCCGTTTGGCGATTCGATTTTTTATTACGGTCTCTAGATTCTTAAAAAGTTAGTGACTTGAAGTATAAAACCAGACTTGTAGCCATAATTGATCAGTGAAGAGAAATCAGCTAGGCGATGGCGATTGAAGTTTTCCCGGATAGTCCGAGTGTCGGAAGGAGTCCCAGAATCTCATTTTCTCATGATCTTTCTCAAACTGATGCGGTGCCAGTGGAACAATACATAGGATCAAGTTCATCAGAAGGTATGGATTTTGATTTTTGTGTTTTTAGGGAAAGTTTTGAGAAAGAATCTTCGTCAGCCGATGAACTTTTTTTCAATGGAAAGATACTTCCCATCGAAATCAAGAAAAGACTAGCCCCGGCTGCGGCACCACCAGTTTCACCACCGCTACCACCTCCTATTCCTACACCAGTCTACGATCACATTCTCGACTCTAGCAAGAGCTCGAAGAAAATTCCAACAGAATCAGAAGAAAAGCAAAATTCTTCCAAGTCATTTTGGCGGTTCAAGCGCAGTGCGAGTTTAAACTGTGGCAGTGGTTATGCTAGAACATTATGCCCTTTGCCAATTTTATCTCGAAGTAATTCAACAGGTTCAGCATCGAGTGGTAAGCGTTCTTCAGCGAAACAATCACAATCTGGATCATCAAATTCAAATACTACACATCAAAGGCCTCCATTGAAGAAGAATCATACTTCCAACTATGCCAACATTAATGGGATTAGAATTAATCCAGTTATTAATGTTCCTCCTGCAAATCTCTTCGGATTCGGGTCGATCTTTTCTGGTGGCAAGGACAAGAACAAAAAGAAGTGATTATCCTTTCAAATTTCTTGAAATAATGTGACAGGTTTGAATTTCTTTTACTTTGTGTGGTTCTTGGTTAATTTGTGAGTTGTTCGGGCTAATTAAACGTGCTTCAGATAACAATTAAAGGCGATCGTCGAGTCTTATCTATTAATATTACATATCAAACACGTATTAACGATCAAAGAGAAATGGGGCCTAGGCATGCAATTATTCAGGCCACATGCATGCAGCTTTTGTGTGACAAAAAACAGGCAACATTTGCTTTCAAGTTATGTCCTATTAGATGGATTTTATTTTCATGCTTTTCTTTTGTATGGAGAGTGATTTGTTAAAACTTTATTTTTCTGTACAGAGAATAAATTAGTGGTTGGTTAGTTTTTTTTTTCATATATTTTATTTTTCAGATTGTCAGATTTATGAGTTGTGAATGTCAAGAAAAACGTTTGGAGATAGTCAGAAAAGTTGGTAAACAAGTTGGTACAACTTAAATATTTATTTATTTATTTATAATAACTTATTTACAAAGCTAAATCAGATACTAATCATTTCCAGGAGCCATGAACATTCCATGTGCCAGATATTACTACTTTTATATATCCAATTGTATTTTTTGGTGATTTTTTAGTGTTGTGTGTGTAGAATTAATATTCTAGAACCTTAATGGGGTACCATCACTGGCTGTTGTTTGGATTAGTTTAAAAAGTTACTAATAAATTGTAATTAAAGTCGATTATTAATTTTAATCACACATTTTGTATAACTTTGAACAATTTATCTAATTTAAGAAAAATAAATTTTGTAATGTAAAACAAAACTTAGCATGAAGGTTTTTGAAAAATTGATATGAATATAAACAGAATTATATTTTTGTATGTTTTTGTACAAGGTTTATATTAACTAATCAAAATGTGATTTGATCGATTAAAAACAATTTATGAACACTAGAAATATAGGTATAGTTAAAATTAAATTTTTTTTAGTAAATCTTGATAAAAATTGATGAGATGTGTTTGTTGAAGTGTTAATGAAAGTTATGATTCCATAAAATACGGGATTAAAATTAATTTTTAATTTAAATTTAAATTGTTATTAAAAAATTTAGCTACGGGCTAGGTTGAAAAATCTAGTAGGTGTTGTCAAAATTCAAATTAATAATTATCTAGTTATTGGTTTAAAAATTTTTTTTCTAAGTTATTGTCTTGTTCAAGTGTCAATCTAACATGAGATTTAACTCTTTAACCTCTTGAGCAACTTTATACATTAGTTCGATGGCTCACAATTGGTGCTATCGTTCAATACTCAAACACACATTTGAGGAAGTGGAAATTACAGAAATCAAGAGTTTTCAAGATTCAATTTCAAATATCAGATATAAGATCTCATTTTTCAAAATTCAGATATTAAATTAATAATTAAATATTATACCCACTCAAACCCTAATTTTATTTCATCTCTCCATTCTCTCTCTTCATTTCTCTTCATCTTCCTCTTCTCCTTCTTCATTTCTCTTCCTCTTCTCTCTCTCCGGCAACCGGCGACACATTCAAACTCCAGCAACCAGCGACGAAGGAGATGCGTCGACCGACGTTGCAGCGTCAAGAGCTACTGAGAACAGCTTTCTATTTTTCGATCTGCCTTCTCTCTCTTTTTTTCTCTCCATTCTCTCTCTTTGACACCGTCGGCGCTTCATTATGAATGTCGCTCATGTCCCTTACTCCATCATCGTTTTATTTTTTTTTCCTCTTCTGCATCCGTTTCTAGTTGGTATGGTGGTGGCGATGGTCTGGGGATTTTTCGCACGGTGGTTGTGTTGTTTTGTGGGTGTGGTAGTGTTGGAGGAAATCCCAGATTTTAGTAGGCGGTGGTTGATTGGAGTTGCTGGTGGAGGTGGTGTGTGGTGTTGGAGTATGCATTTGTGGGGACGGCGGCGAGATATGTGTGATAGTCATGGCGTCGTTTTCTGACGGTGGTGGTGGTGCGTTTCTGTTGTTGGCGACGGTGGTGTGTTTTCGCGGTGTTAGTAGTGGTGGTGTTGTGTTGTGTTGGTGGTGGTCATAAATGATTTGGTTGATTGTGATCAATAAATTGATTGGTGTGTGACCAATAAACAATATGTGACCAATGAAATAGATAAATTGTGATCAATAAATACTGTGTGACCTAAAAATTTATTAATTTGATATCAATAATTGGATAGATTGTGACCTAAATATAATTTGTGATCAATTAATATAATATTTCGTGACCATAAAATAAGTTGTGACTTATAAAATTTGTGATTTGTGATCAATAAATAATATGTGATTATTAATTTGGTAAATTTATGACCGATGAATAAATTGTGACATATAAATTTTTGATTTGTTATCGATGAACAAATTGTGACCAATAAATTTTTTGAATTGTGACCGTAAAATAATTTGTGACATATAAAAATTATGATTTGTGATCAATTATATGAAATTTGTGACCAAATTATATGGAATTGTGACCTTAATATATTTAATTAATAAAATATATGTTTAATTAATTAATTTATAAAGAAAATTAAAAAAAATATGAGATTTGAAATTTTAAACTTAATTTTTTAATTTTGAAATTAGTAAAATTTAACCTCTTAATTATGAAATCTTCACTTTGAGGAAGGCATGCCAAGGTAACTCTAGGGCCCTGTTTGTCATCCTTTAAAAAATTAAATTGTTTGATACAATATCATTTCTCTAAGGCACATTCATATAATAAAATATTCTACAAACAAACAAATAAAATTTTCTTACTTTTTAACCACACATTTTTCAAAAAGTATTATTTATTAACTCATCATTTCCAAATAAATTCTATCAAACAGGCACTAATTACCATTATTTAGAACTAATCTGCATGGCCCAACCATTTTCAAGTTCGAGGGACATTACTTCAATCAAAGACTCTCAAGTAAAAAACCTTCATAAGTTGATTCATATTTTTACAAATAAATATTGTAAGTGTTATGCTTTAGGTCCAATCGATTTTGGATATAAATATTTTAATATATAATTTATACATTTTATTTATGACAAGATCTATTATTTTTTTGAATTACTATTCTAATAAATTAAATAATAGAGTCCATAAATTTAAATTTTAGTAATTTGTTAACTGCAAAAAGTTGTGATTGTGAAATGCAAATTATATATGACTGAATCTTAAATTATATGTGGTCGTATGTAATAACGAGTTATAGATATCGTAATTACGGTTAGACCATCACATGTGGCATTTCTTATTTTAAAGTGGCTGATCTTCCAAGTTAAAGTGTGATGACACTTAAATAAATACGTGAACTAAGAGTGATGACCAATTGTGCGAATCAAGGGTACCTCTCGTATTAGGTTGAATTATTATTGCTACACTGTCATCAGTAGGGTGAAACTAACATGCCTTACGATGGTCTAAACCCAGCTCACGTTCCTTATTGGTGGGTGAACAATCCAACACTTTAGTCAACTCTTGTAGAACCCATACAACGGCAATAAAAATGATAAATCCTGGCAAGACGGCAAATAAGTATCAATATCATGGGTAAAATGAATTCGTTGCATGTCAAGTACAACGATTATCATTGAAGTAACTCACGAATGCAAAGCCCCCGTAGCGTCCACTGTTCAAAATTAAAGAAATCAGTAAGATTAAGGATTATGTGAATCCTCAAGAATCCTGAAAGTCTAGTCCATTACAAATTTAAAATAGCTATGCATTATCTGAAATTGACTAGTTGACAATTTAGCAGGAATTATTTCTGAACTTACATTTTTAGCAATGAAGAGCACAATAAAAAGAGAAAGAATAAGACATCCAGCAGCAATCCTTGCAGTGACAAGATTTGTTGATGCAAGGATGAGAACCATACCCCAAAATGATGAACCAAGATCTATAACAGCGAAACAAAAACGATAAACTAACATGACCAGATAGCAGACCGAAAGAAGGATAGTGAATGAAGAAGCTAACCAAATTTAACCAAGTGATCCATTAAAACCAGCATATGTGGCTAAATAAATCATTCAGCGTACTTTATACAGAAGGGAGAAAATTAAGTAGAGAAGAGTATTACATCCTGCCGGCAAAATCAGCGTACTTTATACAGAAGGGTGAACAATCCAACACTTGCTGAATTCTACTTCATAATGATAGGAAGAGCCGACATCGAATGATCAAAAAGCTACGTCGCTATGAATACTTGGCTGCCAGAAGCCAGTTAAAGTGTGGTGATACTTAAATAAACACATGAATGTTTTGTTATAGAACAAGATATTGGAGACCCGCTGGAGAGATTCTACGTGGATAACAATCTGAATATTGGTGGTTAATATCTAAGATTCGACAGAGAAATTGGTCATTTGACTTGAGATCATCATAGCGCCTTTATATGAGGACAATCATACTTTGGTGATGTTGGATATTGTTTTGCCAGGAGTTGCTAATACTATATCTTTCCAGTATGTCAATAATCATATAAATGTTGTAAATGACCAATAGATTATTCGTCACTCTTAGATAATAAGAGATTATGATTTACATTTCATTCAATTAAGTTAATAACGAAATCATTGACCAGAGTGTGATCATAAGTCGAAAATAATTTTGGACTTATATTGATTTGATCGATAATCGAGATTGACATACTTCCATATCTTGTAATTGATCGAATTATTTTGACGAATTGATTATAATTTCACAGTAAGCGAACATATTTGGTTTTGTGTTGCTTGACACACTTTTATATCTCGTAAAACGTGATATTTCTTGTCACGTGTTTTGTCTAACATGTCAATTTGGGATAACGAATGTGAATTAATTAATATAGATGAATTAATGACAAATTAAAATGGTATTTTAATTTATCTTATATCAAAATAATAATTTACGTTATTAAGTATCGTGATAGGAATCTAATGAGTCACACACAAAAGGATAATAATTAGAAAAATGACATCTATTAATTAATTGACAAGCGTTGGATAATTAATTTCAATTAATTAATTGGGTTGCTTGTTATTAGACCCAAGTTAATTAATTAATTCATGGACCATATTTAATTAAGGAAAAATTCATAACTAAGAGTTTAACTATACAAATTAGGATAAAATATTTAAAATTTCAAAAATCAAATATTTATTAAATTTTATTTTTGAAATAATTAATTAAAAGCATATTTTATAAATTAAATATAAGGTCACAATTTTTATACAATTTGATCACAAATTATCGAATTAATTAGTTACAAATAATTTTTCGATCGCAATTAAAATTTTTAGGAGTCATAAATTATTCACGATCACAAATTCATCAAATAAATAGGTTACATATTATTCTTTTGTCACAAATCACAAATTTTATAAGTCACAACTTATTTCATGGTCACAAAATATCAAATTAATTGACCACAAATTGTGTTTAGGTCACAAGTTATCAAATTATTAGTTACAAATTAACAAATTTTTAGATCACACATTATTTATTGATCATAATTTATCTATTTCATTGATCACGTATTTTTTATTCGTCATACACCACCAATTCATTTGCGACCACCACCAATACTTGTGACCATCACCTTACCACTGCCACCAATAGCATCGTAGCCGAAATCATCGTTGTCAGAACTACCACCATCACCTCTCGGTAGCTAGAGATGGCAACGCGTCCCCCGCCCCGTTAAGAAATTCTCAACGCCGTCCCCATTTAGGGTAGGGTAGGGCGGGGCGGGGCGGGGCGGGAGTATGTCTATTCCCCGTTTATTCCCCTGTTTATTATTATTTTTTTTTTAAGTTTTTGATAATTTATTTTTATTGCCCATATTCATTAGATTTGGACAAATAATTTTAGTTGCTATTTTCTATTAAAACTAATAAAAAATTTCATTTAAAGTATTGAATTCTAAAAAAAAAAAAATTTTTTTTTTTAAACGGAGTGGAGTGGGGTGGGGCGGGAACCCCGTTACTCGTCCTCGCCCCGGGGCAAAATTCCCCGCCCCATTACCCATTTAAGGGGGCAGGGCCCCGCGGGTATCTAGTTTGTCGAATTTTTTTGCCATCCCTATCGGTAGCAAAACCATAATCTTAAATACCGCAGCAAAAAACAACCACCACCTACAAAACCCCAACACTAATAAAACATGAAAACCACCAATACCCATCCAACAAAAAAAAATAAAAAATCATCATCACCACCGTGATCTTTGCCACTACAGTCGCGATCTGCACCACTACAGTCACCATCTGGGCCACAACAGGCGTGATATACACCTCACCACAGATCCACCAACCACCTGTAGCACCACTATCACCACTTGTACCACCACTACACATCTCAAACCCGATTAAGCAAATTGGAGGAAGAAACCAACCCTAAAACCATCACCACTGTTGTCACGACCCGTCCCAAGTCACCCTAATAGACCTGACACGTGTCGTGTGCCGATGATAGATACCAACAAAGTGTCGGACCTACCACCAAGGCGACTATAGCTTGTTCTAACTGTGACACACTTTTATAAAAATTTTGACAGAGTTTCCCTTGTAATTTGGACCAAAACCACCTGAACAATAATCAAACTTCTCCAACCAGAACATATATTTTTAAATAGGGTACACCAGCCCCTCAAAAATCAAACCATTCAAAAACAAAGCAAGAAAGTCGACAATTACAATCATTTTACTTCAAAAGTCTCAAAATACTCAATATGCAATGAGCCCATGACATGGATACATGAAATTACAACATTAACTTCCTGACAACTAATGCATGTACCCCAAAAATATGTTCCATGTAAATTGACAAAATGAGTCATACAATTATAGACAAAATGTGGCTCTACACGGTGGACAACTAGGCTCTACTGCTGCTCAACTCAGCTACTATCTAATAAGAAAGAAGTTGACAAAATATGTGAGCTTACAACTCAGTGAGTGGATAATTATAAATAAGAATATTTCCTTTCATTTATACATATTTTCTGAAAATCCTTCATCTTTTGGAATTTTAAGAAAATATGAAATCAAATAATACTTTTAATAAAAAAAAACTTAAAACATGATTGCATCATAAAATCATTTATTCTTCATTCTAAATAATTTACTATAAAGCATAACGAATGTAAGCAACCTAGTATAAATGAAAATATCTGAAATCTTTTGCTGATCAATGCTATAAGCTGAAAGCTATTTACTGAAAATCGAGTAATCTGAATTCTATAACTGAAAATCCAATAAGCTGTAAAAATACTGAAATATCACACCAAAAGGTACCATGAATAACCTTACTCATGTATCGATAAGTACCGATATACATGGCGAAGCTATTCGATTCTGAAATTCTGTAATTCTAGTCATACGCGCTCAGAGCTATACACTATGGAAATAACTGGTCATACACTATGGAAACACATTCACAATAGTGTAGAGCGAGTAAAATCACCATAATTGACCATACACTGTGGAAACACATTCACATCAGTACAGGTCGGGTAAAATAACCATATGATGTCATACACTTTGGAAACACATTCACATCAGTGCAGACTTGGGTAAAATCACTTGGGTACTTTCTAGTGGTTTTAAAATAATTTTAAATATACTGAAATATAATATATTGATACAACATGCTAGAGAAATGATCAAATGAACTTAATTTAACTTTAAAAGTATTGAGTATAAAATCCATTTGATTCTGAAAAATCATGCTTTTAAACCAGTTATATAAAATAATTAACTTTCTAATACAATATAAATTCAGTGACTATTTATTTCTGAAAAATAAGCTTTTCCACTCACTCAAAATAAGTTACAGTCTATGAAGATCGGTAGACTTTTCCAATCTCTGTGTCACCACCTGAAAAACCATACAAGATAACTAATTCAACCACTATCAAGTCAAGAAACCTCTAAAATGCTATGTTATAATACTAAAACTACATTTCTCGATACTTGACTAAATGTCCCAAATTATTCCTTTAATCAAAAGGGATCAATTTCATTTTCTAGTCCACTTACTAATACCCAATATATCAACATAACCTTCATTCTAAGATTAACTACAAATATCTCCTTCAATCTAATAACAACTAATAACTAACATCCAACCAATTAAATATATATATTGTTCCATAAAATCATGCTTTCTTGTAAGTATTACATCACCACTACAATTCCCACTAACAATACTTATACAAGCATCCAATAGAAAATCTAGGGTTTGCTCCAAAAATAGCATTTCATTACCTTGATGTAAATGGAGGACAATCACTCAGAAACTTAAATCTAATTAGGGTATATTTTCAACTTAATTTGAAAAATTAAACCACTCAATTAAAATCCTAGAAATAGACAATATATATATATATATATGTGTGTGTGTGTGTGTGTGTGTGTGTGTGTGTGTGTGTGTGTGTGTGTGTGTATTTCTCTTAAAAAAATTAAGATAAATCGAACCTAAGATGGAGAAAATCGCCACTTACTCTTTTTCTTCCCTTTTCCCCTTTCTTTTCTTCTTCTTTCTCCTTCTTTTCCTTCTCTTTTTCCCCTTTCTTCCTTCTCTTCTCAGTTTCAGCGGGGTCTTTGCGTGAATGGGGGTGTGAAGGAATTGAAAAATGAGTTTAATTGGTAAATTATGGGCTTTTTGCAAAGGAAGTCCCTCCACTTCCCAAGATAAAATGAGTAAGTCCTCATCTTCTAATTTAAACCACCTTAACCCCCAATTATCTTAAATATAAAATAAGCCCCAAGAAAAATAAATTATTCCAATTAAGTCCATATTGACCTTGACCTTGACAATTCAACCATTAACAATTCAACCATTGACTTTGACTAATTAAAAATGGGTTTGTAACAACTGCACCCCATCCTCCACCCACACGCACCACCACTGCAAACACCACCACCATTACCGCAATACCGCACACTCCCAGAACTCCGACTAAGCAGGTTGGAGGAAGAAACCAACCCAAAACATACATATCGCTGCAACACCACCTTTACCACAGCCAATAGCATCATCATCACACACATCATACTGATCACCACCACATAGATTCACACATGACCACGCACCACCGTACACCACAAATCGTTGCACCGCATACCACAGATCGACGTACCACACGCCATAGATTGTTGCACCACCGCACGTTGGAGAAGGACATTAAATGGGAGAATAGCATTTCTAAGGTCATCGGCGGAGTCACAATAAATATGGTAGTCTTTGATGGCAGTGACGGTTCATGTATGAGTGATGGGGTAGAGAGAGACAGGAGAGGAAGATGAAGAAATATGAGATGTTTTTGGGGTTTGAATGGGTTTGGGTATGAATATATAAATTCATTTATAATATTAAAATTTTCAATTATCTGATTTTAGAAAGAAAAAAAAAAAAGCTTGTAAATCTTAATTTTAAATTGGAAAGTTTAAAACTCCGATTATTTGTAATTTTCACTTTAATTAATTAGATTAATTAAATATTATATATAGTTAAGTTTAATAGACGAACCAAACCTATTTGGACTTATTTTAATGAGTTATTAGAGTTTGAGAAATAAACAAAACAATTCATTATCTTGCTAGCACAAGAAAATAAAAACCATATTCTCGCATTTTTGTTCTCTGTGTGGATTTCATTAAATGTTGGACAGTTAGACAATTGTGGATTGCAAATCGTGATTGTTGGTGTTCAAAATAAGCAAAGGGGTTGCAGGATTCAACAAATGTATAATTCAAATTAGAGTTTCTTTCTAAACACGAAGGAATTTTTTTGTGGAAATTGAGATATTATTTAAATTCCGTTATGCATATTAAGTAAATTCTCAACAAATATGAAACTACGGCTGAACCATCTTTAGAATCGTACCAAACCCGAATTGTCCAGTATTTAGTAAGTATAACCATCTTGTTCAAACCTTTCAGTACAATTCGATTCTATATCATAATTAATTTTTTTAACATTTACAACAACATTACATTAATCCAACTAATAATATACTCTTACAAAATAACACAGTCTAAGTTAAAAATATACAAATAACAAATAGTCTAATAAGATCCAGTTACCAATATATACAAATTACCAAAAAATAAATAATAGCATTAAAACATCGATAATTCTATCACATTGATTCATTTGATTCAAACCTTCAAATCTACATAAAAAAAAAATGAAATATAATAAATTAAAAGTTAAAGAAATAAAATATTTTGAAGTATTGCTAGTACGTAAGTCAATCAATTTTGATTATTTCAAATTTGAATTACAAAGTTGGTTTTATGCTGAAAATAGAAAAATGATATTTTTGGCTCAAATAATTAGTTGGCAAATGAAACGTGAAAATTATACTTCTGGTCTCTATAAATTAGTTGACAATTTTGTTTAGAAAAAAATAAAAAAAATTTGACTTATTTAATATAATTTTTTTAAAAAAAATTAGGGAGATTTGATTCCTATTCGATTTTTCGGTTCTTGATCTAATTATGAGAATACGACCAAGTTTGTTAGTTCCCGATTTTGATATCCATTCGAGTTCGGTTTAATTCGAGAAGTTTTGTCCGGTACTTTTAAATCATGTATCCTTCAAAAAAATATATATATTTTTTAAAAAATTTATTCTAAAAAATGGCTCAATGCCGGGGCTTATTACCAACCAACTTCTATGGGATAATTACATAAAACCAGCTGTTTAGTTTTATGTTTCTGAAAATCAGATTTTAGCTTTATTTAATAAAAAATCAGGTTTTATCATTTTTAATTTATAATAATATTATAAAATTAAAATAACATTTGTACCCACCCTACTACCTACCCCCACCAAATTTATATAAAACCTAAATCTATCCAAACTCTAACCTAATCCAATTCATTTTTCTTCTCTCTCCCCCGTCGCCGCTGTCGCCACCACCTCTCTCCACAGTCACCGGAGCCGCCTCCTCCTCCCATCTCTTCTCCTTTCTTCCTCCCCTCCCTCCCCCTCTAGGCCGCGCGATGCTGCTGCGACACCCACAGCTTGCTTTTATAGTATATGTATATTATATGCCCATACAATCTGCTGCTGAAGAAAGTCAAAAAATGCATCTGTTCACACATACTCGCTTTTATAGTATATGTATATTATATCTACCACAACTCTTCTTATTTATGCAGTTTTGGATTTTTTCTTACAAGATTTTTAGGTACTGATGGAATCTTGCATGAAATAGATGAGAAAGAAACCAGATTGCTCCTTTTTGTGTTCAAGAAAGGAAAGTGTTTTAGGCTTTATTACAAAGAAAAATACATGAATTTAATTTTTATTGATAATATTGAAATTTTAATATTTAATTGAATTATGTTGTTGTGTCGGGGTCAGCGGTGGTGATTTTTTTTTTTTTTTTTTTGGTGTATGTGACCTCGCTATTGAGCTGTGGTGATTTTTTTTGGTGTCTGTGACCTCGCTATTGAACTGTGGTGGTGTTTTCTGGTGTCGTGACCTAACTAGTGTATGTTATCTAGTTATTGAACAGTGATGATTTTTTTTTTGGTATCGTGACCTCGCTATTGAACTGTGGTGTTTTTTCTGGTGTCTGTGACCTAGTCAGTGCCCGTGACCTCGCTATTGAAATGTGGTTTTTTTGGTGTCTGTTACCTTGCTATTGAACTGTGACTTTAAAATTGATAGTTTGTAACTAAAAAAAGAATTTGTGATCCACAAATTTGAAAATACGTGACCTGTGACATAAAATTTTTTTGATCTGTGACCTTGGAATTGGAGCAATTACCGGAATTAACGGTCACTGAAAAATGTTCGTCGGAATTAAGTGCGGTCGGAGAATAGTTGCCGGAGTAGTTGTCTGTCGTCAGAATAATCGCCGAAGTGGTGGTGGTGGAGGTGGGGTGGAGTATTTTATATTACAGTTAAATATTTAATTTAATAGATTAATTGTAAGATAGAATTAATTAATTCATGAAAAAACTTGAGTTTTATAAATTTAAACCTTAAGGCCTAATTTTTAATTTTGGGACATATAAAACCTAAGTTATGAACTTTTCCCAACCTCTATTTGCAAATTTTTAATTTTTTTACTCTATTTATTAACCAAATAATCCAAGAACCCAGTTACAGCCCAATAGTTATCAGACAAAACAATTTCCTTCCTTGGTTAAAAGAGTCCAACTGTACATCCAAGTTCACGTGTCCTTCAAATGAACCATTCATCGCTCCAACAATGTTCGTATTTGAAAATCTTCGCGAGTGAATTACACTTGCGCGTGAAGTACTTGTTACTACACATCGATTATTTCAAAATAGACGCTCCCAGACTACACTATACGACAGCGCAATTTAGCAGACAGACGTAGACCGAACGCTACTCTCAAAACACTCCAGTTCCCGGTATAAAATACCAAATTAAGGGTGTGTTTGAATCTAATTTTGAGGAGAATAGAAATTTTGGAATAGTGATTGATGTAAGAATGTATGGTGGAAAAGTGATGAAAAATTTTTGATTTGTGTGTAATATTATTTTATTTGGAGAATGTGTGGTTGAAATGAAGAATGTGAATGAGAATGAGAAATTAATGGGTGCTAAACGGGGGCTTAATATTAGTATTATGACCGTAATATTTCAAGACAATTATTTATAGCCACAATTTTGTTTATCGAAAAACCAATTTTTTTAATATTAAATTCTGATTTAAAAAAATGATAAAATATATTGTTAAAAAGTTGATAAGCTGCGAATCTTATAAGATATATAATTAAAATTAATTTTTAATTAATTTTTATCAACTTTTTTAGTTAAACCAAACGGAACATAGTATTTCAAATTTTTCGACTTTTCATATTTGTTTTCTGTAAAATAAATGCAAAAGCAGTTCGTTTAGCTATAAGCCAAGCGGAACATAATTATGACTATTACTTTGATAATTTTGTTTTAAGATTAAGGCCCCGTTTGATCAAAATTATTTTTTCATTATTATTCTTATATTCATTTTTAATTGTACATTTTTCAATAAAATAATATTTTTCATCACATCAATAAATTTTCCTTCTTTTTCAACTACATATTCCTCACCACATCAACAGTAAAAATGCATTCTTTTTTCAAAAAATGTGCACCAAACAAATTTTTTTTTATAAAGTTTTTGCATGTTTCAATAAAAAGTAATGAAATATATTATTAAAAAGTTAATAAAGTTGTGAATTCCATAAGTTGAAACTGAATTTAAGAAAAAATAAATTTTAGAAATTACCTGCCAAACAAGGACTAAAATAGTAAAATATTGATTTCCAAGTTGTAAGTATTATTTGATCTAATTGAAAGATTAATGCTTTTGTTTTGTTTATTAATTTGAACTCATTAAAATTATAATTTTTTTTTTCATACGTTTTTAAATAAAATAATATTTCATGTAAACCTAAAACTATAATTTCAAAAAAAATGCTATTTGTACACACTTGGTATACAACTCTTTCATATACGTGTGGGGTCCACACCCCACACAAATATGAGAGGATTGTGAGCCTGTTTGGTACAGATTCTCATTTTCTACAGTAAATCAATTCTCATTTTCAACCACACATTTTTCAATAAAATAATATTTTTCATCACATCAATACTTTTTTCTTTTTTTTCAACCACATATTTCCATCATATCACTATTCAAAAATCAATTCTTCCCCCAAAAATCCCTAGCAAACACACTCTGTATATCAAGTTGTGTAAGTGTGGCAGGTTACTAATCTCAAATAACGGGGCAACAAACTGGCATGTTGACTAAAATTTATCAGTGCGCTGGCGCATGGGGTTCTTCAACATTGTCCCATTGGACCCATTCCGTCTTATCCTACACCTGCAATTCACCTACTTCACTATACAGTGAAAAGAAGAGAAAAACCACTGTGACAGAGCGGCCGTTTTCACTGCACATCTTTTTCAGCTACCATTGACAGAAGAACAAAACCCAGTTAAGCTTCATTTTCATTTTCTTGGATTCCCCAAAAAGAGAGAAAAGACTTCTATTCTTGTAGAATGTATTGTATTAATATTACCAGGAATCTTCATTTCAAGTGTTTTCAGATGATTATGCTTTTTTGACATTGATTTGATAATCACTCCACAAACAAAATACAATCTTTCTTTACTTCTTTTTCGCTCTCTGTGCATCTACCGTCTGTTTCCAGACACAAATATTTGAATAGTATCTCATGCGTGGCATGAGCTGAATAATATACTACTATTACAAATTATTTTTGCCATATTTTTCTACTTCTAACTGGCTTTTCTTGTCAAAGTGCTTGCGCATGGCCACAGCCTTGTTCATTTTGGGTAATTTTTCCAACACCTTTCGACTCTGTTTCTTGTTAGAGAAAAAAGACGCAACTGTTAAAAGGAGAAATTCTTTTGGGATTACTATTGAGCATTTTGTTTAAAAGGGTAATCGAGTTCTTTTTTCTTTTGTTGCCTTTGAACAAAAATGCTTGGTTCTGTGGGGAAGAGATAAATTGGTTCAAGAAGTGCATTTTGGGAGAACATTCATTTTTGTTGGAGAAATGAACGACAGATTGGAAAAAACAGCTTCGTCTTTGGCTATTGTAGAGAAAAAGCCTCAAAAACTAGGTGGATGTGTGGGTATTTTCTTTCAGCTCTTTGATTGGAACCGTAGATTTGCAAAAAAGAAGCTCTTTTCCAAGAAATTGCTCCCACCAGGTATATTTTTTGCCATAGTTTTCTGTCTTTGTTTTTATCAATTTGGCGAAAGGTATTGGCACAATATTGGAAATCATGTTGAAAATCTGGTTTTTATGTTGCATTTTTCTCAGTTCGCTTGAAACAAGCTTCAAAGAAATTTGGTGGAGATGAGAATCAGGCAAAGCTTCGTTTGGTACGCATTTTGTTTCTATTTCTGCATGCTAAATTATTATCTCTGTTCAATAAAGCATACAGAATTATATGCTTGGGATGTTTCTTGATTTTGTGTGAATGATATAGATTGCTGATGAGAATAGTGGGGGATTTCCTAGCTCAAGGAAAAAAAGTGGGGTTAGTAATGTTGATCCTGAGCAAAAACATGAAATGCGAGCTCCGGGTTTGGTTGCTAGGCTTATGGGTCTGGAATCCATGCCGGCATTGCAGACAGTGAAGTCTAAGAAAGGACCGCTTTCTGGAAATAGGAATGATAAAGCAGAGAAAATCGAGGATAAATTTTGTGGATACGTGAGCAATGAAGTGAATGTAGAAAAAGTAGGGAGTAAAAATGAACCGAGGCCTCGAAAGCTTCAGAAGACCGGGTTGTGTGAGAGGCTGCCAGTGGCTAGATTGGGGACCGAGGGACTGCAGTTTAAGAACGTCTTATCAAGATCAAGAAAGCATCATCCAAAACTTACCTCTCCGGTGAAAAGTCCCAGAAATCCCTCAGGGAAAAATGCATCTCGATTAATTGGTGCAGCAACTAGAATTCTGGAACCTGGATTGGCAAGGAGTAGGTCAAAACGTGCCATTGCATATTCAAATACCTCGCATAATTCTTCTAAAGGAGATACTGTTTTGGGGGAATCAGCTGTTCTGTTAACAAGCGAAGTGGACGGTTCTAAATATTTTGTTACTCAGCAGCCAAAGGTGCAATCTTCTTGCAGAACTTGTGGCCATTTGCTAGATAAGTTGGATTCTGAACCAAGTGTAGATGATCGGCCGGTGGTTTTTACTTCTCAGATCTCGCATCGTGTTGAACCCTCTTGTCAAATGTCAGAAAGGAGCAGGCCTGGAATCCCCACATGTAAGGAGGTTCTGGAGGAATGCCCATTAACTGCAGGTTCAACCACGGAAAATTTTCAACCTTGTGGTAAATTTTCATCAAATAGGAATCCTTTAATTGGAGAAGCTAGGTGGCATTTGGGAACCCATCAGTACAAGCCTCTGAAGGATATGCCTCTCTCTGATGGTTTTAGGTACAAGTCTCAGAGCCAAAATCAGATGTTGCGGACCAGAAATAGAGTTCCTCCAAGGTCAAAGTACAATGGTCTATCGGGCAACAAAGCATCAGCATCAGCATCAGCATCAAATGATATAGATGAGACAAAGGATTTTGTTTTTCCTTATCGAAGCTTAAGTGGTCATACAAAACCGGGGCTCTCCACCAGAGCTGGTAATGGCAAATTTGAAATGAGGAGAGCTGGTTACGTGCAGAATGATTCCATATTACCAGCGCAAAAGAGAAGGCCAATTAATATCGCTAGAGAAAGTGCAAGTCCTGGTTTCACAAGTTCTTTTAACAAACAATCATATACTGGTGATCATGTAATGAATAGAAAAGAGATGGAATGCAATGTTCAATCCATTAACCGCCAAAGCAAAAATAGATTGGACTGTCTTCAAGACCGAAGAACAGTTGGTGTTAGGAAGGTGGATAGTGATGTTTTGTTCTCAGTTAACTCTCCAGTGAAACAGAAGACTGGAATTCATGCAGGAGTTGCTAAAAGAAGGGTTCAAAATGATTCAAGTCACGGGAGCACTTCACAAAAATCTGCTTTAAATGAAAATGATGAAAATTCAAGGTTTAAGAAACCATTTCCTTTGAGTGGAGATGCATTAGGTGCACTTTTGGAACAAAAGTTGCAGGAATTGAATCTCCAAGGAGAGGATGAGATGGGAGTAAGTGGGAATTCTCCCCGAAAGACGACAGCTAATATTCTCCAGGAGTTAATTTCTGCCTTAACATCAGAAAGACCATTTCACCAGGATAAATCAGCTGCTACATCTAATGGGAAAAGTGATTCCCATCATTGTGGTTCTATGTCCAACTCAAAAACATTAGCCAATTACCAGGTCAGCCAATTTCATTCTATTTGATGGCAACTAACTTATCGAGCATTAAGGATATTTGAATGTCTATTATACTCAGTGAGATTCAAAGCCTGTTAGATTGAAATAGGGATCGACAGATTCTCAGTGGTCTGAAGTATATGTAAATCAAATTGCATCTTTCATTTGTACATCTCCTGCATAAATGTCAATGACCTTCGAAAAATTAGACACTGAGCCAGAGAGCTTGCCTTATGACTAGGAGCTTCTTTCTCACACAAGGCATTCTGTTCGAAAGAGTCAGTATAGTTTATCGATCACAATTTGCTTGGTGAAATTTGTTTCTTCCCTCCACCCTTAAACCAAAAATCCCTCATCAGCAATTTTAATGTCAGAATAAGAAAAAATATGCTTGTGCAATAAACTACGCACTTTTTTGTTAATCCAAATGTTATCAGATTTTTTTAGGTGAATTTGGGGTTCAACTAAGTGAAAATTTCTTGGTCTATTGTCATTTACAATTAGTTTGAGAATCTGCTAAAAAACATTTTTTTACTGATTGACATGGCAAACCTTGTCTCTACTTTGAAAGTTATCGCTATAAAAATGTAAATAACACGACCTTATTATTCATTACAAGTGGATTTGGAGCATTTCTGTTGTGACTAGTTTTGCATTTGGGTTCATCGAGCCACTCACATTTTAAAAATTAGCTTATATCGTGCAATCGTGCTTTTGCCCTTTTAGCCTTTTTGCTCTTATGATGTGGTATAGATTTTATTGCCATGTTAGTTTTATTTGGCATGATAGATGATATTGGAATCCTAAATAATCAATTTGATATATCTCCTTAGGCTAAAGCAAAGATAGCCAAGTTATTAGTTGACTGCCCGCCTGATAGTGAACACCTTAGCCCTGGATCTGTTCTTGGGGCTTCTTTTTCCAATGAGAGTTGTCTCTCCAGCAGTATGGATGACAGCTCGGGTAAGCATCTTTGTTTTGATTTTGTTGCTTGTGATGACAAAAAGTCCCCTTTTTTGAACTTATAATTAATGTTACTGTCCATATTTTCTGATATTGGCTTCTATTTTCAGGGTATAAAATGCTCACTGAAACTTTGGATTACTCCTATGATGATCCACTGTCCCTTGGTCATGACACAGACCTTTTAGATTCTGCAACCTCGGGAAAGATAGTAAAGAGTAGTAGAGAGTACATAATTGATATCCACAATAATATTTCGGAAGTTTTAAGCTGTATTGAACTTGCTGATGGTGGTTTGAAAGAAAGCACGCTCAACCATGCAAAGAAGGTCGTTCTGAATGCTGAGTTGGTGTCTGGAAATGCGACTCTCACCAGATCAGTTTCAAGGCAAGGTTTTTCAATTAAATACTTATTCCTCAACCAACTTGAAACACTTGCAAGTGTTCTCCAGATGAATATCGATTGCTTTCATAACATTGAGAATGGCAAAGAGGTGAATCAACTGAGAAGATTTGCTTTTGATTCTGTCATAGAGTATCTGGACTCAAGATTGGATCAATATGCTAAATCTGGGTTTAAACTCTCGACAAAAATGCCATTTAGTGTGAACACCGAGATGTTGATATTTGATATTGTGGAGGAGGTCAGAAGGTGGGGAGAATCATCTGGTTTGATATATGATGAGTTGATAGAGAAGGAAATGAGTGATTCATTAGGCCAATGGACAGATTTCGATATTGAAAAATTTAAAATTGGCATTCAGATTGGCATGCACATATTCCAGATTTTGGTTGATGAGATTGTTGTAGAACTTTGGAACTGCAAGCCGAATTCCTCTTTTGATTGCACAGGGCTTTAACTAATTTTCTCAGAGGTCCCTGTAACTGTGCAGCATTCTGCCACCACTACCTGCAGTTAAAGGGAATGTGGTGCCTTTTGTACAAGCTGATGTATTTTATGGTTGCTGTTGTTAACAGACCGTGTCTCCAAGTTCCCATTCTTTTGTTTACTCTTCTATTCTTCCTTTTCTAGACAAAAATGGGGCAATTTAGGTGCTTAGATGTTTCAGTAAACTTAGCAATGAATATTCATGTACTTGATCTCGAAATTACTGTGAAGAAGTTAGTATGTTGTTACAAAAACAAGAAATTACTACAGTAATCTATATTGCTAAATATGATTAATAGCAGAAAACTCTCCTATAAACGTTTTCATTTGCGATATACCCATTTTTTTATTGGAAATCCAAGAAAACCTTTTTATTTGAAGTCTTTTGTGCGAAAAACTCTCGTTTAGCAATGAATATTCATGTGCTTGATCTCGAAATTAGCGTGAAGAAGTTAGTTTGTTGTTACAAAAACAAGAAATTAAAGTGTAATCTTTTCCAAAATTGGGAAGAGGGTTTTAAAGTATAATCTTGAGAATGAGAAGAAATGAGGAATTTGGGGTGAGGGATTTAGAAGGTTTTGGAAGAGATTAAATAAAATAATAAAGTTTTGAGGAAGAAGATGAAGTGGAATGGGGTGGAAAATAAAGTTTTAAGAGTTTGAGATCGTGGATGGTACATAAAAAAAAATTTGGGTATAATTTGTAAAAGAATAAAAAGTTTGACATTTTTACTGTTTTTAATGGCAAATTTGACGGTAATAGGTATTTTTTGCACAAAAGTTTTCAAATGGAGGGATTTTTTACGATTTTCACTAGATAGAGATATATTGTTAAGAATTTAGGGTGCCATCTTAAAAAGTCAACCTTATTAAGAGGAGTAATCCAATTCTTTATAAGTTGGTTTATATTTACATCTTTATTCGAAGTGGAATTCTATCCCTTAACATGCCCCGCAAGATGATGGCTCGTTCCAGATCAATCTTGAAATTCATATGCTCACTTTTGGAATCTTAACCGGATCGAATTATTCGTTAGAACTTATTGGGCTCTGATATCATATTAAGAATTTGAGGTTACATCTTAAAATGTCAATCATATTAAGAGGAGTAACACAATCCTTTAAAAGATGATTTATGTTTACATTTTTATTCGATGTGTGATTCTATCCCTTGACATATATTACATATGAAAACGTTTTCTAGATTTTTTGCTATTAATCCATGCTAAAAACACAGAGGAAGCTATAGAAGAAAAGAGATTCAAGTTCAACTGTTCAATTCTTAATCAAAGATTCAAAATTCACAAACAGAACACATTCCACGCTCTGTACAAAATTAATACCTAAAACAGAAATTCTCAAGCCAAAGCTCTAGAGCAATGGAATTAAAAAATAAAGATTCAAATACTAAAAATTAAACCAAAGAAAGTCGATCAATCAATTGAGAGAAATATCAGTAAGAAAGTCCTAATTTCCAAACTCAAAACTGTCTATGCCCAAAAAGAGTCCTACCAATTCTCCCTCCCCTGTTTCCTTCATCGATAATATTATTAGCAGCAGCACCCAACCCCTTCAATTCCTCCATACTCGCATGGCTCTTCCTAGTCATAATTCCACCACTCCTCTTCTCACCGGAATTCACCGACTTACTCCCTCCTCCCAATTTCCCATAAAGCCTCCCACTCTTTGGCCACGGTGGAGGTGTCAACGACTTCTCCGCCACCGGAGGAAGCATCGATGCCGGTTTCCGGTTCTCCTTCCGCAAAGCAGACGAAAAATCGGGCACAGATTGAGTCAAAATAGAAGACCCTTTTGTCCTTGGTGGTGTAGTGAAATTCGACTTTCCCTGGAATTTCACCTGCTTCTTTGGCGGGGTCAGAACTGGTTCTTCTTTTCTAGGAATATTCGGCTCCATCACGCCACCCTTTCTTAGCCTTTTTTCTCTGAGATCCGAGTATTCCTTATATCTGGGGCCTCTCTCCATGACGGGGCTCTCCGTTGTGAGTTGCAGGAACTGCGGTTGGTTAGAATCAGAAAACTGGGAGAGGAGCAGTGATTTGGAATCAAGAACGGTGTATTGTAGAATATGGTTTTGTTGAAGCAAAAATCCATTGATCTCTGCCATTGATGAAGAATTTTTGAAGCTTTTCAGTTTGAATTTCTTGAAAAAAATTTCAAGATTCTTTAAAGTAGTGGTGTTCTTAAAAGTTTTTGAGTTTCCAACGGTCTAATCTTTACGGTAAAAGTGGGCGAGGAGAAAATTTGAAGAAAATTTCCAACGTTCCCATTTATTGTTTAAAGTGGGTCCCACTGAATCATTAATAGACGTAGGATTAAAAATTTAACAAACAATCATCGTGCTGGGATTTTTGGTTTTAATGATTAATAGACGTAGGATTTTGTGGGGGTAAAATTAAGGGTGTGTTTGTCTATCATTATTGGGAGAAAAATAAAGTAATGAATAGCATTTTTTTGGAGAATGTTTGATTGAAATTTAAAGTAACTTTATTAGTTTGTGTGTAGAATATTTTATTGAGTGGATGTGTGGTGGAGAATCTTACTGTAACAAATTTTTTTTTGAAATAATGGTAGACAAACAGAAGTTAAGTATTAAATATAAGGAGCATATTGATGAACTTAAAAAATTTTAAAAATTTTTAATTTTTAAATTTATGGATATGCTTTTAAATTGTAAAATATGCTTTTTAAAAATAAAAAATCTTTTGAAAATGCTTTAATTGCCCAAATTTTAAAAAGCCACTTTAAAAAATTTGTAGCCATTAAGTATTAGGATCTTACTATACGTAAAGATTTACGTAATGAAATACATAATGCTACATGACACTCTACCATTTATCAGTTTAACATACAATCAACTTTTTTATTCAATATTTTCTCTCTACGTTATTTTATGCAATCTATTATGTATCATTTTTATGTACAAGTAACATAATCCTAAGTATTAACCTTCCAATTTTCCCATTCTTTTTTTCAATTAGGCGATGACTACTTCAGAGAGGACGATGTTAATTTTTTATTTTTTAAGGTGCCGCTCGGTTGGCTGTATGGCATGAGGAATCATATAAGCTTAGTGCCTTCAAATTAAGTGGTTATGCTATGATAAAAATTGCCGTTGCCGACAAACTCAGAAAAGCCAGTGTGCATGATGCAAAGACAAATTTAGAAAAGTAGGACGGCTATTTTGGGCTTTTACATATGGCAAATACCGAGCCAACCAACTTCCGAGTCTTCATTTTTTAAACGCACGCATTCAAAATCAAGTTCAATACACTTTTAAGAGGTGAAAAATGAAAATCTAATTATTATTTATCCTCGGAACTCAAAATTTTATTAGGAATAAACTTCAAACTCGTAGAGTATGTTTTGGTGCTAGATTGCTTCGTATTTGACAAGATTAAATATACAATACAAGTGTTCAATATTATGTACCAAACATGAAAGCAGAACTTACAATTTTGAGTGACTGCAAGAATGTAGGAGCATTCACGATCCAGATAGTTTTTAATATCTCAAGTTTAATAATATAAGCCTCTAAAATTCTATTCAAATCCATAAATTCACGAGAATCCATTAAAATCTGAGATGAGGGCCCACATAAACCGATGACAAAATCGTTTCAGTTAAAATCGAGAAATTCTTTGAAAATGAGGTAAATGTAAGTTAAAATGAATCCATATACTTCAAGAATGAGGGCGCCAGGGAACATGGCGGAGGTTAAGGGGGAGGGGAAGCAATGAAGTCATGAGATTTGATTTCAAGTTGCGATCACTCAATCTCTCCTTTTTCTTTCAAATTAGCGATAATAATATTCATTTCATTAATAATACAGCAAATTAGCAATGAAGCCTTATAATGTGGTCATGTATATACTCTTTGTTACCTTCAACTGAACTCAAACTTTGTTGTACTTGTACTTCTGCCCAAGATTAAATCTAGTAATTCTACTGCTAAATCCTTCTAGTACAAGCGTTCTCACAGCCTCAACCCCTTGTTCCATAGCAGCATCCACCTGCACATACAGCCGGTAAAAGTTGGACCTTTCAGCACGCCCAATTGATCTAAACTGAACACAGCAGCAACCCAGGAAATGACAATATAAGTGGTGTTTCCTAAAGGATTAGAAATCCATATATCTTCATTTCCCTTGCATTACAAGTACTTCACTTCAAAATATTCTAGGCTCATGCCTTCTAAAGGATTAAAGACCTTGGTTTCATTTCCTTCCTTTACAAGTGCCTTAAACAATCCTGGCTCATACCTATAATGGAATTGGAAACTTCTATGCAGAAGAAAGTTTAATGAAAAGTTAGTGACCCAAACCATGCGTGTGGATATAGGTGTGTGCCGCTTTGGTGTACTATAAAATGACCAACATAAACTAGCTAAACAGTCAAAATGATCCACTAGAACCATATTTCCAATGTTCTCTGTAAGCTGAATTTAAAACACGGTACCTGTTCTCTCTCTATGGCACTGAATTTCTGAAGAAGATAAGCCTTCATGTCCATGGCACCAGGTGGATTCCCAATGCCTGTGATATTAGATGTATTTAAGCTTGGGTTTGATATTGAGAAATATAATACTACAACCAGGTAAGGCGATTAAGGAACAGACCTATGCAAAAGCGTGGAAATTCACGTCGACCTTCTAAGTGCTCCATGACACTCTTCACTCTGTGATTCCAAAGAACAAAGGAAGAAAAGGAGGTTCATTAACAATTCTATGTTTTTCACATGAGTTTCTCTTGCATCGCGCAGATAAGTATTGAGAAAAATTGGAATATGATGGCTAGAACTTGGACAACACCACTCAAAATTAATGAAAGGGAAATACACTATCATAAATTATTCAACCAATGTTTAGGAGTAATATTATATAGCACCACCGGTGTTAAAACCGGTCTTTGTTGCATTAAATGGTAAGTTGGATTAAATGATAGAGCTGTGTAGCATTATTCTTTAGATGAAAGGATAACAAGAACAAGGACTGACTAGAAAGAAACTGGTAGAAGCAAAAATGCGGCTCATAAACAGTATCCTAAAAAGGTCTTTGCACAAGCATATCTGTTTTATAACAAAAGTTTAACCTCAATCCAAGTCATTTGAGTTCCAATACAAATTTATCCATGCAGACATTATTTTTCTTCTCTTTCGCACAAAAAGATAAGCTAGAAGGAATTATAAATACTTTCAACGTAAAAACTATATGTGGACGATGAAACAAAAGAACTACAAAAGAAAGTCATCTCAAAAAGCACATTTGGCCAGTTGGCTCACCTATCATAATGGCACTCAATATTCCTTTTTCTTTTTATCACATAGCTTATTTCGATGTCAAAATGTCAGAAAGCAAGGATTGGATTGTTAGCTGCATTTACAGGGATAAGAGGATTTTTTCCACTTTGACAAATATATATCCACTGAACATGAAGAAATATTAAGTAGTCATCTTAAACTTGGTAATAAATACTGTAAAGAATGCGGACCACAATTTTGGAGGAGGGGGAACTACAAGTTTTTAAATGAATTCAAAGATTGCAAAAAAAATCCTCCTGTGGCCATTACACAGCTTCTGTAGTGGGAGGACACAAGCACTCACACACATTTATAAGATTGAAATTGTGGTTGGTTATCTGTCCTCTATGTCCACTAAAAACATGAAAAAAGATCATAATCAGATGGGAGAAACTTAGAAACACATCATATTCCCTACATCAATTAAAGGGCTAGCATCGTGCAATTCAAAAATTGAATATCATTTTCAGTCCATCATCAGGCTAAGTAATACCCGTTGTGATGGCCATGTCCTCCTTTAGGCTGAAGCCTCAAAACACCATTTGGTAGGCTCATCTCATCATACACCTGCAAGGACCATTTCAGAAGTCATAGATATATCCAAATTCAGATAAACAGTATTGTTTGAATACTGAAAAGTGATTATTTTAAGGTATTTTCATCACTCAAAAAATTATATTAAAAGGTAAATGGTAATTTTGGAACGAAAAACTATTGCTGACCAGAAGGATGTGACGCAAAGGTACTTGATAATATGCAGCAAGTGGCCCAACCTGGAAATATGTAGAAGAGACAGATGATATCATTTACAGTTAATTTTTGGCCAAGGAAGCTTATATGTGTCATCGAAGAGGACCACTGTACACAGAGTGTACTAAGAGATAACCACTGAGAAAGAAGAAGATATATATATATCACATGGTTTGCAGTGTTTATGATGCCTAGTAATATATGATTATCCAATAGAACTTTACAAGGTAGGTTATAAACTGCTCCCACAAAGCAAGAAAAGCATGGTGTGTAGAAAGCATAATTTAATTCACAATCTCACGATCTCAAGAAATCTCTGAAAGAGCAAATATTCATGTCAACTGCAGCTTGTTTGTTTCATCATAAATACAGAAGCATATTATTAGAAGATCACCGTACCTCAAATTTATTATTAAACCAAATGATCTTCCATTCCAAATCATTAACTATTTGGAAACTCTAACATCAAAATGCTAATTCATATTCAAGAAATGCTCAAGTCTCTGTTTCACTGTTGAGGAGATCATATGTGAAATTATTTTATTACATTAGACATCACCACATCCTGATTTATCTATACCTTGGAAATGTCTAAACAGAGAAGAAATATGAGTTAAAGAAAGCACTAAAATGCAAAAGAAATTCAAAATGACTAAAAGGTTCAGTGAAGCTGTAGACTAGAAAAAAAAGCGTGCTTTTTAGGAATTCATCCTTTTAGTAAAGAGAAAAGTATTGGTGGATTAAATGGTCCTGGACTACTATAAAGTAGACAAGTAAATCCCATGCTGCTTAATTGTGTATTCAAAACATTAACAGAGTTCATGGCCTCCACAACCCGTCAGATAGGTAGATAGCATGAATGAATTGGTACAACATCTTATATCTTTCACCAGAATAGGCAGCCTTATTTCAATATGAGCTCTCACTTGCAGGATAAACATAACATTTTTCATGAAAATTCAATGCAGAGTAGCAACATTTGTCATACGTTTATGTTATTGAGATGGATTTTTACACTACAGCAAACACGAAGAACTACTTCTTTCAGTCGTCCGAAATCACTGACATTTCTCGTCACCTAATATTTCTGATTATTAATATAAAAAAAAATTTCAGCAACTAAGAAAAAATAATATTCCCAGGCCCAGCCAAGTATCAATAAGTATTTAAATGAGAAAACTAAAAAGAACATACCGATTCTCCACTAAAATTCACATATGTTTGAGGTTTGGCCAACAAAACGGGTACCTCTCCAATGGAACCTGCGCTGATTGCATTAAACATGACACTTCATTAATAGAGGTCACAGTGAAAGAATGAATTATCAACAATAAAGTGGATGTATCTCGGGTAAAGGGAACTGCAAACAATTGGTAAAATCTAAATAAGCACCTATCCCAATCAATGATTTCGATTGAATAGTGTTCATCAAAATGCCTTCTGCTTGAGAGACGCGGTCAATCATTTCAAACCCAATCTAATTTTGAAAAGAACCATAAAATTACAATCAATCAGATACATAGCCCTTTGAAGGGAGCAAGAAAAAGTTCAAACATTCCCTAATAAAAATCAAAACTACATAATGAGAATAAAATGAACAAATTAAACTAATTGAGTACATGCTATTACATTGTGCCGGGTTCCATGGTACTTGTTTCCCGGATTCCCCAATCCAACAATCAGCCATGGAGTGTACTCAGTTTTAGCTCCATTGGGTTCTGGTAAAGAAGCCAATACACGAAGCCTTGTTGAAGCCAAATGCCCTTGAGGAAGACATGGGGTTCTAATTTTTGGATAAGGTACACTAGTAATACAAATTTTCGGAAAAGATATTGCATACAACATTGACCTGCATAAAGAAAATTTTATCAACATCGCATAGCATGTTTATGAATTGAAATTTTGAACGAAAGAACACTTGAATACGCAACGGAAAAAAAATGCAGCTCAGTAATTGAATACCCCGAAATGAAGGTTTACAGTTGGAGAATGTGATAAAAATACTCGCGCACAGAGGAAGCGAGCTTTATTCTCTTGCTTGCGAAATTTTAGTTTGTTAGGTTGGCAGCAGGCTCGGGCAGCAAGAAGGGAGGAAAATAACGGAAGGGGAGCTTAAGCTTATACTCTGAACACGCGCCACCACTTATGGCCGTGGCCCTCCCGCTTGTCAAAATAGATGGTATACTCAGGAAACGAGGAAGAAGAACTTGAACAGAAGCTTGGAGGATATTTAACGATTTTATATTATCCGTAAACCTAAAATACTTATTTAACGATTTTGATCTTTTGAGAAAAAGAGAAATGCCATTTAAATATCAAGAATCACAATTTAAACATTCATTCATATTTGGAGTGGATAAAAAAGTCAGATCAAATTAGATTGAAACCAGAATAAAATCAATCCGTGCGATTTAATTCGATTCTACAAAATAATAATAATAATAATAATAATAATAATAATAATTTTGGTTATTGGAATTCAAAACGAAGTAATTCTGATTCCAAAAACTAAGGGCATATTCTCTTTACCATTTTCAAACCGTTTTCTGTTTTCAAGACGTGTGTGGAGTGTTTTCAAAACAATTTTTCAAAATGTCAAAATGAACACATTTTTAACAATCTCAAAATGAACACTCAAAATACAAAACCCAAAATGAATTCAAAACTCAAAACACCATTCTCTTTGTGTTTTAGTTTTGTGTTTTGAGTGTCTGTTTTGTAATTGCTGAAAATGCATTTTTTTTGTCATTCTGAAAAACTATTTCTCAAAACACAAAAATGGAAAATGCGTTTATTTTGAAATTTTGAAAATATTGTTTTTATAATATTTTATTCAAGAAATCTAATTATTCAATAAATTTTAATAGTTTAATGTTAATATAGTATTAAATAACATATAAATTTTGAAATTGGTAAATCTTAAAATAATTTTTTCCAAATATAAAAAACATAACCTAAATTATAATTAAGTAGTATCAAGTCACAATCAAACATAATCAAATACAATTTTGATCGTCTAAACACGATAACTATCATAAGTGATAATAAATATCAATCAGTTGGCTTCGCATAGTCATTTGACCCTTAGCATATAAATCACGGAAGACTCGTATGCAAACAATGAGTAGCCCTTTGAAACAAAATGAATATGCCATACCTGTTCATTGGTGTCCTTTTACTTGTAGAAGACCGATTATGGGAAGCTTCTATAGTACAAATTATGGTAAGTATTAATAGCAAATATCATGGTAGACCATTCCTCTGATGGAGTATAGAGTAACACTATGTATAGAGTCTTTTCACTTCGAAATTGAAAAGAGAGAATTATTAATAGAAAAATGAAGTGAAAAAAAAAAGTATGTCATCCATCCAGCTAACAGAATCACAAAGCAAAGATTCGAACTGTCTCATCCCTCGTCCAATCCTACTTACCAAACCAACAAAAATAGATGGTTCTCTAAAAAAGAACCAAACATTGTTGGCAAAACCTAAGACAAAATGTAAACATGTATTTGTTCCTTCTTTCTTTTAACGAGACACAAATGTAAACATTACTACAATCACATGGAATGATATTTAACGAGACATAAATTTTACTAAATCCCTCTCCACAGCAGCTCAGTGAAAACAATGGCCAGCAAGTAAACACCCCTCGTCGGCACAAGTCTTCAATTGCCTTGTTGATCAAATAGTTCAAACACTAGCAGCAAATTCCGCAACGCCATCTCCCCAGATAAAACTAAATAACCCATCATGTTATGACAACACTTGAGACATTCAACCAAGTACAAGAAAACAAAAGCATAACTCCAATTAGCTACATTACATAAGTCCCATCGAGTTGTTCCATATCATAAAAACAAAAACCAGAAATTCTAATGAAACATACAATTGTCGATTAGCATTTATTACATTTAAGAAGCATGGTCTTCACAACAACACACATTTTAAATATGACGATCTTCTGGGATATAAAGTCATGACATCTGCAATAGATGGCATTAATGCATCACCAAACACAGCGATAACTGGTATGCAACTGGGTAAGTTCACCATTGTACATGACCTTCACAATCTGCTCTTTCTCGAGGCCATAGTAACGAGTAATTGCATCTTTTTACAGCATCCGCGGAAGCTGAAAAGGTCATTATTGAGATTTAATTCGAAATCAGCTTGTTAAGATACTTTTGATAAGCAAACTCCATACATTATATATATATATATATATATATATATATATATATATATATATATATATATATAGTTAGCCTCTTCCAAGTTCAATCATCCTTTCCCCATGAGCGTCGTTTATGAACAGCCATATTCAAACTTATACCATTGGATGTTTCTGTAATCAATTTTAAAAACCAACAACGGAAGTCCATTTTTCATGGTTGAGTCCATTGTCTAATTCTTTTTTTGTAGTTAAGAAACTGAAAAGAAAACCTGAACCAAAACAAATAAACCACCTGTCTCAACCCAGTAACCTTAACGTACACAAGGTCAAATAAACAGGGCTTGATGCTAACAAGAAGTTCATTCTCCTCCTAACTATAGTGCATACACACAATGATATTTGTTTCTATGAATTTATATGACTAAAGATGTCACTGGGTAATAAGTTCTGTCAAATACCCTTTCTATTACATTCAAAACTTCATATGATGTAAGAATCAACAAGGTACCGCCAATATAATACAAGCTAATAACCAATTGTTTCCATAGCAAAAAATGCAGTCAACATAATACAAGCTAATAACCAGTTAGTGCAAAACACAAGAGCACCAACACCACATCATACTCCTTGTCAATCCTCCTTATCAATTGAAGTGCATACAATTACCAAAAAAATGGAAAAGAATTCTAACAAATCTAAGAAAGTACCTCAAGCAATTTGATGCACCAATCCCACTGGAATTGCCTTCTTCTTGGACCTCCTCAACTTCAATAGCACCAACCCCACAGTTTGTGGGCTCACTTAACAATAATGCTTCAACCTTATTATCAATTACTGCCAGTTATTAATGAGGAAATCACCACTTAAATTAATCACAAACTTCATCAATACACTTCCCCAATGACCAAAGAGTTCTAGGTAACCACACGCTTAAAAAGAATTTAAGGTCAAAAAGAATCTCACAAACCTCACGGACTGCTCCAACAAGCGTAGGCGATTCCGGACGAAATTGAGGCGACCCATGGTAGAACTAGTTGCGCTTGGTTGAGAGAAATGTTGTGGTGCTGCTCCACGATCGAGAGGGTGGCCGGATGTGGAAGTAACTTGAGAGAAACAAGGACTGTGCTCGCGATTTTAGATGGGAATTGGAGCTATTTTCGACGGACTGTGGGCAGGTGATGGTTGGAGGTTGTAGAGGGAGGTGAGGGGATGGCGGTGGTGCGAAGGTCCGATGATTAGGTGGCTGGCTGTGGAAGTATTGATAGAAGATCTGGAATTCAAGAGGAAGAAGTTTGGAGAATTAGAAAATGAGGTTGTTTCCCGTGTTTTCATTGAGTCTCCAATTTGTAAAGAAAACGCTCAAAACAGCTGAAAAGCCGTTTTGAGTTTTCAGGCAAAAAAAAAAAAATTTTGTTTTCAAAAATTCGTTTTTGAAAACGAGAAAAAGAACCTGTTTTCACTATTTTGAAAAATAGAAAATAGAAAACGGTCCCAAAACAACAAATAGAACGGGGCCTAAGGGGCTGTTCTCTTCGTATTTCAGTTTTAAGTTTTGAATTCATTTTGTATTTTGTGTTTTGAGCCTCTGTTTTGAAATTGTTAAAAATGCGTTCCTTTTGTCATTCTTACAAACTGTTTCTGAAAATATAAAAATGGAAAACGAGTTTACTTTGACATTTTGAGAATATTTTTTTATAATATTTTATTCAAGAAATCTGATTATTCAATAAATTATAATAGTTTAATATTAATGTAGTATTAAATAACATATACATTTTGAAATTGGAAAATCCTAAAATATTTTTTTCCAGATATAAAAAACACATCCTAAATTAAATTTGACAAAATAGTTCAATCGATATAATTAGAAGTTTACGTGTAAGGACAAAACAAGTAGATACTACACAAAATATAAAATAAATTCACGGAGTCATGTACGACGTCTTGAGTAGTCATCCTACATGTGCGTAGTAATTTGATCCCTGACTTGTCATATTTGAGCTGTTTGACTAGCATCAAAATGTATGACTTCTTGATCTTGACCTGACTTCGATATATCTTGAAAAACTATATTCTCTTCTGAATACTCAGCGAACAACCTATCTAAAGCGTGCTTCTGGTGAATAAGGTTGTGTATTGCGCAACATGTAGTAGGGATTTGTCTTTGCCTACTAAGTGGATAATTGGTAATTAATTTCAAAATAGGAAATATTGCCTTTAAAATTTCAATGCAACGTTCAATAATGTTACGGCACGAGGAGTGTCTATAGTTGAACAATTCTTCCTTCCCACGTGGTCTTCCTCGTTCAACATAGTTACGCAGATGATATCTTTGACCTTGATAAGGGGAAAGAAATCCCGGCATGTTTGGGTAGCCAAAATCAACAAGGTAAAACTGATCTGCAAAAAATAATAATAATAATAAGACTCACATATTGTAACACTGTAGATACATTCACAATAATTATTTGAAGTACAATAATATACCTCCCCGTGGCATTGAAAAGTTGTTCGATCTTCTTGTGACTGTGTCAACGAATACTCGCGAATCATTAGCAGTGTCCTCCCGGCCAGAATACACAAATCGTCAATTTTATATCGAAATCACATGTCAACATCACATTTTGTGTTACATTAGTTTTCCTTTCATGAAAATATATTTGCCTCGATACAGATGCTCAAGCTGCAACATGTGTACCATCTATTACGCTTATACAATCGTTAAAAAAAGGATATTTGCGCAAAATCCACTCATGCATAATATCTTGATTTGTGGGACGGATTATCTCTGTGTGAAATGAACAAACAACCCTTATCATTCGTTTAAACAATGTGTATAGTGTTGTTGAAATGCTGAAACCAATCACCAATAATACTATATCGTGTAGTGTGCCCTATAATCATCATGAACATAACAACACTCTCCTCGACACTCACTTTTTTACCATATTCCAACAGCCCTTTCCCTTTCAAAATATTACAAAAATTCATGAAAACTTGTTTCTGCATATGGAAATTACGATAGCACACGTCCGGATGTCCATTTAGAATTTCTAACATGTACATTTTTCCCGTGAACAATGATGTCCTACAAGGTATTCTGTCGATGGTACTTCTTTTGTAAACAACAATCATATTAAGTATCATTAAATCTTCAAAATTTGCCATGCCATGTAACGATCCGGGTCCCACTTAACGGGCTGTCCTGGCCGTTAGATCGATGACGAACTGTCCTCACTGTACCAACATGGGTCTTTTCAGCATGCTTTGTCTTCACTCGCACGCTCCCCGAGAAAACTTCCCAGGGGGGTCACCCATTATAGAATTGCTCCAAGCCAAGCACGCTTAACTGTGGAGTTTCTAACGATGGACTTCCGGAAAAGAAGGTGTGCGAGTGAGGACAAAGCATGCTGAAAAGACCCATGTTGGTACAGTGAGGACAGTACGTCGTCGATCTAACGGCCAGGACAGCCCATTAAGTGGGACCCGGGTCGTTACAAATGGTATCGGAGACGTTTGCCAGTCGGAAATCGGGAACTAAGTGCTATGCGGGACAAAGTGCTACGCCATAGGACGGGAGCCACCTCTTGAACTCGTAGGAGCTACCTCTAGAATCCCAACGCCTGGCAACAGATCCTCAGATGCATCAAGCGCGACGAGGACGTCGCGAGTCTAACGGGGGGTGATTGTAATACCCCAGACTAAGAAAGTTTAAGAGATTTGATAGGTACTACTCATACTAACAAGGTGCACCTTCTTTTCCGGAAGTCCATCGTTGGAAACTCCACAGTTAAGCGTGCTTGGCTTGGAGCAATTCTATGATGGGTGACCCCCCTGGGAAGTTTTCTCGGGGAGCGTGCGAGTGAGGACAAAGCATGCTGAAAAGACCCATGTTGGTACAGTGAGGACAGTACGTCGTCGATCTAACGGCCAGGACAGCCCGTTAAGTGGGACCCGGGTCGTTACATGCCAACCACTAGCTTAAAGCTGATAGTAGAACATATTTATTCCAAAGGCATTTCACAATTGAATCTGCCTTAAATGAGGCTTTTATTCTTTGTGTGACATATTGGCTCAACATATTGATGACAAAGTTTGTGTGACATATTGGCTCAACATCCTCCGGGTCTGTAAATTGGTTGTTCCATTTAAATTATGGTCCCGTTTGAAACCCATTTTGTTCTTAAATTTCTTATTTTTCTGTAGTCAAGGCAGACAACAACCAAAAATCTATCAGAATGCCATAATCCCATTTGAAATTTCCTTCCGATTTTGCCCTCATCCAATAATTATAATTTTTCACAAATACCCTCACCTTTTTCAACATAACTCTTCCACCCAACACAAAAATATGGGAAGGGCAATATTGGAATCAACAAATTAAATGGATTCAGAATGTCAGTTTGCAAGTGGGAAGGGAACATCCTCTGACGGAAATTGATAGAATTAGTACATGGGTCCCACGAAATTTGAAACAAAAATTGTAAAAGAATGAGAAATCTTGCAAAAAAATGGGTTTCGAACACAGGCTATATATGAATATCAATCTTTTCTACATCAGCTCAACTGCTCGAACTAAGGCTTGAGAATTACATGATGATCCCCTCATTTTCAAATCCTTTGGAATTTATGTTAGCAAAATTTGTCTAACGCTTTATAAATAATAATGGAAATCTTATTCATCTTTACTCACAAACATGCAGTAGACAGATGACCTCTATTATCATCACTAGGCATCAGAATTCACCATTGGCATACTAGTAAAACTTTTGAAGTTCTTGATTTATAATACAAGACATATTTATCCTTCTTTACTGAAACACACATCATAAAAGTTCACAAAAATTATTCCATTGGATAAAGCACACAGAGAATAAAAACCTCATCTATCTGCCTTAAATTAGTATTTCGCAAAACATATTTATTCCTTTTTCTTGAATCTGCCTTAAATTATTTCAATTCTATTATACATTTCTAATCACTAAGCTGCAAATTCCTATTCTCTCAACTCCAATTTTTTAACCATAAGTGGAATCCGTTTCTTCGTGGTCATAACGAAACCAAATTAGCCCCTACCATCTTTCCCATTTCCCTGTTTTAAAGTCACCAATATCACAATGAACATGTTTTGAACGGCCTTTAGTTTTTTATTGCAACTTCTGCATAATGTCATTTAGCAAAGAAATATAAATGGACAAAATTGGGTAAAATCCAACCAACGTAATCTCTAACGTTGGACTCAGGCAAGCACTCATTTGGCCGTGAACGAACAGAGACCAAGGCAATACTATACAAAAGCTGGGAATGTGATTTAGGGTAGGAATAGAGTTCAAAACTAGGTGGTCCACCTACGAAGAGTATGGCAGGAAGTGGTGGTATAAGTTCAAATAAGGACCTTTTGAAATCGGAGCGTCATACCTCTCTATTCGACAACATAAGCAATCTACTCCACAATATTGATCAAATATTGAAGACAACTTACAGAAAAACAGGTTGGGCTTACCTGATTTTGAGGCTACAGGTAGGGGGCAGGATCAACAGGTCGAGCCACAGTTTCGATAGGCAGATGATGAGTGGCACCAATACAGGCGCTGGGGTGGAAAGGCGTTGGGAAATCGGAGGTGGACTGGTGTTGGAAAGCTCCTTATGGAGGTCGTGGGAGATGTGTATTTACAGAGGGCGTGAGAGATGTGGATTTAGGGTAAAAGAAATTGAAAACCAGAGGAAGTCGGGAAAGGGGATGGGGAGGGGGGGATTAAGTGAAAACGGCGTTTCCCGTGTTTTTAGAAATTGCTGTGTTTTGTACTGAAAATGGTCAAAACGTGGTTTTTGATGTTTTGAGTTTTTAGCATAATTTTTTTTTTTTTTTGTATTCCAAAATTCATTTTCAAAAATGAGAAGAAGAACACATTTTCGGTGTTTTGTAAAATCGAAAATAGTCTGAAAACAACGAAGAAAACAGGGCCTAAGGGTCCGTTCTCTTTACCATTTTCAAGTCATTTTCTGTTTTTGATTTTTCAAAACACTGAAAACGCATTTTCTTTCCTATTTTCGAAACGCCTTTTTGAAAACAAGTCAATAATTTACAAAGAAAATCCAAAACGACAATTTGTCATTTTTGGTGTTTTCAGTTATAATTAAATCAAAATTTTTAAAAAGCGTTTTGGGTGTTTTAAAAATAATTTTTTAAAATGTAAAAAAGAACACATTTTCAGTAATCTCAAAATGAACATTCAAAACATAAAACCCACGACTTCAAAACTCAAAACACAAAATAGAAACACAAAGAGAACATCCCCTAAGAAATTGAATTCAAATTTTATTATTTTTTATGTATTCTTTCTTTTTATAAATCATTGATCACATTAAAAAATTCAATTTAAAAAACTATAATTGTGAAATTTACAAAAAATGTCATTTATCATTACATTTTACCTTATTACCTATCATACAAAGTGCCGTAGATCTAAATTCTAATTCATTTCTCTCATTTTCGGTTCTCGACACACTCACACTTCTACAACACAACTATCATTATATTTACCGAATATTGGATGCTTATTTTTTATTTAGGTACATATTACAAACTTATGGATATGGTGAAAATTTTTAATTTGCATTCATCATTTGAAATTTTAAGTAGTGAAATCAAAACCAAATCAAACTAGAACCGAATGGTTCGATTCCTATTTGGTTCTATATCGTAAAAAAAAAAAAAGAGTAATATTATTTATAATCAGTTATTGCAGTAGTCATTCTATATGACAACTTGAACTTGTTATTTGGAACAACAGAATTATAGTAAACTAATGTCTCGACTAACAAGTTAACACATAGGATAACTACTGCAATAGTTGATTATGAATATTATTATTAAAAAAAATCATTGATTTTTGTTTTGGTTTGATTCTTTTGGAATCGGAACGTAGCCATCCATAATTTGTATCATTGTATATAGCTAACTCTTAAGTCTTAACCCACCCATATGCGCGGGGAAAAAATATTGGGGAATTTATGTAATGGGCAATTTGATTCGATTGTAACATAAATTAATTGAGAAATAGATGGTCAGGTTCAATTTCCATTCTTACGTCGAGTCAAAGAAACCTCAATTGAGAAATAATTTTTTTTTTCTCTCTCTTCTAATTAATAATATTTGTTCAATGAGTAAATACTAAAAACAATTAATTAAGATAATTATTTATATTCAGTTATTATTATGTAGCTAAAAACAATTTATATTCATTTAAGGACGAGGTAATTTTGCAACTTAAAAACTATTTAAGAATGAATGTTTAATTTTATCAATATCTATTATCGATGGTCGTTTTTTTCCGTGCGAAATCCCCATAGACAAGAAGAACATATAAACATAACTTTGTGTAAAATGAAATTAAAAAAAATATGTAAACTATGTAGTGAAAAGAATCGATCGAATTTTAGTTTGTGAGATGAATGAGAAAGAAAAATAATTAAATTCTTAGATGATAATGAAATAGTAATTATTTTTTAGAGAATAAAAAATATTTAAAATTTTGGTATGCAAATTATTACATAATATAATACAGAGTGCTCGACTTGTTATTTTCGATTATGAGTATTTTGATCTAACTATTTTCAATGACAATTTTGTAATTTTTTTTAGCAAAAGTTATTTTTTATTATTGTACCATAAAATGTAATGTGTATGTAATTTCGGTGTATAATACACCTTATACTAACTCTGAGGGGTTGCTCAATTGGTCAGGCCTTGAATTTGTTCCCCACTGATCACCAGTTCGAGCCCCCTCAGGGCCACTGAGGTGAGTATCCGGCCGTAAACTTCAGGGCCCCATGGAATTAGTCGAGGTGCGCGCAAATTGGTCAGGACATCCACTGATATCAAAAAAATAATAATAATAATACACCTTATACTAAGCCCCCTGTTTGTCTCCCATTTTTTAAAACTCATTTTTCATGAAATTCATTTACACTCACGCATTCTCTCAGTAAAATAATTTTGTAGGTAGACTCGTAATATTTTTTTATTTTTTTAATCACATATTCTGAAAAAAAAAAAATTCATTTTTCACAAAATTCATTCTAAAAAATTCTTGGGTCCTTAATTAGGTAGGAAGGCACCGATACCTTCCTTTTTTTGTTCTACTTTTTGACCCAGTATTGGAAGTTGCCTTCGAATTGAATCCAATTAATTGTCAAAACACAAACAATACGAGGACTATGGATAGAGGGCAAGTGGGATAATGGCAACGTCCCTGAATTTAAGCAGTAAATTCAGTTCCTTAATCTGACTATTTGGACAAAGACAAAGAACTCTTCGGCCGAGTCAAGTCTAGCCTAAGTTCGATTTTAGTCACGACCAAGTTACCTTGATGGTTTATTTCATCTTTACGCTCTACTTTAGACTAGATAACAACGATATTAGTCCTCGAATTTTAGGCTTGGAATATGATCATCAAACCTAACCTCGAAGTCAACAATTAAGTGGCGCAATTCGCTCTCCTTTTTGTTACAAAATCAAAATTTAGGCATACCTTACGAGAATGTTCGATTTTTTTACCCAATTTCTTTATATCTTTCAGGCCTACTGTAAAATGACTTTACTTTCATCATTCGACCGTGCAGTATGGGGCTAATTAAATAAAACCGCCTTCAAATTCATCTAAGGAAAATCATCTCGTAATGGTCATTATTCACTAATCTACAAGTTATTATTTCATTGTTGACTTTTAATTTTTTATGCAAAAAAGGCGAAAATTCTACACATGCGAACTTGCAAAACGTACGTTCCAAGTGTTTCTGAACTGGCTTTGGGATACTATACAAAAATAGCCATCTTCCTCCCTAGGTCTCTTCAGTCTTCTCCATATTCCAGTTAAACAACTTTTGACAATGAATATTCTTAAGCTTTTCAAACCTCATTCCTCTTCAGTTTATATTTTTCATTTTTTTCTGTTAATCGTAGGATTATCAATTGGTGTTGTATCTGCTTTATGTCTCAAAAGCTTCTCCTTCACCATTCCAGCCTTCCCATTCTTGTTTCCTCCTTCAATTTCAAAACTATCCTCGCCGCCGCAGCCGCAGCCACCAGCACGACCATTATCACCACCGCCGCCTGGTCCTCCGACACCCATCATGCATAATATGACCGACGAAGAGCTGTTGAAGAAATCATCAATGGTTCCACAAAGTCAAGAGTTGCTTGTTCCCAAAGTGGCGTTCATGTTCTTGACACCAGGGCCACTGCCTCTGGCTCCTTTATGGGACAAGTTTTTTAAAAGTCATGAAGGACTCTACTCCATTTACGTTCACTCTCATCCTTCTTACAATGATTCAACGCCTGAAAATTCTGTTTTTTATGGCAGAAGAATCCCAAGCCAGGTTAGCTTACTTTTGAATATGTTTACTTAAACTTTTGAAGAATTCTGCTAATCTTTAACTTGATTCTTGATGCAGCCTGTGTATTGGGGAACTATATCAATGATCGATGCTGAAAGAAGGCTATTAGCTAATGCCCTGCTTGACGTCTCCAATCAAAGATTTGTATTACTTTCTGATTCATGCATTCCACTCTTCAACTTCACTACAATCTACAAATACCTGACAGAAACAAACCTAAGCTTTCTAGGTTCATTCGACGATCCTAGAAAACCGGGTCGAGGTCGATACAACCGCCAAATGTGGCCAACGATTACCATCGAGCAGTGGCGGAAAGGCTCCCAATGGTTCGAGATCCATCGTGATCTCGCCGTTAAAATTGTATCTGACCAAAAATATTACCAAGTTTTTCATGAGCATTGCCTTCCACCTTGTTACAATGATGAACATTATCTTCCGACTATGGTGAACATTCTTTGTCCGGAAATGAACTGGAATAGGAGTATAACATGGGTTGACTGGTCAAGGGGTGGACCTCATCCTAGGAAATTTGGATGGATTGACATAAAAATTGAATTATTTGATCAAATTCGGTTTGGAACCGAATGTATGTATAATGGAAATACAACCAAAATATGTCACCTTTTTGCTAGGAAATTTCTACCCAACACATTAGAGCCATTGCTTAAGGTTGCTCCCTTGGTAATGGGATTTGCTCCTTGATTTTTTTTGGGCAACATTTTTCAATTGTTTGGCCATCAATTGTATTATTTAATTTTTGATGATAATTTGTTCTTATTTGCAATACATTTCTATATCACCTTAATAACTTTACTAGTAAAATAACTAGAATTCTTGGGGGAAAATCCGCACTCCAAATCACTTTTTTTTTTTAATGTTTCAATACCCTTTTAAGAAAGATATTTTAGGACGTTTCGTCTTTTCTTGAGGGTAGTTTCAGAAAAATTGCATTAGCATACTTTGATGGAAAATTTTGTAATTATTATCAGTTAAGTTTATGTTTTTATAGGGGGAAGCCGATAGCGTGTAGGGTCAAACTTAATGTAGATGGCTGTAGCTTCGAAAACCCTGGTCCATCTGATTGTAGGGGTGTTATTAGGGATGAGTTTGGGAAAGTTATGGCTGGTTTTACATCTCAATTAGGGGAGGCTACTAATACAGAAGCAGACTTGAGGGCTATTATTGAAGGTTTGAAGGTATGCCAACAACTTGGGGCTTGTGTTGTTGAAATTGAATGTGATTCTCTAATTATTGTTAATTGGCTAATAAACCGTAAGTGCACAGTCTGGTATCCGTGGGATTTTTGGGAAGAGCTATTGATTTTGATTCATCTTTTTGAGGTTCATTTAATGTATCAGTACACGGACGGCAATCAAGTGGCAGATACATTGGCAAAATTAGGTGCAAAAGGGCATACACAGAGGTTTTACTCACACATGGAGCTACCTAGAGTTGCTCATGGACTTTTCCGTTTAGATCGACTTGGAGTAGCTTATATTCGTAGTTGATTTATTTGTGTTATTTTGGCGGGTTGTTAGGCTTGGTTTGTTTGTTTTATTTGTTTTGCTCACTAGTCATGTTTAGCTTGTTTATCGTTAAACATTTTTTAATCGTTTGTTGTTTAGCAGATATAGTTTATTTTTGGTGTAATGTCAACGATCGAGTATGTAATCACAGTATTCCTCTGCTACAAGTGAGGTTCTATTAATAAGAGTAAGCCACTACCTAAAAAAAAAAGTTTATGTTTTTATAAATTGTAAATTTTGAGAAGATTTTCTAAAATTAGGTCATGATACACAATTTTTTTTCTGAAATAAGATAATAGTGGACTTATACATGAAAACGAATGTGATCGAAATTGGTGAATATACAAGAACAGAATGTGGTATATAGATTATTTCTTCCACCATATTTTTTCCTAGATTTCAACACTGTAGCTATTCTCTCTTCGTACTCATCTATACAACCATATGCGAAAGAAAATGGGATTATGGTTGGATTAACATTGTTCATCTCTCTTCTTTTGTTGTGATATACAGATATATGAGTAACGATTTGATGTATATTGTGACCTCTAACATGTTTGTTCATGTGACTAACGAAATAAAATGCATATGTTAGACTTTTGTAACCTTCGTTAATTAATTCCCTCGTTATTTGTGTAAGTTTTATTTGTAACCTCCATTGTTGGGATAGGGATGTGACATGTTTATCTTCTTTGTCTTCGTCGTCCCTCTAAAATTGTGACAAATACGTAATCAATAGGTTGACTTTGACATATGTCTCGTTCTCAACAGCGGTTAAAAATAAATTTCAGATAATTTACCTCAATTATCAAGAACTGTGTAAATATAAAATGAAAAAAAAAATTAAAAATAGATTTAACATTTTATTATTTATATAAATACCTTATTTTTGTGAGAAAATAAACTAGAAGGCATGGTTTTGTGACTATGGTCTAATTTTGTACATATTAATGTATAGACTTATTATGTGGAAGAGAGAGAAAGAAAAAAAAAGAGAGAGAAGGAAAGAAAAAGAAGGCAGTACTCTACTCTATTTGTGATTATAGAAATAACAGTAATTATTTAACATTTTAATGCTATTTATGTCAACTTTATTTCGAGTACAAACCTTAGGCCCATGTTTGTTTTTCATTATATATTTTGTGTGGCCTATAAAAATTTATTCTTATTAATTTATAACTAAAACCATTATAATTAACTCCAAATCATACTTAAGCCCATGTTTGTTTTTCATTATTGGAGCTTAAGAATTAATTTTTTGATCGTTTATTTTCAAACAGTGGGCCCGCTTGTGAAACAAGAAAGTCAAAAGTTGCAGCCAAAAAATCTGTAACGGTCAGATATTTCATTAAAACGAGGGAAACAATTGGAAACAAACGGGGAATAAATTGAGTATTATTTAAACTTGATAATGTTCCCAAACCATAAAGTTAATTAAAAATATAAAATTTAATTAATTTCTATGATTTTTGCTTTAAGCATCTATACTCGAGCGTAGATGTTTAATTTATGCTATGCAACGCTATAATTAAGATCAAATTTCATTTTTTTTTCATGTGGGATCTTAATTAATAGTGTTGCTTAGCTTATTTGATCGAATATTGCTATATGTAAACACTGCTTATTGATAAGAAAATAATGTGACATTAAGATGTATTTGATTGATTTGTTATATTAAATTTTACATTTAAAATGACAATTAAAATAATAAATTAATTAAATCATCTAAATATCACATCATCGCTAATGATAACCATCGACTATGAATAACATTATTTTATTTGATTAGAATATAAACGTTTTTTTTAGAGAACCTCATAATAAATGAATTTAATCTTAATTTATTGCATGGTTAAGAGATCAAATTCCTCTCAAAAGGTTGAGTTGAGATTTAATGTCCATTTTTTTTTGTCCACCCAATTGCTAATGACACATCATGATATACCAATTTACAATTGAGTCGAATTAGACAATAAAAATGAACCGCATATCTCAACTCCAAAATGTTTGTGTTTGATTTCAACACTACCTATAGTTTGAAATCTTTGTTGGCATGAGTGAAAACAGACATGTTCTCCTACCCACAATGAGTAGGTGAACAATTTGCCCACCGCTGATGTGGCGGTGCATTGAATTTTTTTTTTTTTTTGTCTTTTTCCCATGTAGCTGCCCCTTCCTTTCCCTTTTACCCACCCCCAACACACCCACACCCACCCCTTTATCACGTAAATAATGTTTTTTTTTTATCTCAATTTTTGAAATTATTATGGGGATGCTAAATAAAGTCGAAATATTACATTTTTAATATTATATCGAAGTGCTCATAACCTAGTTTTTTCCATCTTTAACGACGTGCAAAACGGTCAACCGTAGCAAAAATTAGCACTCGTCGAAGTAAGACGTTTCAAAATATATAAATAATTTGTCTTATTTTTATCTTAATTTTCAAGGTCATTATGGGATATCAAATGAAGTCAAAATATTGCATTTTTAATATTATATCGAAGTGCTCAAAAACTAGTTTCATCCATCCCTAACGGTTTTTGAAACGGCCAACTATAAAAAAAGTTATGTCTCGGATGAGGGAAACTAGTCTTTTAGCACTTCGAAATGGTATTAAGAATTGAATATTTCAATTTCGTTTGACATCTCGTAATAATCCCAGTAATTGAAACAAAAATAAGGAAAATCGTTTATATATTTTGAAATGACCTACTTCGACGAGTGGTAACTATTGTTACGGTTGGTCGTTTCACACACCGTTAGGTATGGAAGAAACTATGTTGTGAGCATTTCGAAATTATATTAAGAATGCAATATTTCAACTTCGTTTGACACTCCCATAATAATCCCAAAAATAAAAACAAAAATAAGGAAATAATTTATTATATATAAAAGGGTGTCGTGGGTGGGGGTGGGGTGATAACTGGGGACGGGATGGGTGTATGAGGTGGGTGAAAAAGGAAGGAAAAGTTGGGGAAAACCATCATTACACCGCTAACGTGGAGGTACCGCCATGTCAGCGGTGGGCATATTGTTCTCCTGCCCATGGTGGGCCAAAGAACAGGCCTGATCAACATAATTACAGTAATATAAAATCTAAAAATAAAAATTTAGTGAATGAATTTGACTTTTATCACTAACCTCTTCATTCTCTGAACAAAAATCATTTAACCAAATTCGAGTAGTGAGATAATGAAAACGACAGGGCATTGCCATTAGATCTATCAACCAACGAGTTAATTAAATTATTCATCATCAACATTTGCATTCGATTACTACTTACTCATCCAAAAATAAAAGATTACTCACTGCTCACTCAATTTTATTTTTTTTTAAAATTACCCTTCCATCACTCATTCCAATTTCTCCATCCAATTTGGCAAAAATGTCAACGGGTGCATGAAAATCCTAGGCAGCAAAAATTAAGTAATCATTTAATTTTGAGCGAGTAAGTAGTAAACAAAAACAAATGTCGACAATTTTACCGACATTTGGCGTCCAAAGTCATCATCTGATTTTATTTAGAGTAATGTTTTTCATCCACAGTGGGGATAAAAACACAGTCTACGTGATTTTAAACGATATGTTAAACGAAAGGTGAAGTCAACTTATTTAATTTTACCTATTATTTAATGCCATATTAACGCTACGTAGACTGTGTTTTCATCCCTAATGGAGATGAATATCATTACTATTTTATTTATCATTATTAGAAAAACGAATTTGGCTATTTGTACACCCCCTCACAATGATGGGAGGGGGAGAAAACCCCTATTGTGAGGGGCTGTACATAGATGTAGCATCTCTCTTAGAAAAACAAATAAACAAGCAAACAAATAAGGAAAATTTCGTGAGTACAGGGAATTTTACCAGAAATTTACCAGAAAATGATTGTGGTCTTTGATTTTTATTTTTCCCGCCTTTTTGTATAAATCCTGACCTTTGATTTTAAAAATCTATCAATTGTCTAGCAAATTTTTCTTACTTATAGCAAAGTTCAACAAATAAATATTCCGCACACAAGAATCTGAAGAAAGGGACCACAGAACTGACCCACACCGCGACACATGCACTTCTCACTCTGTGTCTCCCCGCCAGCACATCTAAATAAATACGTTTTTTTTTTTCCATTTTACAAACCGGAATCTGCCAGAATCCTGACGTGCGATGGGGGATTATTTGCAGTTATTTGTGGAGGAGACGTCGTGGTACAACGATATTGTTCTGGGCTCACTCTTGCCGGAGAAATGGTGGGTCCCACTCCCTCACTTCTTCAGGGGATGGCTCCGAAACTTCATCGGAGGGACCTTGCTCTACTTGCTTTCTGGGGTTTTGTGGTGTTTTTATATCTACTACTTGAAGCGTAATGTCTATGTTCCAAAAGGTACGGGGCTTTCATAGTTTTAATGTTGGTTTTAAATTTGATCGTTTCCTACATCTCCATTGATGATGTTTATTTTTCATCTTTCCAGATTTGAACTTTTGACATGGGATTTCAATTTTTAGTTCAATGAAGTGGGTGCCTTTCTTTTTTGCTTAGGGTCTTTCACTCTTTGCGCATAATTTTTTTTTTTAAAGTTCTTTGTGTCCTTTTCTTTTCTAAATTTATGCCATTGTACAGTGGTTGTGAAGTAAGTGATTTCGTAATTGTGTTTTCCTGGGGCTAGCGAATTGGGTTTGTTGATTTGTCTGTCTATTTTGTGTTTGAATCTGATGGCTATGGTCACTTTGAATGTCTTTTTCAGCCAAATTAGTTTGTAAAAAAAAATTATTCTTTAACAGATATCTGATTGATGTAGTAATTTGATCTTTTTCATTTTTAGGGAATTTATGTTTTTCCAGAAATTTTCTATCTATAGAATTTATTTGAGGACGTTTGCTGGGGAGGACTGAATGGAGATTGAAATTGAAAAATGGTCACTCTTCAGTCTTTTCTCTAACGGACTATTAAACTTTCATTATCTAAAAATGCCATTTTTCTTTTTAATTAAACTCGTCATTGTAAGCAAAAGTTACACAGTTCGACCCTAACAATATCTAGACGGGGGTGAATAGGTATATTATGCGGAATTAAAATATTAATTAATTAGCAACATGTCACCAATTAATTATCTCTAGATGATTAAGCATACATGTCAATTTAACCTATGTTTAAATACCGCAGTTAATACAATCAATAATGAAAGCAGTAAGAACACACGGCATGATCACGGAAAAATCCCAACTGGGTAAAAACTTCGAGCACTTTGCTAGTCAACAATCCACTATAAACGATTTGTAACTTACAGTCTAGCAGCTTAGACGACAATACGTACTATCTGATCTCCTGACTGCAATTCCAACAGCTTTCCTGGATTTTGTGCTCCTGCACCACTCCCAGCTGCAGTTTCCAAAGCTCTCCTGGATTGTGCTCTCCTGCAGCAAGTTCCACTTTTGTGAAATCGTTTATCTCCGGTGGATCCACGAAGAACAACGCGTTCTTCAACGACTAGAACTTCTAGTCAACTTCCCTGGATCTTCAGCAACTCTGACATATGTGATGGAAGGAACAATTTGGTATTTGGATTACGAAATTGATGTTTTTCTCACCAAAACAAACTCAAGAGATGAAGGTTGAAAGTAGGAATATAATGGTATTTTCTCTGATGAAGTTCTATCAATGATTAACCTTGAAATTCACGTTAAGATGTGTTTTGGTATTTATAGATAGGTTAAAAAATAATGGGCCATGGAAAAAACCTTTAAATCCCGAAATAAAAATTTTTCGAACAACCGTGTGGCTCGAGCGAGAGCTCAGCGACAGGCTGTCGCTCGAGCTAAGGCATGGCGACAGTCAAGCGTTGGAGGTTCTGTTTTTTACGCTCGAGCCAATCCATGGCGACAGTCAAGCGAAAATCCGCGCCGTATTTTCCTTCTTTTGCCATACTCGAACCCTAGACCTAATAAACCTATTTTCATATAATTGCACATTACTCCTTGACTTTTTACATCATTTACAATTAAGTCCCTTTTGTTTACAGAATTGCTAATAACATAATTAAAACCAACAGTAAGAACGGAGAGTGAATAAATAAAGTCACTACCCAAAGATTCTTGTGCTTTTATGTTGGTTTTGTTCAAAGATATTGTTTACTTGTAGAGCTGTTGGATTGTTTTTGTGTTTTGAAATCATTTCTGCCATATTTATTCATAAAATCTCGTCCAGCTCAATTGTTAAGTTGATCTGGTCGAGTACCTCCCACAACTCGACCACCAAGTCGAATGAAGATTCCTTTAGCACAAAATGCAAAAAAAACTTTTTAATAAGCTTAAATTGAACATTTAAGCTATAAAGAATGCCTTTTTTAATCAAAAAACTTAAAATGTGGCTATTTTGGAAAATTCCTCATTTTTTTCTTCCAAAACTGAGATGTTAATTTTATCCGATTATTATTTGTCTAATTACATGTTGTGTTCATAATCGTATTCTTCCTAAACATGGTGATCTTGTTCATATATGGGGGTCTTCTATTCTTGTTATAAGTGGTTCCAAACTTTATATTAAGTAGAGTTTGTCTCAGAATTGGAGTAGCCTGTCTACAGAATTTTTGCTTGAAATCATCTTCTAGCAGCTCTTTTTAGATGAATCTTTTAGTCAATAAAACTAAGCTCCTCTTTGAGAATCATTAAAACAAAACTATTTTTTTTTTCAAACTCATTTTCAACCGTACATTCTCATAATAAAATATTTTTCACATAAATCCAAAACTTTTTCCTACATTATAGTCACACATTCTCCAAAAATTCACTATTTCAAAACTCATTTCCCCAAAAAATCTCATTTTAACGGTTGTGAAACGGGGCTAAGATTGAATTTGTCAGTTTGTGGATCATACAATGATATTATCACTACATTTACGAAATTGCTTGTCCAAAGGCAGGTGTTTGTTTTTTCTTAAACAATTTGGATTTTTGAGGAAAATAACATCGTGGAAAGCAATCCTGACATATTACTATTTATGTTTCACAAAATTTATTATTTTGTCCCTAAATTTATGGGCTCATCTTGTTACATTCTATTATGCTGCACCTTTCTGGATGTTGAAGTTGGGTATTGCAATGCGAGAGAAAATTCTTTCATCTGCTTGGTAATAAGGAAAAATATAGTTCTGATAAACATAATGTGTACAGATGCCATTCCTACGAGAAAAGCAATGCTTTTGCAGATAGGGGTTGCCATGAAAGCTATGCCATGGTACTGTGCCTTTCCAACAATTTCAGAATACATGATTGAACATGGATGGACAAAATGTTTTTCAAGGATAAGCGATGTTGGCTGTGTTGCCTACCTTTTCTATTTGACTGTTTATCTTGTGTTCGTGGAATTCGGGATATACTGGATGCATAGGGAGTTACATGACATAAAACCTCTCTATAAGTATCTCCATGCCACACATCACATCTACAACAAGCAAAATACACTTTCTCCTTTTGCTGGTGAGTTCTACTTCTTTCTCGTCATTTTGTTGTGTTTGTGTATTGCATATTTGGCACTTTTCTTGGTCATAGATAATTTTTCTCATGGTTGAATAGTGTTGACAAAGAAACTGAGTACAAATGTATTGTGGAAAATTTCATTTCTTGTTTGTGCTTCTCCAGCTTTCTGTAAGATGAAAGCCATCACAATTTCCTTTTATAGGCCATAATACCATTCAATATTGATGTTGGGAACCAGTTTGGTAATGCCAAAATGAGAAAACTATGTGGAAATTGGAATTAGTTAATCTAATCTAATCTAATCTAACATAAAAGAGTGGGTTGGGGTGGCACTATTCATAAGCCGTGAGCCGAGCCGAGCTAATCTTCTAATCTAACATAATTAAAAGAGTGAGTTGGGGTGGCACTATTTATAAGCTATTTGGCTCGGCTCAACTCGGCTAAGTTTTTTTTACAGCCGAGCCATTTAGGCTAACCTCTTCTTCTATCTCGGCTAACTTCTTTTTTTTTTTTTCCTTTTTTTACGTTTGATTAAGTATTTTAAGTTATAAATATTCGTTTTAAGTGATTTAAAATTTGTTGAAAATGTTGAAGTACGTCTATGATAAATATATGATCGATAAATTTAAAATATCAAAATTTGAAGTGCGGCAATAATAAATATATGATCGATAAATTTTAATATCAAAATAATTTTACATTAATTGTGAAATGTAAAGTCGTGATTGTTTATATTTCTTTTTAATCCCAACCTCATTCTAATGTCATTTTTTCGAATTTTATTTTCCTACAATTTTTCGTTTGATTCGATATTTCACGATATGAATATCCATTTGGATCGATTTCAAAATTTTTAAAAAAATTTAAAATGTGAGAATAATAAATATATTGTCGATTACATTAAAATATAAAAATGGCTTTATGGCTCGGCTTGGCTAAACCTTTATTTATTTATTTATTTTTACGTTTGATTAGTTTTTTTTTTCAATTTCTTTGGGTTTATTAGTTATTTATTTTGAGTTTTTTCCTGTTCTTTTGTTTAAAAATTGATTAGGGGTTTATTGGCTAACTTTTTTTACGTTTGATTCAGTATTTTAAGTTACAGATATTCGTTTTAAGCGATTTAAAATTTGTTGGAACTGTTGAAGTGCGTCCATGATAAATATATGATCGATAAATTTAAAATATGAAAATTTGAATTGCGGTCATAATAAATATATGATCAATAAATTTTAAATATCAAAATAATTTTACATTAATTGTGAACCGTAAAGTCGTGATTGCTTATGTTTCTTTTCAATCCCAACCTCATTCTAATGCCATTTTTTCGAATTTTATTTTCTTACAATTTTTCGTTTGATTCGATATTTCACAATGTGAATATCAATTTGGATCGATTTCAAATTTTTCAAAAAAATTTAAAATGTGATAATAATAAATATATTGTCGATTAAATTAAAATATAAAAATGACTTTAGGGCTCAAGCCTTTTTTTATTTTTATTTTTTTTTACGTTTGATTAGTTTTTTTTATTTCTTTGGGTTTATTAGTTATTTATTTTTAGTTTTTTTTCCCTGTTCTTTTGTTTAAAATTTGATTAGAGGTTTATGAAGTAATTGACAATAACTGTTCCATCGGAGATTTGTGAAAAGACATTTTTCGATAATTGGAGGCTGTGGTGGAATGTGATCCTCAATTTTTTCGATAATTGTGAGTGTGATTTTTTTCATCTCCACATTTAATGTTGCCTCGAAACATTTAGCAAGTTATAAGAAAATTTTATGTAACTAATATTTGACATAAATATTTTTTTAACACCTACGCTATTAAGTAGTCAACTACATCATGGCACGTGCCTTGCACGTGCTCCTGACTAGTATCCATAAAAGAGATACCTTATTGCATCTCTTCTTATATTTGAAGTAACTTTCAGTTGTCTCTTAAAAATTTAGTTTGGCTCACATAAATTTACAGTTATGTGATGTAACCGAAATGAATGATAATATAACTTTATATAGGTTGTATATAATGATATGTTTATGGGCTACCTTTCCCATTAGGATCACATAAAAAACTTGATATGGTGTGTGCTTGCTTTGATCAAGTTAAAATTTTTAACTTGCATAAATTAATCGTGAGATAATGCTATTATGATTAAAATCCCATTGTCTTGTCTTTTCTTGTTATTTTGGGATGCATAGCATGACAAGAGTCCACTTATCTAAGAGGAGCAAATGTCCAAATGTATACGAGAGACCTAATCTGTAGTTGGACTCCATGTGACATAATTCAGGGACCACTGAAATCTGACGTATTGTATAAGATGGAGTTGAAAGCACTCACTATAGCATCATAGACTGTGTTGTGTCCAAGGGAATTTTATATCGACTGGAATTTGACAGATGTAGCTGAGGTTTTGTCGCTCATTAAGTTATTGTATTCTGATACAATCATATTTGTTTTCATGGCCATTGTCTACAGATTTTTAAACCTGTATATTAGTGATGAAAAACTTGTTGCCAGGTTGAGTTCTTTTGACGCCAGTCAATTTGCATTGATTTTGTGATCTTGAGTTCTGTGAATATGTTTTGCAAGTGAAGTCAGCCACTTCGTATATAGCCTTTACATAATATGCCTGTAGTATTATACTGTGTGATATTGTGTTTATGTACACTCAGATCTTAAATTTTTTGTGAAATAAGCAATATTCAACTTTCTCATGTAGTCTTAAACTTGCACCAAGGACACCTATTTGTCGTAGTCTGTCTTAATTTAAATTTATGTTCTTATGGCCTTTTGAGACTCATCAAATTCATAATATATGATTGGGCGTGTATTTTTTTTCAATAGGTTTGGCCTTCCATCCTCTGGATGGGATATTGCAGGCAGTACCACACGTTATAGCTCTTTTTATAGTGCCAATGCATTTCACAACACACATAGCCCTTCTATTCATTGAGGGCATATGGACTGCAAACATTCATGACTGCATACACGGCAAGTTATGGCCTGTAATGGGTGCTGGTTATCATACCATACACCACACCACATATCGTCACAACTATGGCCACTACACAATATGGATGGACTGGATGTTCGGAACTCTTCGCGACCCCCTCGATGAGGCCAAGAAGATATAATCAATGTCTTTGCAATTTTCTTGTTTTAGCTTGTGCATCTTCAGAATTCTTTTGTGTCCTATGCATCCCTAAATTTTGCTGCTCCGTTGTTTTGTAATGTCGAAATGTTGTTGAGAGAGACAGCAGGGGGAATAAGAGAAGAAAGAGGCCGTTCACTTCTTAAACGATCTCTCGTACCCCTGTTTTTTTCTGTTGGTTGAACGTTGACTGTACATTAATCTTGTCATAATAAGGCTATTGTGATGTTTTTGGGACATGAATGGTGGTAATAGTCGAACTGCAATTTTCAAGTCATGGCATAATCATCTTTACAAGTGCTCACCGGTGTAATTAACTATGAATATGTGGCCAGTTATTATCATCTTTCAAAATACTATCGTTTTCAGGATTCAAGACTGGTCAGTTTCCTTTGGACATGTTTGGTTTAGCTTATGTTCTGTCAAGAAAAGCAATAAAGATTGAAAAAATAAAGTTGTTTGCTTCTTTCTCAGAAATAAGCTAAGCCAATCATACTCTTCGTATTTCCATATTTTTGGCAGATATTTGTTGATGAATAAATTGTATGGTTACTTGATTCAATTACGGGATATGATATACAGATGCCATTCATTTGGCAAGAAGAAAATTCTTCGAAGGAATCAAAATCAAAATTGTTCATACTTCTCAGAGAATGAAAATTGATATATGGCCTAGAGTGAGTATGCAAATGTGCATAATTATTTTCACATAGGAGGAATGGTTGACCCGTTTCCGGGTTCACTTTTGTACTGTTCATGGGAGGTTAAGGATTGGTCTCCTTTCCTAAGGTCTCTTTATGTTTGTGGTCGTGATACGTTAAATAACAATTTCATTTTGTACGTGGAAAGTTCTAAAAGGTGTAACACATGACAAGATAGTAAGTTTCAACCTTCACAAAGAGTGTTCAGGTGTAACACATGACAAGATAGAAAAGGCCACTTGTTAGCCTGCAGAATTTCAACTTTATAAATCGCTTTTAGCAACCAAAATTCTACAAAAAGAAAAAGGGTCGTGCTATTCGTACACGGGCGTTTACCCGGCCCCACGCCCCCCACACACAATGGGAGGCCCACCCCATTATTTTATTCACCTCGGGCCCCCCTCATTGTGAGGGGGGTGGTGGGGTCGTGTACCCGGGCGTGTAAACGCCCGAGTACAAATGGCTCTGGCCAAAGAAAAAAGAAACTAGCCCACAAAAATGGCCGGTGGTGGTTTTGGCCCTGCTTCCGGTATCGGAAATGAATATCCTGGCAACCTTACTCTCTATGTAACCGTCACTTGCATTGTCGCCGCCATGGGTGGCCTTATTTTCGGCTACGATATCGGAATTTCCGGTACGCATACATATATTGCATATCTGAATATAGTACTAGACAATATAATGAACAAATCCCGGGTTTTTGTTTACAGGTGGTGTGACGTCTATGGATTCGTTCTTGGAGAAGTTTTTTCCATCTGTCTACAGGAAGGAAATGGCTGATGACTCGACAAATCAGTACTGCAAATTCCACAGCTAGACGTTGACTATGTTTATATCGTCCTTGTACCTGGCTGCACTTTTGTCATCGCACCGGCTTGTCTAGTACGGTTTACATTTCGTGTGTGATTTGCGGGTTACTGCACATGGAGTGGGGTTTACTTAGTGCGTACTTACAGTGGTCGGGCATACATCCATTCGGGGTGGTTGGGGCTCCGCTAGCGAGTAGTGACTGCAAGTTCCTACGTTAAAAAAATAAAAAAGAGTGTTCAAGTGTAATAAGACTTATCTCTAATAATAATAATAATAATAATTGTTTTAATTATTTAAAGTACGAGTTAAATGCATTCATGTCACTAATATTCGATTTGGTATAGTTAGATCGTCCAATTGTAATTTACTTATACTAGTTAAATGCTCGTACAATGTACGGGCTTTGGTATTTTTAAGATAATGTTAGTGTATCAAATATTAATGAGAAACTGAATTATTATTGTGAAAGTTCAGTAAATTTTTATTTAAAATAATGTTTTCCTTTTGATGTCTCCAAAAACTTTAAAGAGCATAACGGAGCATGGATTATATATTATGTAGAAAGCTGTTCTTGCCATTTTTCAACCTACTCAAGTCCAATCCATTCGAACATCTTAAAGGCTCTAACTGCCAAGCAAACAGATCCCAAATCTTAAATATATAGACATGTACTTTCCTATTCTTTTTCTCCCTAACATTTTGAAGTCGAGGAGGAAACAACCTCTATTTCTAGTTGTGCTTTGCAAACCTACATTTCAGATAAAACGCTTGGCACATTTCTTAACAATTTGGATTGATTATGAAACTTAGTGCTTGTTTGGTAGGGATTTTTAGGGGAAAAATTGATTTTTGAATAGTGATATGATGGAAAATGTGTGGTTGAAAAAGAAGAAAAAAATTATTGATTTGATGGTAAATATTATTTTATTGAAAAATGTGTGGTTGAAAATGAGAATTGATTTACTGTAAAATTTGAGAATAAAAAACGAACACCCCCTTAGTATGGAAGAACCAACACTCCATCATTGAGAGAGAGAATTCTACAAACAACAAATATTTCCATAACATAAGTAATTCCTCATTTTCAAAAGGCAGATTATCCAGCATATCATTTACTTTCTCTCCAACCTTGGTTTAGTGGTAATCAATCATGATTCTCGACAATAAACTCCTATTGGAAGCTTTAGGTTCATTACCACTTGTGGCTATCAACCTAGTAATCAGTCTTCTTGCCATACTAAAATGGTTATATCTTATACTATAAGTTTCACTTAAAGCAACAAAATAAAGCTATTCTGCCTTGTGGATGAGCGAAGTTCTATAAGGTAGTCAAGCAGACAAGCACACGCCTCAATTTCCAATGGAAGTCACAATTTTTTGAATTAGGATGCTGTACATTTCAATTTTTTTGAATGTTCTTGGTAGTGCTATACAGTTCATCATTTATTACAAACAAATCAAAAACTAATCATTTGTTGCAGTCAAGAGATAGTAATTGGAAGAGAAGCATACTTAATACAAATTTATTAGCATTTGTATCCACTCCAACTTGCTTTAGGCTTCCGAAATGCACCTTTATAGTGCTCCTCAACTTCAAGGAAGCTTCAACTATAATGGGAATACTTTCTCAGCATATGTATCCACTCCGACTTGCTTTAGCCATATTGAGACCAATGGTCATGCTCAAAGCCACAGTGGCAGAATTTAAAGGATGGGCTTGTTGGGCAGAGAGAACTCCAGTTCCATTACTTCCTAGATTGCGGGAAAGCATTGACGAGAATGAAAGATCAAAATGAAGAAAGAAATTATTACAGTGCATGCCTTCTAATCACCTGGTGAGTAATTGGTTTGAGACCCGTAGTGTAAGATCCATTTGGGCTGCCAAGATGAAAAACAGATTAAGAACATCAATGAATTACCCATCTAAATTCTGTGTTTTTTTTTTCAAAACCATGATAAAATTACAATAACCAGATTAAAATTACAAGCTGAGGAAGCTTTGGGTTGTGTTCCAGCAGTAAGCAGAATATCTATTCGCATAACTATAAAATATTCAAAATTAGAAATATCACAAACGGAATCTACCTCCTAATTCATTTCTCATCCAATCTACCTTCAAAGAGCACTAAATTAACTAATTTAATTAAGTAATTTAAGTCCAACTGCACTGTCCAGTGTCCAACCCCGATCACGGATCATCCTTAATCATCCATCCATTATCATTTATCCATACTCAAATTCTCAAATCTCGATCACAACAAAATATTAAGCAACAGGAGAACAATGCATGTCGTGAGTCTCGTGATTGCGTTTGGGTAGTGTGTGTAAACAAAATTCAAAATACATTAAACACTTACTCAATAATCACGAATTCACGCCTCAAGGCCTCAAATTTTTTTTTCTCTCACTCTCTCTCTCTCTCTCATACCTCAGTGGCTCAGTCTCTCTGTGAGTCTCTGTGTATTTTGATTTCCAATAATGATGCATGTATAATTGATGTTCTCTAGAACAATCAGACAAATCATATAAATATTCATACAATGATAAAATCAGACCTCACAAATCCATAGCCCTTTGTGCATCCAATTATCTTATCCTTACCTACTGAACAATAGAAGGTGCAGATTTATCATTAGTAACCCATATGACCCAAATGCGTTTATTTCCAATAAAGGAGATGTGAACCTGCAAATGGCCATTTTGACCAAAAAATTTAGAGAAATCAATCGGGCATTGTACTAATAAAGCAATTCCATCAAACAAATTTCTTGGCATTTCTTTATTATGAAGTTTAAGATGCTCATATTTAACAAATCATTCTTGATATTGTTCAATAGACTAACAGAGACTCAAAAAAAAAAAAGCAGGTTTATTGCTTTTTTCCTGCTGCAAGTAGGTTTATTGCTTCTCTCAAGTAGGTTAATTTTGAAGTTTAAGATGCTCAGGTTCAACACATCATTCTTGATATTATTAACCCTCGGCACCAACTCATTAAATAGTTATCTCACGAAAAAAGGTCAACTGAACACTGCTTTTTCATTATTTTTCGAATAATCATTCCATCCTACCACATCAACCCATTAAGTAACTCATCGTCTAAGTCTAATAAGATCCAATATTTTCTCAATTCTTTTTAAAATTGAAAAGGAAACAGAATAATCACATGCATAATGTATACTACAATACATGAATAAAAACAATACTAATAATCCCCTTTATTTGGAAAGACGTTGAAAGATCTACCTTATGGAGAAGTGGCAAACAGAGAGCCTAGTCAAGCACTTAAACCCAGCAATCTCACTCAAAATTGGGAAGGCCAAAGGCCTTGGGGGAACTATACTGAGCTCCCGTTCCTTCAAATTCCTCATTTTGCTTAATTCAAACCCATTAACTCCCGGCGCTGCAACTTTCACTTGCAAAGTTTCCATCTCTACCAAGTTTTTGAACTCCCCAGGGAACAAATTCACATCATTCGCAAAGAACTTTAAAGTTTTCAAGCCTTAGAGCCTACACACCACCCTGGGAATCAAGTACAACCCATTCTTGTACATATACAACCCTTCTACCATGCTTTCCACACCCTCTAGCAGCGGGAAATCCAATACTTTTCCCTAAACATCAATAACCGACTTAGAACTCAAATCTTTTTTACTTGAATTCTCCTCCAAGGATTCTGGTTCCTCACTTTCCTCTGACTTTTCTGCCCTCTTCACGTCGGGAGTTTCCTCTGATAAAGATGCTGTAGATGAGCCTAAAGAGAGTACTGTTGAACCTGAGTAAACACCGTCCCCTGGTCCCTTTGTTTATGTACCGTCGAAAGGCTGAAGAAGATGATGGGTTTTTGGAGTATCAATAGAGGAACGGGGTTGGAGAAGGGAACGGGATTGCTAAGGTTTCTGATTTGCTTTGGATTGGTTTTGGAAAGAGATGAGGCGGTGGAAAAAACTGCCTCTTTTGTAGGATTAGGATTTGGAAAAAATGTCTCCCCGTGCGCGAAAGAGGGTGCTGTTGAACCTGAGTAAACACCGTCCCCTGGTCCCTTTGTTTATGTACTGCCGAAAGCCTTAAGAAGATGATGGGTTTTTGGAGTATCAATAGAGGAACGGGGTTGGAGAAGGGAACAGGATAGCTAAGGTTTCTGATTTGCTTTGGATTGGTTTTGGTAAGAGATGAGGCGGTGGAAAAAACTGCCTCTTCTGTAGGATTAGGGTTTGGAAAAAATGTCTCCCCGTGCGCGCACGGGGAGACAGTGTCTTCCCGTCCGGGCACGGGAGTTCAATACTCTCATTTTTTTTATTATTTCCAATTATATTAATTTTAACTACAATTTTAGAAGCAAAATGTACTTTAATCGCATTATATATTCCAATTATATTAATTTTTGAGGCACATTTTTATTCTCCATTTCCAGTTACGAAAAAATATATTCTCCCTACAATTACTACTAAGTATACATTATTTAACATATTTAAATTACATAATATTCCCAACTGTTACCATGTTATTGGAAACTTAAAAGGCACAAATCTCGGTTTCAACTTTTTTGTTTGTTATTAGTCCGACGACTTAACTACAATAAAAAAAAAAAAATTAACGTCTCCATTCATCACGGAATAAAGTCTTCGTGGTGCACGAAGACTTGTCTCCCCGTGCGTGCACGGGGAGATGGTCTCTTCCCGTGTGCGCACGGGGACAAATTAAATTTTTTTTTTTGAAAATGTGGAGCCCCCCCTTTTTTTAAAGCTTTTCCCCGTGTGCGCATGGGGAGACTTTTTTTTTTTTTTTAAATCTTCCAACTTCCAATTAAAAACAAAATTCCAAAAAAAAAAATAATAATAAAACTAAACAAAAAGGAAAAAACCTAAGCATGTTGCAAAAAAAAAAAAAAAATTGAAATGAAAAAGCAAAAATATAACATTAATGAATAAAGATCTACTTTCAAGCAAGCAAAATACAAGTCGGTTGCAGCTAATTTTTTTTTAATTAATTAAGGCGGCAAATTTCACCGCCAAAGCATGAAGAATTTAGTCAACAATTGTGGCGTGAGAATGAGATATTTATGAACAGTGACAATTCATATTAGCTACAGGAACAAACCAGTTTCAATGTGAAACCTCCTCCACCAGAATGAATAGTAAATGACGGGTTCTCTCTTTTAAGGATAGGGTAGAAATCTAGTCATTTATCTTCAATGTGGTGTAATCAAGTCACCTAACTACGATTTGTTTGTAGATCTGGTCGATTTGTGTATTAGCCCCAGTTTAATTAACAAATTATGCTAATCTTGACATTAAAAATAATGAATGATTACATGTCATTTTAATTTAAATAAATTTAAAATAAGTATTTTCAAGATGGGTCATGTGTATTGTCGACATGGACATAAATGATAATCTCATTAATATGTTACATTAGTTAAATTGACAAACCAATTCATAGAATAAGTAGATTATTAAGTCAGTCGAAATTGTGTGACTAGATTTGTAACTTGTAAGAAAATTAAAGTTGAATGTTCTAACTATATAAAATTAAGGATGAGTGATCTAGATATATCTCCGCTCAAAGTTAAGTAAAATCAATTTAAGGTACGAATCAAGCTGCTTGTACATGTGCTTTTGTCAGGGATTTTTACAAATGATGAGATGGTGAAATTGAATTAGAAGTTGTTTTTTATTCATTTGTCGATGAAAATCTATCAAACTGTTGATAAAAATGCTCGGACAATGTAGCATCACACTTTAGAGTACACTAATTATTATTCTTTTTATTTAGAAAGATAAACTAATAGTAGAAAGACATGTTTATTTTGTTGCTTAGGCCCGCAATAGTAGCATCTTTTGCACCTAGGCCCTAGTAGATGATCAAAATAGGATTAAGTGGCTTTCTTTTATATCATGTGGACCGTCTTCCTCGTGCTATAATTCTTATTTGGTGAAAATTAAAGTTACATTTTTAATAAAATTTTATAAAAATTGAGATTGAAAAGTTATGAATCCCAAAATATGAAGCTGTCGGTGCAGTTTTTTTTTCTTTTTTTTCAATTAACAGCAAGAATATATCCGTTGGAACCCAGCAACAGTCAGATTTCCAGAATTGCGGTTGAGCTTTTGTGAGAAACGGTCAAAAGAAAACAGTAGGAAAATCAATTGTGGAAGAAGGAAAATCCAAATCAGACAAGGCGTATATATATGATTAAAATTAATTGTCGCCGTTGATTTAGATTGAATTTGGATTTCAGGGGAACTAAAAAAGAAAGAGCCCTGTTCTCTTTGCTGTTTTCAGGACGTTTTCTGTTTTCCATTTTTCAAAACAACGAAAACGCGTTCTCTTTCGCATTTTCGAAAACTCATTTTCGAAAACAAAAAAAAAATTAAGCCTGAAAACAGAAAATGGCCGAAACATCGTTTTGTAAATTTTGTGGACAAAATCTCAAAACACCGAAACGCGCGAAACGACTGGGGAAAAAAAGAAACAGGGTCTCTCTCTCTCTCACAAAAAAGGAAACAGGGTTTGCTCTGCCTTCCTGTGAAGAATCGAAGCTCAATCGAAGGCGTAGGGGGGAAATTGCGTCGTTCTCGAGAGCTGACAGTAACGTCTCTCTGTCGCCGGCGGAGTAGAGGGCTCAACCAAGTGCGATTTGGAAGATTTCATGCTTAGGGCCTTGGCGATTCTCTTTGCTGTTGTTCGTGATTCGCCTGCTTCTTCTGATCCCCATCTTTATTGAAGGTTCGTAATTGAATTGCCTCAATTTTTGTTCGATTTCTAAATATTTTTGTCAACAAGTTGTGTGCAATTTTTTGGAACTGAGGAATTTGCTGGAACTGAATCGTGGAAACCATGAAGAAGTGATCGCTTATTTCCTTTTCTTTTCATTTTTCTTATTTCGATTTTCCTTATATATTGCCGATTTGGTTGCTGAACTCGTAGAAAGAAAAATATTATGATTGGATGTATAACCCAATAGCTTTATCATTCTCTTTTTTTGGCTTGGATTATCAATAGCAAGCCACCATTTGTATCATAATTCTGGATTGCAGTTACTCATGGAGGAATTGGCCAGCCTGACATTTCACAATAAAGTGATACATACGACTGTAGTATCCACCTTTGTTGCTTGTTAGAGCATTAGTTTCAGCTTTCTCTGCTACACAGAACCATTAGTAGGGTAGGGTAGATGTGAAATCACGATAAAAAGTCTTGATCTCAGAATAGATGCAATAAACAAGCCAGAAGGGATATACTGCTCATTGAGAGGAGTAATAGTTAGTTATTTATTTAATTCAAAATTTTATTATTCCAATGACAGTTCTTTATGAAATGTCTCTGGAAGGGAAGGGGAAGAATGGAATTGTTAATAGACAATGCCTGCCACTCTGGTTGTCAAATGCTGAAACTGATAGCCCATTTGATTCGTTTCGTTAAAATGACTCCAGGAAAGGTTTGGTTGTCGAAAAATTCACTTGTCAGAAAATTGCCACCGATTTGAGGATTTTATATCATATATCAAAATTTTGTTTATGACTCCTTATTCATATATTATTTCACATAATATATGTACATTACACAATGCACACACGGGAATATTGATTGATCTGTGTAGCCGCTCCCATAATTTATCTCTTTTCTGGTAAATGTGGAAAAGCTTTAATGAAGAGGGTTACTAGCTAGAGATTTAGACTTATGCTGTAGCTTTGCTTAATCGAGATGACATGGAGTTCCAATAAGTTAGAACATTAATAATTGTTGTGTATTTCCTTTGTAACAAGTTTTTAATGGTCAGCCTAAGACGTTTGATGTGATCATTTCACGGTATAATCGAGGTGTTATTCTGGAATTTTCACATACAACTGTGTTAAAAGATGTTGAGATATTTAGATAGTATACATCTTGAGTTGGCTCTTGTTTACCCTTCCTTGGAAAGTTTTACGGTGTTCTTGGGTGGGGGGTCGGGCTGAGATGGCACAACTACTAGTAAAGGTGGATGGATTGATGTTTTCAGCAATGCTTTAAATCATCTGAAATATCATGAAACAATTGTTTTAACTGCTTGTTGACTTGAGATTGTTTTATTGACGACTACTTAGGAAGACAGCTTTATTGCTTGGAGATAAAACCAGAGCAAAATAATTGCAACTATGCTGGGTGAGACAAGGCAATGCTTGACCTGTCCCTTTTGGACAGATGATAAAACTTGAAACCCATCAAAGTATAGTATGCTATTATTGTTTATATGTAGGCGGATGGAGGGATTGGGTGAATTATTTTTTTTTTAAAGGTTTAATATATATCTTTTTCCCGATTAGCTTTCTCTTTCCCAAATTGCCAAAAACCTGATGGATTTCAGCTGCTTGTCTTGTGTTCTTTTATGCAGATTCAGTCATCTATGATCTCAAGCTACAATCCAGCCAATGTATCATCCAGTTAAAGACCAAGGAATTGTGCAATTGTTAAAATAGCAGAAAATTTTAAATAGAGATGTATAGTAACGATGAGTGCAAGAATTATTATTATACTGTTGTAACAATGTATCAACTGTATCAATGTATCAACTGTTTTGTTGTTAACTGATCAGAATTATTATTATACTGTTGTAATATTAACTACAGAAGAAAATGTATAGAAATGTGAAAGCAATATTGTTATTGCCTTGTATGAACTTCTATAAGTACCATCTATTTGGTAAACTATGTCCATTTTGGCTTATCATTTTCATTAGTTTCTTTTAATGATGACATAATTTCAAAATATTCTCCTCCTAAAGACCAACGACAAATTGACACCTTTTAAAATGAAATTTTAAAGTCTTAATACAGTATTAGAGTCCATTAAAATTTACTTCGTTCCGACTAGCACTTGGATATTAAATTTAGACGAGCCACTTGGATGTTAAAATTTAGGTTGTGTTTTTTATATGTGGAAAAATATTTCAAAATTTAACAACTTCAAAATTAACATTATTATTTAATATTATATAAACATTAAACTATTAAAATTTATTGAATAATCAAATTTCTTGAATAAAATATTATAAAAAAAATTTTTCAAAATTTCAAAGTAAACGCATTTTCTAATTTTATGTTTTCAAAAACAGATTTTCAAAACAACAAACAGAATGCATTTTCAGTAATTTCAAAACAAACACACAAAACACAAAACGAATTCAAAACTCAAAACAGAAAACTGAAACACAAAGAGAACGATCCCTTACTTTTTTAAACGCAATAAAAATCAATAGAAAAATCTTTCTCCAGCGAGATTTCAAAGATTGACATTAGCCAAACGGGATAATGGCCACAAACGAATCTTCAGAGTCCCGGGAAAAGCCTTCAAACCCACAGAATAATTGCACAAGGCGGTGAAATACATCAAACGATCTTCGTGTCATATACAATTTTGCACCAAGAAAATACCCATGTCTGCCACTCCCCTTCTGTCTGCTGCGTCAAACGCCATCTTCCCTTACAATTCTACAAAAAATTCAGCACCATTTCTCTCTTTTCATCAATCTAAAGTTAGTTCCGCAATCTTTTCTAGCCCTTTTATCAATGATAATAATGCAAAAGTTGAAAGCAGCAGCATTGTGGATGAAGACCAGGATTATGCTGCGAAACGTTCACGCTTTCCACAATCTGGTTCAGCCATCAAAGCACCCACTGCTCCGTGGATGAAGGGCCCTCTTCTCGTCGAACCCAATCGAATTATTAAACTTACCAAGTCAAGACCCAGAAAAGATTCCACCTTAGATAAAATTGAAGAACACCCTGATAAGGCTTTGGCTGGTAAAGTGAGTGGTGGAAGAGGGAAAAAGGCCATGAAGAAAATCTTTCAAGGCATTGAGAAACTCCAAGAAACCGAAAATTTGGAGGAAACTCAGAAGGTCCCGGAAAATGTTAAATTCAGATTTGCACCAGGTGACTTGTGGGGTAATGCAGACTTGGAGAATGTTGTAGAACTTGAGGAAGATTCAGAGGTGGGCCCAAAAAGTTTTGAAATTACTGAATTAGATATTCCATTTGGGGAGGTTGAAAATGAAGGGAAATTAAAGAAAATGCCATGGGAGAGAGATGAGAAAATGGTGATTAGGAGGGTAAAAAAGGAGAAGCAGGTTACTACTGCCGAGTTGGTTCTTGATGGAATATTGCTAAAGAGGTTGAGGGGTCAGGCTGCAATAATGAGAACATGGGTGAAGGTTAAGAAAGCTGGGGTGACCCAAGCTGTCGTTGATCAAATTCGTCTTATTTGGAAGAACAATGAGCTTGCCTTAATCAAATTTGATCTGCCCTTGTGCCGAAATATGGAGAGAGCGCGAGAGATCACTGAGGTTTATGTTTGTTTACCTTTCCTTTATCTACATATACCAGTCTATGCTTCTGAAATCTTCATTGCTTGACATAAGTTGATTGCTCCATTTGCTGGAGAGCAAAAATATAAAATTAAAACAAATGACCACACGCATACCAGTCTATGCTTCTGAAATCTTCATTGCTTGACATAAGTTGATTGCATTTGCTTGAGAGCAAAAGTATAAAATTAAAACAAATGACCACAGATGTATATTATTCTTTTTATCTTAAACTTTATCTACTAAGTCAGCCCATAAGTCTTCAGTCATGCTATTTTAGAAAACTTCAAGATGTATCTTGTGTTCCTAGCTGCATTTATTATGTACAAGGCATGACCTGAATTTATTGAATTGTTCCTCTGATATAAATACTTTTTCTCTTGAAAAGGCCTATGCTTTTCTGTTTATGATTTAAGTCATTTCCTAGAACAGCGCCTAAGTGGGGTATCCCTTACAACCAAAAATTGTTAGTTGCTGCTTTTACAGAAGAGCAGAGCTGGATTTACTCAAAACAGCAACTGTACATATGGCCTTGAAGAGTTGTGAAGTTATAATTCGTTCATGTACAAGTTATGTTGATTCTAGTTCTCAAATCTTATTCCACATGAAATTTAGACACTCTTCTAACCTTGTCAGTGATCAATTTTTAACATGATTGTTACTTTGTTCTTCCCACTGTAACATCCCAATCCATTTGGAAATCAGTCCTTTCCAAAAATGTATCAATTTTTCAGCAATCCTCTTACCTTTAGAACATCTAGCAAGTGTAAAAATAATTTTAATCGTGTCCAAATATGTTTTCCCTTAGTTGCCGTTATCTTTGTTATTTCCTTTCATCTTATTTTAACATCCTTGTTCTTCCCTTAATTTTTTTTTTAGTTGCTTCCCTGATACTGTAGTATTCCTCTAAGCAGATGAAGACTGGAGGCCTTGTTGTGTGGAATAAGGAAGATTTTCTTGCTGTATATAGAGGTTGCAACTATCTGCGAGGCTCAAGAAATTATTCAAATATTAGTCACAAATCAGTTAGTGATCAAGAAAATCTATCCTCAAATATGAGTTACCAAAATACCTGTCATTTCTCTCGAATAACATCAAGTGGAAGTAGTCAATACAAAATAAATGATGGGATAGAAGGTGAATGGGAAAACTTACGTATCAACGTACCACTGTATGAAAGAGAAGCAGATAGATTATTGGATGGATTAGGACCACGCTTTGTTGATTGGTGGATGCCAAAGCCTTTGCCAGTGGATGCAGACTTGCTCCCAGAAGTTACTCCTGGATTCAAGACACCTTTTAGGCTTTGTCCACCTCGCATGAGATCAAAACTGACAGATGCTGAACTTACATATTTGAGGAAACTTACTCACCCTTTGCCAACTCATTTTGTCCTTGGTATTTTCCTTTCCTTTCCTTTGTCACTGCACTATATCAATCTCAACTGAACTATTAGAATTATCTATTCTTATATGCACACACTGAGTTTCAAGAGAGATTGTACCTATGTGCAACTTTTTAATGTGCTCAATATCTTATTCTGGATGTCATATCACACTTTCTAATTCTACCAATCTTTATTCTCATGCATCTGCATGTTCTTCCTCATCTATATATGCCACTGCTATAATATTGGTAACTTCTTTAGTCCATTTAGAACGTCAAATTGAATTTGGTTCTGATGCTCATCTCCTTCATTTTCAGTTACATTTAAATAAAGAAGCTCATTGTGAACCCCAGGGGTCCCCATAAGATTGGTTCCTTAACAGCTTCTCATCATTGTACTGGTTGAATATTCTCTCTTCTCCCTACCAGAGGGGGAAAAAAAAGAAAATAATTGGAAACCCTAATTGAAGCCAGTTGGGACTAGAGGAGTTTCCTATTTCAGTATATACGAACCTATCAATGTTCTAAATGTGCAAGTTGCTCTCAACCGCATTGTACACTATCTTTTAGAAATGGATAAATTATGAAGTGGCACTGAATTTACTGGAAACAATGTGCGCATTGAGTTTAGAATTACTGAAGATATCTAATTCTAGGAGAGATAATCTCGGATGGCCTGTATCTTTTCAAGACTCACCACATGTTTATGTGTAACAGTGTTAAGTAAATTATGCAAAATTGATTTGGTTATACTTTTGATTCAGTCAGTATTTTTGAGGAAAGGGGGGGGGGGGGGGGGGTTTAGTTTGTTGCAAATTTATATCTTGAATCTCGAAGCGTGAACAACTTATTTGATAGTTTCTTTATATTGCCGTCCAACACTTTTAGTCAATGCACAGTTGGATGCATAATTGGCTACACTCTGTTTGGGCGTGGTTATGCTTACTGTTCTGACTTAGTCTTGTTTTGGTTTCCTGAAGGAAGAAATAGGAAACTGCAAGGACTGGCGGCAGCCATTCTGAAATTGTGGGAGAAGTGTCATATTGTAAAGATTGCTCTGAAGTGGGGAATTCTCAACACAGACAACGAGGAAATGGCATATGAACTTAAGGCAAGTGTGATAAAATGAATTCATCAGTTTTACTTTTTGATTTTGAACATCTGATATTCTGAACTGTTGCTTGCGTATGAGCCCCATGTAGCACGTTGTTATCTTAGAAGGTTTGTGTCATGGTTGAGCAACCTCGATTGTGTGAAAAACTACTAACTAGGCCAAGTATGAAATACTACAGCATTGTTCATGTGATATAATCTGCTTGTTTCTATAATATTGCTTCTGCTATTGTCTAGTACTTTATCACCACTTGAAGGGGATACAATATATATAAAGAACCTTTTTTCTTTTTCTTTATTATTACATGCAATCACACATGCTTTTTAGTTTTGATTGGAGCCAATACTTGAGTTTATATTGTTGGATAACATTACATTAGGCTGTAACACACGTCAGCGGCTTGAGATTGCTTCTCGCTTCTGTTGTCTAAAGTTTATACAGTATCAGCTGAAGAGTTGAAATAAGACAAAGCTCAAACACGTTTTTGAGTAACTTTCTAGACTTGTTTGGTTAGCTTCTTAAAAACTTCTTCAAGTAGGATTCTCTGAAAAAAAGAATCAAACTTCAGCATCTTTACGGTTTTGTTATAATATTGTGCTGAGGTTGAATAGCTAAAACTCAGTTTAAGCTGGCTCATTTGCAACCCTGAGTTCAAAAGTCAATCTATTTTTTAACCGAAAAGAATGTTTTTGATTGTTTTTTGCAGAAATCCTCACACTTTGAAGTATAATCAGAATACATATGAAAAGATCATATGAATATGTGAAATCTTCGTACGAGAAATTTCTTAATTGAAACACAATCCCTTTGTTTCCAAAATTCAGTTTTCAGGTATCCCATGCTATATTCTGTGATAAGATCTTCAGGTGAAATGAGTCCCCTTTATCTGTGAGTGTAGCGCCCCGAGTTCTGTTAACCCGGATTGCCACGTCATCGTCCTTTGCCCTAATTTTGTAAATCAATTTTGCGGAAATGACCTAATTTTAAAATCACATTTGCAATTGAAAACTAATTCGGCAATTTAAAATACATTGGATAATTGTTCAAAATTTAAATATCGTGTTTTGGAATAGCGGAAACGAAATTTCGTTAACAATGTTTCAATACATAAATTCGGAAACTAAATAAATTCGATAATCAAATTTTATGCCACCACTGCCGGATCAATCACGTTCGCCTCCGAAGTCTGCAAATATTGTTAAAAATAGCAGAATGAGTATTTCGAAGAAATACTCAGTAGACTCATCGCCGATAATTAATTTACAGAATAATTGAATACACACTTATGCAATATACAATGTGATCATCTTGGGCTCATTTTCTTGAAAATCATAGGCTCTTTAAAAACATGGGTTGTGGGTAGTCTTTCTTTCTTGTGCGGATGAAGCACATAAGTTATGCATAACATTCTTTCTTATCTCATAAGAGATTCTTTCTTTCTTTCTTTCTTTCTCATGCAATTAAGCATATAAATTATGGCAAGCATAACAATATCATATATCGCATATGACACATTCTCATCCTATGCATAAAGCATATAAATCACGTAATTCACATAAAGCATGCAATTATAATTTAAACTAATTAATGGTGGCGAGTCTACCTCAAATATTTCGAGTTGCGTGAAAAGTGGAGCGGGAAAATAACTTCAAGCTCCTAATTGCTCGTACGTATCGTCTAGCCAAAAATAGGAAATAAATTTGAATTAGTATTTCGAACTTAAAGTTTTAAAGTGTTGAAATTAAGTTTAAGGGCTTAATTGAAAATTATTGGAATTGAAATAAATGACTTAAAATGATAAAATAAAGTCTAGGGCTAATTTGGAAGTTTATTAAATCTGAAAATAAAAATTTAAGGGCTAAAATAGTAATTTTTAAAAGTTAGGGACTAAGCTGTAATTATAATAAAACTGAAAATAAAAGCTGAAAACTAAAATAATAATGTTTAATAGTTTAAGGACTAATCTGTAAATATTTTAAAGCTGAAAATAAAACTAAAGGCTGAAATAATAATTTCTATACATTAGGGACTCAATTGTAAATATAATAAAGCTGAAATAAAATTTAAATGCTGAATTAATAATTTTTATAAGTTTAAGGACTAAACTGTATATATAATAAAGCTGGAAATAAAAGTTAAATACTGCAATAATAACTTTTATAAACTAGGGACTAAATTAAATAACTTTTAAGCTAGAAATAAGAAATTTAAGGGCTGAAATTAAAACATAAACAAATAAGGGACTGAAATGAATAAACTTGAAACTTGGGGCTTAAGGGCAAATTCTAAAAATCAAAATAAAATAAAAATTAAACAAATCTCTCTCTCTCTCTCATTTCGATTCGAGAGAGAGAGGAAGAGGGCGACGGGGGGAAGGGCTCTGCCCTTCCTCCGCATCTCCACCACCGACCGACGGTCGGTGGCAGTGCCACCAACGTGGTGGCACCAGTGCTCGGGGTAAGTGAGGGGGGGTTTCATTTTGGGGCTCTTGGCATACGGGTCGAGAGTCGACCGAGAATGGGAGTTCGATTTTCAGGTGGTTCAAGCTCGAGAATGGGTTAGCAAGTAAGGTAAGTTCATGGGTAATCTTTATTTTCTTGATTGAGTTGGTTTTGGAGTTGATTTGTGGTGAAATGGGGGCTGTCGAGTGGCGGCTTTGGTGTCGATCTTGGGTGGTGTTGGTCTCGGTTTTGGTGGTTCGTGGGTTGGCTTGGTGGCTATGGCTTTGCTTGATTTTGGCTGTTGGTTCTGTTTGGGGCTGAGAACGTGGGTGGTTGTGGTGGTGCGAAAATGGTGGTTTAGGCAGAGGTGTTGAGGGAGTTGCTACTTGGTGAGTTTGCAGGTTTGGGAATGTTGGGGAATGGGTGGTTGCGGTTGATGGTTGGTGAAATGGGTGTTGGTCTGTGGTGAATGTGGAAATGTTGGTCTCGGGAGTCTTTGGTTTGAGGTGAGTTCCGGTTTGGTGATGGTATTTGTGGTTGGCGGTGTGCGGTTGTTGGTGATGAAACTTAGGTTGAGGCCGGGATTTGCGGTTTTGGTGTTGTTATTCTGATGTCGAGGTCGATGGAGTTGGTTGTGGTCTCGTTTTTCAGTGGGGTTTTGGTGCAGTGAGTTGGTGATTGCATTGTATTGATGATTACACTGTTGGTCTCGTGAGTTTGGGCAGAGAAGGTGTTGATGGTTTTCTGCTGGAGCTTCAAAAATGGTGGTGCAGTGAGTTGACTGCAATGGTGTTGTCTGGGTGATTGAATTTGCAGTGAGTCTCCTGTTGATGCTAGAAATGGATGTTCTAGCATCAATATTGAGTTCACTGTAAAAATCTCTTATGGGAAGGATGGAGTTTCTTACCAAATCTCTTGGCTGCGTAAATAATGGGAAATGGAGAGAATGGATGAAGTTGATATATGAATAGTGGGAATTAGGGCACAATTCCCTAGGTGGGTAATTGGGCCAAATAGTTGGGCCCTAGGATTTGGGCTGTAGGGTTTCTAATTGGGTTAAAATAATTAAATTCAGGTTTGGACTTATATAATTGGGCCTAAAAAAAATTGGGTTTATATAATTGGACTTGAAATAAATAAAAATTGAATTTAAATAAAATAAATTGAAATTGATAATAAAATTATTATTCGAGATTGGATTTAAACGAATAGATTTGAATTCAATTTTATAACGGCTAGACGAGCGTGCTATTTCTTAAAAAAAATTAGGTTAAAGTCGAGCGACACGTTTTTCGAGAATTAATTTTATATTATACAAAAGTTCTCGGTCGCTACAGTGAGGTTGATACATTTACTATTTTTATTATAGTTAATGGATCACAAGATATATCCATTGGTTATTAGACTAATTATGTTATGGTACCATTTCCCTCCAGCTACTTTTAAAGTGGCGTGCATTTGTTTGTTGGTCAAATGTTGAAAAAACATGGCCCTAGTTGGGTGGCCAAAGTATTTAGTTTTTAATGTCTTATGGGATTGAAAACAATGGGCATCAATTTATCAATTCCTGATGCAGAATCTCACTGGGGGAGTTCTTTTATTGCGCAATAAGTTCTTCATAATTCTCTATAGAGGCAAGGATTTTGTTCCCTCTCAAGTTGCAACCCTAGTTGCTGAAAGAGAAAAGGAGCTCACTAGATACCAACTTCAGGAAGAAGCTGCACGGTTAAAAGCAAGTGGTATATCTTCTGTCACCCATGAGGATATATTGAAGTCTAGCAGCATTGGAACTTTATCAGAATTCCATAGCATTCTATCAGAATGCAGGAACCTGAAAAAGGGGAAGACTGAGGTTGAAGTTCAGCTGGAAGCAGAACGGCAGAGATTGGAAAAGGAACTCAAAAATCAAGAGCGAAAGCTTTTCATTGTGAGATCTTATTGCTCCTTTTTGTCCTGTATTTTTGTATTTGAATAATTAAATACTCATTAGCTGTAAATTTTGCAGCTTAAAAAGAAGATAGAGAAATCAGATAAAACACTGGCGGCACTAAATCAGGCTTGGAGACCTTCTGAGCAAGATTTGGATCAGGAAATGATAACACAAGAGGAGAGAGAATGCATGCGGGAGATAGGATTGAAGTTAGATAGCAGTTTGGTGCTTGGTAAGAAAAAGCTTCTGCTTCTTCTATTTTCACCCTTATGGCTTCTTCTTGTTCTTATCATAAAAAAAATGCTTCTTAAACCTTAGGAATGTTAAAGTTATTTATTGTAGCTTTATTATTATGGATGTATTCTTAGTTACTTGTCCTGAAAGCTCAAATTCCTTCTTCTCCTGAAGATTTTTGTCGTGATTGATGCTGACTTTGTGCTTAGAAGCAGGTTTCATATGTAACTTATGATATTCTATATTTTTCTCAGATTTATCTTACCTGTCATGATGTTGTAGCAATATTGGATAAAAGATGTTTGTTGGTCAGATGAGTGAATGGTTGAAATAAAGTGTCAAACAGACAATCATACAGCCTAAAAAGGAATCTACTTCCCATGAGATGTGAGTCAAGAATTCAAGTTTTCATGAGGATTGTGTAATTAAGCCTCACTAGATGGTCTACACTTTGAAATAAAAAGCTCGAAAGATCTGTCTTTGCCTATTACATTCAGCTTCGCTTTTTCTTCACAAAACAGTGACAATTTCTCACCAAGAGCATGATTTCCTCAGCAGTCAAGTTAATACTCTTCTTACTATCACCTGGTCAAAAACTATTATGGATCAAAATTACACTTGCAAACTTCATGGAAAATACATTTGGTTGGCAGTAGGAAAGAAAAACTTCCCAACAAGTGAAAAAGAAATTCAGACTATTAGATGAAGAGGATGGAAGGTATACAATGAGCCTTTTGAGTCAATTTTCTCATTGACAGATGATAACGTTTAAATCCAGAGGCTAGTAGAAGGATTTTGAGAAACAGCCAAAAGAGGATTTGTTTCTTTGAGTTAGACTTTAGCACTCTTCTTATTATCACGAGGTCACAAATTAATATTGATCAAAATTACACTTGCCAAATTCTTGAAAATACATTTGGTTGGAAGTCAGAAGGAAAGAAAAACCTTCCAACAATTGAAAAAAAGAATTTCAGAATATTAGATGAAGATGATAGAAGGGTTACATTGAGCCTTTTGAGTCAATTTCTGACTCTGAGGTGATGATATAAACTGAAAAGCAGAGGCTAGTAGAAGGATTTTGAGAAATAGCCATGAGAGGATTTATTCTTTAAGTCACAGCAATTTGGATCCATGAATGGTATTAAAAGCATAGGGGATATCATATTTCCTTTTTTTGCTTTATAATACTAGTCTATTAGAAACAAGATGAGGACTCTCCAACTCCTCCATGTTTTATTAAACAAAAGGATGAAGAAGAAATTCAACACATTATTGAAAATTTGCATAAGAATAGAAATGACAATCATTGTTTCGTACCCTGAAAGTCAAAGTACTAAGAAAAAGAAGCAAAACAACCTAATGGTTTTTCCTTTTTATTCCTTCTGTTCTGATGGCGTGAGAAACTCCCAGGCAAGCTCCTCCGTTGATGAGGAAACCCTTTAATCTGCTGTCTATCCGACAAGGTTAATAGTGAGTTTAGTTGTGAGAAAAACTTGCATAAGTCCTTCATGGTTATAGGAATTAAGTCACGAGATGGAAACAATGTTATAGACTAGATCTATTTGGGGGTTAGAACCAGTATCTCCTTGCTTTTCTCGACTCTTTAAGATATAACTGTAAGCCTTTAAGCAATTCATATATCCATGAGCAAAGCAAACCCTGAAAAAGCTAAGGAAGTTAGACAAATGTCAGCAACTAATATAAGGGATAAGCTCAAACTTCTATATGTCTGTACCTCGCACTTCCTTGAAATTCAGATAGCTTATTAGCCTCTACTGTTTTGAATCGAAATATGTTTGCTATCATGCTATCATGTTCATTTTTTTATTCAATCTGGCTTCAGGAAGGCGTGGTGTTTTTGATGGTGTAATAGAAGGCATTCGTCAACATTGGAAGCACAGAGAAATTGCGAAAGTAATTACAATGCAGAAAAAGTTCTCACAGGTCCTTTACACTGCAAAACTTCTTGAGGCTGAAAGTTACGGGATACTGGTTTCTGTAGAAAAAATTAAAGAGGGCCATGCTATAATTATGTATCGTGGGAAGAACTATAAACGTCCAAAGTTGTCACCTAGAAATTTGTTGAATAAAAGAGATGCATTATCTAGGTCACTTGAAATCCAGAGAAATGGAGTAAGTAAACTAATTCTCTCCTTGCTAATTAAACTGTTTTTGTTTAGACTGACTTGTATGTCTCTAACCCTTTTAACCTTCTGTTTTCACTCTAATAGTCATTGAAGTTTTTTGCCAATCAAAGAGTGAAGGAAATTTGTGATCTGAAACGCATGCTGGTAAACCTCTCTATCTTTTAAATCATTTCAATTTTCAAAGAGAGAGGTATTAACAAAATAGTTCTGGGGATTCCCTTCTCATGAATCTGTTTAATAGAGTTTTTAGTTGATAAATTTTTCCGACTTTTGCATTGTATCAGTATTGGTGGATTCAGTGGCTTGTGCCCTTGCTTCAATGATTTCTTGACAGAATAATTTGCAATTTTGCAGGCGGACTTGAACAGAATCAGTGATTGATTGGGTTGGTATTGGACAAGCTGATAGCCATCAGCCAACACATCTTAATGTGAATTCTTTGAATTCCTTATATTCTTTATGGTGAAACTAGCACCTATAAGAGAGAGATTTATCCATCAAACTATATAATGCCCAGATGCGATGGGTACCACTCACATTTCAAATTACTTGAACAAAGTTTTCAGGTGTTGATTTTGAGGTGGGAGTAAGTAATATGCTTATGAGCACGCTTTTGTTTGCACATTGGTTTTAAAACTGTGACTTGTTATGGATTCCCTTTTTGGTCGATCCATAAAAGCTGCCTTACTTTGGATGCTGCATGATGAACCAGCAGGCACTTTGTCGGGTAATTATTCTAACATCACCTTCAGACTAGTTGATGGAATATTAGCAGATACATTATTATATTTAGTTTCCAATTTTGATATTTAATTTAGGAAACATAATTAGAGATTGATTTCATAGTATTTTGCTACCTCAATTAGGACTAGTTTAAACTCTATATAAAGGGGGCTTATGCGATGTAATTGACACAACCTTGACAATTAAATAAAATTTATACTCTCCCTCTTCTTCTCTCTTCTCCTTCCTTTCCCCTTGCCCTTCTCCTATAATTTTTCTATTGCATCCTATGTCAGTTTGGTATCACATCAATTCGTTCTCCTTTGGCCTACACCTTCTATCCAACCCATATACACACTGCCGCCTTCCACCAACCATCCAAGCCTTACAATCACCTTATACACAAAAACCTTAGAACAACACAAGAACAAGAAAAATTTGTCACAACAGCAGCAGTCTTTATTATTTTTTTATTTTTCCTTTTTAGCAGTACATAATAGTTGAAAAAGAAGTTTAAAAAAAAACACCAGAACTGTTCACCGGGCCAGCAGTAGATGAATTAGGTTTCTGTTATTTCCCTTTAAAATAAGGAAAAAATGTACTATTTACATTGATATCATGGGTAGAAAAGTATACGCTTCTCTCATTGATTCTTGTTGGGAATCTGGGCCAATTTCCATACTTAGCGCTCAGGATCCTCCTTTGAGAGAATATCAAGAATAACAGGAAAATAGAAACAGTAAATATCAAGAACATAAGAATTTATATAAAAAAACTCCAAATCTTCAAAATTGGAGAAAACCTTTGGACGGTAAAGACAAACTCCACTGTGTAAAATTGTACAATCATACAACATCTCTTAAAGACTCAAAGCCCTAAATACTTTGAAAACCCTACATTCTAAAACAAGTCTCATATTATATATAGAGTGAGACTACAAAGGATCCCAAGTTTATCCCAAAACAAAAGTCAATTATTATCTCTTGAATTGTGATGAATAAAACATTATGGGATATCCATTATACATAGTGCTTGTTTGGATAAAATTATATATATATATATATATTTTTAAGGAACGCACCAACACAACCTTAGTGGATTTTCAGGACCACCAGGGAAGGCTGATGATATATATATATAGGAAGGGGGACATAAACCTAACCTCCCAAAGGCGAAGAAAAGCAGCAATAGAAGGAAATGAATAAGAGGGGAATTATTACTTGTAATACAAAAAATAAATGAGAATACAACCAATGTTCTCTAACAGTGGGTAGCCCAGCCCGGATACACCGAGGAAGGTTAAGTGATCCAAACTCATGATAGTGATGTTGGTCCTAGCCTCATATGCTAATGAATCGACGACCTGGTTCCCCTCACGATAAGTATGGGAGATAGTATCACGGTCAAAAGAGAGAGAGACTTTTGAGAATGATCTGAATCTCCCATGGTTCTCCATCCCTAGTGATGTAATGAATGGCCATCGATGGTTAGTCTCCACTTAAATGTCGAATAAGCCGATATGTCGAGCAAGAGAAATCCCATCCAAGATAGCCCGCATCTCAGCCTCCAAAATATGGTAGTCTCCATAAGATGTCGAGAAGGCCCAATACAATGTCCATCCTAGTTGCAAATAATGCTACCACCACTAGCAAAACCATCCTCGAAACATCTATCGGTGTTGATCTTGTGAGATCCCACCGTTGGAGTACTCCAAAAAACTAAAATAGGGGATACAGAGGGAGGAAGAGTAAAAAAAATACCAAAGGATGAAGCAATAGTCGAGTTACTTCGCCATAAATAAGCCAGAATAAGCGACCAATATGATTATGAATAAATGAAATCATGCGATAGACTCTCCATATTATCCGTCTAGGCTCCATACGTATCTCGTTGTGCTGTTGTTCCTCACTTCCATAAGAACCAAAAAATAATCAAGGGAATGGCAATGTGAATGTGAATGTGACCCTTATGAACATACTGACCCGAGTACCTCCATCTCTGAAACCTGGATCTAACTGCCTCACCAGTTCTCATAGGTACCTGAAATATAGCCTTAAAATGATGCCAAACCTGATCAGAAATGGCGTTGCAATGAAAATATGTGAATTGGTCTCGATCTTCGAGCAGCATTGGCATCGAAAGGCCATATGATAGCCAATTCTCCTCTGAATGGCTATGTCGACCTGTATCAAATCTTAATACAGTCTCCAGTAGAAGAAAGAGAACCTAAGATTAAGTAAGAAAAATATGGGTTTCATTCAGATTTTCTCCCACACAATAGTTTGTACAAGTATTTTTATTTCACTAATTACTACTATTCAAGATACGTCGTTCTTTTGCTGATATTGTAGACAACCTATATGAGTCCTGGGGCTGTCTACAAGAGTGGGCTAGTTGCTATGCTGACTTGGTAGTATCATCGGTGTATCCTTCCAAAAAATCCGATCAGGAGCATAATCCCATGGAGGTATAACTCCAATATGCTCAACCATAGATAAAGGAAGAACCTGTAACAATCGTGTAATATCCCATCCCGAGCCATCATAAAAATCCTGAGTCGCCAATGGCAGAATCATTTACCGACTTCAAAGAATTAGTCGAACCTGCTTTATCTTTTTGGGTTATTTTTCTTGAGGTGCCTAGACGGTCCTCATCTATTGAAAATTATGGTCAGTCTTCGGCCCAAAATTCTTGTACGATACATTATATTCTTGACTTGCACTTGTTACAAGTCAATCTCATAATCAATATTTTGACGTCGAACTTAACATTTGATTTTTCTACTCCGTGTTCTTGGCTTGATGATACACAAACTCCAACGCTGCCAAAGACGTGCTCTGATATCAATTGTTGGGAATCTAAGTCAATTTTCTGTTTCACCCGCTAAGAACTTCATCCAAGAAAATATCAAGAAACAAGAAAGGGAAATAGAGAATACTAACACGAACAAGAAAACAAGAATTTAGTTGAAAAACTTCGAAATAGGAGAAAAGCTATGGGCCGTAAGAGACAGAGATTCCACTATGAAAAATTGTACAATCACAAAATCTCTCTTAGACACCCTCCCAAACCCCAAAGAAAACCCACTAAAGAAACCCTCATGGTATGTACTAGGAGAGACTACTATATATAGAATCCTAAATCTCACCCTCAAATAGTCATGACTACGTCCTGAATGGGAATGAATATGTGAAATAATATTGTGAAGAATATTTTCTCTCATATTTTATTGGAAACGGTGATACACATATATATACAAAGTCTAGGATTCTATCTTTGGAAAGTGTATAAATTAGGATCCTAGAAGAAGGTAATTAACTAATTACAATCTATAACACTCCCCCTCAAGTTGGAGCATAGATATTAATCATGCCCAACTTGTTACAAAGATAATCAACCCGAACCCCATTTAGAGCTTTCGTGAAGATATCCCCTAATTGTTTTCCAATCTTCACATATCCTGTAGAAATCAATCCTTGCAGAATTTTCTCGCGAACAAAATGACAATCAATTTCAATATGCTTAGTCCGCTCATGAAACACAGGATTAGATGCAATATGAAGGGCAGCTTGGTTATCACACCACAATTTTGCTGGTACTAAAATGTTAAGACCTATTTCAGTCAAGAGCTGATATATCCACACTATCTCACATACAGACTGTGACATAGCCCTATACCCCAAACATCAGAATGAACTAATTCGAAAGGAACACTAGCACGTTTATTGACTCGTGGACTCGAACTAAGACGATGGTGTTTTGCAAACTGACACGACTCACAATCTAAGGAAGACACTTTACTAAACTGCGGACAAAGTTTCTTGAGCAAAGGAAGAGATGGATGACCCAACCTACAATGAGCCTCGAATGGAGAAGTTACACCAGAGCAAGCGACAGATTTTGGTATTGGTGTGTCCAGAATGTAGAGGCCTCCAAACTCATGTTCTTTACCAATAGTCTTCTTCGTCATAAGATCCTGAAATAAGCAATGATCAGGAAAACATGAGATGCAACAATTAAGATTGTGAGTAAGCTGGCTTACAGAGATCAAATTAAAGAATAAATTAGGTAAATGTAAGACGGACGACAGAGGAAGCAGAGGGGTAGGAGTAATTGTGCCAGACCCAAGAACACGAGATGGTGACCCATCGGCTAAAGTAACAGTAGAAGTGGAAGCGTATGACTTAAAAGTAGAAAAGAGACCAGAATTACCTGTCATATGATCTGTGGCACCAGAATCAATGACCCATTTGGAGGATGAAGAAATAAGACACGCATTAAATTTACCTGAATCAGCAATAGCAGTGACAGAAGGAGATGAAGGCTGTAGTGATTCTTGATACTGTGAGAACTTGGCAAATTCATCTGCAGAGATAAGAATTGTTTTGTCAGAAGTCTCGTTAGTGGATGCAACATGGGCCGAGTGTGCTTTCTGATTCTTGTACTGAAGCTTTTTACAATCTCGCTTCGTATGTCCCGGCTTCTGACAATAATAACACACAATTCCTCCAAAACCTTGTGTTCGAGTTTCAAACCTTTGCGAGCCTCCTCCTTTGTTTCCACTCTGATTGGTTGATCGCCCAGGCTCATAATTATTATTTCGGCTAACCAAAGCACCACTGATTTTACCAGGTGGAGTACCTTCAGTGCGAAGTACTCGACTAAATACCTCTTGTAAAGAGGAGATCTCAGAACCAGAAAGTACCTGTGACTTAGCAGTCTCAAAGTCAGGGGAAGGCCAGCGAGAAAACTCATGACGGCCATTTGCTCTCGTTGGCGTTGCTGAACTTTTACATCAGGGCTAAACGGCAGTAACATATTAAGCTCCTCATAAGTCTTCTTAAAGTCCATAAAATAATTTGTAAGAGACTTATCTTGTTTTTCCGCACGGTAAAATGCTTTGCACACCTCAAACATACGAGAAAGGTTCCCTTTACCAGAATACAAGAAATCCAAATAATCCATCAACTCTTTGACAAACTCACAGTGATTGATCAAGCCAATTACCTCTCCATCAATGGAATTTCGAATTTGCAGGAATAAGCGAGCATCCTCTCTGAGCCACATCTGCTTAGAATTATCTGTAGGAGGATCGTCGGCCAAATGAGTATCTTTATCAATACTCCGTAGATAAAGTCAAACGATCTTGCTCCAATCCAAATAATTCGAGCCATTAAGCTTATGGTCTGTGGTTTTTGACATCATAGGGACCATATCCGATGCAACAATGGATTTCTTTTCAGCCATAACTTCTAAATAGTAATCAAGGCAACAAACACGAGACGAGGCAGCAAACACAAAACAAAACGGCCCAACAAGCCCAATAACCAAATTGAGCCCAAATGACTTAGAGCCAATAGCAGGCCCAATAACCAAATGGAGCCCAAATAAATAAACCCAATAAAATTCAAATAGGCCCAATAAGTTAATTAGACCACAAATAGCTTAGGCCTAATTACACAACAAATGACTTGAGCCCAAAAAAAAGGAATTAATAGCCTAATAAAACAAGCAATCAATCCAAGCCCAATACAAAGCCCAAAACGCAGCTACTGCCTGCTGATCCGCCAAGATGAGTACCAATCAATCCAAGCCCAAGACAAAGCCCAAAAATGCAAGGTGGTTCAACCAAGAACCCAATCAGAGGCAGGCGACACAAATCCAACGAAAGAAATTGATCGATCGAGACCTGAAATTGAGAGAACCCACAACAAATTCAACCACCCGACGCCGGAAAGATGAAGAGCTCGACCAGAACCCAGCCCTCTAGATGCGCCAGAAACGAGAAAACCCAATCACCACCGGAAACGAAGAGCTCAACCAGAACTCAGCCCTAGATGTGCTGGAAACGAAGAACCCAGTCACCGAAGGCACTGGAAGACGCAAGAGGCGACCACAACGACGCTACAAAGGTTGGAATTGCTCTGATACCATGTGAAATAATATTGTGACGAATATTTTCTCTCATATTTTATTGGAAACGGTAATACACATATATATACAAAGTCTCGGATTCTATCTTAGGAACGTGTATAAATTAGGATCCTAGAATAAGGTAATTAACTAATTACAATCTATAACAGAATAAAACAAGGGGAAATCTCTATTTTTAAGAACATAAAATGAGTGTCTTTTGATTTTTATTCCATGTGGGATTCACTTTAATGCCATTGCAAGTAGAAAGTTAAACCCTATTTTATGTGGGACAATAAAATCACCTAGTCAAATCCTAACAATGCTTTGCCTGATAAAAACTAGACATGTATCGATAAATTATTACCTGGCATTTTGTGTTAATGACACTTGGTTTGTATGCTTTAACATAGTATCAAATCTATACTTTGGAGGTGCTTGACAAATCCCAGTTTACACTGATTTCATCAATTATGTCATGTCACTCTTCACCCCCCCCCCCCCCCCCCACTTTCGCCAATGTTTAGGCATGAAGGTTCTTCTGAAAAGGGCACAAATTTTAGATCTCTTGATCAGTAAAATTGAATTTGAATTTGCACTGGAAATTTCCCTTACTTTATACAGTGGAACTAATAAGTTTTTTGCTTCCTTTTTTTTTACCATTTTCAGTGATACCAACAAATTGGAGAGTAATTAGCACATTCGAATGTCTTGTACATTTCCCTTGCATTTATGCATGTATTTTAAATTTATGAACAAACTGGTAAAATAATCATCTTAAAATATTTATTTCTTTCACCTTGGTAAATAAAATGAAGTTAATACTTAATAGTCATCTATTGCTTCTTATATTACAATAGTTAACCAGCTTTTACAATGCTAAATAAACCTACAGAGACACATCACTATCTTGGCATAAAATGGTAATAGAAGTGGTGGGAGCACTGTCTATCTTTCTGTTGGGAGAAGAATGAAAAGACTTAGGTGGAATTTGTAGAACTTCATGGCTCACGTGTAACTTATCCAGTACCCTATCAACGGACGGGCGATTTGCTGGGTCCGTCTGTATGCACCACAAACCTACTAAAATCATCTTTCTTGCACTTGCTTCTGCTGCTTTATCCACTGTACATTGCAATTTTATGTCTTGATCCATCAAAAGACAATTGTAGATCCAATGCGGGAAATACAATTCAATGCTATGGTCAAATTCCATGTCAATATTTTTTCTCACACTCGCCATTTCTAAAATCATCATGCCATAGCTATATACATCTTACTTGCAGGACACAACACCAAAGTTTCTAGAGAAAACTTCTGGGCAAAATGTATCCTACAGTTTCTCTCGTACCTAGCATTGATATTTTGTTCTCCTTCCTAAGGCATAGTTTGGTGAGGTCAATATCTGATACTTACAGGAGAGAAAAGGATGTTTTGAGGTTTTATATCAAGATGAAGAATTCGCGTGTTGCACCCAAGATGCAAATATTGCAGACCTTGAGCAATATTGATTGCTATATGATATTCTTTCCCATCCTATAGGTGAAAATTTCTTTTTCCATAAATGTAGTTGTCAGGAGATCCATTTGGCATGAACTCATATGTGAGTGCTCGTTTAGACGCCTCGTAGCAAAAACTAAGAAGTGTGACAATTTTTACATGTGAAGTCCTGCTAATGCTGGAAACATTTACAAATTCTTCTCCATTTGCCTTGGACTCATACATAACCTTTACTGCAACCAGACAATCATCCTGCAGCTTCCCTTTATACAAATACCAGTCTCCCTGTCCTAATTTGTCCTTAAAAAATGCAGTCATTTTCTTAATATCTGAATAGTGATATTTTTTGGTGCCATGGGTCCACACTTATCTAGAATATCTTTTAAATTTTCATTTTTCTTTGACATCTTCCTACAGAAAGGTCCACATACCGTGCAATGTAGTTCCTTTTGAAGCAAACACACAGGATATATATCACCAAATGAATGCAAGCTCCAAATGTGGATGCAGTTTGCAAGGAAAATAACAAAATTCATATTATGCTGTTTTGCTGGAAAGTTTTAAGAACATAAATAATCATTAGTGTGTTTGGGAATACCTATAAAAATTCGGATCGTGGGATTCACATGGTTTCCTGCAATACAAGCAATGTACAAGAGAACACTTAGACTAATGAAGCAAGTAGTTTGATGGACGTGTTTAAAATCACAAGCATTGACTACCTTCACTTGAAGTGATGGATACTCTTTGGTTGACCAAATACAATTTTATTTTCAATGCTGAGATTCATAATTATTTCTTACAGATATTTTATGTTGACACTGATTTTTGCTCGATCCATTTTACAGATATCGTATGTACCTCATTCGTTTTACCAGGTGGAAGTTGACATCTCATCAAGTTAGCTGTCTGGAAAGAAACATGTAGGTTTAAAATAACTTGGGGGTTGGGTTGTATCCACATCTCCCACCAGATCCTGCACATTCTATGCATGCTGCATCATCCTTGATTCAGTGTACTTCAAATCCATCATTTAGAACCTGATCAATTGATGTTAAATTATTTCTAAGAGCATTTACTGCTGTTTGGAGCACGGGGACAGTGATAGTGGTCGCGCAGTTTCCATGCTCTCCATCGGTCGGAATGGAATTGTGAAGTAGCCATTCTCAACTGAGGTACCATTCTTGTGACAACAGAACTTATAGGACGCTAATGTGTGTACTAACAGGCGAACATCCAAAAAACACAGCCAGGTACCCAAAATTGGGTATGTAACTCAATAGGTAACTTGTGGTTGTATCCGTGAACATAGATGGGCAAGTGGTGTTGAACAAGTCTAATCTGACAAGCCTCAAAACTTGGTTTTTATGATCTAATTTCAAGACTCGAAATGTTTGTGACATGATCTTTTGACGAGGAGATAGTTTAGATAGAAGTTAAATAGAGTTTAATTTCAATTAGATTAGATAAGATCAAATTTAATTATTTCGATTAGTTTATTAGATTTTTGTTTCTTTCAGTTTCTTGCATTGTAAATAAAGAGCTTATTTATTGTAATATTCAACCCTTGAATATATGAAATAAATTGATTCCTCTTTGCCCTCAATTCTTCTCTTCTTGGACCCCCTTTCTTTCTTACTCTTTGTCAAATTAATACGCTTCTGCGTCATCTTTATTGTAGGGAATTGGGCTTGACACTCAAGTTTGAATTCGGGGAGACCATAGTAGTACAGTTGAGGATCCCCCGGGAAGGGATAGCTAATCTTTTCTATGCCCACGCATTGAAACTGATGATCACACTGTAAGTATCGTGCATCATCTGCTGACAAAATTGCTGGAACTACTGAAAGAACTATTGCAATGATGCTAAGGTCGAAGGGAACATATAAGAGAGGTCTGTGAAACATTTAGCCGAAATTTTGCATCAAAGTATGTATAAGTAACTTTATAAGATATGTGAATGGTTTTGGTAAAGACCAGTGCAATAATCATGCCATTGCTGGAATCATATTGATTTGTTGACATTCTCAACATTTAGAAATTTTAACGGTCAGAATGGCTAAACTGTCTATTTGACTTGATGACATTGTAAGGAGTCGAGTTATTGCGCTTCTTGGAATTGTACTAATATAAAATTGTCTTGACAAGGATTGAATGTGGCAACACAGGTAACAGGGAGTGCTCAAGGGTGAGTGTAGATTTTGTAACAACAATGCTTTGACAAAAAATCTTTAGAGACAGTCAAACACCACATGGCACGACATCATTGAAAGATGAAAAAAAAAGAGTCCAATCACGCATCGCCACATCAGCTTCGGTAAAGATTTTCCCGTACTCATGGCTTTATCCGATTTTGGAAAAGTAGGCTGTGGCTAACTTGGGTCTTCTAAGCCTGTTGACTGTGAGAGCCTTTTTTCTATTTTTCTCACTAGAGTAGCGAAAAGAACAGCAGGCCATGTGAAATTCGACCCAGTTGTGCGCAAAAAAATGCCGTATCGTGCCTATAGGCACCCATAGTGAACCACTCGGTGCCTAGAGCGTTCTGTTCCATGGAAAATATTCTATTTTTAGATTATTAAACATTCGAGAAGTTGCATGTCTGAACAGATACCATCCTTTTTGTTTGGCTATTGCCTGTCTTCTTTCTGCCTTCAAATTTTACTTATTTTCCTCCCTTTTTCCTATTTGCTTGTGTGATGTATATTTCCTTGAAAAGAGAGGAGCTGCGGTGGTCCCCTGAACCGTTCGAATCCCACAAGTGAATTGAAAGTTTTTGATTCGAAGTTACTTGTTCCTTTCTGGACCTATTACTATTAGTTCCTCGTTACCAACTGTCAACAAGTTCCACTTTCGACTTAATTCAACAAGGCCCAAATCCGAAAATTTTGGACACAAGTCTACATCTAAAAGAATGTTTCCAGGTTTAATGTCAAAATGTATAATTCTTTTGTTGCAACCTCCATGAAGATATGCTAAGACCTTGCACGACCCACAGTAATTCGGTTCAATGTTTTCCACTCTAAACAGCATTCTGTATTCAGCAATCCACTCTTGTAGATTAATTTGTCTAATGATTTATTGGGCATAAATTCATAGACTAGTTCTCTTCTATTTCTGTCATAACAAAACCCTAAGTGATTGACAATATTGACATGGGAAGTTCTACTGATGCTACCAACTTCCTTTATGAAGTCTTCTCCGTTTCCTTTTACCTTGTTCAAAACCTTGACAGCGACGAGTAGACCATCAGATAGCATTCCTTTGTATACATTACCATATCCTCATTGGCCAAGCTTATCAGAGAAGGATTTGGTTATGTCGCTTATTTCTGAATAGTTATACCGATTCAGGGCAAGATATCCGTGGTCAAGTGGAAATATTTCCATTTTTTGATCGTTCTCCTGTCCAGATTCACATGAACAGTCTTTTAAGGAAGCAGAATACCGAACCGAACACATGAAATGACTTGGATGTAAACATGAAACCGTGATAATATGGATGTCTAATGCTTTGGATGCAGCTCTCAAACAGAGAATGGGACAATCAGAGTGTGAACGTGCACGTTTAAGTTTTTGTTCCAGGAATGAAAAATAACTTTCTTACCCTCTCAGATGAGAAAAAGTGAAAAAATAAAAACAAAAACTGGAACTGGAAGCAAAGAATTGGGAAAGAAATAGTTGCACGTACCGTTCCTGTTGTTGCAAGTAACTCATGAGATCGATCAGCACAATAACAAGCAAACAAGGTAGAATCCCGAGTACTCCCACAAAGCCTATCTGAGCTGACGCAATTTTGGCAGATGGTACTATTGGCAGACCACTGCAACAAGAAGCCACTTGCAAGAGCATCCTGAAGAAGAGTAACTCAAGCAGTTGGAAGTGCCAACAAATTCCCAGTCGCAGTTTGATTGATGAGAACAAAGAAACTATTGTCATATCTGATTGTACTTCCAGGGTCAGATGATTCTCTTATCACGTAGAAACTTCCACTGGTGGCGGCATTCACATCACAACTGAAATAATTAGGAAGCTGTGGAGGCTGGTCATAACGGAGGAGCAACTGTAGTATAGAGTGAAGTTTCTGTCAGTGGGAGAAGGAGTAAAGAGGTGGAAATCCAAGGCGGTGTTTTGCCTTGGTGGAAATTAATTCTGCCTGACTTGGTCCAGGGGAAATTTGAAGTAAATTCCTCTGCAATTCTATTGGACAAGAAGTGCACGTAAACTAGTCGATTTCTAAGCTAATTTAATTTATAGAAGCATCTTGATTGACAATAATGTAATAACATTATACAAAAATTAAGGATTAAATTTCTAAATGGCCAAATAACAGTTGGAAATTCTATCTGTGCCCTTCTTTCTATCTAGGCAAGTAATTTATGAAAAGTTAAAACCGACAAAAAAAAAAAAAAAAAAGATTAGTTATTGGAAGCAGTCACATGTTCAATTTCAAGGCTAAACAGTATGTTTAACACTGTAGAACAGCAAACATGAAAAGGATGGGAAAAAAATGAGACTAATATACATATTTGGAGACATGAAAACAGCTGAACTGCATGCCGCTCACATCAAGTTCTTATTTTCCTCTTGGGGTCATACTTCACCCTCAAGCTTATATGATCTAACTTATACCATAAGCACTCACGATATGATACAGAGAAACCCTGATACTATCAGTTGAGGAAGGTATGTAAATTAATGTGCGTTAACTAAATCACCATATCAAGCCTTTTTTCCTCCTCAACCTGTCAAAGCGGTCTGTACTCATTCGAGACTTTTCAGGCTTGCTCAACTTCTTTGACTTGTCAAGTCGACTATCCAAACTGTTCCTAGATAAATCCGGTAGATCTGTTTGCAATGTGTCTGTGGTATTGCTAGTGGCTGATTTATTCTCATTGTCAGAGTCTAATGATGCCGTTTTAGAACCATCAATAGGTGGCTTTGATTTCCCAAGAGCCAGCACAAACTTTTTCAGATGTTTAATGAACTCGGGATAAAGTTCCAGATTGCAATGTCCACCTCCGTTTATCCATAGAGGTTCATACTTTACCTTGCAAAGCTCCCAAAGCTGCTTCCCGTGGGAGCAATCAACAACTTCATCTGCCGTTCCCTAGTTATGAAACTAATAATTATTAATCATTTATCTCATAAAAGATTTAATAACAACTTAAAAGTGACTGCTACCTTTTGATAGCAGATTTTTTAACATATTTTAGATATTTTATGCGAAACAGTTCATACACAATCTCCAGTAGAAGAGAAGAAAGAGTCAAGTACCTGAACTATTCATGAAGTTTATGATTGTGAAATAAGTTTCTTCTAAAATCCTTCTTGAATTAATATATTTTTAAGCCTAAAAAGGCAAACAAGAAATATTAAGGGGCATTGATGCTGCCCCGTCTGTGACTGTGTTTCCCTTGTTTGGAGACATTTGACACCCCACGTCCCAGAAAGTCTTTCCCTTGTTATGTAGTCATGTGACTGTTTAATTTAAAATCTTATTTTCTATTCCCTTAGTTCATTAATGGATGTCTTTGTTAAGGAATAAATCACCGATACATGAAATAAATAACCAATATACAGGGATTTGAGCTACTCTTTTTAACAAGGTTGACCTTTAAAAATGGATCCTAAGTCTTTAACTTAGCATCAGAGCCCATTAAGTTGAAACAAGATATTCTGACCGTCTAAAGCTCAAACGAGCATTCGGATTCTAGGATTCATGTGATCAAACAAGCCACTATCTTGTAGGGTATGCTAAAGGATAAATTCCACATTGTTTTATAGATTAAGAGCTTGGCTACTCTTCTTTATAAGGTTTACTTTCTAAGATGGAACTTTAAGTCTCAACGTAAAAAAATATATAGACGAAGAGTCTAGGCAAAAACATTATTCAGAGTCACAGAAAAAGGACAATCATCTACTAATTAACATACAACAATTTGAAGGCCAGTCCACAAAATTTGTTTCTCCAGATATTTTAGGAATTAACAAAATATTAAACAGTGATTCAGGGATGGGGAAAAATGTTTAGAGAAAACTGAGGGTAAGAAAACTTACATGAATGACAAGAACTGGACAGTTTATTGCCCCAATTTTGTCAATATTCTGTAATTAACATAGACACAACGGAGAAACGATGTGTCAATATGCAAAAATTGGGAACAAAATGACACATGACAATGAATTGTAAAATTACCTTGTATATATCAAACCAATATGTCCGTTTTACAGGGTACAACACCCTTAACCCAGACAGAATTGGGCTATGTAAAACAACCCCTCTCAAGTTTGGTACACGTGATGCAAGATCAACAGTGGGACCACTACCAACAGACTGACCATAGAGTATTATTTGTTCGTCTTTAACCCCATACTGCTCCTTGAGGCATTTATATACAGCATCAAGGTCTGCGTAGGTATTACATTCAGTTGGCTGTTTCCAGAAACAAGGGATGACTGTGTCATAATATAGCACGACTCAACAATAAAATGTTAGGAGAAATATGCCAACCATGTCAAAACCTAAGAAAGAGCAGCACAGAAACAAGCAAGCGATCCCTTACCTAGAGCATGTTTGGCTAAGCTTAAAAGTCAATACCTACTTTTTAGTCATTTCTGTTTTCAAAATATGTTATATTTTCCTAATTATAAGGAAAGTTAACCTTTTTTTTTATAGGAAGGCAGGATTGCTTTCAAAATAAGTAACTTACTTAGTCCTAACTTACTCAAAAGTAAATATTTTAAACTTAGCAAACACACACCTTGTCAAGAACAAAGGAACATTGCAGAAATTAGACAAAGCTTTTGTGGAAAAAAATTGCGATTTGGTCCAAGATTTTAAATTTAACTATGATACAACAGAACTTGCATCCGCTTTAAAATATCCATCTCATGTAAGTAAATCTTACACCTATCACCTCAATAACTACGTCTTTGACATAGTGCAAAAGAGAGCTTGAGTAAATCAGTAAATATATTTTCTCTAGTTTCCCAATACCTTCAGAATGAAGTTTCATTATTATTTTTGTTCATATGTAATAATGATTTCCAAACATATACAATGTCTTAACTATGATCTAAGGAAATTAATAAATCTTGTACGCCTGACTGTATAGTTAATTTGTACAACCGTCTGACATTGTTTGAGAACTGTTTATCAGAAGTCTGATACTACTACCCAGTTTATATGGTTCAATATGATTAGAGAAGTGTCAAAACGCTTATTCACTACCGTCAAAGAGTGGCTTACTGGGGAGAGAAAGCTTAAAATAGAAGACTATCCCAAAATTAATGCAGTTTGAGGCAGACATGACGTATTCTTAGGATCTTACATTGTTAGCGTTCCTTAATTTCATGGCATCACAGATCACCTTTGTAAAAGCTTGAATGCCGTGCTTTCATATTGCAAAAGGTGAAATCCCAAGTTATTTACAAAACCATTTAGAGTATCTGAATATTGAAACAACAACAACTATAACGACAACTAAAAACTAGGCGTCATTCAACAACATGAATCCTTCTTAGCCATTGCACTCTGTTCATTGCTAAATCTACTTGGAGATCAAAGTTCCTTATCAACTACAACAGGCCGAGTATTGCTTTAAAAATATTGTTATTAAACTACCAATACTAAAAAAATATTCCATTAAAAATTGAACATCTTTACTTGATTTATGGACTGTCCCAATCAAGTGCATTTTCCTAAGGTAAACAATTCCTTATGTTTTTTCCCGAAAACTACTACTGACATAATCCCATGTTATTACTCATCTCACTATTGATGCTAAGAACAGCTGGTCACAAAATTCTGCAAACGCTAAATCAAAACATGTCATGTCCGAAATCACATCAAGTCAATCAAAGACATTCAGTTTGGGGTGGAGCAACAAATCTTGTAGAAAAGAAAAGAAGAACAATGTAATAGAGGATTCTATGCAACAATGAAGTTACGATACTTGTGTTAATAGCGTACGTCCTTCCTAATTGTAGAAGAAACAAAACCCAAAATGAAAGCATAATCGAATAGTATAAAGAGTAAGTTCACATTTAAAATCGTTGAAAGCATTTGCAAATTTATTGCAGGGGACCCAAATTATGAGGACACCAATTTTGATAGAGAATGTAATAGCATCGAGATGTATGCCTTGAAGGATCTTTCTCAGGTGAAAAGAAAACAAAGAAGGACGATATTTGCAGAACAAACATATACTGCAGTTTAAAGGGAGTAGGCATCTAACCTTTCCAGTGGAACGTCCGTAGCCCGAATAATCATATCTGGAGACGATACAAGAATGAGCAAGTCAGCAAGGTAGACAACAATCAAGAAAAATAGGATGGTCATCCTTTTTATTCTTAAATATTTCATAAACGCCACATGGATGAACTTTTGCAAAAAGATGCACAGCTTCTGGACAGAAATTGATTAATTTAGAGCGGATTAAGCCCAATTGTGCTTAGGCCAGAAATGTATAGATCTCTAATTCCAAATAAACCGTTTCTCCTTCCCTTTTTATAATATCAAGGGAACTAATCCAACAAATTGAGAAAGATTACCCTGCTTATCAAACAGAAATCTTTATCTGCCATTTCAAAGCTGGTAATTAGGTTTCGCAAAATTCCCATAATAGTTCGCTGGTTAGAATTGCTGCTTTCAGTTACTTGCTCATACTCATTCAACATTGAATGTATCAAACTTAAAACACAAATATGGGCCTCGACAATTAACCATATCTCGTTTATACCCTCTTTATTTATATTACTTCAAATTCTCCTTACAATTCTAGAAATCTCTGGTAAAGGAATAAAATGAACACATGGAACGAGTAATACGATGCAACCTCCATTTTAGCTCATCCAAATCACCAGCAAAAATACCTAAGGAGAATTAGAAGGGGAAAATTCGTGGCAGATCAAACGAGAGAAAATCTAATATTTCATTGCACTGATCTCATCAAATTAAGAAACCAAATCCTACTAAGAGATAGTTTTTATTTAACCAAATCAACTCATAAAGAGGAAAAGAATCAAACAAAACCCAGTATTAACTGAGGCACGACTCACCACATTAATGGGGAAAAAAAATGCTCTTAAATAATCAATCTTTATTACACCCCTATAGCTAAAAGCTCGTACGCTCACCAATTAGCAGCTGAAAAATCAGAAATTACCCCATGAGATTTACGCGTAGGCGAAGGCTGAGCTCCACGAATAATTCATACATCTGCCCCAAATCGGCGGCGTTTCCGTGGGAGTATAGCAGTGTAGCGTTGGCCTTGGGGTGGGTGACGTGCACCGCCACGATATCATTGCCCCGTCGGGTCCTTAGCTTCAAAACTTCGACGTCATCCCTCCGTGGTACCTCCGGTATGGAAAGAGCTCCACCACACGACTCTTCAGCCACAACCGTGTACGACGGAGGGGTCGGCGGGAAGAACGCGAACTTAGCTGCGATCGATGACGTCACCCCGCCCATTATTTCCGTTTATTAAAATATCCTCCTCCTCTCACTAAATAAATTTATCGCATAGTTGTTATTGATAAACAAAGGAGCAACCTTTATCTCTTTCGTTGTATTTAGATCTTCTTTTTGGATTTTTGCAGAGAAAATAAACAAAGAGATAAAAGAGAGAAACTGGGTGGTGGAGTCTCAAGGGTGGCGCGTGGAATGGATGCGTAGAGATTAACGAGTAGGGAAAGTGAGTGCGGAATTTTCAAAGGAATCTTGAATATCTAACTGGAAATTTGGGATTTTTCTAAAAGTCATCAGATTTATGTGTTTAACGTGAAAGGAAATTAGGCATACAATAATGGGTACTGAATTTCCAGTTATGGCCTGCCTGACGGCGCTTTGTAGAATGGAATACGTACGTGTATTACGTTTAACGAGTCTCTGAATCTTGGATCATTCCAATGAAGACCTTCGTACAGGCAGCAATACTATGTTGTACAAAAATAATTACTGAAAATAGGAAGGTGAGTTTGATGCAACAAATTATTTAAAAAACATGCTTTTTTTGTACGAGAAAAACTCAAACAATGTTAAAGATCCAGGTTTCCAAATTCTTTTTTATGTTTTTAATTGGGATGCTATCGATACATTTTCAAAAATTCAATAATCTAAATGTCAACTAATTGGTTGAAATTAAATGGAATTTATATTCTTACATTTACATTTAAGAGGATAAATTATTGGACCCTGCTATTCGTACAAGGTGAGGGGGCCCCGGTAGGGGGGGGGGTTGTACACCCCCGGTACGAATAGCAGGAAAACCCTAAATTATTTAGCATTTCATAACTATTTTGAAGATTTATGTACTTTTCAACTAGTTAACTTCAATTATTCATACATTTAATAAGATTTGTAACTTTTATCAATTCTTTCATGGGCATTTTAAAAAATGTCTACTTTTTTGGGTGTCAATTGAAAAATGTCCACCATTTTGAATTTTATACCAAATTGCCCATTATGCCCTTAATGAAAAAATGAAGCAATTTGTTTTTTTCCATTTTTTTCACAAATTTCGAGAAGTAGTGAGAAGTTACATTCAAATGATATTCTCGACATTTCAAATGTCGTTCTAGACATTTGAACCCTATTTATATTTTAAAAATACACATGTCAAATTACTATATTAAATGTTATCGACATTTCAAATGTTGTTATCGACATATTAAATGTCTAGAATGACATTTCTCTACATTTGAAATGTCGTTTTCGACATTTGCATTTATTGCGATTTGACAATTGTACTTTTGAAATAAATATGTTAGGGTTCTGTGTCAAAATTTTATTGGCCAATAATTTTTTTAATAAAGTTGACATTTTTGTGTTTATGTGGAATTATAAATTGTTAACAATGGTATTTTGGTCTAAATTCTTTCAAAATAGACATTTTTGTAATAGGGGACATTTTTGCAAATGGATACAAAAAAGTGGACATTTTGTGAAATTTCCTCATTTTTTTAATCACATATTTTATTAATTTTATTAAAATATGCTAAAGCTCATATAATTGTTTTTTTTTTTCAAACAATCATTATCACTTAGAGCCTGTTTGACAACCATTATTGTAGAAAAAAGAGTTTGAATAGTGAATTTTATGAGAATATGTGATTAAAAAGTGGAGAAATTTTTTTAGTATACGTGTAGAATATTTTATTGTGTAAATATATGCTTAAAAATGATTTTATAGTAAATTATAAAATAAAGTAATGAATGTCAAACAGTCATTTACACCTAAAATGCTGACCATAATCAATCTAGATGGACAGTATTGTTCTTAAATATAGTGAATAATGTTGTCCAGACTATGTATGTCAATTTGAGTTTAATTTAAAGTTTGAACTTAGTTCTATAATGAAGCAAAATTAGACATTTAAGGTTGGGTTGAATTTTGTGACATATCTTTTTCTCTCTTTTAACTTTATTAATCTTGCTTGAACTTCGTTATTTTCAAAATATATATATTTTTTTTCAATCACACATTTTTTAATAAAATAATATTACACGCAAATTCAAGGATTTTCCTTATTTTTTAGCCATATATTTTCCATCAAACTACTATTCCAAAATGCATTTTTACAATAAAATGAGGCTCAAATAGGATCTAATCCTTTTTAAATTTTAATATTAGTATAGAAATCGCACACTTTGAATGGGCAGGCAATTGAAGTATGCAAATTCTTATACGATGAGTTTGCGTTTTGAGTATACAATACAAATACAAATTATGTTTCAACTGGTGGTGTGAAATTGGGATGTACAAAATCTACAAGGATGACTATGCAATTTTCAGAGTTGATTAAAGTTTTTTGGATTTTCTAAGGGTCCACAAATTCAAACTCAAAGAGTTGAAGGAAACAGCCCAGGATTGGTGATAATCAAAATCTCTCTTAGTACAGCATGAGTAAATCTAAAGTACATTTGTTACATGGTATTAGACACGACAATATTTTAAATTCTTTTTTATCTTTAATAATATTGTCAGCAAGAGTCAAGACTTCAACAAGAGAGAATGAATTCATAGAAACCAAGTTCTGTTAAACAATTTTGTAGGCTTGCAAAGCTGTCAGTTCTTTCATACTGGAAAACAGATATAGAATAATTATTCCGTCAGTATTAACTCTGAGAAAACATTAGATACAAAATTGATAGAAGAATAATTTAAGAAAACAGCTCCACTCTCTGTACATCCCTTTGAAGCTTAAAATCAGTAATAGCTGACTGTCAAAACCGTACACTCAACATAAAAATTAGACATGCAAATAGATGAAACATAATGAAACTCTACCCCGTTAAGTGACATCTGATGACAATCACCGAAAAGATTCAAGAGCGTCTGTATCTATAGCATAAATTCAAGCAGACTGAAAGGATTTCTCATCCACTAGAATTAGTTGTAGAGGTGCTAACCCATTTATCAGTGAACTGAATCCGGTGAGGACGGAGCAACGCTACCCTTCAACAGTCCAACATTGTCGTCTATCAAAATGTCAACAACCTCTGCCTCGTGAGCATTCAAGTCTCCATTCTGGATTCCTCTCAAGACCTTCAGCACTTCTTCCATTGAAGGCCTCATATCCCTTTCCTGTTGCAAACACCGAAAAGCTAACTCTGCGACTAATGTAGCCATCCTTCTCACGACATTGTTTGTCTCAAATCCAAGACTTGAATCGATTAACTCATGCAATGTTTGATTTTGAATCTTGTTGACCGCCATGTTAGCTAAGTTAACATCATGACGTTGTCGGTTGGTATCCACAGCTTGTAATGATGATATAATTTCAATCAAAACCACTCCAAAACTATAAACATCGCTCTTTTCCGTGAGTTGAAAGCACTGATAGTATTCGGGATCAACATAACCAGGTGTCCCTTGTGGAGCCGTTGACACGTGTGTGACGTCATTGGGGAACAATCTGGAAAGCCCGAAGTCGGCAACTTTTACATGAAAGTCATTGTCAAGGAGAATGTTGTTGGTTTTGACATCACGATGTATTATATCTGATTTGTGGAGATAAGCCAGTGCATCGGCTGTTTCAATGGCAATATTCAATCGCACACTCCAAGATAGCAAGCCAGAATTGGAACGTTTCCCATGAAGATGATCAGCCACTGTTCCATTTGGTACATATTCATAAACAAGAAGCAGTTCTCGGCTTCGTTTTGATGTGCATCCATACAACGTCACAAGGTTCTGGTGCCTCAACCGAGTCAGGATCTCAACTTCATTCATGAACTGCTCTACACGCTTAAAATTGTTCTCGTACAAGCGCTTGACAGCAACTACACGGCCATCAGTTAGCACCGCTGTTCAAAAAAAATAAAAATATCAATAGCTGCACAAACTGCTGCGTATATCCAACTAACAACGGATTATGCTCATACCATAGTATACTGTGCCAAAGCCACCATCTCCTAGTTCTCTAGAAGGATCAAAATTATTGGTAGCTTCATCAAGTTCATTATAGCTGAAGACCTGCACACCGAAGTAGGAGCTAGCCCTACCAAAGTCAGATTTTGAAGAGGGATAAGAGGGGATGCTTTTGGTAAAAGTAGTTGATGGAGGAGTCGAGATGCTCTTGCTTGGTGGTGGAAGGTCCTTGCTCACAGTTTCGGTAGGTTGTGCAGCAAGCCGTTGTTTTTTCTTCTGTCTGTAGTAGAAAATTAACCAACCTAAGCCAACACCAGCAAGAACTGCACCTGCTATGGAAAGGCCTGGAAATGCACGTAGAGAGAGAGGACAAAGATTATTATTTAAATGGTTGCGTATTGGAGATATAAGTCAATCTTCTTCATTTATATTTTTTTTGGTACACAGAACAGGATCATACCAACACTCATTCCCGTTTTGTTTGAATTACCACTGCCTGCAACAGTAATTAGATTGTAGAATGTTAGTTGTAACCATAGCAGATTAAGTATAGCTAGACACGGAGAATAAGTTCGTCTCAATCCATCATAAATAATAATAGAGCACAAAAATGATTGAGCATATTAAAATAACGAAAGTGCAAGCAGCAATATACTATCCAAAATGTAGACAAAGCTGAATGGGATTGACAACTTAATGACAAGGATGTGAAAAGAAGCTTGTTCACAGCTGAATTTTCCATTATACAGGACTTATTTGTTTCCTTTTAAGAATGTGATTTCTTGCTCTTTCCAACTTTGTTCCATAGTTTACGTTCCACAAAACTTATCTATTCAGACACTAAATGTAATTCAGATCAAGTAACATATGATTACTCATAGGGTTGTGCTACATGTACATAAGAATTTACATAATGGTTTACCAACAGATGATGTGACGAGATTTAATTGAATCAAAATCTTATCAATCAAATAACTTCCTAACTTACATTTTGACACCTCATTTTTATGTAAATATCATCGATGAAAAACGGAATTCCATGGTTGGTATCATCTGTAACAGTTCCCATAACAATTTTAGCTCGCCATCCATCATTAGAATAGGGTGTTCAGACAAGATGACAAGAGGTGAAAGAACAGACTGGAATAATTCTCGAGGACTATTGAAGGGATGGATGGATGAAGCCCAGCATCAAATTGCAGTTGTAAGAAAGAAGAAACACAAATGCTTTGACAAGTGGTGGGAAAATGAAATCAAATATATATAGAAATCAGGATTCAGGCCATATGCAAAATGGTATTCAAAATTCATGATGATGATGATAATAAATTGGGAGAGAGAGAGAGAGAGAGAGGCATAGTTGAACGTTCAGAGCTATCTTTTTAACATTCAGAAAAAATTCAGTACTTCCTTTGGTTGACTAAGGGACTGTTTGGGAGGGTAATGAAAAAACTATGAAAATGATTAATGAGTAATTATCAAATAAAGTAGAGAAACTAAGAAAATAATTGAGTGGACTGTGGATATTGCGTTAATCAATGTCTGCGTTTTGACTTGATTGCCCACAATTCTTGACGTAAGGACAAGATTAGGTATAGAATTTGCAAGAAATGAATTATTAATAAAAACTTGTCCATTTTTTATTTCAAAAGTCATTATTTATAGTTGCGAAATGTTTGGTAGAGACTTGGTCCCGATTTGATACAGATTTTCTAAATCCATTTCTCAAATTCAATTTCATTCGCACATTTTAATCATTCATTTGTCAAAAAATTTATTTGTCCCAAAATCTATTCTAAGAAAATATACAACAAATAGACCCTTAAAAATGAAAATCGAAAATAGAGAAAAGATTGTGATATTTTAAAAAAAATAAAAATAAAAGAGGAAATATACTAAAGCTCCGTTTGGTAACCATTAAAATTTTCATTCTCATTCTTCTACTCATTTTTAACCACACATTCTTCAATAAAATAATATTTTCCATCACATCAATAACTTTTCCTTCTTTTTCAACCACGCATTCTCCATGGACCCTACTTGATGTGAAAGATAAAATGTATTATTTGAAGAAGAATGGCTTCCAAACGGTGCCTAACAAGGATCAAAGCAAATTACAGAAATAGAAAAGTAAGTGAAGCCGAGTAGATGAAGGATATAATAGTTCTTTAAAGTACTCAGTAGAATCTAGGAGTGCACCCATGAATATGAAAGGTCGATTTCAGAAGAACTATAATTGGTTGAAGTGTTGATAAAAATTATTTGTTGAAAACTTGGAAAAGTTTGATGAGACGCATACACTGTTTCGAATTAAAATGCGAAAAAAGTTTAACATCACGTACCGTTCGGTCCGTTCCCAGTTGGAGCATCGTTGCAAGTTAATGCAGAAGTTCTATTAGCACAATAACAAGCAAATGAGCCATCCCGATTAGTCCCGCACAGCCCACCTGACCCGACGCAATTCTGGCAAATGCTATTATTCGCCTCCCACTGCAACGAGAACCCACTGACGAAAGCATCCTGAAGAAGACGAGTAACAGAGGCAGTTGGAAGTGCCAACAAACTCTGATTAATGGGAACATATATATTATTGTTACATCTGATAGTATTCCCAGGGGCAGTAGCTTCCTCTGTCACGTAGAAACTTTCAGTATTGGTGTCATTCACAGCGCAACCGAACTGGTTAGGGAACTGTATAGGCTGTCCGTTAAAGGAGCAACCGTAGTATATAGTAACGTTCCTGTAACCAAGAGAAGGCGTAAAGCGGTTTAAATCTAGGGTTGTGTTATAAAGAAATCTGGGACAAGTGGTGGTCCACAAATCCTCTCTAGCAACCTTGAGAGTCCGTGTGGTGTTATTGATTTCCAGGACACGGTATTGGATTGACAAGATATTAAGTAACGCAACACCGCCTTGGCAATTCAACTGGAAGCCTGAAAAACCGCAATATTCCGGCCTACTCCCTCCCCAGAAAGGATAAGTTACGTTTTGGATGTCGCCACATCGATATGGAGCACCACAGGTTGCATATTCCCTTCCATTTTGACACAAGGAACCCGGGACGTAAAGGATTAAAACGAGGATTATGAGGAGGAGAAAATATCTCTGGTTGAGTTTTGGATGCATTTTTACAGAGAGAGAGAGAGAGAGAGGAGATTCTACAAAAAAAAAATTGGAATAAGCCAAGTTCATGTTGAAGGGGGATCGCTTAAAAATTCAATGTTTCGGACGTCATAATTGACTAAGGAACTTTTCTTGAACGTGACATGGCGAGAAAGTAGTTGTGCAGTTTTTCAAACAAATAGAAGCTTCTGTTGGAATGGAATTGGTCTAATGAAATATTATGAAATTACTTATGAAAACACTACTCCATTTTCTGTTCTCGTCCTTGAAGGTTGGTGACAAATTTTGGCATTTCTTAGAAGAGTTTTGGGAATAGAATTAAAGCCAGAAAAGACCAGTAGTTTGGTGGGAAGCTTCACTAAAGAATAATGCGTAAAGTTATGGGGTCGGATGAACCACAAGATGTCATCTTATTTGATACAGCTATGTTTGAGCCCCATTTTTTGCAAAAATAAATTTTCTAATAGTGATTTTTTTAGATAATGTGGAGTTAAAAAAATGAAAAGTTTTGAGTTTACGAGTAAAATTATTTTATTCGAAAAATGTATGATTGAAAATAAATTTGAGGAAAAAAATGAGTTTCTTAAATAATGGTTCTCAAATAGAGACCTTGATTTATTAAGATCTTGACTATAAAGTTTCATGTTTTGAAGCAAGTAACGTGTCATCGATCCTGAACCTTCGTAGCTCGTGAGCACACAGGAGAACAACACTATTGAACTCTTACTCCAATGAAATTAACATTTGTCTTGAATATCTACTAAGCCTATGTTTGATCCACATTATTTTTTTTCATTCTCATTCTTCTACTCATTTTCAATCGCACATCATTCAATAAAATAATATTTTCTATCACATCAATAACTTTTCTTTTTTTTTTTCAATCACATATTTCCCATCACATCACTTCAAAAAAATGCATTCTCTCATTTTAATGTGCACCAAACGGGCTCTAAACTTGGTTGTCAGAGTTCAATCTCGCGGCCCCAAATTGAGGCAAACTCTGAATATTAGATATCACCTCAAAATAACATGGTCAATGTCACAATTAAGATGGTGTTTGGTGGGGATTATAATTGGATTTTTAGTAGATTGTGATAGAAATTTTTGGAATGTGTGGTTGAAAAGTTGTGGGACCCACGAAAGATGTGGTTAATATTGATTGTTTGACTTTGACTTAAATTAAAATCAGATTTTAATCAGAAACAAACAAGGCCTAAGTATATGCGCGAGATCTAGAAATTTCTTTTCGTAGTTGTAGAAGCAAGTTTTTTTTTTTTTGTTGGAATCCATTTTAATTGGTTAATCGTCCAATAACATTTAGATAGTCAAATTTTCTTTTTCATTTTTTGTTTGAATTCACTTACTTTTGAAATTCATTTTGTTATACTTCTCGATTTTATATTTCGAATTCTATTAATTCTTTCATACACGGTCACGTAGCACTCCATCTATGTCAAGTTCACCCCTAGATGAACTTCAAGACTTCAATTGACATTGAGCCCACAGTAAGCCTAACCCTAGTTCAAACCCAGTCCAGTGGTTTTCTTTCATCCATCCATATGGAATTGATCATATTTTCTAGTTAAGCAGCCAATGAACCAATATAATAAAGTCAATGGCTCTGATATTTTCTTCCCTAATCAACTTCTTCTAGGACAGAATTTCACCATTTCACATTTACTTGCAGTAAATTGAGCTGTCAAAATTGATAAAATCAAGGAATTGGAGCACTGATACCATGATAAAATCAAGGTGGGGAAGGCTGTAATTAACGACAGAAATAAATGAAGGAAATGACAGAAGAAAACATGAGATAAACCTGCTGAAATTACAGCAGGGAAGAAGATGAAAATACATTCAACTTGCTTGAGGGAATTACAATGCAAACTAATCTATTTATAGAGAAAATAGCTAACAAATTATGTAACAAACTAACAAGATAACTAACATAAGAAGGAACTAGAATATGCTAGAAGAAGGAGCTGAATGCAGTGAGCGGTTTCTTCTTTGTTGAACGTGTGCTTACGGTTTCTTTGAACCAGGTTCTTGATCTGGTGTTGAAATTTGATGGTGTTGCTGTTGGGCTGATTTGGGCTGGAGAATATTCCAACATTCCCCCCTCAAAATGGAACATCTTGAACCATAGAGGAAGAGAGTAGAGATGCAATCAAGGAAGTTTTCTTTTCGAATCAGTTTTAGTTTTCTTCATCAGGTTCGTTTGCCTTGGATTTTCTTCAACACATGAGGATTGGTGCAGCAAAATTAAGCTGCGTTTTCTGTAATTCTATTTCATCAAAATCTTCATTTCTTCATTCTGAAGATAAAATCAATCCGAAGATCTGAGAAGCCTACCATTTCAGCAGGTTCGATCTTCAATTTCTTTTCATTGGAGCTGCCATTCCAGCAGGATCTTTCTCCAATTTCATTTCAGTTTCATTTTGATTCCCTTTCTGAGAATAAATCAACCATTTCGTGAAGAGGAACAACATCACTTCAATTTTCATCCATTCCGACATTTCGTCGAACATCTAGTGAACCAATTCACTATTCTGTTTTCTGGTAATCTGATTTTTGATTTCGGTTTTTTTGTTTTTTTGATTGAATTGAGAAAAGATAAAGAAGAAGATGAATTGTAGATGGAAGGATCTAAACCCGCTCTGATACCATGATAACATCAAGGAATTGGAGCTCTGATACCATGATAAAATCAAGGAGGGGAAACCTGTAATTAACAACAGAAATAAAGGAAGGAAATGACAGAAGAAAACAGGAGATAAACCTGCTGAAATTACAGTAAGGAAGAAGATGAAAATACATTCAACTTGCTTAAGAATTACAATGCAAACTAATCTATTTATAGAGAAAATAGCTAACAAATTATGTAACAAACTAACAAGATAACTAACATAAGAAGGAACTAGAATATGCTAGAAGAAGGAGCTGAATTCTGGTGAACTGGTTTGCTGCTGTTGAACGTGTGCTTCTGGTTTTGCTGAACTGGGCTGCTAATCTGGTGTTGGGCTGATGGTGTTGCTGTTGGGCTGATTTGGGCTGGAGAATATTCCAACAAAAATTTCACCTTGTTCCAGCAATCACTCACCAACCGTTAATGGAAAAAATGGTTAATCTCTGATCCATTAAGTCAATATCTAATTGTTCATTATACCATGTTTTCGTATCATTTTAGTCTCATACGTGATGGTTCCATTTTCATAATGCTAGTTAGTAGTCGAACTTTGGGATCCTGTAACCACTGGTGGACAGAACACACTACGAATAAGCCCTAATTCCTCATGTCGAAAGTATAAAGGAATAGAAAAGAAAGAAATGTGCATCTGAAGACGATCTAGCTCCATTAGTCCCCGAGCAGGTTGCCGAAATGCATGGCTGATCAGGGAAAAAGCAAGCTGTTTGATTTGCTGCAAAGTTAAATCCACATCGTCCCTTCGATTCAATGCATTCATTGCAATCTTTGTCGTCCATCTTCCTTCTGATCTCAGAACGCTGCTGGATGCCTCGATCCAACTTTGTAGAGTTCACGAATCCTCTAGCTCCATTTCCATCCCCAGCATTCACAAGTACTGGAACCACTACACTTGCATTGCATTTTCCAGGGCCTTGAATTCCATCCAAGTGATCCTTAGAACCAGCGTATTTCTGTCTCAAATATTGCAGTGTCGTTATTGTAAAGAGATAAATCCCACATTGGTTAAATACCGAAATATAGATCAACTTATAACTCTTTTTAATAAGGTTGACCTTTTAAGGATAGACCACAAGTCTTAATATGGTATCAAAGTTCATTAAGTTCTCCGATTAAGTCCCACATCGGTTAAAACCAAAATATAGACCAATTTATAAGGGCTCTTGAGTTTATCACATTCAAGTTTGAGGTCGGTGTAACAGCATTCCCGAGGCCTGTTATTTCCTCAGAAAGGGTAATCAATGCCAGTGATTTTCCCCATTTGAACAGATTTCCTCAACTTCTATAATGTTCATTTTCATCACCTGACAGTAGAGTAAAATGAGGAAACAAAAACAGAAATACGCAGAAGCGAACGTGGGAGGATGTAATAAATCTGTATGAAAAAGCAGGCAAGTGCGTTCAAGAGTGGGATATTAGTCCTTTTCTTTGACTTGTTTCACTATCTCAAAAATGGGAAATTAGAGACCTAAAAACAAAGTAAGAATTATGGAGAGAAAATTCGGCAACTACTTAGAGCCCGTTTGATATATTTTTTGCTTACTGTATAAGAGCTTTCGAAGGAAACTACCTTAATTTTTGTTTGAAAACTAATTTTCGAAAGCACTTCCTATTTCGAAAGTATTTTTAGATGAAGTCAAATGAAATCAACTTCTTTTAAAAGTTTTTCTAAATTCTAACGACTAGAAGCACTTTCACAAAATTAGTCAAATAGATCCCAAATCAACTTTTAGATTTCAAAAGCTCCTTTTGACTTTTTAAAAGTCTTGACAAACGAGTCCTCGGTCAATCTTGGTGTAAATAAAGAGAGTTACAGTAACTCATCGGTTAGCATAAAATTAGAAGAAATGGACATCCGTAAAAGATGCAAATTTCAAGCAACAACAGGAAAAGGATAAATCAAGGCCATTTTATTATATAAGTTACGATGATACACAGCCTGCAAATTCATCCATACTACTTATAACGTAGCAATACAACTCTTCAGGTGAAGTTTCTGATTAGCATTTAGGGGTGGGCACACCACAGGTGCTGGCAACCCTTCTGGCATTGGGAGAGTTAACATACTGACTCAGGCTTGGATCTTTTATATACCCACAAAGGCAAGGCTCCTGCTCCTTCAGCTTACTGCAACAGGCACCCGAGGGAGGCAGCGACATCATTATCGCTTCGGCGCATGAACTCAGCTCCAGTGGACTGCAATTAACCGCCTCTGTCTCGTGCAATTCACCTAGCAACAGAACCACCACTGCCAAGCAGAGTGCAATACTAGCTGCTTTCTTCATCTTCAAAATGCACAATGGTATGGACTAGAGAAAGAGTAATGCAGGAATAGAGAGAATTAGGCAAGAAAGTCATGTAACTGATGTAGTTTGGAGTGAAGAATTAAACTACAATTTATAGAACAATGGGAGCTAAAATTTGGGACACGTCAATTAATGTGCATAGGAAATGGTCCCAATTCAACTAACTGATTTAATGCATGTTTGGCAGGCTATTAATTCAAAATATAAGTGATTATAAATTGTGAATTCTATGAATATGTTAACAAGTACAGTTGTTAAAGGTTGAACCCCAACCTTGAGGGCCCCCCACTGTCCCGTCCCTAGAGTATTGTGAAGGAGGTAAATCGCGGGATGTGTCTCAACAGGCGAGAGTATAAGAGTTGACATACTGGTGCCCACAAAAATCCAATTCCATACCTTGTAAGAGGCAGAAATCGAACTCTCACACTGCGACTGCCAGCTCAGTTGAGATTATCTCACTCCTGTCCTTTACACCACTGAACTGTACCCCGGGAGCCAACAAGTACAGTTGTTAGTTTCTACAAACTGTGTGGATAAAAAGAATATATGTACAGAAGTAATTAAATTATAATTGCCTACCACTCGTGCATTTCTAGGACTCGGTAATTCAGTGTTTCTGTCTTAATTTTTGTAGTATTATTTTCACATTTAAGAGTCCAGGATAATCACGTTCCTTAGGCATATTGTTTCCATCAGGAATATACGTGAGAAAAAAATTGACATATAAAATATTTTATTAATTACAAAAGAAAATAATAGTAATCGAAATTTGGAGAAAATAATAATTGATAAAAAGGGAACAAATTTGCAAATTGAGACCCGCGTATTACATAGTGTTCTTAATACAGGTCCACCACTTCACCGAAAGTGCTTGAGATTTTGTTTGAGTATTTGTCTCTCTTGATATACAGAGAAACTAGTAAAGACCGAGCACTTAAGTTTCTACATCAATGTACAAATTTGATCCAAATTATCACCAAAATTTTAGACAAAAAGTGAAAAATTCTGATAAGAAAGAAATTTGGAAAGGAGATGAGAATTTTCGTGTGGAACAAAGGAAAAAATCGACCTATATAAAAGGTTCTAATGGGTGACTTATCAGATTGGAAGTTCTAGGTGTTACAACCATTAATACCATCATTAACTCGATTGTTTAATCTTTTTATTAAAAGGCAATGAACATGAGTTTCCAATTTCAAGAAAATAAATAGAAATTAAAGGCAAAATGTGGATCCTACTAAGAAATTGTAAAACATGCTTGCATGCTTCTAGCGGAAATTCAAATTGTAAAATTTACTTGAAATCACCAAAACGAGATTGAATCACTTGCCTTTTGTTTCTTTGTCTTCTACACTATTTTGTACTCACTCCTTGGTTAGAAATTCGATCACAAATGAAGGAATTTGATAGTCACAATCCAAGAACCAATTTAGAGATAATATACTTCCAAAATCAAGCCACCACCCTCATGTGTTTTTCTCTCTATTTTTTCCATACGAATTTTGTATCTCTCTTTTTCAATATTCTTTTTGTGGTGGAAGTTTTACATGGGAGTTGTGGGTTGTAGGGAGTTGAATTTCAAATTCAATTTACTCAAGTTCCTCAACTTCTCCCTCCAATAACCCTCTCATACAATGTGGGTCGGGTCGGGTCGAGTTAGCCCACATAGGTGACCCATTTTCTTCCAACAGAAATCAATTTTGATACGACATTCATGTACGCAAGTTCTGCTTGCATACATTTTCAATGTTCAAGGTGCTAATTCGATCCATGATTTGCACCCCTGCACGCGCACGTAAAGAGAGCATCTATGCTATACAAGATTATACCGTCCAAAATTGTGATCATATAAACTAGTTTTTGCCTCAATATTTCTATGTGAGACAAATTAAAAATATTTTCCCTCGTAACATATAAACCTCTTCCAATTAATCCACTTTGAACTCCATTTTTCGTTCGCTCAAACATCATTTTTGATAAGTAAATATATAATTTTGATGTTCTCACGAAAGAAAACACGAATCAACTTTGATATTTGATGATACCAAAACCCGCTCCATGGAAGCTATTTTTCCAACAATATACATGTCAATCAGAGGGACAGAGAGAGAAAGTGGGGAGGCAGGATTTGAATTTGGTATCACCGCAATAACAAACCCCCCATTGTCGTATTCCTATGCATAAGAGCTACAATTAATAAAAATCATATGCATCAGAACTCATTGTACATAGATGTAACTTAGTAAATTATTTTGAAAACTAGCCCTATATATTTCTCAATATAGTTTCTAACGTCAACACACAGTATTAACTGAAAACAGAAAAGGATAAATCAAAGCCATTTTATGAGATGAGTTATGGAGTTACAACGCCACCAAATCCATTCATGCTTTGATAATGTAGCACTGTAACACTTCAGGTGAAGTTTTCAGATTAGCATATAGGAGTGGGCACACCACAGATGTTAGCAACCCTTCTGGCATTGGGAGAGTTAACGTATTGACTCAGGCTTGGATTTCTTATATACTCACAAAGGCAACGTTCCTGCTCCTTCAGCTTGCTGCAGCATGCATCCGGCGGAGGTAAAGACAACATTATTGCCCCCAGGCATGAACTCAGCTCCAGTGGGCTGCAATCGATAGCCACCGTCACATGCAATTTGCAAACAAACAGAACCACCACTGCCAAGCAGAATGCAAAACTAGCTGCTTTCTTCATGTTCAAAATGGAGGATGGTGTGGACGAGAAAAAGAGTAATACAGAAATAGAGAGAATCAGGCAAGATAGTTATGCAATTGTTGTATTCTGGAATGAAGAAATGTCCTGCAATTTATAGAACACTTGGTCTGATGCATAATAGATGACTCGATAAAGCATGTTTGTGAAAGTGTTTAATAAATGAGTAATGTTATTCATCTCCAGTGGGGATGAAAACACAGTTTACGTGGCATTAATGTGACATTAAATGATAGATGAAATTAAATAAGTCATTTAATTTCACATTTCATTTAACATATCATTTAAAACCACGTAGACTGTGTTTTCATCCTCAGTGGAAATGAATAGCATTACTCTTAATAAATGGTTTAAATTATAAAAAATAATGCTATTTAACCTCATTGGTAAATATTTATGACACCTAGACTGGAATTGCAATCCCAATGGAACTAAATAGCATTACTCAATTATAAATTAATTAAGATAAATGAATATAATGCTTGATATAGGGGTTGACCGACATCTCATAATGCATGTGGGTCCCGACCTAAATTAAATAATGCCGACATCTCCATGTGTGTGTGTGTGTGTTGTGTCATCCTCTATGTGCTTATATTTGTGTAGCAAAACTCATTATAAATACAGATAAACGAATAGCAAACAAGTGGATATCATTTGTGGATCCCTTAAAATGAATAGAGAAGCGACTTTAATATTTATAGACCATATATAAACATGAGCCAAACACTGCTAGTGTGCATTGGAAAAGGTCCCAATGGATGAAACGGCCCATTAATGATCCTCGAGAGTGTGTGTCCAATAATAGAGACGGTGTGTTGGTAAGCGCAATCAATACCGGATTAAATGCCGAGTGATACCTCTTTACAATCACACACTTCAAGTCATGAGACCGTATTGACCATTGCCCGTTTGACATGACTTTTGCTTTTCTTTTTTTCTTTTTGCTTCTTACGAAGGAGTTTTTGAAAAAAACCACCTTAATTTTTTTGCTTGAACTAATTTTTAAAAGAGTAACGTTATTTATCATTATGATATAGAACATCGATGATGTGACAATCCATTATCCTTCACATTTTTCTCTTTCACCCCCCGCCCTTCTCTCGTAAAAAATGAACTATTCAATCCCATCATTTCACATAGGCTATTATATCACCGATATTTCATCATCACAATGAAAAATGGTATTATTCTTCTATTCCGGATGTGCTTTTAGAGGAAGTCACATTGGACTAGCTTTATGTAAAAAAATCTTTTAACTACCAGAAGCACTTTCATAAAATTAGTCAAATTGGTCCAAAAGTAGCTCTTTTGACTTTTCAAAAGTTATACCAAATGAACAACTATATTTTCTCTGCACTAAAAAAATTTAAAGCCATAGTATTCCCCTAACAAAATTCTGGGTCTACCTTGATTCGGTGATTCTTGTAATAGAATGTAAAAACAAGCGACTATTAAAAATAGATTCTGGGCACAGGGGGACACAAATGCTGGAAGAAAACACTCCCAAGCATAAAGATCTGCAAGACATTCCAAGTAGAAGAGGCATCTTATACAGATTTAAAAAACAGAAGTTTTTCCTTAAATATGCATGAATTCTCTCGATTTTTCTTATTTTTTGCTTGTCATTCAGAAGATGCACCATCCCAAAATTTCCGAACTGGTGATGGGAAAAGTACAAAAAACTGCTATGCTATTACAAAAATTAAAACAGAATCAAACTGACCACAGGATTGTTACACAACCGTATTTCCCCTCTTCTTATTTTCCCATTCCTTCTCAATGGCTCGGGGAATTTTCCTCATTGCTCTTAGTTTTGCCCCGCAGCATGTCTGTAAAACCACCCCTCATAATCCGCCTAAATCTCGTGTCATCAACTACGGGCTGTGGAACAGGCTTCGGGGACTCGATTGTCTCTGGTGGTAACGGTCCTAGTTCATCACTTTCCTTTCTCCCCAGAAACCCACTTTCACCGAAGAAATTGGTAACAGATGATGCAAGCCCGATGTGAGCACCCATCACCTTACTAATAGTATCAAATGTTCCACCTGATCTTTCCCTCAATATTATTTCAAGAGCTTCCTTGTGTGCTGGATCGAGAGCATCAGAGTCTTTCAATAGATTCTGTATTGCTGGTAAGAGGAAATCCCTAACACAGGAAGAAGGAAGGTCTGCAGAAAGAAACAAAATCAATAAGCACCAACAGAGTCCAACCGCCTAAAAGTGTGCACAGCAATAAAAGATTTCAGAAAGAAGCAAACCCGTTGCATCAAGAGCACGAATGGATTCACAAAAGGCATTTGCTCTTTCCCTCCGGCGCAATAAATCATTTGAAGGGGTTGGTGAGGCCGTAAATTGAAAAATCTTGGACAAGAGATGTATGCACAGTTAAAGAAACAAATACTTCACTAGTAGGAATATAATTGAAAGAAGTGTATTCCTAATTGTTGAAATAAAAACCCAAATGGAAACAAATAAGAACCACCAATAAAAAGGTTCAAGGATATATTCTCGAAGCCTATCTGTTGTATGCGGTACAGCCAAAGCCAGTGCACGAACCACAGCAATGGTAGCTTCAACTGATCCATCTTCAAGAAAAGCATCCATTTGAATCCGTATCTTGTCAACAATCTAGCAGAAAACATTTTTCAGTCAACTGATATATAAAGCTCCACCCAGTCAGCAAAACCTTGATTCTAAATGTACATACCACGTCACTTTTAAAATGCTGTGCTACAGCTCCAAAAGCATCGATGCTGGCATATTTTACATTTAGGTTTTGATCAGAACCAAGAGTTACAAGAGCAGGCAATACATGAGTTGAGGCAACCTTTGCATCTATATATGGCACCTAAGAGACCAAGAAATCACAGTATTAAAGGCAACCATAAATTTAAAAGGAAATGACTGATATTTAGAAGTAAAATGGACTCACGATGACTTTCAAAAAATGGGCTGCACTGATTTTCAAATCCATGTCAGAACTCACAACCAATTCCCAAAGGATGCTAAATATCATACTGTGATGTTCTTCAAAGATGCTGCATCGTGGAAATACTACAAGTTAATACACGAATAACGTGATGACATAATTGCAATGATTTGAAAAATAATCCGACTACACCAACCAAATAAAGCGGACAGAATTGACAATCTCATGCTTTGCTGGCTGACCTTCCAATCCAGAACTTCGAACCAACAGGTTCCTCAAGTACTGGGTCAATTCTTCGTGCTTGCTTGGGTGTCCTAGCACACCTGCCAGCAGAATTGGTAGGACACACATTGTAGCAAGTCTCTCGGCTACTAAAGTTTGGGGTCTCAAACCTGTCATGATGGAAGAAACAATGCCTATAAGATAAGAGCTTTATTATTAAATACCAGTATTTGTAAATTTTCAGTAAACCATTGCCTCTTATTCTCGACTGCACAGTGGATGGGAAGAATTTGAAATCAGCATTTTCACCAACTGCTACCAAGAACACGGGAAGCATGATGTGTGTCAAATAAGATTCCCCAAACTGCTGAGCTATCGACAGCAAAATCTGCAGAAATTACCAAACCTTGAATATTTCAGAAAATAAGAAAGAAACATCACAGAGAAAAGAAAATAAGGAGATGACATGAAAACAAATCACCGAAATAAAAATCCTAGGGTGACCAAAGTACCTTGGTAATTCTATTTCTTAAATTATCTTCCTTCTGGGGCAATAGAGAAACCAACCGAATCAAATTGGGAAAACATTCAATATGCAGCCACTCAAAAGTAGGCCATTCCACAAGTCCCCTGACCAAAAATTGTTAATATATAAGCACCAACTGCAAACAATAAACACTGCTAATCCATAAAAAGGATACGTTTATATAGATGTTCATGTTAAAAGAGGCAGTAAGGAAGACCACTAGATAAGCTTACCCTGCATAGTGTTCAAGCAAAGACACAGTAAATGATATTCCTGTGGAATCTGCAACTTCTGATGAAAACGGACAAGTCTTGACAGCTTTCTGGTGAACAAATGGAAGTAGTTCCACAAGCAAGCGCAAAAGAACGTCAATGTTCCAACGTTCTCTTTCACCTAAAACACGAAGTTGTGATTCAACAGATCCTTCAACTCCTGAAAGAGGTGGACAACGCTGGAAGAAACATCATGTCAGATACATATTGTGCAAGAATTACTATAATTAGAGACTATACACCCATACCTGAGCAGAACCCAAGATGTGAGAGAGTAAAACTTGCAAAACATGATCCAGCTCGCTTCCCCAATTTATTAGAGGAGGAACTAATTCTTTGATTGTAGTTTCAACAACTACACCAGATGGATCACAAACCAACTGAAACATCATCTCCTCAACCTATCAACAAACAAGAGAAAGGAATTGGAGAAACCTTTTTTTGTCAGTTATCATATTATGACCAGGGGAAATGCTCCATTCCCTGGATCACGGAGCTTACATTGTATAGAATTCTGTCAAGTCAGATATCTTCTCCATGATTGCCTCGAAGCATATTTAGTGAGGCTGACCTTGAAATATTTGTCAGTATTGGGGAAGAGTGGCAACAACAGGGCCAGATTATGAGCAGCAGCCTCCCGAACCACTACAGCAGAGTCCTCAATGAGCTGTTGCACTATAGATAAGATGAGAGAATCACGGATCTCAGGCCGTACAAATTCTGCAAGCTCGCCACATGATTGAGCAACAAGCAGCCTACGTTCTTCATACATGTGATTGATCTACATGCAATTGAATCAGAAATCAGACTCTAGTCTTCGCTCCTAAAATAGAAGAAATGACAATGCCAGGAAAGTCACAATCAGTCTTACTTGTTCCCAACATTGGGGCAGCAATTCTGTTTCTGTTCTCAGCTGTCCGACATTCTTGGCAAGAGTAACACAAGCCTTAAATTATTGAGAAAATTGTCAGAAGAAGTTGCAAGAGATTAAATTCTATTTTCTTCACTTTCAGAATCTTACATCCATTATTATTCGTCTCTGGTGCTCATCTGGACGCTTGATTAAGTTAAATAATGTATGGGTCAAAGAATCTCGCATGGCACTATCTGGATGGCGCTCAATCGCACACATTATCAGAGGAAGAAGCTCCTACAGTAGAAGAAAACCAATCACATGCATGACAACCACAAGTATAGAAGTGAATCAGGAGTTGCAGTAACCTTTAGTCCCAGCAAAAGGATAATTTTGGAAAACATACACCAAGATAGAGTGGCAAACCTCTCGATGTTGGATTAAAACATATGGTACAATTTTAGGCAATGCGTCTGAAAGTATCTGAACAGTTCCCAAACCCTGACAAGGAAATAGTAGTTGTAGATGTTAGTTTGAATCGAAAATTGCTGGTAAATAGTCACAATTAGAATGTTATGAAGCATGACAAGTTCTTCCAACCTTTTGAGCATTTGATTCAGTATCGAGATTTTCTGATTTCGAAAATAAGCCATCAGTTTCTGAGGGTGGTTTTCCATTGTGCTTGAGGAAATTTTCAGCTTTTTCAAGAATTGTATTTTCGTCTGTAGAAGTTAATATCCCTCCTGGCACTTTCTCGGGTTTGCTGGTTGTGACATCAGACTCCCATTTCCCCATCACCTGAGTATTGTTGCCTAGTAAATCTGCCGACGAGGCATCAACTGTAGATGGAAAAAAATTATTTACTTGTGATTTATCAACCTCATCTACTGTCTCTTCACACCCTTTCTCTTGCTTGATTGACTGTACAGATTCAGTAGGCACAAGATGTATGCCCTTCAATCTCTCTATTTCATTCTGAAGCAATTTTATTTCTTCAGACTGATTCTCTGAGGACCATGATTCTACCTGTGCAGAGTCACTTGTCAACAAATTCCGTCCTGAACAAGCTCCTTCAATTTTCATTTTTAGTGAAGTTATTTCTGCTCTACAACCATTTAGTTCTTTCATTTGACTCTCTAAAGTCTGCTTTAAATCCTGGACCTGAGATACATACAAGATACTTTTATAAAAATGAACAACATGTGAAAACCTGATCCTGGAGAAATGTTCAAAGAAATTACCAGAATTTCTTTATCATTTATATCTTTTTGTAGAACCTCCAAGGATTTTTTCAATGCCGTGGCTCGTGCATCAGAGACGCCCTTGCTTTTTAGCAAGGACTGGTTATCATTTTTCAGCCTATCATTTTCTTTCAGCAAAGGTTCAAGCATACCTATTCTCTCCTGCAGCATATGGCAGCCAGCAGCATGAACAATTTTTTGAATTTCACCCTTCACAAAAATGAATATGCTACTCGAACCTCTAAGCATTGAACAGTCCTCAAAAACTCAAAAGAGAAATATTTTCAAGCACTTATACTAAAAAATGTGTGAAACGTCAAGTGCAGTTGCGACAACAGGATGTACTTCCTCACTCAACAATGGGACTGGATACCAAAATTAAGCATTTTTTGGGATTTCCCCCCTACATGAAGATTCAAAAACCAGGGGAAAAAAACTAAAAAATAAAAAAGTGCAGAAGCCACATCAAGTTGCTCTAAGGATCAAGAATCTAATCTAAGTTAAAGAATCACTACCTGACAATCTTTTAAACCATTTTTATTCTCTAACATAAGTCTAACTGCTTCAGAATTTTTTAATCCAGTGCACTGGAAATTTAAAAAAAAAGCATCCTGAATCTTAATATATACTAATATTACATGAAAGTCAGACTGTTCAAAATCATCTGAAATTTTGATGATTAGAAATCTGCAAGTTAAATTGAGCACCAAGAGTTGATTGCCAACTCCAAAGTGAGTTAGACTAATCAGAAAGCAAAACCTGGAACTAACCAAGTGGGAAAATCAAAATGATTAACCAAAACGCGGCAAAGACAAACTGTATCATTCGAGTCACAGACAATTAAATAGAACAGACTACAGCAGAAGTACAAAACAAAAGGGATGGCGGAAGTAGGATTGAATCCAATACTCTGGAGATGAGCACTAATTGCTTCAAATTTATCAAATTGCATCAACTCATCTCTCATCACTTCAAGCAAGAATGTAAAGTTCCCCTTTCCATGAATATTCAGTAAGTACCTCAGCAGCCTCTGTTGTTGATAACAGGTACTTGTAGTAATAACGACGCAGTGCATCTGGAACACATGCAGATGGGTTTTTCCATGCATCCAGATTCTGATTAGTGACCTGTTATGCAGGCAAAGAAAATACTACAACAGTTAAACAATATGTTCATGCGCACATGAAAAACAGTATGTCCACCCAAGACAACTATCGCATGAAAAACTTCTTAGAGAGAAAATTATCCAGACAATCAACTAATAAGATGCAGGTGCTCAGCTACTTTTGGATAATGAAGACCAGCACTAGAAAAAGATCACACTGAACTGGCCACTTAACAGGGACTACAATGTTCCCGAGGAACATACTCTATTTGACAGACTATTCTTCATTTGAAAGATGTTACTATAAAGACAGAAGCTTAAAATTCCAGTGTTGAATCGACGCTACTAAGATCAAGAAACAAAAATTTCGGAAGTTCTATTTTTTTTGATAACCGTGGATGTCCGGGTCAGCTTGCATACACTTCGACTAATCCCACGGGGCCCTGAAGTTTAAAGTCGAGTACTCACCTCGGTGGTCGTGAGGATAACGTATTTAGCTGATAGGTAAGAAATAATCAACTGGAAACAGACAAGTTCTGTGGCAGGTTGTCCACATATGAACTGTCATAGATCATTAAGTTTTATTCACCAAAATTTTTCTCATCTTGCCTCATATACAAAAGCACTTGTCTACTTTGTGAAACTTTTCAGATCCTATTATCAGATTATCAGAACTTTGCATCATATTTTCTCATTCAAAGTACATAAGATGCTTCTGTTATAGCAAAGCAGCTTCTTGTGAATAACATATTCTACACCAACTACTAGATAGGGCATGAGAGAGGGAGGGAGAGGGAGAGGGAGAGAGAAACAGACTTAAATACAACAGATGGACTAAAGAGCAAAAAAGTAACTCAACTGCACACAACAGAAATCAGAAGGAAATAACAAGACTCTTTGCTTTAAGCACCTCTTCATAAAATGTCATGGCAGTCAAGCGGTATCCTGCTAAAAGTAAATATTCCTTCACTGCACAGTTCAGATCCTGTCGTTCAGTGTCCTTCAGGGGTCCCAAATCTGAGAAAGCAATGTCCTTCTGTGATTGCAAATCTGGTTCATGATTTGGAGAAGCATCTACCTTCAACTCTGTGAAGTAGATTTGGGCATGTAAATACACAAATAGAAAAAAAAATAAAAATCCCAGTACTTGACAAGACTAGGCATGTGAAAGCCTACAAAAACTGATGTATTAGCAAAACCTAAAGAACATATAAAATGATCTCATATTGGGGAAAAGGAAGTCCGAAAGTCTCTCTTATCACCCATATCTATTAGATTTTAGAGAAAACATCTCGCAATTCCACAAAAACCTGTGAATGCGTAAAATACTAGCATGAGGAACCCTGGTTTAAACAATAAGATAAATTATACAGTTTCAGTAAATTACCATTTGACTCATCCAAGCTGATCTCAATTTTCTTCTGCGTCTCAGTCCTGAGTTTAAGAATATCTTCTTGAGCTAAACGAAGCTCATATTCACTGATTGCCAATTTTTCTTCTAGTGATTCTTTTTCTTCAAGTAGACTCTGGGGGTCCGCAACTGTTCCAACCAAACAATAAAAAAAAAGAATGTTTTGGCAGTTGGTTACACGTGATATCACACAAATCGCAAAATTCAGAAATTTCAAACAAGACGAATTATGAGATTTAATTTAGCTGCTAACAGTTGTACCATCAAATGTAAAGTGTCAACAACTACTATGCCACAAGATTTGAAATGTGAAATGAACCTGTGAAAATAATTTGGCCAGTTAAACCCACAAATTATGACTGAATCAATATTCAGTGAAGGGAACACTTGGAATATTGAAGGGAATACTTGGCATCTTATGCACGAACCCACCAAATAGGGCAGAGTGTCCATGTCTCACACGTGTATCCAACACATATGGAGTGCTATTTTTATATATTTTTAGATTTCCAACACTTGAGAGATTCTTTAAGGAACTCATCGAGTCTAAATCATTTGACTAATAAGGATATTGAGTTTTAAGTTGGTGGATTGCCACATCACATGTGCAACTGACTTTTAATATATTATTCGCAGATAAAATGCTAATGCTTTCCTCAAATTGCTTTCTCTCCTTCCCATTTATCATTACATCTGGTAGATAATTAACAAAATTTGAAATGTTACAAGGATTAAAATCCCTGAGCACATATATGAAAGTAACAGAATTGCTGTCAGAACTCAATTTCAAGTCAAAAAATGTATTTTGCTTTTAGTTATAGGCTTAAAAATAGTATTTCTAGCTTAATCTCAGTAACGTAAAACCACATAGTAACACATTGGCATGCTCTATTAGGCTAAAGAATATGCTTCTAAGCATCTTGATAAAATACTAAAAGAATACATTCTTCATGGTTCCAAATTTTCTTTATCAATCATGGTGGTTTCTCTCAATCCTTAATTCTGGAAGTTATGTGAGATTACTTAAATATGGCGATTGAACCATAACGTGACACTTTCTCTCATGTATTAATTGAATCTTTTCTTTGTCCCTTTTTTTTCTGAGTCTTCAATCATCTTTTATGTGCCGTCAAAAGTTAAAGCTGGTTCCATATTAGTTTCATACACTGTAATACAAATCCTAACAAATGAGATATGTGCAGCCTTCTTTATTTTCATGAAATTAATTACTATTAAGTAGTATCTATTAGTTGTCAGCCGAGCACCTGTGCAAATGTCGGAAACACTTGCACCAACAGTTTATCAATCTACACCGAAAACAATAAAGCAGTTAGATCTATCTACAATGTTGTTTAAAAAAAAATAGAGACAACAAGACATTCCGAAATTTTGTAATCAGACAAAACTATATTAAACCACAAGTTGATTCTTAGAGAAAATCACATTAACGTAATCAAATCACACCACGAATTTTGTTTTACTATCAGAATGAGTTAGTGCTTGCACAAACATGATAAAAATAAAAAAAAAAAAAACGCACGGAAAGAGAGAGAGAGAGAGAGAGGGTGCAAATGTAAGGTAGTATACCTCGAAGGGAGTTAAAGCGAGAGATCTGATCGGGAGGGAATTGAGATGGATCGGAAAAGTATTCCTTAAGGCGGATTGCCTGATCGTCGCGTCCATCGTCTAGCAGCTCGTGGAGAAGCTCGAACGCCGACAGCAAGTAATTTTCTTCCAGCAAGAAATTAACCACGCAATTGCACAGCGACGATCTCTCCACGTCCATTTCAAATTCTCAATCTCAATTCGATTCACAATTGAATCGAGTACATCCTGATTTTAGGTTCTCGCGAGATCTATTCAGCGTGGAATTATGCACAGGAAAGAGTAAGAAATTGAAAATATGGGAGAAGCGTCTCGTGGATTTATATGATATCGGAGAGGTTGGGATTGTGATTGGGCACTACGCTGGTACATCGGTTAGGACCGACAAGTTGTTCATGTGCATATAAATTAGTGCTCAAATTAGATCTCACGGTCAACGCTTGTGGTCGTAAAGTTGTACCACATATGCAATCGCTTATTATCAAAGTCGACCTACTTAACTTACACACGACGATTAATAATTTGATGCATGAGATGATAAAAAATAATCACATTAATACATCAAATCACTAATCATCAGATATAAGTCGCGTATGACGACGACGATAATGAGCGACTGCAAATAACATTACTCATCTTCTACTAAAATATTGAAAATTCCCAGACAGTTAAATGCGAAGCTCGAATTCAATTCCCCTTGAGAAAATAATTAACGTTTGACATTCAATTTTTGCAAATCGATTAATAGAAAATCATAATTGTATATTATGAATTACTTGAAAACATCTCATATCAAATAGGAATCCAAGACAAGAAGAAAACATTTTATCTGAAGTTTCAAACTTTTTTAAGTAAAAATGGTTCCGACAACTAATTGCTATATATCTTTCTAGTCTTTCACAGTTTTGAGTTTCTATTGTATTCCTATCCCTTATCCCAACTAATGTTGCTCACCTTTTGTTGCTATATGCTTTCGAATCTTATTCAATTCATCACAACAGGAAGGATGCTATAAGCATATAAGAACGTTATTTCTTTCCTTATTTATTTCCGATTTTCGGACAGTGAAGCCAATTTTGGTGGTCGATTGCCCTTGAATTGGCAGCGTCTACTAGCTTTTGCTAGTCTGAAGAGCTTCATTCCTTCGCATAGCAGTATCATAATCGTGATTACATTATGGCCTGTTTGACATACTTTTTGAGATTATGAAATTACATTGGAACATAGGAAATAATTTTTTTGATAATATTTTATCTAATTAGAATACATTTTAGAGAAAGCTAGCCTTACGTAACTTCTTTAGGTAGCTCTTTCTACTAAATAATGCAAAAGCAATCCCAAACAAGTCCTATATTACGATAAGGGTCCGTTTGATTGTAAGAATGAAATTTGAGTGGAAAGAAAATGAATTCTATGGAGTTGAATTGTTTAGAATTTGTTTTACTGAAAATTGTCAATTAATTGTGTTTGATTAATATAATTTTTCACCTGAAAAATATTGTAATTTTGAATCTTTTGGTATTCGTTCGACTTTTTTTTCCGTGAAAAATTATCCATTAAAGGGATATAATTTGTTACAATTGAGAATATAATTCTTTTCCAATGGGAAAAAAAAAAGAAGCTATCTGCCTAGAAAACCAATTCCCACCAAAGTGGTGGGAATTGATTTACCTCAAAAAGCAAGAAAATGTGGCAAACCAATAAAATGTGGAAAACCAATTACCTGAAAAATGTTTCCTATCAAACACTCTAAAAAGTGGAAAATGGCAAAAAGTTTTCCATTTTCCATGGAAAACTTGCCCTATCAACCAGGGCATAAGATTTTGGGCTCAAAACTCAGTTGGATGCTGTTATGATATTAACTTCGAATCTCTAAGAAAGACATTCATCGCATAATTCATTTAATAATGGATGAAATATCGTACATAAGAGTCTAAACATTGAACTTCGGAATTTAAAAAAACTGGAGAAAATTTGAAGTTGACATATCAACAATTTGGACATGCCAAAAAAATTACAAGCATTAAATAGAAAATAGAACAGCTTCGATTAATCAATAACAATTTCAAGGTATCATCCAAAATGTTGAAGTTGAATCCACAAACAATTCTTTAAAATTAGGAATCTCATATCCTTAAAGTACATATAAAGAAGGAAGACAGAGGAAATACAGAACCTAGAGAAATAATAAACAAATGGTCCAAAACACAGCTTATTTGTACACAGTTTAGTCAAACTTAATCACACCTAGCAGAGAACATCAAGAAATTGACAAGAAATCACCAGTTCATTGAAGACACTCTTAGAATAGTTTTGTCAAGATTGAAATAACAAAAGATAAACCCTCAATAACTTCCTCTCCCTTCAAAAATGACACCAAAGTTCCTCACTTTGCACACTAAATTATCTTGTTTCATGCTTAATCTCATTTCTTAGAAGTGAAGGCATTCAGTTTTATCTTACAGATGAAACTACTGAATACATTTGAACACTGAAATATTCCAGTGCTTTGCATTATCACTTGATATATGTGAGACTTGTATGCAAGCACAAGCTCACATGCAATATTGTGAAGGATTGAATAACTCTGTGTGCAACAGAGATAAATCAACTCAACCAGATCCTAGAAACTGCTATAGACTTGCACAAAAGAGAATTTTTCTTACATTGAAACCTAAAGTTTAATGGCCTTAGGAGTTGATCCAAAAATCAGGTTATGATCATTCACAAGATTCGTCGGGGCACAATCTCTAGAACGTGAAAAAATTCTAAACAAAGAGACGAGGAACAAACAAGTGCACAAATGTGATGTGTAATTTCTCTTGCTTAAACAATAATAAACACATAGTTCAATCGGTTGTTGGTCCATCTTGGGATTGAAAGGCTGCCAACGAAAATGAGAGTAAATGTTTCAAGAATTTTCAAGTCTTTTTAAAATTCTAAAGTACGTAGTTTTCTTCATAAAGGGGTAGAAAGAAATCGTGGGAAGTATTTTAACCTCGTATAATTATCAATTCTCATCAAATTGAGAGGGTAGTAATCTACCACATTGATAAAATTGTTTACCTCTTTTTCAAGTAAAATGTGATTTGTTGAGTTCTGAATACAATCTTGACCAAATGTTTCTAAGAGAGTAGTCATTTCACTGGTAGAAAATCATCAAGATCTTGGGTGTTCATCCATGTGATGAAATTCAGTTGACTTACTAATTTATAATTTAAATATGAACCCCAAACCAACTTGAAATTGATAAACAATATAAATAGATAGATACACACACACACACAAAAAGAGAGAGAGAGAGAGAGAGAGAGTACTCCTACAAAATTTTCTTCATTAATAGCATCATTGATTAGGCATTGCATGCTGATGCTTAGCAGTGTTAGGCTGTAGCTGGACGGAAGACTCTGAAAACAACACAGTTGCACCCTTTGTCAAGGTTTCATACAGAGGAGGCAACACAGGTGCTGAAGGTTGCGTTTTGTATATTGAGTTGTATGCAATATCATCCTCAAATTCATTGTCATGAGTCATAGTGCCCGCTGAAGGAGGTGCAACTAACTCAGAAGAATTCTGCGGCTCAGGAGGCCCAATCAACTCTTGACCCTGATTAGAAGATCTACTAATTGGTGTTGCAGCAACATGGCTACTAATGCAAACTTTTGTTGATGATTCAGCTATATGTTGTGTAGTATGAGCAACAGGTTGAGTTGGATGCAGAGTAGGACGACTCAAAGCACTACTAGCAGCATCGACAAAGTTATACTGCACAGCCATATTATGATATTGTGTTGGTCTTACAGGCATTAAATATATAGGGTATGACTGATTAGGTGGATAAATGATGTGCTGCTGCTGGTGAATTGGCATCTGATACACCGGATAATAAGGTGAGATTGGACTTGGGGTTGTAGCATATTGTGGTATGTAATTAACGGCTCCGTGAATATACTGCATCTCAGGTTGGAGCTGATTTTCATCTGGATGGTAAGATAATGAATGGCCAAGTATCTGAGTTGTTTGCTGAGTCTCAATTGCTGACGTTACAGCAGAAATAATACTTTCGGATTCGATTGGGTTCGGCAATGTCCCTGGAGTAACTTGAATAAGTGGCTCTTGAAACATTCCAGTTTTCAGTTGATAAGCAGAGCTTCCAATACTATTATCACTGTAAAAGCCATAAACACCAACTCATTGAAAAATATGTCTTCACAATTCATTGATTTATCGCATTGATATGCTGCTGATCCTTCTAAACGGGATAAAATGACTTAAAAAGGCAGAAACAAATCATTTTTATCCAATTATCTAAATTCTGTGTTTAATACTAAGAATCTTGAAAATGAAAAATTGATATCTAATTACTTCACCAATTCCAAAGAGCTAAAGAACTTTTGATATGGCAGTATCAACATTTGATTGGCTAAAGTTAGAAGGCAAAGCAATCAGCAAGTTACCATTGTCAGGTTCCTAAAATGCAAGGAGTAACAAAACCAATGACAAAAATAACCTCAAAACATTTAATATTCAGCATTTAGCCAGCAATAGAAAAACACAGTAGTGAAATTTATACACCAAGTATAACTACAGCATTCAGTGATTAAGTACCTTTCAATTGAGGCCGATGATGGCACTCGGATCTTCTTGTCCTGCAAATTCAGTCCATTCTCATCACAGTGAACAACCCCAATAGGCGGCAAATGTGACATTGAAATGGAAGAACTAGTGGAGCCAAAAGATGAACTCGTCTCCAAAACCAATGACTCGGCCCCGTGCTTACCGCCACTGTTGCTCCCACTCTCCAATTGGGCTTCTAAATCGGACTCACCCACAAGGCCCAGGTCCATCAACAAACTCGTATCCGCAGACTCACCTTTCTGCAGGACCCGTGTACTCTTCAAAGAGTCAGAAAACCAAGATTCCGATTTCGGATCGAGAAGGGAAGACTCCAGGCACTCGGGTTTGGCAGGAAAGAGGAATAATCTAATACGGGGCGGCATAGGAGAAGAGTGATTAATCCGATCGTGTTCTTCGAGCATATTGAACAAATCTTCATCTGTCGTAACAGAAATTAAGGAGTCAAAGTCCTCGTTGGGTAATTGGTACTTGAGGGTGAAGGAGCGATTGTTATAGAGGGTACGGGAGAGGTGGGATGTGAGAGCAGAAAGGGAAGATGCTGTGGTGCGGCGGTCAAGGGAGACGATACGGGTCTCGCCGCCCGCGTAGAAAAGTGAAGACTTGTTGTTGGGGCGGGGAATAATGTGTCCACCGTAGCTACACATGAGGCGGAGTTTTGTGGTGATGGTGGAAGGTAGCGGCGGATGTGAATGAGGTGAGGTCGAGGTGGCGAAGGGAGGTGGTGGGTCCATTAGGCGGCGCCGGTGGAGATCTGGGGACTAGTAGTGGTAAATATGAGTTTGGGGCAAGTTGTAGAATTATATAGGACTTTGTGCCACCGCCGATAATTACGCCTTTATAGATTTTTCTCAATAGTAAGACTAAGAACGTAAGTTAACAAACTTATGGAAAATAATTTTTTATTTGGTAATTTCTTCTTTAAATTAACATTATAATCAAACATTAATTGCAAATTAAACCCATCGATTGCCAGTGTGCAATGAATTGTTGCTTTTCAAATAAAAAATGGAAAGTGAAAAATATATTCGTTTTCAACTTTAAAAAATTTATTATTGCACCAGGTTATATTTTAGATAACAAGTTGTATGAAGTAGTTGACGTGAAGTTTGGATGTACATTTTTTTAGTTCAACCATCCCTAATTTAATGTATATAAATATGTTATTTGAATTATAATATCTTTCGAATAAGATTTTTTTATCACAATTTTAGGACAACTTGATGATCACTTGCAATCAGGGGCGGAGGGAGGGAGGTCTTTATTTTAAAATTTTATTTTTTGTATTTATCATTTTGTCCTCAAATGAATAAAAAGTTTAAACCCTATCAATCTATAAACTTAAATTCGAAAGGAACGCTTGTAATAAGGTATGATTTTGCTAAAAATTACAAATTAGTACTTTCTTTTATACGTTTTTTAATTTTTTTTGTTAATAATGTACATTAATTTATATTCATTTATTTCATTTCACGATCACAAAGTACTAACTTCCATTATTTTAAAATATAATGTTTCAAAAAAAGTTTAAGGGGGCAGCCGTAGGTCCCCCAATCCTTTCAACTCTAGGAATCCCGAATCCCCTACTTCGATGGGCTGACTCTGCCCCCTGCTTGCAATTGCTATAATGTTTCAAAAAAAGTTTAAGGGGGCAGCCGTAGGTCCCCCAATCCTTTCAACTCTAGGAATCCCGAATCCCCTACTTCGATGGGCTGACTCTGCCCCCAGCTTGCAATTGCTATACTAAACTGTGACCAAATCAATCATTACATCGCTTTCTCAGTATAAATAATCAACTTCTTATGTAAAACTTTGCTTGTGATTTGCATTCAAGACATATAAAAAAACTGTTCAATTGGGATGGAAACTGTTTTGAGAACTTATTAATTTCTTGATTAAGCTAGCATAATAAAATAATAGATGTTTGACCTCAAAATCTGAGTTCGAGGTCTACAATAGACATCCCTTGTGATCGACAATAGATTACAAAAAAATAAGTACCAATCCCTTTACACAAACAATTCAACTTCCTTCGATCTCTGCCTAAAATAAAGTGTGATTACTCAAATTGAAGCAAAGTGAGCGAGCAAGTACTGGCCTAAAAAACCGGCAGAATATATGCCAAAAGGTGATTCAAGAACACCAAAATCGGAAAAGTGCTGATCTGGACACAGCTGTTAGTTACATGCAATCACTGGGTAATTTTTTTCTAATTGGTAACCCCTAAATATGTATAATATTAGCAAGTGCACCGTCCACGTAGTTTGGGTGACATAGTCTGACGTGTTGCCTTTGGAAGCTCAAGATTCAGCGCAGACAAATCTAGTACGACATTGCTTGCCGACGATTAATTGAATAATGTTCCATTAGAGTCGGGATATGCTTTAGCTTTAATTAAGTGTTTTGCTATTTGAACATCGAGATTGACACTCTGAAGTACAAATCTTCTCACAAGAGGGGGGTTCACTACAAATAAAAATTGTGAGCTCTTCTCTTGTGAGGGAGTCTGCATATCAGGGTGTCAACTTCAGTGCATACTTAACAAAGCCCTTTAATTAATTTTCATATCCAAATCTAGTTCCCCAAATCTTCTACGTGAGATTGTGTTTTTAATTTTTAAGCGATTATTTGTTTTTTGTATTGGTTTTGGAGTATAAATTTTCCTTTCGAACAATTTGACTATAGAAACACAGATAGAATTATCGTAATGTAATTTACACAGAGTAACAATGTTATCAATAAATTAATTCGAGCCCACCGACTTCACAATATTTCCTTAAAACGAATTTGATGTCTTCACCTTTGCTAAATGTGTTTAACAATAGATTCCTAAGATAGAACGAATTTCATCATCTACAGAAGCAGTACAACAATTTGTAAGAGTTCCAACGAACTTAATGCAGTATTTTCACTTCAAAAACAATATCAGAATGAGAGAGAAAATGAGATTCAAAGCAAAAAAAAGTTTGTAATGAAAATGATGTAATTATTCTGACAGCAAGACAAGCTATTTATAGACTCGTTTGTGGCTATTCGAACATCCATCAAATCCTTTCAGAATAGTCGTGATTATTTAGGCAGACCTTTAAACTTGAACAAACAACATTGTTCAATATGAAACACTGTGTATGTTAAGTTTGCTAACATACGTCTGTTACATCGGTCAACAGACCCTGGACAAAAAACTACCCGATAAGGTAATAAAAATGAATTTCATTAAATACCAAAAAATTTGATTAATTACATTTTGCTTCAAAATTTTAAATAAATCTTGTCAAAAAAGATAATATAGTACAAGAATCCACCCGTACCTGACCACTAATCGAACGAGACTCCTATGTGGGATAAGTGTTTGACAATTTTCAATAAATCAAATTTTTCACTAATTTATAGTTTCAAGTTGCTTATTTTTACATCAAACACTTCGTTCACTTTTAAATGGTTTTTGATAAATAAATATATAACATTAATCACCTCATGACGTGAATGTGCTTGGTCATGTTAAAATGGAAGTGCGGGTCTCCCTAAAGTTGGGACTCAAAGTTGACATATTTCACTAATTAATATACCATTTCTAACAATCCTCCTAGGGAGGGCAAAGGGCTGAGCCGAGCCGAGCCGAGCTCATGGCTCGTTGACAAATGAGTCGAGCAGTCGCTCTGCTCGTTTGTCATGGGCGAGCTCGGCTTGGTCCACAAGCCTTCCACGATGGGCGGCTCGTGGGCCGAGTCGAGCTTTTTTTTTTTTTTTTTTTTTGCCTTTTACTATACATTTTCTAAACTTTAAAAAAAATGTATGTATATGTATATGTTTGTGTGTGTGTATACACACACATTTGGTCATTTTCTAAACATTTTTTTTAAAGATACATTTTCTAAAATATTTTTCTTTTTTAAAATTTAAAAAAAAAAGAAAAGATAAACATTCTTTCTTTATCCGGGTTTGGAACCGGCTACTTCAATTTTCAGTATGCGGAGTTAAAAATTGTAAACAAACAACTGTTGACCTATGGTTGATCATGACCTAATATTTTGATTATAACAAACAAGTCCATCTTGTTTACTAACAAATTGAATTGAGTGTTTAAGCCTTCAAAGTTATAAAGATTATTATTCACACTCAAATGAAGTACAAGTGAAGGTTAAACGAGTATTCAAGACAATTCATTTGAGAATTGCAAATCAAGATACAAGTCAAAGAGAGGCTCGAAGAGATCAAGAACATTGAAGATAGAGTTATTTATCGAATCTCGTTTATATATGTAAATGTACAACTCGTCAATGTTTAGCAAGTATATAAGCTCAAATATTTCTCATAAATTCATTATCAAATGAAAAATCATTTTCAAATGTCTCTAAAAAGATCATACTTCAACTTTTAATCAAAAAGTTATACTCTGGTTTTCAATCTCATATTGGGACAGATATTTGACACAGAAGATGATCTAATTTGAAGATGACTTCTGAAGAAAAGTTGTAGCCCTTTGAGTTATCTTTCCAACCCATTTTGAATCACCTTAATCGAATATCGGGAGAGAAAGATATGATCAAAATACCGAAAGCTGTCCTGGCTGGACATTTCGGTCGACCGAAACCTTTCGGTCGACCGAAACCATTTCAGTCGACCGAAAGTAACGGTCTGATTTTCAAATTTGACACTTTCGGTCGACCGAAAGTTACTGCGGCCTTCCTACTTTGCTCTATAAATATCCATCTCTTCTCCATTCATTTTCACCAACTTAGAAGAGATTTTTGAGAGCTTTTTTTTTTTTTAGAAATCATTGAGTTTACTTGAGTATAAATTCTATTTCATTTGTTACAAAGAATTTCTTGATTGTTCCAATCTATTTTATTCATTTTATCAAGAAATCTTTTTAGCAAAGAACTCTACACAAACTTCATCTATTCTTCATTCTTGATAAAAGTTTTCTTTACCAACACTTTGATTTAAAGTGTAAATCTCTCTTCATACTTAACTTGTATTATTTGTTAAGAGAGATCATTGGTTTGGAAACTTTGATACAAAGAATTTCTTGATTGATCAAAACTAGTTTTTATCCATTTTATCAAGAATTCTATTTTGCAAAGAACTTCTTACAATCTCATCTATTCTTCATTTTTTTGTAGAAGTTTTCTTTGCCAACACTTTTATTAAAGTGTAAAATCTCTCTTCATACTTAACTTATATTATTTGTTAAGAGAGATCATTGGTTGGAAACTTTGATACAAAGATACAAACTATTTCATTATCCATCATTCATCAAAGTTTACAACATCAACACTTGAGCTTTATTATTTGCTATCTATTGAAGTGTTTACCTAACTCTCTAATACTTAACTTGATTATATTATTTGTTAAGAGAGTTTCTTCATTGTAATTTATCACTTATTTCTTGACGGTTTCGAGAGCCTTGTGAAAACTTGATTGTAAGGATAGGTGCTCCTTGTTGTAAGTCACCTAAGGATAAGTGCTCCTTGTTGTAAGTCACTTAAGGGTAGGTGCTCCTTATTGTAAGTCACCTAAGGATAAGTGCTCCTTGTTGTAAGTCACTTAAGGATTGGTACTCCTTGTTGTAATTACCATTATAGTGCATTTGGCCTTACTCGTGACGGAGAGCTTGGTAACGGGGGACGTAGATCATTGGATTGGATCGAACCTCCATAACATATCGTTTGCATTCTCTATCTCTTTTACTTAACGCATTTACTTCGCACTAATTTATATTGTTCTATTTACGCATTTACTTGTGTTTATAATATTTGCGCATTCTCTATATTAGAATCTTGAGTAATTAACGAAAAGGTTTCAATAACCAATTCACCCCCCTCTTGGTTAGTTATTCTTGGGCTAACAACAACTTCTTACGTATACAATTTTTGTTTAAATTATAAAGGTATTAAAATAAAATTTTGTGATGAATATTCTTAAATTAAATATCACTTACTTGACTATATGCAATTTCGACATATTTATCTTGCAGTCGAAAATGAGAGTCTTCTCAATCCTTTACGCACATTAATACTTCCAAAATATCTTCTTTCAGTTGGCTCCTGACTTCGGAGAGAACCCTCTTCCCTGTAAGCAGACTCCGAAATTACAGTGCTAATCGGAGGTCTTAGTAGATCTTTTGCCATTACAAAAACTACTGGCCATCGGCATTCATACTTTCGTCAAAATTCAATTACTTCTTTTGAGTTTTTCTTAATTGTTTTATTGCTAGGCATAGTATGATTAAAGTAATCAATTAACTCAGCAGGCAACATATTTGTACTATTACTTGATGTTTGAGTATATGCAGTGGAAGACAAATTACTACTAGTAGTAGAGGAATCACATGCAAATGCAGTTGAATCATATCTATATGAGTTCATGCCTTCGAATAAATCTAAAACTTCAGCATCGTCATCTTCTATAGCAGAAGGATGAGGAGTTGTAGAGTCAGAGGATACCCGATTAATATGAGCACCCATTCATTGAACATATAAATCATACATTTCACATAAAATTTGTTCCAAAATTCTATAAGTGATAGGTACATCAAAAATTAAAGCTTGTGAAATTTGATCAATTACAAATTTAGTACCCGATAAATTATATCGGGGATTCATGACGCATGCTAACGGAAATAACATAGATAAGTCTTCCCAATATTTTTTAAACATTAATTCCATGGAATATATAATTGAACTAAAATCAGGGTCAGTTTTAAATCTATGAAAATCTCTATCAATTATATAAAGACATTTGAAGACCATACAACTATTGAGATAATAAATATCAGACAACATATTTGTAGAATCATAAAAATTTGTCAAATGTTATTAAAATTTTAAAAACTAAACTCCAATCGGACTCAATCAAAAAAGTATCGTCTTCGTCTTTAATATGCTTACTGTTACAAAATTCAGTTATTAAATGCTCAAAACCTTCACATGATTTTAATAATAAGTAAGTAGAGTTCCATCTATACCCTACGTCACTAATAAATGTTTTTGTATGCGTCACCCCATATTGTGCACAAAATTCTTCAAATGCTTGTGTTTCTACTAGGTGCAATCGTAATATATACTAGTGCATTCCTAATTCGTTGAATTTCATCCTTAATATGTTTTAAATCGTCTTATACATTAAATTTAAAATATGACATACACATCAAATATGAAACAAATAACCACCGAAATCGGGTTGAAGTACTCTATACAATTTATCAATGACAACCTTATTTACACTAACGTTGTCGAACGTAAAAGAACGAATTTTACTCTCGTAAAGATATTCTTTAATAATGTTCATAATAGCATGAAATATATTGTTAGCATTGTGTGGGAACTCAATAATTTTAAAAGCAATAATTTTTTTATGCATGACCCAAAGTGAGTCTATATACTGTGAAGTTGCAGCTATGTAACCTCTTTTATTAATCACTTCTTACATATTCGAAGTTAAAGATATAACACCCCCATATTTTTCTAAATCATTAATCAATATTTTTTTTGCATTAACGAAATATTCTATTGTATCAGAATAAAGAGTATTTCAACTTACCCCAACATACCTCGATTGAAGATATTGTTTCATGAAGGAAAAGAAATGTTGGTTGTCCGCTATTGCTAGTGGCAACTCAGTTGCGGCAACAAACTTCACCATTCCCGTTCGAGCTGTCTCCGAATACACTAATATAGAAAGGGCGTAGTAGTAGCACCGGTGCCTGGACTACCAAATTGTAGTTACGTTTGACCACCAGAAAGAAGTCTATGTTTGGCCATACATGTTTTGTAGTGATTGTTGAGGTGGGTGGTTCTAATGCCTTTTTGCCATGCCAATCGTTGTTGACAATATTTACATACTACTTTGGTTTCTGGAACTCCACCAACCACACGACCGATTTAAACCAATTTAAATTGTTCCCTACATTTTGCATGCCTTTTCCCATTTCTCTTCCCTCTTGAATCGGGAATATCTAATATAAGTTCATCATCCTGTTCCAAATCAATTGGATGACTAGCATCAACATCCATGTCATCCAGATCAATTGGATGACTAGTATGAGCATCAAAATCCTGAATATTTTCTGGAATGGGTAATTCATTTAATCCGAAGAATTCATTCCAAAATTGGCTGTAGGGTGTGATGGTGATTCGTCTCCGACACCGAATAAGTTTTCAACAAATGAGTGTGGATCCATTTGTGATTGAAAATTTGTAATGAAATAATTGATATTGAATAATTGAAATTGAATGTTGAAGTAAAATTGAGAAGTGAATATAGATTATGTAGTAGTGTAGAAAATCGATTAAAAATAAAATGTAGAAGAGTTTAGAATGATATTAAAATGTAGAGAGTAGAGTAGAGAATGAGAGATTAATAATAAGTTTGGTGAAAAAAATGGATGAATAGATGAGTATTTATAGGGAAAAATGAAATTGAGAAAAAAAATTAATAACTTTAGTGACCAAACGGTAACTGAAAATTCACTTTTTCTGTAAGTGAATTTTCAGTGACCGTTTGGTCACTATTTTATTTTATTTTTTGCTAGCCACGAGCCGAGCCGAGCCAGGCTCGTGGGCAGCTCGATGAGCTGCTCACCTAGCGAGCCGACCTGCTCGGGTCGTGCTCGAGCTCGTCAAAAAGCGGCTAGGTTTCCACCCCTAAATCCTCCATATGAATGAGATATATCGGTCGGTTCCAAACAACATATAATATGTTTTTTGAAGTATAAATGAAGAAAATTGTATCGGGATAAGTAGTCAAGACTTTGAACTTTTCCTAGTAAAATATATCGGATTTATTTAGCCAATCAGCAGCAATGTGTTTGAACGGTCAGTTGTTCATGTAAACCTATACAATAGAAGTCACAGTTCCCTTCGAACACAATTGGTTCTCACTTTTGTGTATATTTTAGCCTTGGACACCTCTGGTTCATGAGTTTTTTTTAGAGAATTTATCTTTACATAACTCTCTTGTAAGCGCCCTTTTCTCAACCACACAGGTGATCCACATAAAGAGCATTATGCTATACTCTACTTGAACGAATCAAAATATAGAAATTATTAAAATCGTAAATTAACATATTTCACGGTAGTTAGATAGATTAAGATAAATTTGAGATATAGACTTTCGATCTTAACGTTATTTTCCCTCACGAGTCCAAGATGAAAGCATTATCAAATCCTAATAGCACATCATCCAAGTCCATCATGCGAGTACAACCCACATCTTGACTTGTCATTGCAAAAATCTGATGTTTCGATCTATAAGCGGAATATCATATTTCATAGTTGCCATCGCTGAAAATCAAACATCACCCTGATACCAATTTGTTACGTAAAATGAGGATAGACAATATAAAAAATAATAACAAGAATACATGATTTATGTGGAAATTCAAGAAGAGAAAAAACCACATGGTAGAGGATAAGAAAATTTACCATATTAACGATAACTATAAGAGGTACGACTACTCCGAATGATATAATATGATGAAATACTAATATACATCATACATGGTAAAACAGGTCCATACACCAAATTGTTGTAATAGAAAATAGAGGGCAGAATGTGATTGGACAGATCCATCCATTACAACCATAGACCCTTTTTTCTTCATAATTTTAGTTTCATCACATATGTCGCACCGAAATTTTTTCAGGATCAACCCAAACAGAATTCGGGTCACTATACTCTAACAAATACTACAAATTATTCATTCTATTTCAAAAAGATAATGCCGAGTTATTCAAGTCATTCTAATCATATTCTCGTAAAAGTGCCTGTTCCTAAAATGTAACTTAAAGTATAGTGAGTAATCAAAGATGTCGATCGAAATATAGTGAACGATCGAAGACATATTTCTTCCATGTTTGGCCAGATACCGGTGTTGGGGTTTCAACTGTGCATTCCATTTGTTAGGTCAACTATTTCGTTAGAGTTGTAAAACAGAATTCATTCAAGTAAGTAATGTCTAACGTTTTGATAAGTTCAGTGAGTAATGTCCAACCGTTAGGGGTGCCAACTGTGCATTCCATCTGTTAGGTCAACTATTTCGTTAGAGTTATGAAACGAAATTCATTCCAGTTAGTAATGTCCAATATTTTGATAAGTTTAATAGTCAAAACTCAATATTTGAAATTTTAGTGAGCAATTGAAGACACCGATCTAAGTTTAGTGATTATTGGAATAATTATCTATTTCCTACCTGTTGAATAAGAGCTTATTTGGGTGAGACATTTTTTGTATTTTTAGGAAAAATATGACCGTTGTAGGTCCAAAAGTTATTGCTTCAATATGACGCAAATATGACTTATTACTTAACACAACATAGGTTTTCTTCTTCTTTCCCAATTTTGCCCTATATTCCACGAATGCACTAATGTCAACACAGGGGTATAATAAGAGCTTGTTTGGGTGTGATATTTTTGTATTTTTAGGAAAAATATGACTGTTGTAGGTCCAAAAGTTATTGCTTCAATCAATATCATCTGACACAAATATGACTTATTACTTCACACAACATAGCTTTTCTTCTTCTTTCCCAATTTTGCCCTATATTCGACAAATGGACTAACGTCAACACAGGGGTATAAGTGGGAGTTGAGCATAAATATCTTAATAAATTGGGGATTGCATTGTATTGGTAAGCCATGTGATGTGATCCAAGAATACATTTTCCGTAAAAAAATGGCGTCCAAACGATTGGTTACTTTTATTTTTCAATTTCTATCATCTCTCAGCATTCTTCATTCTTGTTCTCATTTTTTTCAACCCTTGCGCTCAGTCGTTTACAGCACAAAAATGGTGTCCTTTTCATCCGATTTGACATGATAAGCAAATTGTCATGATTTTTACATGGCTAATTTCTTTATCAACACCACTTACAGACACGTTCTCTCATGAATTAAACCTATTTAGGGCCACATGGACCAAGGACGTCCAGGGTTGCCAAGTGGCCCTCCTTATTTGTGGAGGTCTATGCATGGGCTCTGGATGTCTAGCATGGTCCTTTTCCATTTCACGCTATCTAGGGCCACATGGACCCAGGACGTCCAGGGTTGCCAAGTGGCCCTCCTTATTTGTGGGGGTCTATGCATAAGCCTTAGACGCCTAGCATGGTCCTTCTCCATTTCACGCTATCTGTTGCCATAGCAATCCCTTTATCTTTCGATTTTTGTTAAAAACCTTCAACATGCCACTTTTTTAGCTCAAAGTTTAACGCCTTTAATATTAGTTAGCCTTGTTTGGTAGCCATTAAAAATATATTATTATTTTTTTTTTTTGGAAAAATGAGTTTTGAAATAGTGATTTTTAGGAAAATATATGATTGAAAAGCAGAAAAATCTTGAATTTACACGTAAAATATTTTATAGCGTAAATTTGATTGAAAATAAGTTTAATAAAAAAATAATTTTAAAAAAATGGATGAAACCTATTATTTGAGATTGTAATTTTTGGAATTGTATTTTTTTTTTGAAAAACGTTGTTGAAAAAGAACAAAAAGTGTTTGATTTACGCGTAATATTGTTTTATTTAAAAACACATCATTAAAAGAAAGAAAAGAAAAAACCTATTATAATTTTACTGGGGCGGTGCTTCATGTTAAAGCAATAGAGACTTAGCATTCATTTTTTATTGAAAAAAAGAGAGAGCACGGGATTAAAATAATGCACACCCACGCACCCACTCCTATTGTGTGTAGCATCGGTAGTCTACAATTTTTTACTTTGTGAAGTGCTATAAGTACATTAGGTTATGGATATCATTATGACACTCCTAATGTACTAGAAGAATTATCTAATAAAAAAGGAATAAATGTATATGTATATAATTATTGAATATAATGGATTACATATATCCACGTGGAAGAAATCTAATCGTAGATGTGAAGTATGGATAATGTTACAGGTACATAACCATTCACATAATGGTTTACATAATTACACGTGACATATGATGCTGTCTTTAATTCAACTTTCACACTTACACATCAATAAATAGATGATTGCCACGTCCATACTTGAACCAGAGGGTTATGTACAACTTTTTTTATTTGTTCCGACGATAAGATTCGATCTGTTGTACACCATATGGACCCAAACTATTACCAGCCACAAACTATTACCAGGAATCTTCTTCGGGGGAATATTCAAAATAGCCTGTGAATAGTGGCTTTTTAAGATTTTTGTTAAAAAGTCAGTTTTACCCTTAATGAAATGGGTCATTTATTGCAGATCAAGTCCTCAATCTTTATAATTTTTTCGAAATTAGTTTTATTCTTGTTTTTATTCATCATCACTAGACGTTTCTTCGAATCGATTTTCTTCGAATATTTCTTCATTTACTTCTATTTCTTCAATATCAACTTCTTCACATTCATCTCTAATTTGTTCAAAGTCCGTAATTAATATTCTAACTTTCTTTTTTGAGCATTCAGTGCTAATATGACCTTCTTCATTGCAATTCCAACATTTACATCGTTTTTTATCTAATGGTTTTTTATTATAAGGTTTATATTTTCTTCTAAAATATTTTCTTTTTGGTTTAAAATATTTCTTTTTAAACTTATTATATTTTTTATATTTCTTGGGTTTTATTTTTCTTTTTCTTTTATAATCATAACATCCCCAATTTCCTGGCACTTCGGTATCTCTACAACAAATCCTATCTTGTATAAATCCTGATTGTTTATAAATCATTTGATTACTACACATAGTACTTATTTCGTCTTTTATAGTTCTTATAATAAATCCTAATGTATATCCTTCTTCATTTCTTCCTAATTGTTTTTCTTTAATCTTATTTTGAAAATAACTATTCCATGGTGGTGGTAATTTTCTAATAAAAACTTCCTTATAATAATTATTATCAGCTCCGCTTCCAAACATCATATAATAATATTTACTATATTCGCAGCAATATTCATTGAGATAACACATATTACAAATTTGTAAATGTTCCATTCTATTTTTAGCATCTTCTATTTCTTCTAATCTAGCTTTAGTACTTTCATTTACCCAGTCTTCTCCAGCAAACTCTCTATAAATTCTTGTAGCAACTCTATTTATTCCTTCTATTATATTAATTCCAAATCCTGGTTCAATACTATCTTTCCAAATACATTTTGTTGTTTCTTCTAATCCTCTATACCAATTAAATACATTTCCTTTAAATGTTGCTAATAAGTATTCAGTTCTATTTTTATTATCTGTATTACTGCGATTATAATTAAAGTGTGCTATCATATTAGTACTCCATTCACTTATAGCTCTTCTAACATCTAATTCACAATCTAAATTTAAATATGAACCTGCAATTTTCATTGGGTTTGATTCTCTTAATACTGGTTTAAATTGGTCTCTATACATTCTTTCTTTGGTAGTTTTAAAATCTACTTTTGTATTAACATATCTTCTAGGGTCTATTTCTGCTTCATATCTAACAGTGCTAGTTTCTCCATATTCTTCTTGTTTAACTGCTCGTGGTCCTCCTGTTTTTCCAGCCATATGTTTTTAGTTATTTCTTCACAAATTTTTAAGTCTTCTAAGTCAAATATTAAATTTTCCATTTCTTCGTTCATTATTCTTCTATAATTAATTTTCCTTCTTCTTTTTCTATAAGATTTTCTTCTTGCTTTCTAAGATCAATCAATAATTTTTCTATATCTTCTTTTAATCCTCCATTAAGTTGTATTAATTCTTCATATTTTTCAATTTTCTTTCTAACTTCTTTAAGTTCTTTGGTATAATCTGGTTTAAATGGTTTTTCTTTATTTAGATTTTCTATTATTCTATTTAAAAGATTTTCTATTCTTAAAAAGTTATTTTGTAGTCTTTCTTTCTCTTCTTCGTAGCCTATTTCAATTCTAGTTATTTTTTCATCAATTGTTTTTATATTTTTCTCAATTAAATTAATTTTATCATTCATACTCATATTTTAGGTTTTTTATAAGATGGTTTTGCAATTTCAAATCCTAATTTATTTAATAGAATATCAAGTTTATAATTAATAATGTCTATTTTTTTTTCTAAAGTTGCTATTTTATTAATACTATTTTTCTGTGCAATTTTTGATATTCGATTCTGAATTTCTTCAAGTTTAGTTTCATCAAGTATTTCTAAATTATTAATTTGTTCTTTTATTTTATTAAATTGTTTAGACATATTTTTGCTTAAAACTTCTAACCTTTCTTTAGCTATTTCATCTTTTGGATCAATATTATTTATTTCGTCTATAGCTTCTACATCTTTAGATTTTAATTGTCCTAATTGTTGCCATAAAAATGCATTAGTCCAATTTGTAGTCATATTTAACCATTCATCTGTATTTTCCCATGAGCTTAAAGGTTGAAACAGAGTTGTATTCCATTTTTTAGTTTGATAACTTCCTATTGGTAATCTAATATTTTCTATTTCTTGTTTATCAAATCTTATTTTTGTTGGTAAACTCATATTAGTCTGGTATATTTAAGGAATTAATTATTATATTATTTATCATTTGTCTTATTTCTCTTCTAAATTGTTCTTCTCTTCTTAATTCTCTTGTAATTTCATTTCTTAATAATTCTCTTTTAATTTTATTCCAATTAGAAATTTCCCTTTCTATTTCTCTACGATTATTGTCAGTTATTATCTGTTCTTCTAAAATTTTTATTTTATTATCACAAAATTTTCTAGTTATTTCAGGCATATTTTTATTCTATTTCGTCAAAACTAAGATCAAAATCATATAATTCAGAAATTTCATTATAACTTTAAGTATGCTCTGTAGTTTCAAAAGTTCTTTCACTATTTTCACTATCTAACCAGAAAAATATAATCATTTTTATTATTTCTTTAGGCAATCTTTCTTTCAATCCAAATGATACAATTGTAAGGCATTTTTCATAATATCTACTATCTCTTTTTATGAAATTTATTCCTCTAGTATAATTATCATAAGTTTCTGGAATTTCTATCATGTGACTATAATCAATACTATTAGTATATCTAAAAGGTACAGATCTATAATAAAACTCGTAACTTTCCATGATAAAAGTTCTTCAAAGTAAACAATCTTATAAAAATTCTTATATAATATTTTTCATGCAAATTTTCAGACAATAAATTTTCTTGTAGCTTAAAATAAGGGCCTTACCACGCTTCGCCAAATAGCAAGAATGTTATATGTTCCTGGTCACCTTCGTCACAAGAGTTGGCCAAAGTCAGAAGCATTATTCTGACAACATGGACATAAAAGCACTCAAAACTCTCAAACGGACTGTGTAGAACAACACTCAAAGCGTAATAAAAGATTTATTTCAAACTCAAAGATTTTATTGATCTGAAGATAGCTTGAAAGCTATTATACAAAGATTTTTACAAAGATTGATACTCCGAAGAGTGGTTTCTACTCTCTAAAGAGAATGATTACAAAGATCATTGTTGAAGGTTTTAGATGGTAGTTCAGGATGAGATTTCAGATGGCTAGTTTTAGATGATCCTTTCTAATGAGAAGAGTCTCAATTTATAGAAAGGCTCGCACTTCACCGAGAAGCTTCTGGCCAATCAGATTTCAACACAAAAGTAAAAAGTACAATAATTTCAAAAGTGGTTGAAAATATTTAAAGTGCTTGTTGGTTGTCTTTATTCCAGTGTCGGCAATTTCTTTTGATTCCAGCTTGACAGCTGTCTTCTTATCTTCAAAGTTCACATGGTCTTTGTCGATTCGTTTTCTTGATCGTCCTTCACTTGTGGACGTGTCCCATGAGTCGAGGCTTCTTTAATGCATTCTTCATGCGGAGAATTGATCGTTCATAATTCCTGAGATTTTTTCTTCAAGAATTTTTGATTCTTTATCTCCTCTGAGATAAGGATCCAATTATTGCTCATACCATAGACCATGTATCTTTCTCCAAAAAGAAGCGCATTGTTGAAGCGGTGATTTTATTCCGAGAGCTCGTCTGTAAATCATCCATTTTCTATTAATGTGGGTAATTCTTTAAAAATCTGAATCTCCTTAAATGGATTTTCATTATTTTTCCGAATTGTGATGAGATGATATTCTCCATACCACTCTGGTTCTTTATATTCAGGACTAATTGTGTAAAATCTCAGTTCAATCGGTTGTTTATCGCTGAATTTTTTAACACAATTAACAAATTCTTTGTCAAACTGTTCAATTTCTTTTAGATCTATCTCTGGGAAGAGTCGATCTAAAAATCCAAATGCTGCCAATTTTCGAACAATATTAGGATCTGCTCCTTGAACTGCACTGATCCTTGGATAAATCGCCGTTGGAAGGGCTGTCAAATATAGAGAACTTCCTTCTCTGAAATTATATACCAATTCTGAGAATTCATAATACTCCTTTTCCATTGGATGTAGATTAGCTCTGATGTGATGAGTAGCAATTATTCCCTTTGGTGATTTAAGGTCACCAATTGGTGATTTTTTATCTTCTTGGAATTAACTGATAACAGTAGGCTGTTCCAATGGGCCTTTTAATAAGGATGTTTGAGTACTAGACTCAGCGGCTCCTTTTCCACTTGTAAATTTTTCCAACAATTTGTCCATGCGACGAGGTAGTTGTTGTGGACCCTTTTTATGACTTTTTCCTCTTGCGAGGTAAGAGAGTCATTTCTCTTGAATTTTGATTCTCCACTTGAGGTGGATGTATTAATCTCCGAAATGGGATGTGACTAGCCTTTGGTGTATTCACCTTTTAAAAGGAGGATACTCACGCAATTTGCAAAAAAGTCTAAACATTCTGACAATTTTTCAACTATTTTTTCTTTGTTATCATTCAATTTTTCAATCTTTTTCCCACTTTCAACAACTTTGCTTGATAAATCACACAAAGTTTGTCGAATATCAAGATGATCTTCTTGAACGACAAGATAATCTGCATTAAAATACGTTAGAAGATCTTGTAATTCCTTTGTAAATGCTTCAATCTTTTCCATATTCATGATTCTGCTCAAAAAATCAGCAAATAAATTATATTTTCCTTTAATATATTCAAATTTAAAATTATAAAAAGATAGTAACACTTGCCATCTATGTAATCTTCTATGTTGAGGTGAATTTGGTAATTTATTATTTACTAGTCGTTAAGTTGTGTATTATCGGTTTGAACAATAAATTCCTTGGGTAACAAAAACATTTTAAATTTGTTTATTCCTTTAACAAGCGCCAATAATTCTTTTTCATTGGTTGAATAATTTACTTGACATTATTAAATGTTCCACTAGTATACTGCAAATTTCATTTAAATCAGGTTTTTAATAAAGCACTCCAATATAAATACGAAGCATCGGTTTGAACTATTAATTTATCTTTTTCATCGAAGTCTAAGTTTAGGTAAATTTCTACAATTTTCTTTTAAATTTTTAACACAAAGAGTATGTTCTTCATTCCAACCTAATTTATTTGATTTTCTTAATAGTTTCGAAGTTTATTTCTTTTACGCAAGTTTTTCTATAAATCCTTGACATAATTAAGACAACCCAAAAACTTTTGAATTTGTTGCTTATTTTCTAATTTATCGGGAAATAAAATTATTTTTTACGAAATATGAGGTTGCAGTTTTATTCCATCACTATTTATTATCATTCCTAAGAATTCAATTTCATGTTTTGCTACTTCTGCTTTTTTCTGACTAAGTATTATACCTTCTTTTGAGCAAAGTGTAGCAAAAATTCTAAAATGTTTAAGATGATCTTCATATGTTTCTGAACAAACAAGTATATCATCAACATAAACAATAAGAAAATTATAAGTTTTAAAAACTTCATCCATTCTTCTTTGATAAATTTGTGGTGCATTTTTTAATCCAAATGGCATAACTAACCATTCATAATGTCCTTGAGGAGTACTAAATGCTGTTAATGGTATACTATTATCTTCTAGTTTAATTTGCCAAAATCCAGATTTACAATCAAATTTTGAATAATATTTTTTATTCTTAGCTATATTTATTAATACTTCTTTATTTGGTAAATAATATCCATCAAACTTAGTATTTTTATTAAGTTCTTTATAATTTACTACCATCCTAGGTTTTCCTCTTTTTATCTCCGAATGATTTCTAACCATAAAAGCTGGGCTACTATGCGGGCTATTACTTCTCCTTATAAGTTTTTGATTAAGAAGTTCTTGAATTTGTTTTTGAAATTCTTCCTTATCTTCTTGATTATAGAGCATAGGTTTGACTCTAATAATGATTGTTGGTTCTAATAGTTCTATTTTAGTTTGTTGTTTTTGATTTTTCCCATTTTTCAAGTGGGTTTTCATTATAATTTTTAGCTAAAAGATCTTTTATTTGATCAAGAGTAATTGTTTTGATTGAATAATTGAGTAATTTTGGTATAAATTCTATTTTTTCACCATATTTGTGAAATTTGTTGAACTCTGAATGGTTTAAATTCTCTAGCAATTTTTAGTAAATGTCCACATGGTGTTTTTAATTGAATAGTATAAATATTTTGACTATATTGACTAAACTGTTGTAGAAAGTCATTTCCAAGAATGATATCACAATCATTAATATTATATTGGTAAACATTTCTTATGGTTACTATTTTAGATCCTATTATAACTTCTATATTTTCATTTTTATATTTTAAGGATTCTCTTACTCCAGTTATTCCTTGTAGAGTTAATTGTTGTTTATTTTCTATCCACTTTGGTAATAAGAATTCTTTAAAGACAGTTATCTCAGCTCCTGTATCAATTAGAGCGCAAGTAGTTATTTTTGATTCAAATACAGTTATTTGTATATATACACTTATTGAGAATTTTATTTCTCTACTCATTTTTCTTTAGGGCAATATGTAGTTATTCCTTGATGTATAATAAGAATTCCTTCTTTGTCTATTTTGTAATTATCAAGACTATTTAAAAATGAATTTCCTAATAATATTGGATGTTCATCAAAATTCATATTATTATCAATATAGCATTCTATGCTTAATAATAGATTTCCTAATTTAATTTGAACTTGTCCTATGATATCACAAGAGTTTATTTTTCCTTCAAAATCTCTATAACTATAAGATTCAACTTTTTTCTTTTTAATTCCTTCATCAATAAGAGAGCAAATATGATTCTGACTTGCTCCAGTATCAATAAGTATTTTAATTTCATTTATCCATTTACTTCCATTAAAGAACTTTCCTTTGATTCCATAGACACTATTATTTTTATTTTGTATTATTTTTGAAATACTATGTCTTACTGTATTATTTCCAATAATTATTTTATTTTCTTTATATGTTATTTGTTTTGGTATTATATGTTGATCAATACTTATAGCATCATCATGTCCTATCTCAAAATTTTCTATTTCTTCTATGTCTTGTTCTCTAGGTAAGATTGCTTCTCCTATATTCCTAAATTCTTCGTCAATTTCTATAAAAAGGCTTTTCTTTATATATATTTCCATAATTACTATTTGTATAACAATACAATCCTTGATATAATATAGTAAAGACTTTATTATCATCTTTTAATATTTTATTAGTCATCTTAAAATGTAGACTAAGACAATCATCTAAATTTTTATCATTTATATGCACACAATATCTAGGATAACAAGTAAATTTTAATTTTTTATAGGCTAAATTTCCTTTTATTATTCCTAAATTTCCATTTTCTGCAGTTATACATCTTTCATCTTGTAGATTAAGTATTATAGGACTATTAATTCCTTCTTTAAAACATGATTTTATTATTATTTGTATTCCAGCAAGGTAAACATAAGATATTTTATCTCGTTTTTCTTGTTTTAATTTTCCTAGGAATTCATTAATATTTCTTTTTGTTATAAGATTTAATTTTATCTTTCCTTGTGTATGTTTAATATCTATGGCTTTTTCTATTTCATGATATTCATTAATGACTAACTTTTTTCTTCTAAAGAAATTTTGATCCTAAAATATTAAACAATTTATTTTCTCCTGGTGGTTTTAGACTTAATTCTGCTCTATTAATTTTTCTAAATTTTTCCCAATCAAATTTTCCTTTTAAGGCATATCCCTCTACTCCTTCGTATACTTCAGTTTCTATATTTTCTGAATTTTCTATTTCCATGGTCTTTAGGTATCTAATTCTTCAATTCTCATAATTTCATTATTAAGAACTCTTTGTATTCTTTTTAAAGTTTTCATTTCTATAAGAATAGGCATTTTAACAAAATATCCTATGTCTTCGTCTAAAACTTCATCAAAATCTATTAAAAGAAAAGTAATTTTCTTTTCAAATTTTTTCTTTATTTTAAGACTATCGGAGTCTTTTATTTTATCAATCAAATTTCTAGATTTATTAACAAGATGTTGAATATAACTATCAGTATCTAGATATTCAGTAGAATTGTTAACGTACCATCCAATGCATATTTCGTTATTATCTTCCATTCTCTAATGTCTTTAATTCCTCAAGATATATGGCTCTGATACCATTTTTATGTGACCTAAAATGCAAAAATACAATTAATTCAAAAATAAATTTTGGCTCAAGATAGGTGGAAAGAGTTGATGGTGAAGAAAAGTTAATTTTTTATTGCAAGGGGCAAACAATTTTGTCGAATCCAAAATTAAATTTAAAATTTAAGGACTAAAATGACTTGTTTTAAAACTTTTTATTTTAAGGGTATTTTAGGTATTTTAGAATGTTAAAATGGTCAAAGGCCATTCAAAGGCCATTTTGGAATTATAGCCTTGAATTTGGGCCATTCACACGTATATCCTCAATCTTCTTATTAGTCCATAATTGAATTGCCCTGGTGGAATTTCAGATCCACCTTTCGTTTTAAGATTTTCAATGGTTTATCTCAGTCCTAGGCAACTTTTCATGCTGTAGTACTTCTGCATATTGTGTGCCCTGGCATAGTTTTTATTTTCTGAGCTTATGGATATTGTGAGCAGTTTCGATTGTTTCTGAGTTCTTTTTTAGGATGGTCACGATTTACATTTTCTGTCCACGATTTTTGTGATTGATGTGAATCATTTCTTGTATGATTCACTTTTGATTGCAATGAAGTCTATGATTCTTTTCGGATGACTGTTTTATGGCAAGATTGTGATTGATATTGGTACTACTGCAGCCATTCTTTAATGAATATGTCCAGGAAATATTTATTTTCTCAAATTGCTCTAAATTGTGGTGGGGTTTGTTTAATAGAGTTAAGAAGACTGGTCAATGGCCTCATGCCCTGTTTAGTGTGTATAAATCGGTGTTAGGCCCTCGGAAGTTGGAGATTGCACAAGAATAATCTGTTCTACGAATAATTCTCCAGGAAAACTTTTATTGGAGTTATCGTACTATTCTAAGTTATGATCTGAACTGTAGGCACATGATTGCTTTTATATGTACTGTAAAGTCAAAAGTGTAAGATGCTTGGGGAAGATGTACATTATTGGCTGGTTTTCTTAAGGTTCAACTTGTATGTATTGTGTATTTTCACCATACTATGACCAGTAAATGATGTTTCTGCTTAATGATCACGAAGTGCTAATACAGAAAATGTTCCCCTTGAAGTTGAACAAAGTTAGCATTACAAGCATTTCCTTTCATTTCTTCTTTATAACTAAGTTGAATCTATCTTTTTCGATTGTGAAGAATCATATTGGGGGTTGATTTTCTTTTTGTCAATTCAGGGGCTGGAAACATCTGAAGTCACTAATGATTCATTTCCTGAGCTCCAATTTCCATTGATAAAATTCAAGAACCACCAGGTATATAGAGTCGATGGGAATATTTATTAAGAATGTGCATCTCTTACATTTAGATGCAAGGGTTGTTGTCATAAATGATTGCTCGTGCTTATTAAAATAATCTGTAGTACCTTAAACTAGTTAGTCAAAAAAATCTATTGTGTTCTCTATGTAGTGACTTTACTTCCACTGATGCATGAATAATTGTTCATTCTCGGTTTTCAATCTTGTATTGCCAATTGCGGAGCTTCTTATTAACTTCCAAAATGGACATGAGAAAGAATATGAAGATTTTTTGTAAACAATCATTTAGCATATTCTCTTTATAGATTCAACAAAAACATTTCATAAGATTGGATTTTAACTGGTAAAAATGATTAAGTCAAGAATGAAGGTGTGTATGAATGAAGAACCTCATAAGAATGACATAGGAGCGAGAAGAGTTGGGGTAGGACTGCTATCTATCTTTCATTATAACTAGAATATTATTATTTCCCTTAAGGAACCCTCCTGTTTGTTTGTCCTTTTCAAACCAAAAGGCATTGTGCAGCTGTCTTCATTTATTCAATCCACAATATAAAGATCAGACTCTTCACATTTCTTTCAACTTTAATTGATGTGCCTGTCAAAAATCCTCAAATGGAAAACAACAAACTCCAGTTCCTAATTTGTCAAGTCAATAAATGAGTCTTAAAATTTAGTTGTAGACCAAAGAGTCAGTGTTAAGTTGTAATTCTATTTCGTATTATGATACTTTGGAAGTTCCTATGACAATTTGTCAATCTTATCATTTAGGGATCATAATTCTATCTAGAGTAAAAAAACAACTATATCGGCTCTCTTCTGCACTTGCTATATGATGCATTTTCTCGTACAGCAACCGGACGTTCTAATTTTTTTTAAGTCTCGTCATGGCATGTATTTCATTTATGTTCTGCAGAAGGGAATGAAGGAAGCCGAGCTTGGGGCACACACTGTGAGGTCTCATGGGGTCACAGTAGTGAGGACACACATGCATGACTGGTTGATACTGATACTACTTGGGGTGATCTTAGTCATTCTGAACATAATCCATCCATTTTATCGCTTTGTTGGGAAAGATATGATGTCTGATCTCAAGTATCCCCTTAAGAGTAACACAGTACCTGTATGGCTTGTGCCAGTAAGTTGATAGCTTGATTGCTGAACTTGACTTATTTCTTCTTTAGCCCCTGTTTGACTCCCTTTAAAACAAAACAATTTATTTTTCATACTCATTTTCAACCACACATTCACACAATTAAATATTTTGCACATAAATCCAAAACTTTTCCCCACTTTTTAACCCCACATTCTGTAAAAAAATCACACTATTCAAAACATCATTTTGACACAATAATGGCCAGGGGCTTAGTAAAGTCATTGATGGGATGCCATGTATTGATTTTCTTAGAAACTCCTTAGATATATGCAGCGCTGTTGCCAGTAGCAGTTTTCCTACTCTTCTATGTTCGCCGAAGAGATGTCTACGATCTTCATCATGCCATATTAGGTAAATAATGTGTTTATCATCTGTAATTTTTTTATCAGGATCCAATTTTTTATTAGGATCTGTATCAATTAACAAAATCATAGTAGATGATGTTGACATTCTCATACTATGAAGCTGATTTTTATGAGCAGGGATTCTATTCTCTATCTTTATAACGGGGGTTCTTACTGATGCAATTAAGGATGCGGTTGGTCGCCCTCGGCCAGACTTCTTCTGGCGATGTTTTCCTGATGGAAAGGATGTAAGTGATGTTTGACCTGATCATTCAAAACCTTGAAGTTAGTATTGCTAGATCATTTTCATTAGACTGTGTTTTGCCTAATTAAATTGATTGTTTTTCAGGCTTATGATCAATGGGGAAATGTTGTTTGCCATGGTGACAAAAGTGTCATAAGGGAAGGGCATAAGAGTTTTCCTAGTGGGCATACTGCATGTAAGCAGGAAGTGTCTATTATCAGCATGTTAATATTTTCAATAAGATTAAACTACTTGTGATAGTTTTGGGGTATTCGATGGAGAAAGTGGACAGTCTCAATATTTGCATTGATGTTAAAACCCTTTGGAAAATGGTTCATACAACCTACAGATAAGCTTGCGCTGATGAAATGCCTCTGCTATTATTTGGCCTTTAGTAGATCGACTGCTCTTGCCAAAAGCAACATCTCAACTCTCATTTACTGCTGTTCTCTGCTTTACCATGTCATCCCTATATTTTTTGGTAACAAATGTTTCCTGAAGCATCCTCTAGCTTTTCACCCATTCCTCCCTTTTCATAGTCAATTGTAATTTTTATCATATCTCATTTAATCTTCCTTGCTCTAAATTGCATGGAGTTTTCCTGTATTTCGACCGGAGAATCTAACAGAGATATTACTGTGGAGATTCTGACAAAAAAAATTAGACATTTCATTCCCTCAGAGAGTGCCTGTCGTGTTAAGTGACCGACATATCTTTTTTTTTTTTCTCCCTAATTTTTTCACAGATCTTTTATTTATACAAAAAACTACGTTATTTGCTAGTTCCATGTAATAGCATTGCTGGATTTTTTTTCTTTATTTTGCAATGTTTGTTTGAGAACATTAAAAATTTTAAGAGGGCAAGGAAATCTTAGATGGTAACTATAGGGGCATCCTTCCCAGTTTTTCCTTTCATACTCCTTCCTCATATAGTTATGTAATCTCAGATCGCTCAGTAATCAAACGATCAGGATAACTTATCATAGCCATTCGTTCCAAGCTTGTTAATGAATGGGCATCTACACTAATTACTCTAATTTTTCTATGACGGGACTTGAATTGAATAAGCAGGGTCTTTTGCGGGTCTGGGCTTCTTATCACTATATCTATCTGGGAAGCTAAAGGTATTTGACAGGAAAGGTCATGTTGCAAAACTCTGTTTAGTTTTGCTTCCTCTACTTGTTGCATCTCTTGTTGGCATTTCTCGAGTGGATGATTATTGGCATCACTGGCAGGACGTATTTGCTGGAGGTCTACTAGGTTTGTCTATTACATTACATTCCAACTTTTGTTGTTTTTATCAGTTGAAAGCTAGTAACATTGGTTCACAATTTAATAGGTTTAATGGAAGTATTCTTTGCAGGTCTAGTGGTAGCCACATTTTGCTATTTGCAGTTCTTCCCACCTCCGTATCACGTTGATGGTATCTTCTACTGCTTCTACTTACACTACTCAGGCTGTTGTTTTTGCAACTATATTGCTTGATAAAAGCTCGTGATTAGTGTGAACGATTGTTCGCTTTCAGTTAACATTGCAATAGTTATTCCCTGAGAGCCTGTGCATTCTTTCCTGGTAGGTTGGGGGACGTATGCGTATTTCCAGATATTGGAGGAGTTGAGCTCGAATGTAAACAATGTACAGACCTCTGAGGCCATGGTTGAAATCCAACAAAATGAAAGAAACAACAACGCTGTTGTGGGGATATCGTTATCTGGTTGTCGTAGCTTACCAGTTGAAGATTTAGAATTTGGAAGGAGGTAGTTTTTTAGACTCTCTTGTAGAATTTCTCTGCGCTTTCTAGTTTTGGTAGAAATACGTGTAAAAATATGCATCTACTCATAACTCCATGTATGTTCCTTGTAAAAGATTGGTTCTTCCATCTTCGGATGAATTTCTGCCATGTCAGATATCAATTTATTGTAAATGGGTCATTAATATGCGAATGGAACGATGGTATCAAAGGTCGAAATCATAAAGCTCGCGCTCAATGAAGACCGTCCTATAATTGGCATGTGTAGACTGAATAATGACATGGAGTATTGAGTTTCATACTCATAAAAATACTAAAAAAATTTGAGCCATAATGCCATACTAGTGGTACATCGGGGTGTACATCACGGTGTACACCTCCCTCACATGGGTAAGGGGCCCACTCGAATATTTTATTCAAGTTGACCCCTCCATGTGAGGGGATGTAGACCTTGATGTACACTTTTTGATGTACGTCTAGCATTTTTCAAAAAATTTCTTGCTAGAGACCTACTATCAAATCATTAATATTAAATTGATAACCATATTGCCAAAAAAAAAAAAAAGAAACACGGATTAGTTAAAGTTGTGATGAGGCAACTTTATATATATTAAAAATTATATGATTGGAGGGTTTTGCTTATAATAATTACAAAGGGATTTCTTAATTCACCTAAGCTAAAATAAACTTCAGCTCTACACTACCTCCCTTCACCTCACCATTCTTGCATTCCACGTTATTTTAGTTCATAACTAACTTCTTCAAACCTTAATGAATTCACCCCATCGTCTTACACTTTATTTTTCTCGACCTACGTACCTCGAAATACAAACACGAGTGACGAGTTTGTATTTTCAAGTTAAATTTCACGTTCGATTCGAAATTTAATTTTATTTATCATTTTCTTATCGCAAGAAGAACTACAATTCTCTATTTCCTTGACCTTTGTTGAGAATGTTTTTCAAGTTAAATTATTGTCATACCAAAACACCATTGACTTTTTATGATCACCAACAACTTGAGGGACAAAACAACTTTAACTAACCGCATGGTTGGCACAGTAGGTAGGTGTTCTCTCATAACGGTTTTAGATTGGATTTTTATTTTTTAATAAATTTCCCCGCCAAAAATTTGAAATGCTTATAATCCAAGCAACTCGACCGTATGTTTCTGAAAGATCGAACGGTTACTAGTTTTCTATAAACATTTATCTACTGTAGACCGAGATGGACCTGATAATTATTTCTTACCCTTTATAATTCCCCGCCTATTATTCCAAGTTCCAACTCACAAATCCTTACCTCCCTCTTTCAATGGAAATTAATGGAGTTGTAAACTCCCCCAGCTTCAGGTGATTGAGGCAATAAATCAACGACTTAATTGAATTGAATTCTGTTAATGTGTTTTCCAGTCAAATTTCATAATTCATTGGCGTTTTCTGTTAATTTTAGTGTAATGCAGGAGAATAATTCTTCGAGTGAAGCTCTCACCAGCAGCTCCACCGCCGCCGTGTCACCTCAACGCTTCACCAGCACCAATCCATTTTTATCTCCTACGTCTCCGACTTACCTGAACCCCAATCCCTACCGCTATTCCTCGCTTTTCCCGCAGAACTACTCACCAAATTCTCCCTCTGAAACCGCCTCGTTTGACGGCGGTGATATTTCCGCCACCGAACAGAGCCTCCACGAGGCTAGCCGCATCCTCGAATATCAGCAGCTCTATAATCGCCACACCGTCTGCCTTGCTCGCCTCCACGAGTATATCAATGAAGTTGATTCCCTCCGCTGCGAGAACAACTCTCTCCGCCTGTCCAACGCTGATCTCACCCGCCGTCTCACCCTCCTTGTCAACCAGAATTGCCTTCTCTCTGATTTCAACCGCCTCAACATCGTCCCTTCCTCCACCGTCTCCTTTCCTACATACGCCACTCACGTGACCTCTTCTCAACCTCTTATAGAGGAGAATGGCACGCAAAGGACTCCCGAACGAGTCACAATTCCGAAGAGTATCTCGGTGCGTTCCAGAGGCTATCTGAAGACTCGACCGGATCAAGATGTGACTCGCCAACAAGTAGCTGGTGAACCTGGTCTTGCATCGGTGAGTCAGCTCGATCTCTAATGTACCATTTCAACGTGAATAGCCTTTCACTGTGTAGTGACGTCATAATCTGATTTCTCTTAGAACTGTTAATACTAATATTTTCTGAATGCTCGATCTATGGCCCGAGGTTTCCATTATTTTGTTTCATTCTATTGATTGATTGATCTGTTCTATTCTTTCAAAGTTTGCCTCAGTAACTCAACCAATAACATAGAGGAAAGTCTGTAAATTTGATTATAATGTGAAGGGGAAATTGATCATGTCTAATTGTAGCAACTACTTAATAATCTGAAATCATACATTTGAATTAAGAGTTCGGTTGATAATCTCACACTTAATTTCATTCTTAACATTTCTATTTGAAGTAAGAGTTTAGTTTGATTATTCTCTATACAATCAATATTAACATTCTCTCTAATTCTGCCATATTATATTGTTGACAAACCCTGTCTCGTCCTTGTTTGGTACCTAACTTGTTATTTGCCTTTCTGTTGGGTTTTGTTAATGTTGTTGGTAAACAGCAACGAGTGTTCGTACCAGGGAGTAAAAGGGAAGAGGAAGCACTGGAATTTGAAGTGTACAACCAGGGAATGTTCAAAACAGAGCTGTGCAATAAGTGGCAGGAGACAGGTGCATGTCCTTACGGGGACAATTGCCAGTTCGCGCATGGAATCAAGGAGCTGCGTCCAGTGATAAGGCACCCTCGCTACAAGACTGAGGTTTGCCGTATGGTTCTTGCGGGAGACATCTGTCCCTATGGCCACCGCTGCCATTTCCGCCACGCACTCACAGAGCAGGAGCGGCTCATGGCGATGGCACCCGCACCGCGTTAGTTGGTTCATCAGCACTGGAGAGTTTACAAACCCGGTTGGGCTTAATTTGGTAAATTTGGATGAATATATCATTTAATAATCGGTGTTGCTATTAGCATGCATGATTTACATATGAATACTGGATAATTACTTAGTTATAGCTTGTAAGTAAGAAAAAAATGTGAAGATATATACTCATATTGCAAGAGTAGTTCAAGATTATATGTTTAGCTACCTTTTGATACGGTAATATAGACAACTGATACATGGTATTAAATATGAGGAATTGAGATAACATTTGAGACTTTCGTACATAGTGTGACTAGGGGTAGCCAAATTGCTAGTCCATTGATCAACTTTTGAAAGCAATATCTTTGTCAATTACCTTCCTTAACTACAAATACAACAATTCTGACAGGATGATTAGTTCAACGCTTATATACATACTCTGCACATGCTTTGTATATTTTTAGTTCAACCCTTCTGACAGGATGATTAATTCTTCATAATCTATATGGGTTGCCTATACCAGTTTTGAGTAAAATCAAACTATACGTAAATGGGTCATGGTTCTTTGGTGATTCACATTTGCTTTTTTTCACCAATTCTTCTTCACAACCACCGTTGGTTGGATGTTCCAGCCAACTGAATATTGAATCGCACGTCTCAAGGTAAGCAGGGATGTGCAATGATTATGCACAAGGGGACAACTTTCCTCTATCCAAAAGACAGAGAAGAAAGGAGCCGTTGTTTGATAGAGAAGTAAAGGTAATGGATAAAGTAAGGCTTTCTTTGACATGTTTAATGCAGTACAAAAACATAGAATAATAATTCTTACATTGACCGTTATATACTATTATCTTGCCTTACTTTTTAAACTCAAATTGTAATTGTTTATAATGAGCTTATTGTTGGGGCCCTGTTACAAGTCAGAATTGGCTCTCCTTGGTTCTGGTCCAGTCATTAGGTAGTGACAAATCCAATCACAACCTTGTGCACGTAACCTAACTTTCGGAAGGCGTCTTGTATTTGGGCCTCTACTTAATTTTATCTTGGGTACTTACAAAAATACCCTTAAAATTAGGGATGTTTTAAAAAATCATATGAAAAATTTTTAGAAAGTAAAAAATACTGTGTAAAATGAAAGAGTGACACAATGTCACTTTTTTTATATAAAAATTGTCACTTTTTTTATTAAAATAGTGACAAAACTAAAAAAAAGTGACACCCTCAAAAAGTGATACAAACTCAAAAAAGTGACACAAATTCAAAAAAAAAGTGACAAATATCAAAATAGCATCATCCATTTGTGCAACACCAGTAATCATGTTCTTAAAATAATCAGCACGTCCAAACCAATCCACATGCTGATTATGTTAGAAAAATATAACATATTATTTCACTTTTTTTATCTTCTTAAAAAGTGAAAAACTTAAAAAATGTGACAAAATTTTAAAAAGTGAAACCACTTTTATAAAATTGACGAGCAACTTTGACATCCCTAAATAGTAATGCATAAAATTAAGTAAGTGAGAGTGTGACACCATCTCACTTTTATAAAAAAATGATTTTGTTAGTAAAAAAAGTGACCAAAAAATTTAAAAAGTAAAAGAAAATAGTGACAAACACTATAAAAAGTTACCGAAACTCAAAAAAAGTGACACGACTTAGAAAAAGCAGTAGCTAGTTAGCAATCAAGAACAGCAGGCGGAAAATGGAAAAAAAATATTTCCTCCCTTTAGATCCATATCAATAATTGTACAGAAAATGGAAAACAAGTTGTGAAGTATCAGAACTCAAATATAATTCATAACAAAAAAAAAAAAAAATCATACAAAGCATCAGTAGTTCTACATGTGGATTTTCTGTCCAAGATTACAAGTTCTGTATAACTCCAAAGCTAAGGAAAAGTAAGGACCCTCATATTGCAAACTTTGCAGTAAAAAAAAGCAGAAAAATGGCGTCTCTATATAAGCTGAAACATCCTGCTCATATATAGAAGATGTTTATCTTTCCTAAAAACATTCTATTATAACCTAGAGGTGGTGGTGGATATTTTCACGATAATCATTCACAACGTTCTCCCAATTCCATCTCTAAGTTATAATAGAAAACAAAAGTGTAAAAGGTTCTTTCTGTTCTGGATTTGAATTTCAGGGAAACCGTTGGCTACATTTCCTTCTTCCTCTGCTTGTCTTGCTCCGATCTTCCTATTTCCTTTCTTCCCCACTTCAATTGACCTCCTTGCTTTTCCTCATAACAAGTCAACATGGCTGAACGACCATTAATTACTCATATATGATATAACAATCCTAAATAAGCAATAAGCAGAAAACTGAGACTGCAAGTAGAAACTCAAATAGGGACGCATGGGACATATGGAGGAACATAGGCTTGAATATGCTTCCCCTTAAATTGTCATTCAATTCATGCAAATGGAGAGATACAATGACATGTGAGTGTTTATGTGTGTATATTATATGTATCATACAAAAATTATGGCATAATTAACACAAAAATGTATTTGGAGCAATTAATCGAACGCTTGATATGCACAGTAATTGAAATGAGTAAAATTTTCTCCTGATTCTACACTAAATCCAAATATTCCACAACGAATCCACAAAACCAACATCAACTACGCCCATACTTCCAACAAAACTCAAAAAATTCCAACCATGAGCAAGAATTTAAGATAAATAAGAAAAATTTCGAAACCCATAAAATTGAGCCAATTTACCTTTGATTTCTTGAAATTTTTATGGATGGAAGTGTGAATTCGTGGATGAATGATGTTGGAATATAATTAATCTTCAAAACCCACTGAAATTTGGAGAAAAGCGGGATGATGTTGATGAAAATTTTGAAAAAATCGTGAGCAAAGCCGGGTCTTTGTGTCTCTGTGTGTATGTAATTGAATGGGGTGAGTTTTGGGACGTATAAATTACGGTGATTAGAGGTTTAAATTTATGTTAAGTGCATTATTCTAATTGGTTTCTTTTTTAGAGTAGTGAGCCTAATTTTTCCCTTTATCTTTTGATGCTTTCGAAAGCCTGCAGATGGATTTTTAGGCTATTGTTTTGATGGCCCAAGTTTCCTTTCCCTTTTTTTTTAAAGTACTAAATAGATCTTTTAAATTTTTCCAAACATACAGGCTGTAAGAGGGTGGAACCTTTCCCAGATTACAAATTCTCCCAGATTATTGTAGATGTATAATCTTCTCAAAAGTGAAATTAAGGGAATCTGCTCTTTTTTAGTTTTTCATCTAATTTTAAAGACATTTTAACACCAACATAGGATAATTGCTTCTTAATTGGTTTTTTCCAGTTTGTCCTTGCTTGGAAATTATGTCTTTATCAGCTATGCTAGTATTTAATTTTATTGCATTATGGTTCTTGTTAATGCTGGTATCTAATTATGGACTAGAGAGCAATCCGATTCTATGAGTATTGAGAGTTTCGATAACTTAGGGTCTATTCTCTTTACCATTTTCAAGACGTTTTTTATTTTCGATTTTTCAAAACAGTGAAAAACGCTTTCTCTTTCCTATTTTCGAAAAAGCATTTTTGAAAACAAATTAAAAATTTACAAAATTTGTCGTTTTGAATATTTTCAGTTATAATCAAGCCAAAATTTTCAAACGCATTTTGGGTGTTTTCAAAATGCCAAAAAGAACACATTTTCAACAATTTCAAAATGAACACTTAAAACACAAAACCCAAAATGAATTCAAAACTCAAAACACAAAATTGAAATATAAAGAGAACAGCCCCTTCCGTTCTTGTGCTTGTTTCTTTGTCATGTTACAAATTTATTAATATTAATCCAAATTGTTATTCTATATTGTTATGGGTAATTATATTACCACAACAAAATTTACTAACTACACCACATTATAATTTCACCACATTTAAAATATTATTTTAATAAATACACTACAACCAATTTACTACTATACCCCTAATACAATAAAAATGAAAAATGAAAAAAAAAATGTGGTGTACACATCCTCCATTATTTACGTTCATAATTGAAAATGAGTCTTTTTATTTGTATTGTGAAATTATCTACAAGTAGAATTGTGTGAACATATGTAATGAATAAAAAACAGATAAAAACTTTTGAAGATTACAGAAATTGATAAATTCGTTTACCTGTGGTATCATGAACGCAGAAGACTCTTAACTGTAAAAAAAAAAAAAAAAAAAAAAAAAAAATTAGGTTTATGTTTGTGGTGGAATAATAATGAATTTTATTAAAAAATATATAAATTATGTAGTTACTTACATTATATTTTTTTGAAAAGGTTACTTACAATATATGGAGCAACCAAAAAGAATGTTTATGGAGAAATTAATATGAATTATGCTCTACAATCTGCATTTATTTTCTATCTGTAGAAGAAGGAAACAAGAAAAGGCAGATGGAATTGGAATACCTATGCCAGTGGAATTGTGGTGTGTATAGGAATCAAAGAAAATGGATTACTTTAAAATAAATAGAAAGAAATAATTAAGAGGTTATTTACGTCATTTTATTAATGTTCAGTTTTATAAATCAAAAAACTATTTAAAAATGTGGTGCCAAAAATGTGGTGCCACAAAAACTTTTTGTGGTGGTAATATATTTACCCTATTGTTATACCTCATTTTTAATCCCATGTTGTTGTTCAATGTTATTGCAGTTTGCTGTTGCGTAAGAATTATTGGTAATTAACTGTAGGATAAAGCTGTTTGTACACCGGGTGTACGTACACCTGTCTCACATGAATAGTATGTGCGAATATTTTATTGTGTGTGGGACCCCCCTCCATGTAAGGGGGTGTAAAAAATTGTGTGAATGATTATGTACATGTAGCATGATTGTTAACTGTAACATAAAGAGCAACCCAATTCATGATTATTTGCATGTATTCAATAACTTAAGTTACAGTTTTTGATACTTCATTGTGTTACCAAATCATAATATTACACTAAATCGTTACTCTTCATTGTTATTATCAATCGTTATAATTTGTCATTCATTACATCATTGTGTTACTCTTTTTTTGATCTTTTTATGTTACTCTTTTTTACTATGTATAATGGCTGGCTATGCATCATTCAGATTAATCAACTGTGGGTTTCTATTTCAGAATTAAAAAATGAGTAGTTTTTGGAATAAAATTACAACGAATGACAGGTTGATTTTTATTTAATGAAGGCAATATTACTCAAATTAGGACTCTTTACATATCAAGTACCAACTAATATCCAATTTATGTTATCATTTAAGTGTATATTTCAATTAAATCAAAATTAATAATCATACAGTTGTAACAAAATTTACTAAAAATCTAATTTTTAACCAAATCAGGCTATATAAATTTTAGCGATAACATATATTCCAAAAAAAGAAAAAAAATCTAATAGATAATCCATGCATAGCCCTCATACCATTTCTATCACTTCAAGTATATGGGATACTTTTGCATTGACATGACAAGGCTTAAAAGGGGATAAGATGCGTTCAATTTTTAAAAAATAAATTTCTTATGATGGTCCAACATACTTTTTCTTCCATGTTCTCCATCATTACCTACCTTAATTAGTTAATCACTAATCTGTATTTAGAACGAGTGTAGAGAATGGAGATGAGGATGAAAGTAGTGGAACGATTGACAAAAGCTCGAGGTGCGAGAGAAAGTTGATAAAATCAAAGTCAACAATTAATTTTAACGCCGCCTTTCATAAGATACAAATTTTTTTTTTCAAATTTTCAATCACACATTTCATCAGTTTTTGTTAAAATTTATTGAAAATGGATATTTTTAGCAAAATTAAACAAAAAGACAAAGTGAACTAATGAGGGTGGTCAAAGATTAATGACGATGAGGAATCTGGTTCAAATCTAACAACAGTTTTGGACGTTAAATATTATTCGATAAGTTGGATGTATAAGTTTGAAGGGAAGGATATTCCATGCAATGTCTAATCATGATTGCAGCATATTTCTTGCATAGGGCTTGACCCACGAATTGCAGTGCACCACTTAACTATAAAAAGCGATACTGCTCCCATCAAGCAAGCTCCAAAAAGCAGCTTTCACATTGTATATCAAGAAACATGATTTGACTAAACCTTATGGCTATTGCCCCAAATGAAAAATATTCTATCCAATGATTTGTGTTCGTGTCATCCTCTTATAGAGAGACATATAAGTATTTTCTCTCTACTCCACTCTCAAACCAATTAAAGTAAGAAACAAAGTACTTATTCCAAGGGATGAGCTAATCTTCAAAAACTGATGCCCTTTCATAAGAATCCTGTCAAACTGGAGATGGGAGACAACTTGGTTGACTTGAATTTTTGCTAGCTTTCTGTAGTCATTTATTTTCACTGTAAATTCTTCTATAAAATTTCGGATGAAATAAAATGGGGAGAAATGGAAAAAGAAAAGGATAGATGAAAAGAAAATGAATAGAACATTTACTCCCTGCCCACCTTGCTCCTACCCACCGTCAACCATCCCCTATTCAGTCTGTGTAAGCCTGTGTAAGAGAGAGATCAATGTCACAAGTGTTACAAGATTTGGAATATGGATCAAGGCACGTGACAAAATCTGAGATTTTATTTCAAAATGTCAATTTCGTTATGAAGATTCGTTCAAATCTTTATATGTTGGAGATCAATATTGATGTAAGATTTTACTTTTAACAACGGCTATAGAGGAGTGAATTTTAGACTTCATTTTTCTTTGTCTTCTCTTTTCTCATTTTCTATTTTTCTTTACTTTTTGAAAGTTACCATCTAATGGGGATCTTGTTGTTTGAAAATCGAAACGGTTTTGCTACCGGTATATCACCCTTTACACAAGGGGTAATATAATGCACAAGTGGCGCATCTTCATTGGAGGGGAGCCTCGACCCACATGTGGGGCCTCGGCATCCCTCCAATGAGGAGGTGCCACTTGTGCATTATGTCACCCCTTGTGTAAGGGGTAATGTACCGGTAGCATAATTCAAATCGAAAAACAAAAATAGCTTTCTCTATTATTTTGTAGTTTGTATCTCAAGTCTTAATTTTTTGCTAATATTTATGTCTTCACAAAAACAATTATATAAATATAGAATGAAAAGAAGCCCCCGGTTTAGTTTGGATAAAAAAATATATTTTTAATAAATTTTGATAAAAGTTGATGAATTGTGTGGATGGAAAGATCATAAAAATCGAGGGTCTGTAAAATGCGTGATTAAAAATAAATTTACGAAATGAGAATCAATCAAATAGAAGAAACGCATAGAGTAAAAGCACAAAAAAAAAATATTAGTAGTTATGTAAGAAGTGACTAGTCGACGCCATTTCCAAATGAAGAGATAGATGCTACAGCACATCCATCACCTTAAAGACCGATTTCCATTAAGGGAAATGCCTAAGAATTTTTTGCCATTGTCCACTTCTCAATATAAAAATATTTACTCCATGTGGCAACTTGCTTTATATTCCATTTATTTTCAGATAAGCAGCTTATTTTGACTCTCTGTCTCTCCAACAGTTCCAGACTCGTATTAGTGCTTGTTTGACGCCGTTTAAAGTGTTCATAATCTGCGAATCCTAGAATAGATAATTTAGAACCTATGAAAGGACTGCTCATGCCCTCCGATAAATGCATGAATGTATAATCATAGGACGTGATTTATTGATTAGCGTTGTCTAAGTCAAAAATATTAAACCTGCTGGGCCTGCGAATACCATCTTGATCGTGCATTGTAGAGTAAAAGATTCTAAAATTGTTGGAAGATGAGCTAAAAAGCGAAGAGAGCCATGGGGAGAAGACAGGTGGATATGATAAGGCATATTGTGCTATCTTCTCCATGCTTCCATGATCCATCTCATCCACTTGATGAAGAGATATATTTTGCATGCATATATACCTCATCTCATTCAACTTTTTCTGAGCCTTCCTTTTTGAACTCAAATTTGCAAGTTTAAATTTAAGATGGTTGATGAATAAATATGACGTGATAAACTTAAACTAACTTAATAAAAATTTAGTAGAGTGATTTCTTGAATTTAAGAAAATTAAAGGATAATTTCATTGATTGAGAATACATTTGAGTTTCGTTTTAAGAGGGGACCATTTCCCCTATTTATAGGCCAGAAAATCAAACCAATTGCCCATCCAATGTCATTTCAGTTGCAACCTAGAAGTGCGTGATTGCCCAAAATGTCGACCCCTGATTGGTTGTTGAGGTCGACCACACAGTCCATTATGTTGCCTAGGATCATAGCTGGAGCCTAGGCAATGATTACCTACTATCTAAGCAATCAGAGTATGTAAGATTTTGTAATGAATAAATGAGAACCAGAGGAAGAAGAAGAAGTGCTGAATATAATTCTATCTGCCTTTCATTTTAATTGAATGAATGAGTACAAAGAAGAACCACAATATATACACGAAAAGGAAATAACAAACTCCTGACTACCAAATGGCTGCACATGCATTTGCCTCCCACTATACACCTTATCAAGAAGAATAAAACAAAAAAGGAACACCTCAGCAGGACACCTCAGCTGAAGTTTAAACAGAAAAATTAACTATCAATAATTACAAGCTAATTTCCACTATTTGTACAAAAATGAAGGACTAGCCATTTTCCCATTTATGCCTTGAGCTTGGTCCCACTACAGCATGAACCCTTTCTTTGGACATTTCATGCTGCAATACCCCACCTCTCTCCCCAACAAGATGGAGAATAGAGATTAACTATTCCCATCTTGAAGAGATGAGTATTAAGAATGCGAGAGGACAAAGCCTTTGTAAATATATTAGCCAACTGGAAATGAGTATTGATAAAAACTGTGCAAATACTCCCTTCTTGTATCTTGTCATGATTAAGTGACAATCAAGTTCTATATGTTTCGTACAATCATGAAATACTCCATTGGCAGCAATATGAAAGGCTTCCTAGTTGTCACAATGAAGAATGGCAGCTTGCGGATGGAGAACCTGAAGATCAGACAAAATATATCTTAGCCAAGTTAGTTCTGAACATGTGGCTGCCATTGCTCAATACTCGGCCTCAGCTGAGGATCTGGAAACAACCGTTTACTTCTTCAATTTTCCATGATATAAGAGAATCTCCCAAAAAAAACACAGTAACCTGTTAAGGATTTTCTGGTGTCGGGGCATGAGGCCTAATCAGAATCAAAATATGCTGTCATTGTAATGCAGATGAAGCAGGAAAGAACAGACCTTGTCCAGAAGCTGCTTTGATGTACTTCAAAACTTTGTGTGCTGCTACCAAATGAAGATCAGTGGGATTAGCCATGAATGGGCTTAAGTTTTGAACACTATAACAAATATCTGGCCTTGTGATTGTAAGGTAAAGGAGTCTCCCGATTAATCTCCTATAAATGCTTGGATCCTTCAAAGGTTGTCTTATATCCTTGATGAGCTTTAAGTTCTGTTCCATACGAACCTTAGCTGGCTTAGAGCCAAGATTCCCTGAGTTGGCCAAGATATCCAAAGCGTATTTTCTTTGACATATTTGTATCCCCTTGGTTGTCCTAGCAACTTCAATCCCTAAGAATTACCTTAGAGTACCTAAGTCTTTAATCTTGAATTTCTGGTTCAAAAAATGCTTGAGTTCAGCAATCGATTCTTCATTGTTGGAGGCTACTATGATATCGTCAACATAGACCAACAATGCTATAAAAAGGTCCCCATTCTTCTTGGTGAATAAACTGTAATCAGCCTTGGATTGTGTACAACCAAACTCAACAAGAGAAGTAGAAAATTTGGAGTACCATTGCCTTGAGGCCTGCTTAAGCCCACTTGTTGTGATCCTCCTTTATTGTAACCTGGTAGCTTGCGCATATAAATTTCTTCTTGTAAGTCTCCATGAAGAAACGCATCATTAACGTCAAATTGTTGCAAAAATCAGCCCCGGATTGCTGCTATAGACAGTAAACACCTTACTGTAACCAGCTTGGCAACTGGAAAAAATGCGTCAAGATAATTTACCCCTTCTTGTTGTGTATAACCCTTAGCCACTAGTTGTGCCTTGTACCTCTCTATAGAGCCATCCGAATGGTACTTAATCTTGTAAACATATTTACAATCAATGGCATTCTTTCCTGTAGGTAAATTAGTTATGACCCAAGTATAGTTCTGTTCTAGGGCAAGTAATTTTGACTGCATTGCTTCACACTAGTTAGGATCTTGTATGGCTTGTTTATAAGTGTTAGGTTCAGGTTTGTTGCAAATGGAAGAGGAAAAAGCTTTAAAGCGAGATGACAAATTCTTATAACTGAGAACACGGGATAAAGGAAAATGTGTACCTGAGGAAGGAAATTGTGCCTTTTCCATCAATTGAGTTGGGGAAGCAGATCTGGCCAGTAAATAATGAAAATCTTGCAGGTATTGTGGAGCTCTTCTTTCCCTAGTAGATCTGCAAAGGGGTGAACTGGGAGACTGTTCATTTGAATCTCTGCTCATGTGATGAAGGTATTACAGGTTCTAAGTATTGTGATGTGTTAAGAACAGATGTGGTTTGGTCGTAAGATATAAAACGAATATTCGACTCAGTTTGACATGATGAATGAGGAATTTCTTGAAGGGGAATCAGAGTTTGTTATTTCTATGGCGGAAGGAGAAAGATCAATGTTAGGAATTTGAGTAGTAGGGGCAGTTAAATTAGCTTGGAAAGGGAAAACAGTCTCATAGAATACAACGTCCCTTGATAGAAAAATAGAACGATTTTCAAGGTCAAGTAGTTTGTATCCCTTAAACCCAAAAGGATATTCGAGAAATACACATTTTCTGCCTTTAGGATCAAATTTTCTTCTGCCATGGCTTAAAGTGGACGCAAAACATAGAAATCCAAAGACTTTCATATGTTTATAGGAGGGTTTGGTCTTGAAAAGAACCTAATAGGGTGTTTTATTATCGAGCAAAGGAGTAGGTGTTATGTTGATCAAGTATGTGGCGGTTAAAATGCAGTCATTCCAATATTTGAGGGACAGATTGGATTGTATTTTTAAAGCTCTAGCTACATTTAATAAATGTTGATGTTTTCTTTCCACTACACCATTTTGTTGTGGTGTTTCAACACAATTCATTTGGTAAATGATCCCCTTTTTATTGAAAAAATTGTCATTTGGAACTCTGCACCATTGTCACTTCTTAGGATTTTAATTTTGGTCCCAAACTGATTTTCAACAAGGTTATAGAAATATTCAATGGATTTTCTGACTTCGGATTTGTGTCTGAGTGAATAAACATTTTTTTTGAAAGATCATCAATAATGGTTATGAAATATTTGGAACCGTCGTATGCCATGGTAGAACATGGCCCCCAAATGTCACAGTGAACCAGTTCAAACAGATGAGAAGATTTATGCTTGCTAGAAAGAAAAATAAGAGGATGGTGCTTAGCTAAATGACAAATTGAACAAGGAACGTCATTACTGTAGATATCATTGTCTTTTACAATATGATCATTAATGAGCTTGAGTCTGGAATGAGAAATATGTCCTAAATGATAATGCCAAAAATTGGCTTCATGAACGTGGCTAACAACAGCAGTAGAAACGAAAGGATCTTTGTTTACCAGCATGGTTAATTTATCTGCTAGACTTGAAGGATGAACAACATTGTTCACAAGATGATAAAGGCCATTTCTAACTTCACCTAGCCCAATTGTCATCCAAGTAACAAGGTCCTGTATGAAACAACAGTCATGGAAACAAACAAAACAGCAGGTGAGTATTTCTGTTAGTTTTCTTGCTGACAGCAAGTTGAAAGAAAACAAAGGCACACATAAGACATCTTTGAGTACCAAGGTTTCAGTAACCCGAACCACTCCTACATGTGTTACTGGGACCTCAATACCATTAGGGAGTTTAACCGCATAAGAGACATGAGCTGTTATGGTGGTGAAAAAGGATGTGCAACAAATCATATGATCTGTTGCACCTGTATCAATTACCCAAGGTATATCAACAATGTTATAAGGTTTCTGTGTGTAGATGGAGAGGCAATAAGTTATACCGACATCTTTGGTGCACTTTGGTGAGTAGTGGCTGGCTTAAAACTTGCATGGGCCTGGTTCACAGAGTGTAAGGTGGATGTAGCTTCCTTCTGCTGCAATAATCCACGAAGTTGTTGATATTGACTCCTACTTATGGTAGCTTTATCATCATTGTCATCTTCTTGGTCATTGCTTACAGCATTTGCAAAAACAAAATTTGTCTTGGCCTTGTTGTGTAAATTGTGTCCCGACGGGTAACCATAAAGTTTATAACACTTCCCAACAAGATGACCAATCATATTGCAGTGAGTACAAATGGGTGGCTCTGCATTGCCTGCCTTAAAACAGCTTTCAAGAGGATGTCCAGGGGCCCTGCAATGAGAGCAGTATGGTCTGGTTCTGTTAAGAGTTGGAGTTGGCTTAGTGTTGGGTTTGGAAAAGAATTTTCAGGAGGCAAGAGCCATGGATTCAGATGTGGGTTGCTATAGGTCATTTGGTGTTGTCTTTCTTGTTGTTGAACAAGAGAGAACACTTTATTGATAGTAGATAAATGATCTATCAGCATAATCGATCCCTTCTATTGCCATAAGTCTCATTTAGCCCCCATCAAGAACTGAATGACACAGTCTCTTTGATACCTATCCAACAGAATTTTTAGCTTTCCATACTCACAGTCAGGAATGGGATCATACACTGAGAGTTCATCCCACAAGCATTTTAGTTTTCCATAGTAAACACTAATAGAGTCATGTTCCTGAACCAAACTAGCTAAGGCTTTCTTTAATTGAAAAATTCTAGGTCCATTTTGTTGTGTATACCTGTCATGTAGCTCTGTCCAAAGTTCTCGAGCATCATCCACAAATATCAAAGAGGATTTAACTGAACCAGTTACAGAGTTCTGAATCCATGAAACCATCAAGTCATTGCATCTTTTCCATGCATCATAAAGGGGGTCATTCAGATCAGCAGGCTTGGTGTATTCTCCATTGATGAAACCTAGTTTGTTCTTGGCTCTAAGAGCTCTTGTCATTTCTCTAGACCAAGATACATAGTTCTCTGTGGTTAAAAGGTCAATCCCTAGAGTGACACCAGGGTTATCCCCATTCTCCAACCTATAGGGGTTGGTGATATCGTCGAAATTGAGGAAACGGGAGGGAAGGTTGGTTCTGGGCGACTGAGGAGTGGATTCACTTTCAGATGACGTTTTTTCAGATAAATTATCACCCATTGTTGATTATTTCTCAACCTTGCTCTGATACCATGTAAGATTTTGTAATGAATAAATGAGAAACAGAGAAAGAAAAAGAAGTGCTAAATATAATTCTATCTGTCTTTCATTTTAATTGAATGAATGAGTATAAAGAAGAACCACAATATATATACGAAAAGGAAATAACAAACTCCTGACTACCAAACGGCTGCACATGCATTTGCCTCCCACTATACACCTCATCAAGAAGAATAAAACAAAAAAGGAACACCTCAGCAGGACACCTCAGCTAAAGTTTAAATAGAAAAATTAACTATCAATAATTACAAGCTCATTTCCACTATTTGTACAAAAATGAAGGACTAGCCATTTTCCCATTTATGCCTTGAGCTTGGTCCACTACAACATGAACCATTTCTTTGTCATTGGTCACTTCATGCTGCAATAGAATATGTGATCGGCTAATGATGGAGCGTCGACATTTTTTTATGCCACTTGTCATTCTAGAAGTGGTTAATCACGACGAATGCAGCTTGTCAAGAATCTTGAATCATGATCTCACCCTTCAATTATGACGGTCATTGTCCGGGCTGTACTTAAATTGTGAATGTTCGACTCGTGGTTCAAAATTAATTCTTCAATCTCTTTTAAGCGAGATGCGAGATTGGACACCAACAAGGACAAATACCAACGTTTTCTTTTTCCTTCTTCATAAATAAGAAAAATCATGCAACATTATGTTTTCTTAGCTAGTATTTCAAAACATTGCGCACCAATAAATTAATGAACTCTAAAAATAATGAAAAGTAATCACAAGACAATGGGAGTTTTGTTTTTAACCACTAGATACGGCATGTTTAATGAATTTAAGTTAAAAAATAGTACATACTTTTGAGAGGGATTGGCCTGGCTGAGAGGCCTCCATCTAAAGATGAAAAAGAAAAACACTTATCTTGTTTGGGGATACAATATTAGAATTAAAGAAGTTACGAGAAGTATGACTAGATTGCATGGAGCATAGTGTTTTCTTTCCACTCTGAGTGTGATCCCCCATTTTAGGATTGGATGAATTTGTTCTCCTTGTATTTGATTAGTTGGAGGATAGGTTGAGAGAGCCCCCTCCTAAATTGTACTTCTTTTATTAATGAAACGTACCACCGAGAGTCATTTTACTTTTTAAATTGTTAATACCAACAAGTGATGAATATTCTATTCCAACAATTGGAATATTTTTCTCTTGGGCTTCAATGCCTTTGAGCTTCTTTGGACTTTGAATACCTTCTTGCTCTTGCAAGCATTTTTCGTACCATGATTGCGGGTTTGGATTACCCTTATGTTCTTTCGAACACTGAGTTTTCAAATTCTCGTCTGTATTGTTTTCGTGTGGATTCGATTGTGCGTGCCTCGATTGGAGGATAGGTTGAGTGAGCCCCCTCCTAAATTGTACTTCTTTTATTAATGAAACGTACCACCCAGAGTCATTTTATTTTTTAAAAAAGTTTACTTATAAGTAGGCAAGTAAGTTTTTAGTAAATAATTTTTTTTGTTAGTCCATGATGGAAATAATTAATCAAGTTGAAATAAATGTACCTTACTAAAAAATAAGCAACTTTTGTAAGAAAAAAAGTAATCTATCCAAGTTGAAAATCAAAATTTACTTCGAGTAAGCGTCTCCTAAAAATATACTTCATTTTTTTCCATGATCCGTATTTTTCTCTATTTTACTTTGGTTTTCCATGAATATGCGATAAGAAGACGATATACTGTTTTCTCACTTCTTGAGCTTTATGATTGACATAGAAGCAACTTTTTTTCAATAAATTTCAGATTAGCTACTGATGCAACAAAAATAAGATTAGCATGTACTCTAAACTCGTCGATTTAATTGAATACCAAGAATTTTGACATCGTATATGTTGAATCAAGAAAATGAGCATGCAGGCTCATGACCCCTATAGGCGAAGGTTAAGCACACAACTAACGAAAATGTAGAAGAGTTTGCTCGTAAAGGTGCAAATCATCCCCTTGAATTACAGGCCGACACAAAATTGTCATTAAAACACATGTGAATAAGTATTTAAAGTATGACTTCTGAACCTAATAAGATGATTAATAACACATGAATACATAATCATTTATAAATCCACCATTAGATGACTACCACTTTCTATTTTCTAGAATGACCTAATTGCCTGCAAAACCTTAGAAGAACATATAAATGCTCCAGCCTGAGAAGACGGATGTATAAAAAATCAAATATCTCTATTTCAAATAGTCATATATAAAATAAATGGAAAAATTGAGAAAATTGTTGATGGAAAATTGGGTAATGACTTTAAACCAAAAATCAAACTTATCAATCTTGCCAAAAATTAAACAGAGCAAAAGACAAGAAATGTGTAATAAAATATCAAAGAAAAAGAATTCTAAAGTAATCTCCAAGTGAAATTGATACAAAATCGAGGCAAGAGTTGAACTATTTGTACTTAAGTCGATTTTTCCCTGCAACGGTGCTTACGGATGATGGCTTACGGATGATGGCAATCAACTCCCATGATACAACTATCTTCTTGTGTTCGTAGCACTCCAAAACACAAGATCAGTGAACCGGAGATTGGTTTTTGTACTCCTTCTAGAAATAAATGGAAAACAAATTTTTATGCGAAGTTTTGATTAGGAAAAGATGAATTTAATATTATGCCATGATTGCATATCATTAGGATGAAATAATGGATATCTCAGAGATCTTATTTATAGAGGATGAGAGGTTGTGAGTGACCTCAAAACTCAACATTTGCTAAGAATTTGATGCAAAACGGAAGTTATAGAGTTTACTAGCGTAATCCCCAACAAAAGAAAATTGTAAATCTCAAGAAAAATAACCTCAAAACGGAATTGTATTATTGAGAAAATAAAGACCAAAATAGACATCCACTTAATTAAAACAATTAAAAGCGAAAAAAAAAACTTCAATTGCCAGGTAGATTGCCTTAAAATGCAAATTTGAGGCTGAAAACGATGTCAATCGGGAAACCCAGGTTGGGACGTTGTAGAGTGCTGCGAAATGTTTTTGAAAACATATTATAATAGAAATTCTGACACTTGAGTAAAAATTTATGTCCATTTCTTCGAAACAGCTTGTTTTGACAATTTTCGATCCAATTCTTCTTCAAACTCTAACGCCAATTGTCCTACATCAAAATCACACCTTTTGTTGTCGCCCTTGTGTCAGAAACAGAAACTGTATAGCTCGCATGTCGCTTGAGCAACAGCCTCATCGCTCGAGAGCTAGGCGAGCGGCGGAGTTAGATAAATATCCAGTTGGTTTCCTTTTTTTCCTTTCAACTTTAAACCGCAATTTTTCATTCATTCGGAATTGATTTTGATATTCCAAATATACCACGTCTTGTTTACATTAATTACATATAAGTAACTACATTTTCTTGTTAATTGTTAGAGTTATCTTCAAATATAGAAAAGCTACTAGATTTTGAAGAAATATAAGTATAACGAAATAAAAGAAAATATGGATGAGATGTAATTATTTTGAACTCCTGGAATAAATGTGCTTAATTATCAGCTTCCAGCACGAGCAGCATAAAGAAAATGATTCGTACTGCTCCATAATTCTTGTATAAGGTTCTTATTCTAAATTCTTCCTCTCCAACGTTGAACCTTTTCCTACATGTATACACAGTTACTTATGCCAACGCTTTTATAATAGTTATAACCCCACAAATCAAGTATTATTTCGAAAAAGTAAATCTATCCAGCTACCTTTTCGCCTCCATAATCACCAAATTAAGTACTTAGATTGGTTAAGCATGATTAGTCAATGGCTTTACTAATGATTAAATTAAGGACCCTATGTTTAAACATATTTCTACACATAGTTTTGCCCTATAAATAGAGAAGTTGGAGAAATCTTTAAATCACACAAACTCATGTTCTCATTAGTGGCTTCTCTAGTCTCCATTTTCCTCGCTTTCCTACCCTACAGTCACCCCAACCTCACCCTACAAGTCCCCAACTTGCTTAGGATTTTCTTGAAATTAAGATGACAGGATGAAGGGATATTGGTGATGAGTTGACAGAAGATAGAGAGCACAGATGATGGGAATACAATAAGTCTGTATGTATCTCAATCTTTGTGCTCTCTAGTCTTCTGTCATCACCTTCTGCCCTCATCACCCTGTTGTTTTAATATTCTTTTCATTTTTCTTCTAAATTATTCGCTGTCAAAACCGTTATCTTGGCCAGATAAAGGGTGTAGAAGGCTTGACCTGGGTACAATGGGTGGCGGTGAGACTTGGATGTAGATTTTTATTTATTTTGATACCATATTGAACTACCTTGTCTAAAAGCTAGATGAGACGGTTCAAGGTCGATTTGGTATTTGGTTTCTCTCTCTTTTGCCACAGTGAGCTCATATACATATTTTAAGAGTGGAAGGCAGTGAGAGTGTTGTTGACAGAAGATAGAGAGCACAGATGATGAAGTGCATGACGTAGGCCTGCATCTCGCTCCTTTGTGCTCTCTATTCTTCTGTCATCACCCTCAACCACATCCTTCATCAATGCATTTTGCACTGTTTTTGTTCAAATTCATGCTAATTCTTCATGCCAAATAGAATGTTATATTAGTGTATTTCTGGAGGTGAAATTCATAGATTAAGGGTGTGTTTGAGCCACATTATTTTGGAAGAATATATGGTTGAAAAAGAAGGAAAAATTATTGATGATCATTATTGAAGAATGTGTGGTTGAAAATGAATAGAAAATAAGAATGAAAATTTTAATATGTGTCAAATAGGGGCTAATTTTATTAACTATGAGACTATGACAGGGGAAAAAAAAAAAAAGGTAAAAGCCACTTGCCAATCTTTTGCATCAACTTGATTATTATTCGCTTCCCCCTTCTTATCCTATACTCCAGCGAGTTCCTCTCCTCCAAATTTTGAAAATTGATTTATATATCCTCGTCTTCTTCTATATACTAGCTATTAGAATTTGGTTATTCAAGAAAACCTGGCGTGTCCCAGTTAAGCTCCCTTTTGACCACCATTGAAACAAAATTCTTTTTTTTCTCAAATTCATTTTCAACAAAATATTCTCACAATAAAATATTTTACATGTAAATTCAAAAAAATTTCCTATGTAAAATTACACATCTTCCAAAAAATCACTATTTCAAAATTCATTTCCAAAAAATAAAAAAAATAAAACTCATTTTAATGATTGTCAAGCAGGAGCTAAAGTGCAGGAGCTAAAGTTTGTTTGCAAATTGCAACCAAACAAATGGTATTAGAGCTCGTCATCATGCTGCCATGCTGTCTCCTCATCATGTTGCTCCAGAATTAACAACTGCAACTTGTCTCATATTTTGGCGCCAATTATATAGATACTAGTTAGTTACCTGTATTGATTAGATGTTAGTTAGTTACCATACATGTATAATAGTTAGTTAGATTCCATTGTATTTATATAGACAAATGTATCCATTTTACACTTAAGTTTTTAAATAAAAAATGGTTTTATCTTTAATATGGTATCAGAGCTTTTCTGTATGCTTCTTCTGAGTACAAGTTGATCAAACATTAATATCAATAAATGGCTACAGAATCTTCGGCTCAATCCGTTCACAATACTGCATCATCAGTAAGCAGTTCTATACTTGATGGATCTATTGTAACACCAAGCTCAGCTCATGGATCTGCAACAATAACATGGTGATCTCTTGGATCTTCAATTCCGTATCAAAAGAGATATCAGCAAGTGTGATGTACTCTGAATCAGCTCACGATATCTGGATGGAACTTAAGGAGAGATTTCAGCTGACGAACGGTCCAGATCTATTTCAATTGAGGCGTGAACTCATGAATCTAACACGGGTACAATCATTTGTTAGTACCTATTTTACCAAGCTGAAAACTATCTGGGAAGAACTTAATAACTACATGCCTTCATGTTCATGTGGTAAGTGTGTGTGTGTGTGTGTGGAGAAAATAAGAAGCTTGCTGAACATTATCAAATGGAATATGTTCTCTCATTCCTAATGGGATTACATGAGTTATTCACTCAAAGAAGAGGTCAGTTGCTACTGATGGGCTCAATCCTTCCAATTAATAAGGTCTTTGCACTAGTTGTGCAAGAAGAGAACTAAAGGAAAGTTAACATGAACATTGATACCTCTGGTATCAACGGTTCATTGTCATTCTATGTTAAAAATGAAGCTAGGAAGCTAACTGTAGGGCAACCATTTAACAAATCTAAGAAAGAAGAAAGACATGCTTGCACATATCGTGGATACATAGGTCATGCTATAGACAAGTGTTATAAACTACGTGGTTTTCTTCCTGGATATAAGACTAGGCAGCAGTTTGGGTGACTTAACGACCAAGTATGTTCAAGCAATCAAGAAAATTGTGTTGTTGCTGGTTTGGTCTTTGAATCGATTCATAAACCAGATCAAACAAAAAGTAATGTTGGAAATTTTATATAAAACTTAAACCCTGCTCAATATCAACACTTGATGAGTATGCTAAACAATCATCTTACCATCGCAAAGGCTTAAACACAACATTAAGACAGTTCTGATCAACCGAGAGGTATTTGCTTCTCTATTTCTATAAATCCAAAGACCAATTCACCTACAATTTGGGTGATTGATTCAGGTGCTATGAGTTACATATGCTCAAATCATTATGTTTTTAACACATCGAGATATGTTTAGAATGCCTTTATTTCTTTGCCAAATCATGAACAAATTCCTAAACAATTCATTAGAAATGTGAAGCTATCTCCAGTTTATTTCTTTGCCAAATCATGAACAAATTCCTATACAATTTGTTGACCCCAAAAAATGTTGCCAACAGATGTCGGGCCCACTCGTGCACACGTAAGCTTAATCCAACACGCTAATGCCGATCGACGGTCATGAGGACTCCAGAAAACGAGCGTGGGAGTGGCTAAAGGGCACGAGACGTCTCCGTTCAGGCCACCGGCATAAAAGAAATACGATTGTATAAGAAACCAATCGATAAATGACAAGATTTGTTGTAGAAAAATGTTGTAAAAGGAGTGTTGAAAGGAGAGAAATATAGCCCCAAAATATTCAGTTTGTTCTCTAATTTTTGCATTAGTCCTTTCCTTGTTACATGGTTGGGGTATTTATAGTGTTACAACTCAAATTGTGACATTTGGATCAATTTACACGTGGCCTCATCTCCTCGGCCAAGGCATCAAATCCTAGCAATCAAGTTAACTCTCCTAGCCGTACTAACATTAAATGCTCTGACATTGACGAGACAAGACATAAGTAAACTTTACACAAAAGTCACATCAATCATTTGTTAGAGATTTTCATCATGGTCGAATCCTCGTAAGTGGGCCTTTGATGGGCCTCGGACGTTAGAAGGAGGGGCCTCGGAGTAATAGCGAGGGCTTCGGAATAATAGCAAGGGCCTCGGAACCCACAACTGAAGCTAGAGAATTATAACCTGATCGAATTAAGCTGGTCCCACCGTCGTGATGTGACGCCACTTGTCCATTCTGTCCTTTAACCCGTAACAATAGTCCCCCAAGTCCATGTGTGGTCATTTATGCCAGGCGTGGACTTTCAAAGTCTGAATTTTCTGTGCTTTACGCCATTTCTAAGAAAGTCGCATGTAAAACTGAAGTTCCTTTGGAGCTACATCAAGATGAGGCGAGTTCGTATTCGAACTGGCCGAAGCTGATTTACCTTTGATGAGGCGAGTTCATATTCGAACTGGCCGAAGCTGATTTCCTTTTGATGAGGCGAGTTCGTATTCGAACTGGCCGATGCTGATTTCCTTTTGATGAGACGAGTTCGTATTCGAACTGGTCGAAGCTGATTTCCTTTTGATGAGGCAAGTTCTTATTCGAACTGGCCGAGTCTGATTTCCTTTTGATGAGGCGAGTTCATATTCGAACTGGTCGAAACTGATTTCCTTTTGATGAGGCGAGTTCATATTCGAACTGGCCGAAGCTGATTTCCTTTTGATGAGGCGAGTTCGTATTCGAACTGGCCGAAGCTGATTTCCTTTTGATGAGGCGAGTTCGTATTCGAACTGGCCGAGGCTGATTTCCTTTTGATGAGGCGAGTTCGTATTCGAACTGGCCGAGGCTGATTTCCTTTTGATGAGGCGAGTTCGTATTCGAACTGGCCGAAGCTGATTTCCTTTTGATGAGGCGAGGCAACGTTCATAGAAATTGATGCCTGTGATGTGACGGTTTCTTATGTTTCCAATGCCAATGAACTGCATCGAGATGAATTTCAATAGCCGTACAGCTGTTTTTATTTAATGCACAATGATGGCTAATTATTAGGATGTGTAGTTTCGAGGACTAGTCCATGCGCAAGCCAGTGTTGGTTCATGCACGCACAGATCTGAATCGTTGATGTAGAGAAAACGTTTGATTTCGAGGGTCAGGATTTGTGCACCTTTGAACGTCTCAGATTAACTGAGATCTGATCCAACAGTCAATTTGTGTCCTTTACTAGTATAAAAGCCAGATTTTTGCCATTTTCAAACTTTACTTTCGCAAAGCACACTTAAATCTCTGAAACTGTCTTGTTGTTAAACATTTCCCGGCGAACTTCCGGCGACCTCTCTGAGTTTTTCCTTCGCTTTAGGTACTCTCTCCTTACGTAGTTGTCTTCCTATTTCCCTTAAACACCCTTTTCTTGCACTATTCATCTTCCTTAAACAACAATGTCTTCCGAGGCGTCTCTAGCCATGACAGTAGTTAGAAGTGGGGAGGAGTCAGTATCTGGGGCCTCTGGTGAGTGGTATAGTATGACCGAAGAGCCCATAGATTATGAGGCGGGATGGGAAGCAGCCAGGATTCAATCAAATATCACTTCTGCCAAACTAGACGAACTTAGGCAGACCTATAACATCCCCCATTACATCAAACTCCTAGTCCCTGATGTTCATGAAAGAGCTTGTTTTCCGAGGCCCAACTATGTGGCCTTCAGTGAACACCTGTTTAAGGCAGGTGTGCGTCTGCCTTTGCACCCCTTCTTTAGGGCAGTGCTGAGGACATTCATGCTATCCCCCACCCAAATCCTTCCTAACGGGTGGAGCCAAGTCGTGGGGACCTACTTCCTGTGGAAGGAAGTGTCTCTGGGCGAGGACCTCCCATTTCACGTCTTCGAGTCCCTCTTCCATGCTAGGGTCGTGGGAAAAGATGACTCAAAGGGGTGGTATTACATCATTCCCTGGGGTTCCCACGCCCCCTTTGTAGTTGGGCTCCCTTCCTCCATAAAGGGGTGGAAGGAGTCGTGGTTCTGGGTGACGGGTAGGTGGCAGATGGTGGAGGGAGATGCTGTCCCAGCTGTTACCGCGCCGACCCAGTACTACGAGGCTTGTGAGTGTCGTCTTAAGTTCTTATAGCTTCACCATGCCTGATTCTGATACTGATAACTGCCCGTTTATTGCAGATTGTAGCACAAGGTACGAGCTTTCCGAGGCTGAGTGGGCTGTTGTAGAGGATATCTACCAACTGTCTCCGAGGCTCCGAAGCTTTTCTCACTTAATCGAAAGGAGCAGATACTTTATCGATTTCGGACTGATGGCCCCCAAGGGTAAGAGGCGCCTTCACTTTTAACTAACTGCCCATTTAATGATCTGAACTGACTTCTCTTCGTAATCGCAGATAAATTCACCAAGAAGAATTATGCCCTGCCTGATATGGCCAGCATAATGAAGGCCACATCCACTGCCGGGGCGAAGGCACTGAAACCTGGGTCCCCTGGAGCGAAGCAGGTAAAGTCCAAGTTGGACCGCCTCAGCAAGAGCAAAAATGATAAAGAGGCTGAGGAGGAGGTTCCCCAAACGCCTGTTGAAGAAGGTGAAGTGGTGGAACTTGATCCTGAAGATGTGCCTGCGGAAGAGCCCCAACCTGTGGAGGCGCCTCAACCAGCAGATGTTCCAGCTCCCCCACCCCCTGCTCCTTGATGCATTTTGTTTGTAATTTAATTCAATGTTTTGTAACTTCTTCAACATATCAATATAACACAAATTTTGCTTCATCTTTGTGCTGCCACTTATCTTTACTACAATGAACTGCACTGAGCCTTACTACATAACCTTTGAGATGATTATTCGAACTTAACTTAATGCAATAGTATCAAGGCCTTGCCATACTTAAACAATTAACTAGAATGGGATAACTGAGCAAACCATTCAGCAAAGCAACAAAGCAAACTTAACAAATCTGAGGTAACTTAACTGAAGCTCCTTTATAAAACTTTTGACAACTGTTTTCCCAGGGTATCATTCTGAAACTACCTTAACTCAATTCTTAATCCCGCGTTCCCAAGTGATGAAATTGTTCTTACCCTCTCGCTTGGTGGATGGTTCATCCAAGCAGAGGCTTCTCCCTTTGGCGTTCAGCTTCACCAAAGGGAGGCTTGTGATGTACACTTTGGAGTTCGAACGAGGTGGCCTTCTTTTAAGGTTCCATCCTCTCCTCCGAAGCGCCCACGCTTCCCAGCTTGGTGGATGGTTCATCCAAGCAGAGGCTTCTCCCTTTGGCGTTCAGCTTCACCAAAGGGAGGCTTGTGATGTACGCTTTGGAGTTCGAACGAGGTGGCCTTCTTTTAAGGTTCCATCCTCTCCTCCGAAGCGCCCACGCTTCCCAGCTTGGTGGATGGTTCATCCAAGCAGAGGCTTCTCCCTTTGGCGTTCAGCTTCACCAAAGGGAGGCTTGTGATGTACGCTTTGGAGTTCGAACGAGGTGGCCTTCTTTTAAGGTTCCATCCTCTCCTCCGAAGCGCTCACGCTTCCCAGCTTGGTGGATGGTTCATCCAAGCAGAGGCTTCTCCCTTTGGCGTTCAGCTTCACCAAAGGGAGGCTTGTGATGTACGCTTTGGAGTTCGAACGAGGTGGCCTTCTTTTAAGGTTCCGTCCTCTCCTCCGAAGCGCTCACGCTTATTTGATAGTTGACAAAGACAGGAGAAAACTTGTTTATTTATAAAGGCTGGGGAGCAACATCCAGCTACTGATTACATTCATTGATAATACATTCTCAGATGCTCAACATTCCACGGGTGAAGTTGAATTCTACCATCCATGTCTTTTATCCAGTAAGTACCAGGCCGAATTTCCTTTTCAATTTGGTAGGGTCCTTCCCAGTTGGGTCCTAGGGTGCCCACCCCCGGCTCCTTTGAGGATAGGAAAACCCTGCGAAGGACCAAGTCGTTTATGCGGAAGGACCTCCTTTTCATCCTTGAATTGTAGTATCGACTCATCTTCCTCTGGTAGGTTGCAAGCCTCAGTTGGGAATCATCCCTCTTTTCTTCAAGGAAATCAAGCTCACACCTCCGAAGTTCCTCATTGGATATCTCATTGAAGCTTAATCTTCTGGGTGAGGGTAATCCTACCTCCACTGGGCTCATCGCTTCAGCGCCATAAGTCATGGAGAAAGGGGTTTCCCCTGTAGGTGTTCTGCTTGTCGTTCGTATCGCCCATAGCACCTAGGGTAATTCATCTACCCAAGCTCCCTTAGCCGTATCAAGCTTCTTTTTCAGGGTGTGCTTGATGGTCTTGTTGACGGCCTCCACTTGGCCATTGGCCTGAGGGTGATGAGGCGTAGAGAAGTGTTTTCTGATTCCAAGTTCTTCACAGAGGTCCCGGACCTTCCGGTTGTCAAATTGTTTGCCATTATCAGAGACAATCGAGTGAGGGATGCCGAAGCGACAAATGATATTCTTCCACAGAAATTTGGAAGTATTGGCCTCAGTGATCTTTGCCAGAGGCTCAGCTTCTACCCATTTCGTGAAATAATCGATAGCTACTATGGCGAAACTGGCGCCTCCCCTGCCCTTAGGCAATGGGCCAATGAGATCCACACCCCACTTGCTGAAGGGCCATGGACTGGATACGTAAGCTCTTGGGAAGGTCGTCTCTGCACGTTGGCAAAACGTTGGCACTTGTCACATTTGCGAACAAACTGGAAAGCATCTTTTTTCATTGTAGGCCAGTAATATCCCTGCTTCAGTGCTTTATTGGCCAAGGCTAATCCTCCGGAGTGATTGCTACAAATGCCCTCATGAATTTCCCTAAGTACATAATTAGCTTCTTCTTCTCCTACGCACCGAAGGAGAGGTGCAGAGAATCCGCGTTTATATAGGACATCGTCCACTAACAGGAAATGGGCAGACCTTCTACGTATTTTATACGCATCTTCCTTATTATCAAGCAAGGAATGATCTTTGAGGTAAGATATGAGAGGTTGCATCCAAGTTGGGGTACCTTCTACCTACATCACCACTTCTGCGGAGGTGGACGACCTGAAGAGGTGTTCAATTGGGACCACTGCCAGTAATTCAGAATCTTTGCTGCTGGCAAGCTTAGATAAGGCATCAGCGTGCGCGTTTTCAAGGCGTGGTATCTGACTTAATTCAAATTTCTCAAAGGAAGGGAGTAGGCTCATTACCAATTTGAGATATGAGGCCATGACTTTATCCCTTGCCACGAAGTTGCCGTTCACTTGTCCCACTATAAGCTGGGAATCGCTGCTGATGTGAAGCCTCTTTACTTGCATTTCCTTGGCTAACCTGAGGCCAGCGAGGAGGGCCTCATATTCTGCAGCATTGTTGGTGGCCTTGAACTCGAACCGTACTGCACTATTCAACGTATGACCTTCAGGACTTATAAGAACTACGCCAGCGCCTGAGCCTGTTTCCCCTGTCGAACCGTCTATGAACAAATTCCATGTTGGGGGCTCGGAAGGCTCTGCCTCCTGGCCAATTTCAGGAGCGTTGGTAAATTCTGCCACAAAATCTGCTAAAGCTTGCCCTTTGACAGCAGTTCTGGCTTTGAAGAGGATTTCAAATTCGCTCAACTCCACTGCCCACTTCAGTAGCCTACCCGAGGCGTCTGGTTTTTGTAGAACTTGTCTGAGTGGAAAGTTTGTCAGTACATGAATGGTGTGAGCCTGAAAATAAGGCCTCAATTTACGAGAAATGATTATCAATGCCAAGGCTAATTTTTCCATGTCTGGGTATCGCGTCTCAGGGGGTATCAAAGCCTTGCTGATATAATAAACAGGCAGCTGAGTTGAATTCTCCTCTCTCACCAATACCGCACTTATAGCCTCGAGGGAAACTGCTAAGTAAAGTTGTAGCACCTCGCCAATCTTGGGTTTTGATAGGAGGGGGGCCTGCCCTAGGTGCCTTTTGAGCCCTTGGAAAGCCTCTTCACACTCCTCAGTCCACTGAAACTTCTGTCCTCCCTTTAATATTCTGAAGAATGGGAGGCACTTATCAGTGGATTTCGATATGAAGCGGCTCAAAGCAGCCACACGACCCGTCAAACTTTGCACTTCTTTTGGTTTCTGGGGGATTTCATCTCAATTAACGCTTGGATCTTTTCTGGATTTGCTTCGATGCCACGTTGATTGACCATGTACCCTAAGAACTTGCCTGACGCTACCCCAAATGCACATTTTAGGGGATTCAACTTCATGCGGTACTTTCGCAGAACTTCAAAAGCTTCATGGAGGTGGGATATGTGATCATCCACTTTCAGACTCTTAACAAGCATATCATCTACATAGACCTCCATAGTTTTCCCAAGCAAATTAGCAAATATCTTGTTTACTAACCTCTGGTAAGTTGCTCCAGCATTCTTTAATCCAAAAGGCATCATTCTGTAGCAATAAAGGGCTCGGTCCGTTATGAACGAGGTGTGCTCCTCATCGCCTGAGTACATGGGAATTTGATTGTAACCAGACTAGGCATCCATGAAACTCAGGGACTCGTGTCCAGCAGTGGAGTCCACCAACTGATCAGTGCAGGAAGTGGGAAGGCTGTCTTTTGGACATGCCTTATTGAGATCGAGAAAAATCAATGCATACCCTCCACTTCCCATTGTGCTTTTTCACCGATCCGGATTGGATATCCATTTTGGGTAGAGGGCCTCCCTTATAAAGCCATTGTTAATAAGCACGCACTTCCTCTTTCAAGGCCTCATACCTCTGCGGGTTAAGGGCTCGCCTCTTACGTACGTGCGGGGCAACTTTAGGATCAATTTGTAGGTGGTGACAAGCGACTCCTGTGGTCAATGCCTACCATATCCTCATGCCTCCAAGCAAAGACATCGTGGTTCTTGCACAAAAATTCTTTAAGCTCCCCTTTGAATCTTGGGGCTAAACTTCTTTCAACTGCGGCCACTTGGTTGGTTCCTTTGAATCGATAGGAAAGCTTTCTAACTCTTCCATGGGGGCACAGGGAATCAGCCTCGGTTATTCGTGGATCGAGTTCATCAAGTGCTGGTAATTCGAGGCTACTGGTGCCTGCCACCATGTGCATATCCCTAGGCTCAGCCTTCCTCACAGAGTTAAGGTAGCATTCCCTTGCCCCTCTTTGGTCTCCTTTGACCGTTGCCACCCCCTATCAGTTTGGAACTTCATGCATAGGTGATGAATGGAGGTGATAGCTCCCAAATCCTTCAATGCGGGCCTCCCCAATACCCCATGATAGGCTGACCTGCTGTCCACTATCAAAAATTCCATAAAACATGTGGTTGCTAGGGGTGGAGCTCCCATTTCTACGGCTAGGGTAATTTTGTCCCTTGGGATGATACTGTCCCCCGTGAAACCATATAAGGGAGTATTGGTGGGGGTTAACTCATGGTCCAGGATCATTTTGTCAAAAGTAGATCCGAATAGGATGTTCACAGAACTGCCATTGTCTACCAACATTCGCTTCAGTCCGTTCCTGGCTACCACAGCTCTTACTACCAAACCATCACAGTGAGGGTAATGAATACCTTCAGAATCTTCATGTGTAAACACAATCGGAGGCGATTGGCTCCTTCGCGAACTGCTGCCCACAATGTAGCTAGTCAATGGAAAAGCCCTTGCCTCTCGCACATAGTTCCTTTGAGAGTTTCTGGTGCTTCCACCAACATAAGGACCCCCAAAGATAGTGTCAATCTCATGAACAGGAACATCATCAGGTCTACCTCGATGGTCCCTTCATTGCTGTTCATTTGGGTTTCTATTCCTTTCTCTTTCTCTTCCACGAGGAGATGCTTCCTTGTGATGGGAAGGGGCCTCGCCTCGCCTAGATCGTGAATCTTGCCTCGGTGGGGGCCTGCTCCTCGGTCTTGAGGTGTTCCGATTGTTACTTCTGGAATCCAAATTTCTGGGATGCAAGGCTATGTCTCTACAGTCAGCAGTGGCGTGGCTGTAGGAATGGTGATAAGTGCAATATCCTTGGGAGTTGCCTCTGCCTTGATTCGAATTCCTTCCTCGGCCTCGTCCTCTATGGGGGGCCTGTTGTGTTCGTGGGTTTTCAGGGGTACCCGTAGTCGGTACGTCCTCGTAGGCCAAAGTTAGCACAGCATTCAATGTGGCTGCGGCAAGTGCCTGCCCTGAGCCTTGGGCAACTTCCACATTGGGTTGACCCCACTGCTGATCCATCAGGTGGGAAGTTGGACCTCTACCACGTTGCCTTTGTTGGGGTTGTAGACCCCTACTTGCCCTATTTCGATGTTCTATCAGTTCCTCGTTGATGATTTCACGTCGCATCATCTCCAACAAAGCATCATAAGTTGGGGGATCTTGATTCTGTACATCTCTCCAAAACAGGGTGTTCATGTTGAGGCCTTCCCTAAGGGCGGATAGAGCCTCGCGATCAGTGACTTGAACATAGCAAGTCATTTCGTCCGTGAAACGGGACAGAAAGCTTTTCAAAGTTTCTTTTGGCTGTTGTCTCATGTCTTGGAGGCGTTGGATTGGGGCCTCGCCTTCTTTACTTACTGCAAATCTTTTCAAAAAAGTAGTTTTGAATTCTGGCCAACTTCGAATGTTCCCAGGAGGTAATCTACTATACCAAATTTCAGCAGCTCCGCTTAGAGTCAAATGGAAGGCTCTGCATTTAACAGCTGGAGTGGCGCCTCTCAGGCTCATGTGTGTTTTGTAGCTGTTCAAGTGCTTCGCTGGGTCGCCTCTCCCATCATACTTGGGTATTTTGGGCATAGTATAATGATTTGGGACCTGGGCATTCCTTAACTCCCTTGAGAATGGCAGATTGTCATCGTCATCATCTAAGTCACAGGATCTCTGGGGACCATCCGAATCATAATTAGCCTCAACTTCATACCTGGGCTGTTGCGTGGAGGGTCCTACCTGGTTGCGAGCCTCCTCATCCCTCCTAAGGCGTTCATGACGGGGTGGCATAGCACGGGGGGCACGTTCTTGCCTTTCCTCCGGCTGCCGAACCTCAGGAGGTGGGGGCTGTGGCCTATTCCTAGAAGCGTGGGCTGCATTCCTTTGTCTTCGCCTCTGACCTATCGGGCTAAGCCTATCAAACACTGGCAGACCTCTAGGGCCTCGGTGCTGGCTCATATTCAGGAGGGAAATTATCCTCCATGTTGAACGGGGCCTCGGAAGGTCGGCCGGAAGCATAATTGGAGGAAATATCGACTCCAACTTCCCTTTCTACTGGGCTTCCTCCCCTATACTGCCTGGAGGAATAAGCTCTTTGACTCTGAACTTCGTCAGGTTGATATGGCCCTTGTGGAACAAAGGAGGGAGGTGGGGGACCTCCCTGGCCTTGCATTTGCCTCAACAGCTCTTGCATCGCCAAGTTTTGATTAGTAATGCTCCTCATATTGGCTGCCATGGTTGTCATTTCCCTAGTAAGCTGGGCCGCCAACCTCCTACCACCTCGCCTGTGATGGTGGTGGGGTCGGCGTCGGACCGCAGGGGCCTCATTGTCAGCTTCTCTAGTTCGTCTGGGGGGAGCCTCTTCTTCTGAACTCATGTCTCTTGAAACTTGAACAAACTTGAACTTCGGGGGCTTCCTCTTATTCTTCTTTGAAGAATAAATCCTTTTTCAAGGGGGATGCCCAAAAATGCTTCAGAAAGCTTTTTCCACAGGGTTGCTCGTGGTTATAGTGTGGTTTCCCACAGACGGCGCCAATCTGTTGACCCCAAAAAATGTTGCCAACAGATGCCGGGCCCACTCGTGCACACGTAAGCTTAATCCAACACGCTAATGCTGATCGACAGTCATGAGGACTCCAGAAAACGAGCGTGGGAGTGGCTAAAAGGCACGAGACGTCTCCGTTCAGGCCACCGGCATAAAAGAAATACGATTGTATAAGAAACCAATCGATAAATGACAAGATTTGTTGTAGAAAAATGTTGTAAAAGGGGTGTTGAAAGGAGAGAAATATAGCCCCAAAATATTCAGTTTGTTCTCTAATTTTTGCATTAGTCCTTTCCTTGTTACATGGTTGGGGTATTTATAGTGTTACAACTCAAATTGTGACCTTTGGATCAATTTACACGTGGCCTCATCTCCTCGGCCAAGGCATCAAATCCTAGCAATCAAGTTGACTCTCCTAGCCGTACTAACATTAAATGCTCTGACATTGACGAGACAAGACATAAGTAAACTTTACACAAAAGTCACATCAATCATTTGTTAGAGATTTTCATCATGGCCGAATCCTCGCAAGTGGGCCTTTGATGGGCCTCGGACGTTAGAAGGAGGGGCCTCGGAGTAATAGCGAGGGCCTCGGAATAGTAGCAAGGGCCTCGGAACCCACAACTGAAGCTAGAGAATTATAACCTGATCGAATTAAGCTGGTCCCACCATCGTGATGTGACGCCACTTGTCCATTCTGTCCTTTAACCCGTAACACAATTCAATGGAAATGTGAAGCTATCTCCAAATTTGGTTCTTGAAGATGTATTGTTTTTGCCTCGGTTCAAATTTAAACTTCTGTCAATGAGCTCTTTAACCAAAAAATCTTCATGAAACATCAGGTTTCTCACCGATACAAGTTATTCAAGTTCCACCAACATTGAAGATAATTGTCAAGGGTAAAAGGGCTAAAGATCTCTATATCATTGATGCAAGTTGTCTTAATTCAGTGCAAAGTGATGCTTCTATTTTTGAAAATGTTTGTAATTCTATTCATTCATTGGTCAATAATGTAACTAATCACATTTGACATAATAGGCTGGACATTTATCAAATTGGATATGTTGAAGGACTTGTTAAAGTTTGATGTGAAAGAGAATGATGTGCTTCTTCCATGTTCCATATGTCATTTGGCTAAGTAGAGAAGGCTCTCATTTGTGTCCAATAATCACTTATCTCCTGCTACATTGGCCTTATCCATGGTGATGTTTGGGGACCTTTCAATGTAACTACACATGCTAGTTATAGATATTTTCTAACCTTGGTTGATGATTGCACAAGATTCACATAGATGTATTTAATGAGACAAAAGTCTAATGTTAAATTCATTATTCCCATATTCTTTACCCTCGTAGAAACTCAATTTCACAAAGTGATTAAAATTTTTAGATCTGACAATGCTCAAGAACTTCCATTCACAACTTTCTTCAATGCTAAAGGGGTAATTCACCAATTTTATTGTATGGAAAGACCAGAGCATAACTCTATGGTTGAGAGGAAACATCAACATCTTCTCAATGTTGCTCGTGCTTTATTCTTTCAATCTCGAGCTCATATTCAGTTCAGGGGAGAGTGCATCCTCATAGCCACCTTCCTAATCAATAGTCCTCATCACCAATCTTATAAAACAGAACTCCCTTTGTCTGTTTTTACAAATCTCTAGTTGATTATAATCATCTTAGGACCTTTGGCATCCTTTGTTTTGCTTCCACATTGCTTTCCCACTTATCAAAATTCTACCCAAGAGCTAAGGCATGTGTATTTGTTAGTTACCCTCCAACTGTTAAAGTGTACAAATTATATGATATTGTATCTAAATCATTCTTTATTTCCAGGGATGTTGTCTTCAATGAACACATCTTTCTCTTTCAATGTGTTTCTTCTTCCACTGATATCATTAGTCCTTTGATATTGTTTTGTCAAATATCTTTCATGACTTACCCTATAGTCATCTTCATACAAATTTCTCATTTGATATCAGTCATGATGATCTCCATAATGTCACTGATTCTTCTCCCAGTCATAAACCAGACACTGCTTTACCTCAAGGATCAAATTTTGTCCAGTCTCTTTCACCTTTGCCTAAAATAGGCACCCGAATACGCAAAGCTCCTACTTACCTTCGGGACTTTCATTGCAATCTATTGACCAACACATCTCCTCCTTAGCATAATTTTCTACACCCTTTATGCAAATCCTTGTCTTATAAAACTTTCTTTTCTTCGCATAACTCTCTTCTCTTCAATAAATCTTCCACCTTTGAGCCCCAATTTTATCACCAAGTAGTGAAGTATGATCACTGGAAAAAGAATTGGATTTTATTGAAACTTTCTCTCCAGTTGAAAATTTGGTTAATGTTAAAACTCTTCTTTCTATTACTGCTGTTAAGAAATGGCATTTTGTTCAATTAGATGTCAATGCCTTTCTTAATGGAGATCTTTTTGAGAAAATTTACATGGATCTACCTATGGATTATCCTAAGTAGTGTACTGGTGGTCCTCAAAGGGAGAAACTATGCAAACTTCATAAATCACTCTATGGTCTTAAACAAGATTCTAGGCAATGATTTTCCAAGTTTTCTCAGGCTCTTTTAGTGCATGGTTTTCATCATAGGGTCAGATACTAAAGTAATTGATTCTTTAAAAGCCTTCTTACATAGTCAATTTAAGTTGAAAGATCTTGAAAAATTGAAGTACTTTCTTGGCTTGGAGATAATTAGATCACATAAAAGCATTTTCTTTTCCCAGAGACACTATAATTTGTGATTTCTTGAAGATACTGGATTTTTGGCTTCCAAACCAGCCCAATTACCAATGGATCCTAAGGATCATCTCAACTCATTTGAAGGAGAACTTTTTGATGATGCATCATTACATCGTAAACTTGTTGGCTGCCTACTCTACTTAACCATTTCTCAACCAGATATTACCTTTGCTGTTCACAAATAAGCTTGTTCATCATCTCCTACGATATCTCAAAGCAACCCCTTGTCAAGGAGATTTAAGCTTTCTCTGATGTTGATTAGGGTTTTTGTATTTTTGTAGAGATTCTTTGATTTCTTGGAAGTCTAATATGCAAGCTACTATCTCCAGTTCTTTTGCAGAGGTTGAATATCATGCCTTAGCATCCTTCGCCTGTGAGATTGTTTTAATTCATCAGCTTCTTCTTGAGGTCATGAATTCTCTTCCAACTTTGATTTTCTATGACAATCAAGCTGTCATTCACATTGCCACTAACCCAATTTTCCATGAACCCATTAACCTATGATTGATTTCATCCTTAATATTTTGATCATAAAGATTAATATTGTTTCTAACAATTGACTTTGAGTGATGATAGTTCAATGTTAAAACCAATTAAGCATTGTCAAAATCAACACATTATAAATCGGACTCAAAATGAAGATCAACGTAAAAGTTAAGCATTCAAGTCAAATTATTCAAGACGAGAGCTTAAAAGATCAAATTCAAGACTATCAAATCTGGCTCATGAAGAAGGTCAAGATCAAAGTCAATCATTAAAGTCTAACATCAAGAAAGATCGAGATGAAGAGTTTAACAGCCAAACATGAAAGAAACTTCGAAATAAGATCAAATACTAGACTTTCGAGATCATACGTAAAGGTATAACATTTTGATCTTTAGTAATGAATGACAATAACTCAAAAAATTATTTTGTGCACAAAGAGTTATTTTCATATCACTTGCATAAAATATTTTTATATCAAAAGTAAGATTAATTTTTAAAAGTGATACTTGAACTTAGATCATATCCACTTTTTAAAAAAAAGTCAACGGTCAACTGGACCGTCTGGTTTAACAGAAAAACTTCTGTCAATCCGGACGTCTGGATGGATAACCGAACGTCCGGTTCATTCCCAACGGCCAATTTTTTACTGTTTTGAATGCAACGACTAGCTGGTCATCCGGATGAGTGGCGGACGTTATGATGGTCGTCGGTTGGGCAGAATTTATTGCATTTTGATTGCTATAAATACCACTTCACTTTGCATTCATTATAACAACTATAAGAATGCTTTCTTGAGAAATATATTTGAAAAATCATATTTGAACTTACATTCTTACATTTATTTCATTTATTTTTTTATAACAAAAATTTTGATTGTTGAATCAAATTTCTCAAATCATTTCTCTCATCAAAATTTTCATCTCTCTTTTGTGTTTAATTTACTTATATCAATTTTAAAAGAGAGATATATTTTTGAAAAAGATCTTTACACTTATTTTGCATAAACATTTCTACTTCTTCATATTTAAAACATTGATTGATTTAATCAAACTTGAAAAATCATCATATTCATCGAATATTTTTTCCTCTCTTAGTACTAAATTTATCACAAATTATTCATTGAAAGGGAGATATATTTTTTAAGAAGATTTTTGCACTTGCATTGAATAAACTTTTCTTCTTTTTTTTTCATATTGAAACTTTGATTGATTGAACTAAACTTGTAAAATCATCATATTCATCAAAATTTCTCATTTCTCCCTTAGAGCTTAATTTATTACAATCACCCCTTAAAAGAGAGATATTTCTTGAGAAGGTTTTTGAACCTAAATTGTATTTATTTCTTCATTTTCTCGCTGAAACACTTTGATTGATTGAATCTAATTGTTGACTGTCATATTCATTAAAGTTTTTCATCTAACACTTGAGCTATCATTTATTACTGTTCATTAAAGTGTTAGTCTCTCTTAGTACTTAATTTGTGTGTATTATTTAGCCAGAGGAGAATTTCATTGTAAAATCACTTTAATAAAGTATGGATCGTGTTGAAATCCTTTGTAGATCAACATTATATAAAGATCAGTGTCACTTGTTGTAAGTCACCGTATAAGTCATATTGAGGTCCCGTAAAGCTCAATAGTGTGAATCGTGTTGAGGTCCCGTAAATCTCAACACTGTATAAGGATCGGTGCTCCTTGTTTGTAAAGAATTGGATTGTACCATAAGTCAATCAACATAGTGAAAAGGCATTGCTCGTGACAGTGAGTTTGGTAACGGAAGACGTAGATCATTGCTTTGGATCGAACCTCCACAATTATATCGTCTGCATCATCTCTCCCTTTTACTTATCGCTTTTATATATGAGCTTATTATTTGAATTAATTTATTTAGTCTTTACTTGCTTGAATTTAGATTAATTCTTCGAAAAAGTTTTAAAAATCAATTCATCCCCTTCTCGATTAGTTATTCTTGGGCTGTCAGAATGGACGAAGCACATAGAGATCAACTATCTTTTTATTCGAGATAAAGTCAATGAAGGTTTTATCAAGCTCTTACTTGTTCGCACTCAACACCAGTTGGTTGATATTTTCACCATACCTTTGCCATCGTCTCTCCTTTTTCCTCTCATGTCCAATATGGCTATTCTTTATTTACATAGTCCATCTTGATTTACACTTGAGTTTCTAAATAAAAAATTGTTTCATCTTCAATATATGGAATCCCTTGTACATCATTGCTACGTTCAATTGGACATTGATAATTGTAAATCAATACCCATTTTACTATTTAATGCTTTATATTTATCTTCTAAAATTGCTACCTGTTAATCTTTCATTTACTGTAGTTCTTTCCACCAAAGAGGAGGTTGCGGCTGCAACATATTTTTATAGGTTTAGTTAATTATTTTGTCCTGATACTCGGTGAATTCGATTCATCTTCATAAGTCATCTGCATTAAAAACATTCTAAATTATTCTCATGATCTTAGAATAATTTACCCTTCAAGAAAAAATAGGTTTTGCTTTCTCTTTAAGAATATAATTTTTATCTTTTATTAATATCCAGACATATTTAAATTAATTTTCATTATATTTGTCCAACAGAATTTGATTGTGCGTTCTTCGAGTTCAAAATATGTGTTAAAATTGTGATACAAAAATAAACTTTAACTTATCATTTATAATTAATTTTCATTATATTTAAGCTCTTGTAATGTTTCTTTTGTATTAATTTTCTCATTTGGCGATTGGAAACCCTAGCCTTCTTTTTGCTTTGTTCTTCTTCCATATTGCTTGTAATCACAAAAATTCACAGTTAACACTTCTATTTGCTGTTTATTCTCTCTTTGTTCGAGTTCAAGTAAGAAACTTGTAGGGTTTCATGCGATCTTGAAGCTGTGAAGCATATGTTAATTTCTGTTCAAATTATTAGTGAGAAAATCTGAGGTAAGTCGTGTATATTGTGAAGAGACGCGACGCTTTATTTTGAAAATACATTTTTATCTTTCTTATTTTCTAATACATATCCTTCAATAAAATAATATTACGTGTAAATTCAAATTTTTTTTCTTATTTTTAATCACACATTTTTCGACAAATCAGTCTTCCAAAATGAGTAATGTTATTTGGTCCTACTGAGATTACAACCTCAGTTTGGGTGATATTAATGTAGCATTAAATAATAAGTGAAATTAAATTAATTTTCTTATTTAACCTTTCATTTAACTTATCATTTAGCGTCATATAGACTAAGATTGTAACTGTTACGTAGCAATACTCAAAATACATTTTTTGAAAAAAAAAAAAAAGAAAAGAAAAGAAAAAAAGGACTCAAACAAGCTTAAAATTATAGTCAATTTGATTGCAAATGTGAAAAGAAAATGTTTTATAGAATTGTCTAGAAATTGTTTTATTGAGAATTGTAATTAATTGTGTTTGATTGATATAATTTTCCATTTGTAAAATGTTAAAAGTTTGGTATCCGTTTGACTTTATTTTTTATGGAAATTGTTTATTAAAGTGATATTTTTTTCTACCATTGGGTTTAGAATTTGTTCCAATTGCCAAAAAAAAAAAATTTGAAAAAAAAATTGCCATACCGAATATCATTCTTTTGATTTTGTTTTGCATGAAAATTGTCAATAAAAAAAAATTCTTTTTGTCTATTGTATCTAGAATTTTTTTCAATTGTTAAAAAAAAAAAAAAAAAAAAACCAATTCTCACCAAGGAATTGATTTTCCCATAAATCCAAGAAAGTAACACGTGAGAACTACAACCAAGAAAACAAATTTCCTAGAAAAAAAGGCTATCAAACACTCAAAAAGTGAAAGTTTGAATTTTTTTTTTCCATTTTTCATGAAAAATAACGGTGAATCAAACATAGCCTAGAAAAACTCAAATTCCGAGATGCCTATTCACCAGGGAAACTCAGGTGCACAATTTGAACATGATTCTCAATTTCTCATCTATTCAAATATGACTTCTTCAAATACTTTTAACGGTGCGTGATTACGCCCAAAGTGTTACGCAGTGTTGTAGTATAGTTTTGGGGTGTCGTATCCACAGGGAGATGGAAAAGTGAATCAAGAGGTTCAATAACTTTGGGTTCTCGTGAATTTGATGAAGGGAATTTGTTTATTGCATTCAAATGTAAATGTCGCCGGAAATAATGATGAAATTTAATATAATATTTAAAATAGTGAAGTTTCGAGGTTCCATCAATTAGATTGGATCAATCAACATCAACAATTCATGCATTCTCTACTCAATTAGAAGTTTCTGTCCTAACTTTCTAATCGGATGATTTAAACAATACAAACCAATTTAATTGCACATGTAATCCTAGAATTTATGTTTCCCAAAACATAATCATACATCCATTTATTGAAATCAGACTTAAAGAACAACTATATATCTCTAACATATAGCAGTAATTAAATCACACCAATAAATGATTTGAAAATCAAATTTGAACAAGTATTTTAATTATTCAACGGAAGAAATATGATTAAATCCATGAAAATCTGAATAAATGTTAAATCTAACTCAAATCTAATTCAAAATATGGGAAAACATAAACCCTAGAATTATTTAAACAATGAAAGACACATCCTAAATTCTAGATCTCCTTAACAACACAATCATCTATTGAAATCAGATTATAAATCGTTCATATACATGTAGCATAAGAAAGTAAATAATCACACCAATATATTTAATGAAATAAAGATTCAACACATAGTTCAATTATTCGATAGAAAAAATAAGATTGATTCTATGAAAAACTTAATACATGTTAAATCAATTTCAAAATTAATTCATAAATATGAAAATCTAGATCTAGAAATGTATAGCAAAATAAATACCAAAGAGCATGAATAAATGATGTTGAAATCCCCGAATCCAATTGAGTTCCTCCCTTGCTTCACCTTTAGTTTAGTTCTTCATAGAGTTTCTTGAGCCAAAAGTGATGGAAGAATGGTGTAGAATGAAGAATGAGGCGTTCTGGGGTGTTTTGGGATGTATTTAGGGTTGAAAAGTCGTGCAAGATATGTTGCCAAAGGAGTTTGAGTCATAGAAGGAAATCAGAAATTTCGTCCAAATTTAACCCCATGCGGCCGCAAGGTACAAACCCATGTGGCTGCATGGAACAAAAAATTGATGCCCTTGAAGTCTCGGTAAGTGCCCATGCAGCTGCATGGGTTTTATAACCATGCGGCCGCATGGTTATAATGTTTTCTCGCCGGATAGATTTTAGTATTTGGGTCATAACTTTCTCTACCGATGTCCGATCAAGGTGATTCAAGATGCGTTGGAAAGCTAACTCAAAGGGCTACAACTTTGCTTCAGATTCTATCTTCGAATTCGATCTTTTTCCATATCAAACACTGGTCTCAATAGGAAGCTAAAAACCCGTGCGAAACTTTTCACCTTGAAAGTTGATATTTGATAATGTTTTGGCTATTCTTTCACCCCTTTGACTCCTTGCTTCATCAAATTGACCTCTAAGACTCTTGAATCTTCATCACAAGGTTAGAAATATATTTATAGTATTTGCACTTTAGTTCCTGAACTTTCACTTTCTTCCAGTTTGGTCCTTTTTCGCTTGGTTCACTTCAATTTCGCTACATTCATCACTTTGTTCTGCAAAACATAAATTGCATAGAGTTAAGTTATATTCCAACATTTTAATTAACGATTGCTCATGTTTTGACAGTAAAATAAGTATGTAAAAACACACTTATCAGTGCGTTAACCCAAAAAAAAAAAAAAATGACTTCTTCAAATACGTATTGTGCACGGAAGCTACATCATAAAAATCCATGACATTGATGTCATATTTTCTAAAACACATTTTTAATTATACATTTTATGTGATACACAATTTTTATCAACCTTTTAACACACATTTCATCAAAAATTTTAAAAATTTATTTTTAACTAAATCAAACAATTAAATAATAATTAAAATCAGTCAAATAAAAAACACGTTGAAGCACAGTTCTTCCCGACACATATATATGTAGGTTCATTTTAAAGAGAATTCTAGTTTGATCATGATTGATCTTCTAAGTATCGATACTTAACTTATGCTAAGCACGTGGATGATAACGTTTAATTATAAAACTGATTATACTATCTATTGTAGTGTGTATCATCACTTGATGCTTAGAAAATCAATTCTGCTAATTATATATCTCTCCGTATATAACAATGGACTTTGGTGTGTGTATGTGCAATATAAATATTTAAATATGGAGGTGCGTGTAAAAGATTTTTTTTTTTTTTTTTCAATTTAGCAAAAGTTAATTTTAAATTCGAAATTATCATAATACTTTCATAATTTATATAAGTATGTGACGACAAGACTTCACCCCAAATCATGCTCTCATGACATGTAGATTGTTTCTTTTCAATGTCCAAGTTGTTGCCTGTAAGAGAAGAGACTTAAACAAAAAAAATCCAACATGTACACTTCAATTCTACATCATTTTTGACATTTAACGTGTTGTTAAAAAAAGGAATGGAGGAAAAATTATTTATATTTTTAAATTGTTTAATAGTGTGTTGCCACGTGGTAAAATTTAAATGATAATGTAATTGATGATGTGCACGTAGTATGATTGTTATTTAAATTTAGTTTGAAAAGTTTAAACTTAGATAAAATGATGAAAATATATCCTATTTATCTTGAACAATACACCCGAATTAAATTTCTTTAACAAATTAAAGATTATTAATTAATTATACATAGAATATGGCTAAGCTCTTGTTTGGCAACCATTTTTACATAATTTTTTTTTCAAACTCATTTTCAATCACACATATGACAATAAAATATCCTGCAAGTAAATTCAAATTTTTTCTTACTTTTTAACCACGTAAAAAATCACTATTTTAAAATTCATTTTTTTCAAAACAATTTTTTAATAGTTGTCGATGTTAGTTATTGGATTTAATTATCATAAGAAGAAATTAATTTCCTTTGAAAATTAAACCCAAGAGAATAATGGATCTTAGATCATTTTGATATCATTGGGTGTTGTTTTTTAAATCCTCACACATAGGAATGAGATGATAACCTTGAAATTTTTTTTGATGGTCTAGCCAAGTGCTTTTTCCCGTAGATCTTCTTCCTTATTCTCCTTAGATGTCCTTATTGGGAAATATGAAAATGTGGCTAACCTTAAAACTTGAGAAATGTGCCCACAAATGGCATATTTATAATACTCAATTGGGGTTTCATAATTGCACAATTTTTTTTGAACTTTATTGTAGTATATCAATTAAGTTACACACATTTTTTAGAGCAAAAATAGTGACCTAACCGAACTTATAAGATTCAAGCTCTAATAGATGTTACTAATTGTTAATCAATTGAGATACATATATTAATTTCGGCTTATTCTACCAAAAAAATCGAAATTGCACTCTTAAGTCAAGTGATAGTTATGGAAACAAGTTATAATCCAATAACAATATCCCCCGATAATCATTCCACAGGTCAACCTCCTTTTGACCGTCAATATGTTGAAACCGACAAAATGATCGTTTTGCCCTTCAACATGTATTATCCTCTAAGTCTCATTTTTGATAAAGCGAATTCGTTGTGATCAAATCACAACGTAGAGTCCGACGTTCTTATCGTCAGACTATTGAGCTCAAGTTCAATTGCATATTAAACATACTCTAAAGTGACGATCATCTCATCATGATGATTAACGAATTCCACTATCACAAGTATATGATCTCTAATTGTTTCAACCCGATTCCCAAAGCACCGAGATCAATATTCTAATTAAGATTTCACTCACCTCAAAGAACTTGAGCTAAAAATCAAAGGTACATTACTCGCTCATAATTTAGGTGGCTTGTTTGATAATCGAGTAGAGTCTCATTTCGAGCGATCACAAATAAGTCATCTACGCAATCCCATTCAATGTGCATCAAAAACAAATTTTGTTTTTATTCTCAAATCTAGACAAATCTCAATAAGAACAATTCAATCTTATCAACATAAAACATCCAACTTATGTACCGATTGTAAACGACATATTTTGATCACGTCATAAATTGTGTCTCATGATACTCGAACCATCAAACATACAATTTGTGACGTCTTATATTGACCATGAAACCTTAGATAATTATTTCAAATGATAAAACGCGAATAATCGAACGTTAATTCATAAGTTCATTTTACAAAATAATACTCGAAAATGCATCAAGCTAACATTCGAATGGGACTAAATGTGCCCAAGCGTGTAAATAAGCCATTAAGTTCAAGATTAATTGAGGTCATGTCAGATCTTTCATTTCTTAATCAATCAATTCTTTGGTGGCTCCTTGTAACAAGTCATTGCTCAATTTTTTTTAACATTTCAAAATTTTAGAAATCAGATTATAATGTAATTTTTTAAACCTAAATGGCTTTTATTATCATATTAATCGTGTCTAATAATAGGAAATGAAAAATTGAAAAATTTCATAAAAATTGAAATTGATTTTTTCCCCAATTTGTACCCACCTTAATGGCAGATGAACACGTGTTTCAATTTTTCAAACTAGGAATAACTGGTCCATGACGTGTTGTAGGTCTAGAAAAATCTCATTATCCTATCACTATTTATGGATTCTTGCCAACGATAGTTTTGGAACTGTAAACATCTATCTGAGAAGCGAAAGGATGGCATTCCGAAGACGTTCACCTCCTCCTCCTCCTCCTCCTCCTCCACCACCGGAATCTTTTGCACCACATCCACCGCCGCCACGGGCACCAGGCATGTATGCACCCCCACCCCCACCCCCACCACCATCTCCACCACCTAAATATTATGCGATCCCACCACCACCACCACCTCCTCCAAGTCCAGTTCCTTTACCACCTGGACCACCCCCTTATGCAACACTCCCTGGATCAGTAACACCCCCACCGTTGGTGTACACAGATCGACCTGGACCACCTGGTCCTCCTCCTCCTCCACCGTATTATGATCCACATCAACTATCTCCTCCATGGAACCGCCCTCGACCGCCTTACTAGTGACTTGATATGCGTGCTTAATACTGGCCTAGCTACGGCGTCTTGTAATCAAATCAATAAGTATGTTCCCTTTTTCATGTGTCGCTTGGAAGAAGCTAGAAAGCTTACGTAAGTTTGTTTATTGTACAGAGTGTGCGTGTCTGAACTTTGATGATATCTGAGACTCATTCTGGTGTTTCTTGATCATGATAATCATACTGTGACTGTGTAGAACAAGAAGGGGAAAACTCTTATTATACTAGTAGAAAATAGAATTAAAAGGATGTCTCTGTTTTGGGAATAATTGCACTTTTTTCTGTTTGTCCTTGTACTTTTCCCAATCTTAGATTTAATTTATTTAAATGAAACATATTATTTTGAAATTCTCCTTCACATCAATGTATCACGAATAAACATGTCTCCTCCAAACATTTCATTCTCTGGAACCAATTCAATCTGGGCTGGAGTTGTTCCCTCAAATATCCTTTGTCTTGCTTCCATTGCCTGTCGTATGCAAGAATTAATGAACAGGTGATGAATACTAAGAAAGTTAGAACTATTCAGTATGGTTAGAATTCATAGCATAAGAAGCAGTTGAATTCGAACCTGTTTCTCCCAATCTGTGAGAATTGTTACAAGAGAGAACAAGAAAGATTGCAGCGTTGCCCCTGCTACCAATCCAATCCAAAGGCCCTTTCCTCTAAAGTGGTAAATAAATCCCACCAGCAAAGCCACTGGAATTCCAACCAGATAATATGCACCAAGATTTACGTAGGCTCCTATTTTCTGCCAGCCACTACCTCTAGCTGCACCTGAATCCAAAAAAAAAATAAAATGGAAATATATGATGATACAAGAACAATTGCTAATATTCCCAATAGTTGTTTTTAAGATGTATATAGATCACCGGAGAATATAGCTTGTAAACTGTCCATGATGATGGAGAGGCAAAGTAAAGGAGTCATTTCTTTTACATAAACCACGACTTCTTTTTCATCGCTAAATGCATAGCCCAATATGTGGCGATAAATGAAGATAGCAGTGCTTGCTATGACGAACTCTGCAGTTGACAGAATCAGCACCGTGTATAGAGCAATTTGGGCTGCCTGAGGTTTCCCAGCTCCTAGTTCATTTGAAATCCGAGTGCTACAAGGTGTTTATGATTTTCGTCTCAGAATGTAATCTCAATATAAAAGTAAAACTTCTTGGCATATATTTTGAGAGAAGACCTTGCAGCAGCACCAAAAGAATATGGTATGTTATAGTGCAATGAAGTAGTAGTCATGCTGTTTGGAAAGTGAAATTGGGTCAAAAAAAAGATGTATTCTCTGTGTATTCAAATGATCTATAGAAAGTACTAGAAATGAACATACCATATAGATAAAACAGACATTTCAAGTTGTGGATTAGGCAATAATCCTGAAAGAAGTATGATTATCTCAAATGACCACCACTCAAGACTGCATTTAGAAAGAAGAAAATGAACACGTATAATTAATATAAAGTACGATAAATCAATGGAGTATAGGTTAGAATCTAAATGAGAGTGTAATTACCAAATCATCATAGCAGAGGGGATAGCAAATCGGATGAACTGCCCCATGGTTCGGAAAACGTCTTTCGAGAGTGGAGCACGGGTCTTTTTACAGGCTGAAGAGTACTTCACATAAACCCCGAGCAATATCACATTTAACCAGTATGATAAACCAATGGAAAGTGCAGCTCCAAGATTCCCTAGCTTAAACTTGAACACAAGAACCCAACAAAGAGGCAAGTTGAAAAATAGAGATGCGACTGAGCTCAAAAGCATTGGTTGGATCAAACTCTGAGTCTGCAAATACCTGACCAGAGATTGGAGAATTGCATAGGGAAATAGTGCAGGAATGAGCCAAATTGCAAATATTCCAGCTTCGGCTGAGACTAAAGGGTCTTGCCCCATGAATGTTAATAGCTTATACGTGTGCATCCATAGAAGAGATACAGGTAAACACACCAGGAAGAGGCACAAAATGGAACCATAAGTGAACGTTCCAACCTGCTGGTATTGTTCTGCGCCATATGCCTGTCCACACAGAGTTTCCAGTGCACTGGCCATTCCAAACTGCTCGGGAAAATTCAGATGCTGGATTAGTGGCCATTCCAATGCCTCAAGGATTACGGACAAAGCCGTAACATGATGGTCAATCAAACCTACTTTTGTAGTCTTTATAGTAGATATCTAAATATTGAAGGTTACTACAAGAGTGCTTAAACAGCTGCATATGAACTGAATAATTGCTAAGGAGTTGGTCACTAGATATGCAACAAGTGCTCAAGGACCAAGCCTTTAGGGGGAGAGTTGATGCTGTTTTTCTGTTTATGCTTGATATTAGGAAGTTGTTAGTCATGCCTTGTAATCAGCAAATTTCCTTGCCATTCTGTTAAACTATAGCTCTAGCTGTGCAGTGAATAAATAAACATAAAGTTTCCTGAAATCAAAGTTTTCATTTGCTGTCTTTTACTTCTTTGCTTTGCTCATGTCGAATAACGATAAATTGGTATCGCAACTCTTTTCTTGAGGGATCTGTGAGTTGAGCGAGTCCACAAACACAAACCAAAACCAAAACCAAAGCCAAAGCCAAAGCCAAAGCCAAAACCAAAACACAAACATAAAACCAAAAATATAAAAACTGCTAAACAATGGAAACTGAAACAACAATCTCACATGTTGTACCACCAGTTTTTGATGGTGATAATTATCAAGCTTGGGCTATTAGAATGACAATCTTGATGCATTAGACCTCTGGGAGGCTATAGAAGAAGACTGGCATCCCTCCATTGCCTAACAATCCTACCATGGCTCAACTTAAGGCCCACAAAGAAAAGAAGACTAGGAAGTCCAAAGCTAAAGCCTATCTATTTTTGCTGTGTCAAGCACAATATTCACAAGAATCATGAACCTAGAGTCCGCAAAGGACATTTGGGATTACCTCAAAACGAAATATCAGGGCAATGAAAGAACCAAAAACATGTAAGTGCTCAACTTGATAGGAGAGTTTGAAATGCAAAAGATGAAGGAGACAAAACATCAAAGACTACTCTGACAAGTTGCTGAGCATAATAAACAAAGTGAGATTGCTTGGTAAGGACTTCCCAGATGAACGAATTATGCAAACAATTCTTGTAACTATAAATTTAAGTCTAAGATTTCTACATTAGAAGAGTCAAAAGGATTTATCAAGTATATCATTGGGATAATTGGTGAATGCACTGCAGGCACAAGAGCAAAGAAGAATGATGAGACAAGAGGATGTGCTTTTCAAGCAAAGGTAAAAAATTCGGGAAAAGACAGAGACGAGGAACTACAAGAACAAGAACAAGAAGAAAAATAAAATAATGAAAAAAACAAGGAGGAAACTATGATGCACCGACACGGACAAGTGTGTCCGACATGATACGTGTCGGATACGCCGACACGCGATTTTTAAAAAAAGTACAGAAACGACATGTCATCGAACGTTGTTTAAATTCTTAAAAATTCTTCATTTATATAGTATAAATTTAATATTATACTTGTTATTAATTTTTCTTGTTGAAATTTTTTAAACATGAGTACTTATTTGTTACTTGATAGTAACTTTGAATTAACAATATATAATATTTCTAATATAAAAAGAAAAATGATTGTTGTAGAGTATCCGAGAAGTGTCGGTATCGACTCATGTCTGACACGTGTCAGAGAAAACATATCCACCTTGCCCATACTGCAAAAAAACTAATCACTTTTGCAAAGAAAGTGCAGGTGGAGACCCCGGGTGGAGTGCAGGAAATGTGATCAGATTAGACACATGGAGAGGATCTTGTGGTCACAACAACATGAAGGAAAGCAAATGTTATTGCTGAGGAACATCAAGAAGAGTAGTTGTTTATTGCAATATTTTTTGCAACAAGCAATAGCTCTAGCTACTCTTGGCTGATTCACAGTGGTTGTACACACCACATTACCAATGACCAGGAGCTCTTCAAGGAGCTTGACAAAACTGTTATTTCCAAAGTAAAAATTGGAAATAGTGCACACATCTAAGTCAAGGACAAAGGAACTGTGATTATAAAAAGTTTATCAGGTTTGAAGTATATTACAGATGTTTTATGTGTCTGTCATTGACCAAAACTTGCTTAGTATTGGACAGTTGATTGAGAAGGGTTTCAAAGTCATATTTGAAGATAAATGGCGCATGATCAACGATGCAAAAGGCAAAGACGTATTTAAGGTAAAAATGAGAGCAAAAAGCTTTGCTTTGCATCTAATAGAGTAGGAGAAAATAGCATTTCCAAGCAGCGCAAACAATGAAGAATTATGGCACAAAAGGCTCAGGCATTTCCATCATGGTGGACTTCTCTATATGCAAAAACACAATTTGGTGAAAGGTACCATTGCTGGAATACAGATTATCTGATTGTGTGGCTTGTTAGTATGACAAGCAAGTTAGAAAACCTTTCCCTCAAACTACATGGAGAGCAACATGTAAGCTTCAACTAGTACACAGATGTTGGAGGACCTAAAAAATATCTTCTTTAAATGGCAGTAAATACTATATTGCATTTATTGATGATTATACCAGGTTTTGTTGGATTTATTTTCTCAAATTCAAATCTGAGCTTGCTAATGTATTTTGGACATATAAAACATGGGTGGAACATCAAAGTGATTGCAAGATGCAGAAAACGTCAAAGTGATTGCAAGATGCTGATAATAAGGTCAGATAATGGGAAGGAATACACTTATGATACTTTCAAAAAATTATGTGATGAAGTCGGTGTTGAACATCAGCTCACAACACCGTATACTCCACAACAAAACGGTGTAAGTGAAATAAAAAATAGAAGTATTATGGAAATGACAAGGTGTATGCTGCATGAAAAGGAGCTACCAAAGAAACTATGGGCAGAGGCTACAAACACTGTAGTTTTTTGCTAAATAGACGGCCAACCAAAGTTCAGCAGAAAAGAACTCCATTTGAAGCTTGGTTTGGTTACAAACCAGACTCACAACATCTAAGAACTTTTGGTTGCTTTTGTTTTTCTTATGTGCCACAGGTGAAAAGAGACAAACTTGACAAGAAGGCAGCACTAGTAGTTTTTATTGGATATAGCAACTCATCCAAGGCTTACAGGATTTTCTTACCTCAAAATGGAAAAATTCTTGTAAGTAGAGATGTCAAGTTCATGGAAGATAGACAATGGAATTGGGAGGAGTTAGTAGAGAAGAAGCAGTCAGAAATTTGACAAAACATTGATGATAACATAGATCACGAACCAATTAGAGGTACGAGGTCAATATCTGATATTTATGAAAGATGTAATATTGCTGCTTTTTGAGCCTACAGAATTTAAGGAGGCAGAGAAAGATGACAAATTGATTGAAGCAATGAAAGAGGAGCTCAAAATGATCGAAAAGAATGATACCTAGGAGTTTGTAACCAGACCTCAACACAAAAAGCCTATAAGAGTCAATTGGGTTTATAGAACCAAACTTAATGCAGATGGTTCTGTAGACAAATGCAAAGCTAGATTAGTTGTGAAAGGATATGCTCAAGTGTTTGGAGTAGATTTCTTAGAGACTTTTGCTCCAGTAACTCTACTTGATACAATCAGAATGTTGCTTGCCTTGTCAGCACAGAAGGGATGGAAGGTTTACCACTTGGATGTAAAGTCTGCTTTTTTAAATGGTTATCTGCGGGAGGAGATATTTGTAGAGCAGCCTGAGATTTTTCAAGTTAAAGAATAAGAAGAGAAGGTCTACTTGTTAAAGAAGGCATTGTATGGTCTTAAATAGGTTCCAAAAGCTTGGTATAGTAGGATTGATGAACACCTTCACAGCCTCAGCTTTGTTAAAAGTCCAAGTGAAGCCACATTATAGTTTAGGAATAAATGCTAAATTAATTATAGTCTCTGTCTATGTAGATGACTTGCTAATAAAGGAAGTGATGAGAAGCTCATAAAGGAGTTAAAAGCTGAAATGCTCAGTGTTTGAGATGATAGACCTGGTTTGATGTCCTACTTTTTGGGAATGGAGGTGAAGCAAAATAATGATAGTCTTCATATGCCAAAAGAAGTATGTAATAGAAATACTCAAGAAATTTCACATGGAAGACTGCAAAATCACAGCACTCCAATGAATCAGAAAGAGAAATTTAGTAAGGATGATAGATCGGACAAAGTTGATGAAGGTCAATACAGAAGCCTAATCGGTTGTTTGATGTATGTTACAACATGTGCGCAAGACATCATGTTGGCATTAAGTCTACTCTCAAGATTCATGCATTGTGACAGTGAAATGCATCTTCAAGCTGCCAAAGAATTGTGAGATATATCAAGGGCACAGTAAATTATGGTTTCAAATATACTCACTTTCAGAATTTTAATCTTCATGGTTATTCTGATAGTGAATGGGCAGGTTGTATTGATGACATGAGAAGCACAATAAATTTTTGTTCCATCTTTGGAGTAGGAATGTTTTCATTGTGCTCAAAGAAGCAAGATGTGGTGCTCAAAGCATAGTCGAGGCAGAATATGTGGCTGCCACTACTGCTGTGAATCAAGCAATTTGGATTAGAAAGATACTTGCAGATTTACATATGAAGCAAAATGAGCCAACACAGATTCATATAGATAACCAAGCTGCAATTTCAATTTCAAATAATCCTGGTTTCGATGGCAGGACTAAGCATTTCAAGATCGAGATGTATTTCTTAAGAGAAGTACAAAAAGAAGGTGAAATCAATCTATTTTATGGCAGAACCGAGGATCAAACTGCGGATGTAACCAAAGCTTTATCAAAAAGTAGTTTTGAAACTTTATGAAACAACCTAGGCCATTGCAGATATTAAGGCAAGGAGAAGTGTTGCAAGAGTGCTTAAACAACATCATATGGACGGAATAATAGGCTGAATAATTGCTAAGGATTCTGTCAAAACTGGATATGCAACTAGTGCTTAAAGACCAAGTCTTTAGGGAGATAGTTGATGTTGCTTTTCTATTTATGCTTGATATTAGAAAGTTGTTAGTCATGCTTTGTAATCAGTAAATTTCTTTGGCATTCTGCTAGACTTCAGCCCTATATAAAGAGTTGGTACAATGAATAAATAAACATAAGTTTCTTGAAATCATATTTTTCCTTTGCTGTCTTTTTACTTCTTTGCTTTGCTCGTGTCGAATAACAACGAAGGCAATATTTAATCAAATTACACCATTTAGGCACACTGGAAATCCTCCCTTGAAAATTGATTGTTTTAAAGTATCAACAAGTACCTAATATGGGGGAACTCGACTGCAAAAATGCATGACTACGAACGTCAATCTTGAATGGGAGTGACAATATTGAACTTTGTAAAATGCTTACCTCCGAATGTGCTTATAAGCACATGGGACATTGTCTTCACAAGCCGATTTTAGGGTGTTTTTACTCAAATGTTTGTAACAATTACTTCTATTTGATCTGAGACCAAGGGCGGATTTATGGGGGACTGGGCTGGGCTGTAGTTAATTTTTTTTAGTGTAAAACGAAATTTTTGTAAATTTTTTTTTTTTGTATGTGTAGAATTTTTTTTTCTATGTATTAACCCGTCTTATTGTCCAGTCCTGGATCTAAGACCACTCCCTCTACAATTAAAGTTTTTGAGCAGAAGAATCCAAGGATTTTTCTTTGTCAACAATTTACATGGAGACTGTTGTCAATATTTTTCTATAAAATCAACAAAACATTTTGAATGTCACCTTTTTCCTGACTTGCTGATTTTCAGACTCAAATTTGTAGAAATTCCTGAAAATTGTTAACTGCTCTGAGAATCAAACTTCTATAAATTGGACATAGCATAAAATAGGATGTGACCTTAATCATTCCAAACAACCTAATATACATATAATTGCTGTAGACACTTGATTACTTGGAGCAAATCTCTTCCTCTGTTCTCTGAAAGTCAAATAATAGAGATAAAAAGGGAAATTAGGAAAAAAAAGCAAAACTTACAAGGACACTGAAGCCTGTAACATTGGCTAGAGAGGTGGCGATTGAAGCACTCGACAGAGAAAGTTGATCAACATGTCCCAACATAAACATAGGCAAAAGGCGCAAAACAAACTGTGATAGTCACAAGTATCATGGGCAGTGCTATAGAATTCACTCTCTTCACTTCTCCCACAAATTCCTTAATTGAAACATCCCCAACAGTACATCTCTCCCTGGAAAAATCTCTACCATTTCGAAAAAACTGCATGCATTGCCACCTTCCCATGGAACCTTCAAATTATAGGTTAGTCAAGCTGGTTGTGTTTCGTTTAAAAATAAGTGATAATGGAGAAAAGTGGAGTGTGAATCGGTTTGGTATTCAAATGGTATAATTGGTGTGAAGTATCAATGTTGTTAATGTGCATCATCGTCATATCAATTGTGCACATTTGTCCAATTAATATTTTAATTGTTACTTTTGGAGAGGAATTTTGATGGTGCTGAGTGAGAGAGAATTTATTTTGTCGACATGGGATAAGTGTTGTTACTCATATAAATAATCGTGCCTAATTGAATTACGTGGCAGACGGTAAGAGCCCCAGACCTTACGTGATAACGCGGACGACCATGTTATACGTATGGAGGAGACCCCTTTCCCTTGTAAAGAAACCGGACCGACCCCATTTGTACAGACGCCCCATGTAGGAGTTGGCCCTGATGAGATGGTGACGAGATCCTTAATAGATCTTGTGATGAAATGATTGACAAGACAATTCACTATCAACGCCGCCTTCGCACACCTACGCGGTTAAATCCCACTTGCACAAACTAGAACTTGTAGATGCGAAAGGGGTCCTAGCATTTAATGTCTGGATTGATTGATTGATGCGTGCAACAAGAAGGGCCAATCGCTCTAATGAGGCCACGCGTCTTATCATCCAACAGGTCTCACTCAAGTATAAAAGTTCACACTTAGTACCATTCAAGGTTAATGCAAGTTTAGACTCTCAAGCCTATATTCTTGCTACATACACTTTTAGTGTTCTACTCCCAAACCAACCCCCTTCTTATCAATTTGAGGTTCACGTTCTAAGCTCCCCCACACCATAAATTATTCCTCTAGTTGGCTCGACCGTTTAACTGACGACTTGCCCAAGTGTGTTGGCATTTAGCTTATGTGGACGTGAGAGGTTTTGGGATCTGTTGGCCACATCATTGATACAATTTTTGGGGTCAACAAGTGTGAAAGGAAATTTGATTGAGTTTACGAAACTAATTTGGAATTTCATCATTTTAATAATACGTTTATTTTTTATCTATGAAAGCAAGTCGAAAGTCAAACAAGAACAAAAGGTTGCTATCCTTGAGCTTCCCTAGCCTACTAGAAAGAAGAAGCGTTTAAGTGCACAAGATAGATAAAACCTCTTTTACCAAACTTGAGTCGATGTTGTATTTGAGTGCGCATTCAGTGCCCTACTCCTATCTCTCAGCTTTAGCACTCCTAAACAATAAAACTAACATGTTTTCTCTACATTTGAATTGAGAATGTCATTAATTGTCAACTTGGAAGAAAGGAAAGCCAAGTTTCTATATTTAATATTAACACTACCTAAAAGTACTGGTATTTCCTCCAAAAAGGAAACTAGAGTTTTCCTCTTTTCTTAGGTTGAAATTGTCAAGATGAGGAGCTTAATTATTGTCTCTACGCGAAGTTGGTATGAGGGTTTATTTATATAATCGCAGAAAAGAGAGATAAGTAACAGGAAAAAAGGACGTACGATATTTGTTTCGTAAACTTCTTTTTATCACATCGAATTACTGCAGCGACAGATTAAAACATAGTCTCATATTGAAGCGGATCTATATGAATTTTGCATGTTCTTATCTGTCTATTTATTTCTGTGATTTTATTGCTCTCGGTGGTATAAAATTAAGGTTTCTAATTCTCAACAAGAATAAGTGCAGTTGCTTCTCAATTTTATCTTCAGAATCAATGTCAAAACCTTGGACAAACACACACTATTTCTTTTATAAATTAGCAAAATGTAGCAGATAAACTTACTATAATGGCGTCAAACATTTCTCTCCTGTAAACAGTATATTCAAGTAAAATTTTCAACTATGAGGCAAATAACTATCAGTAAGCACAAGAATATCAACATATAAGAGATAAAAAAGGAATCATACAACGATGTTTAATATATATCCCCATTTTGTGAATACTTAGGTGATCTTGCAATCAAGCAATATAGGATACTGCAAGAAGAAACTGTACTAAACCACATTTGTATTTTTTTGTTAGGACGTGATCAAATTGAGAAACGATGTCCACGACCACTTGGTATGTCTCGTTTGCACAGCGATGCTTTACCTATCGATCTTGCAACTCCCCATGTGCAGACAGTCTCTGTTTTCTTCTCCAAAATGCTTGATTCTTTTTGATAAACAATGGTTATTCGAAGATTTATAATGCTCCCTTAATGCTATTCTATAAGGAAATCATGATTCTATAGGTTCGTCATTCTCTCATATGAGTTCGTTATGAGTTGGAATTTTTCCGTCAAACATTCTCCCCCTCGCTTCCATTGCCTGCAATATCCATGTTGAGAATTAGAAACTCTAATTCTATATCACCAAGAGCAATGAGAATTAGAAACTCTAATTCTATATCACCAAGAGCAATAAAATAGCAGAAAGAAAATAGACACACAAGAACACACAAGATTTATAAATGTTGGTCTCAATGCGAAACAACATCCTCGTCCTCCATAACATTAATTCACTTCGATGAAAATAAGTTTATAAGAGTAAAATCTCACACCCTATTATCTCTAACCTTCATTTCTTTTGCTGATGATGTAATAAATAAACCCGGTTCCCTATTTATAAGAAAAATTAATCAATCTACTTACTGACTTTGCACTGGCACAGTGGCAATAGTTTTCTGTTATTGCTCCAATTTCTCTCTAGAAAGGTTCAGAAAAAGAAAACTAAAATTGTTTAATCCTCAAGTGCATTGGACAAAATTTTAACCATTTCTTATTTAATACTATTCAATTTTGGCTAATCCACCTTATTAAACATGTCACGGTAAGTCTTTCCAGAAGCCAAAAGAGTAGCAATGACAGATACAAACAACTTCATTAGAAGAAGGGACATTAGAATGAAACCTGTTTTTCCCAATTTGTGAGACACGTTATAAGGGCAAGCAAGAGAGATTGCACTGCTGCACCAGCTACCAGTCCACTCCAAAGACCCTCCCCTTTAAAGTGAAAAACAAATCCTAGGAGTAACGCCACAGGAATTCCAACAATGTAATACGATCCAAGATTGACATAAGCCCCGATATGCTGCCACCCGCAACCTCTAGCTACTCCTGCAGAAAACAAGAAATGACTTACTGGATGAGAGACCTATAAGGGAAAATTATCTTGCTCTTTTGTATTTGTTATAGAAGTCATAAATTGAAATTTTCAGACCTACTATCTCAGAAGAAAACTATAAATTCTCGAACTAGATAAAGAAACTTGGGAAAGATTACCAGAGAGAACTGCTTGTAGGCTATCCATGATGATGGAGAGGCAAAAAAAAGGAGTCATGTCTTTGACGTAATCCACGACATCCATTTCATTGCTAAATGCATATCCCAATATATAACGGCAAAAGAATATAACAATGCTTGCTATAATGAACTCTGAGACCGACAGAACCAGCACAGCAATGACAGCAACTCGAGCTGCCTGTGGTTTCCCAGCTCCAAGTTCATTCGATACACGAGTACTACAAGAAAATATTAATAATCTTGTTTTCAGTTCATACATAATTATCTGGTTATGATCAAGATACAAATCGTAGTTATGTTAAGAGTAAAGAGATTAAGATCAAACCTTGCAGCAGCACCAAAAGAATATTGCACCAGATAGTGCAAGGAAGTAATTGTCAAGCTGCACATAGATAAAAGTGAACAAATAATTAAACGTACACTGAAATTTGTAAACGAGAAGAAAATGTTGGGTACCGGACAATATAATTGACAAGATTTTAACTTCGTTTTTTTGCCTTAATATTGTTCAGTACTATCCAATCCGCCTTAACAAACATGCCTAAAATGTACAGGAAATAGGCATACCATATGGATAGCACAGATGTCTCCAGCTCTGGATTTGGCAACAGTCCACCAAGCAGTATCACTACCTCAAATGACCACCACTCCAAACTACACATTCGAATTGCAAAATGACGGGAACTTAGAGAAGTTCATAAGTCTACAAGGTAAAATGAGCAAAATGGTACTGAGTTTTCAAAAGTTAAAAGATGATGGAATTACCAAACCATCACAGCAGAAGGGATTGCATATTGGAAGAATTCCCTCATAGTCAAGAAAACATCCTTTGAGAAAGAAGCATGGGTTTTCTTACACGTTGAAGAATACTTCACATAAAGACCAAGCAAAATCACATTCAACACATACGATAAACAAATAGAAAGGGATGCTCCAGCATTTCCTAGCTTTAACTTCAATGTTAGAGCCCAGCAAAGAGGTAAATGGAAGCATAGAGATGCTAGTGAACTCCATAACATTGGAAGAATCAAACTCTGAGTCTGCAAGTAGCGAACTAGAGACTGAAGAATAGCATAAGAGAACAGTGAAGGGATGAGCCACATTGAGAATTTGCCAGCTTCGACTGAGATTAAAGGGTCTTGGCCAATCAATATTAATAGCTTGTCTGTATATATCCACAATACAGATATTGGTACACACACCAGTAAGAGACATATTATAGAACCATAAGTAAAAGTTCCAACTCTGAGATATTGCTCTGCTCCGTATGCCTGCCCACATAGAGTCTCCAAAGCACAAGCCATGCCAAACTGCAAGGAAGATTCAATATTTAGAGAAGATATTATATAATTTGAGAATTGAGTAAGAAAAACTAATTTTAGCATTATAAAAGTTAATCTTCACCTCTAACTAAATATTCCTAATCTGTAATTAGTAGCGTGGCTTAAGATTTAAATTTCAGAATCTAGTACTACAGTGGCCCCTAAACAGAGATTCTAGTTTGATTTATCTCTGGTTTTTGAAGAAATCTACAAGTAGACTGGTGGTTCAACAGGTTTCATAGCAAACAAAGCGTTCAATTGTTGCTATATTAGTTGGTAAGGATTCTTGTCATGTGAAACATTTCATTGCCCAATTTTCCCTCATAAAAGAATACTTCTCGTGTCCAGTCAAGCCTTGAACAAACGGATATCAAATCCTGAGCACAAAAAAGTAATAAAGAACAGAAACAAAAAGCCAGAAAATCAATGTAAATCAGTCAGCAGACCAACATGCCCTGTAGAGTATAACTGAAGCTCGCAGTATCCTTAAACGCCAATTTTCAAGATTGAAAAATCACAATATATCTGAAAAACATCATTCGCTGCTGGTGGATTTGAATCTAATGAATTCAAATACTCAACAATTTATTGCAAATCAGTAAACTATTCGAACGTATGACTTGTAGCAATCGTGGTCATCTTACAATGACACTGAATCCAGTAACATTTGTAAAAGAAGTAGCAATTGAAGCGCTGGATAGTTCAAGTTCCCCAAGATGTCCCAACATCATCAACGCTACAACCCGCAACATGTACTGAGAAAGCGTCACCACTATCATCGGGAATGCTATGTTATTCACCCGATTCAGCTCTCTTGCAAACGCCCCCCATGTAGTCAATCCCCTTTTACATTCCCTGCTTTCTTCAAGCAGTGGCTCTTCCGATTCCATTTCTTGGTATAAGATTTTAATTATAAAATGTCTATTTATTCTAAATGCATGGACGAAGAGGATAAATGAGAAGGAAAAACAAAGAAAGGGAGAAGGGAAGAAAAATTCTTGGTCAATGTCGCTAATAAGTAACAACACAACATGTCGAACAAGAAGAAGTCTTATTTTCGATAATTTTAAGTTGGCTATATGAATTATTTTGACATAATATTTCAATTATTATTACTGTGGTTGTTGTTAGATAAATAAATTATTTGCAATCATATATGGCGCATCAAAGTTGAATACGTAACTTATATGGGAAACACAATGATAGTAATGGTGAATTAATAATAAAAAAATTTCGTTCTTTAATTATTTGTTTTGTCTTTTTTCTTTAGTAAATTGGACTATACAATAAAATCTTATCTAATACATAACAGAGCAAAGTCAAACAAGATCAAGAAAGGAAAAATATACAATAAAATTTAGGAAAATTTGTATTTTTGGTCATCAACGTGTTGCTTTATTATAAAATTAATTTGGTAATAAATTCAGCCTACCGCAAGTTTTCCAAATTAATTTTGCTGCCATGAATAGTTTATAATTGTATTCACGTCCGAGTGTAAATCTGGTAAGAAAATTTAATTATTCAGCAACTTAATTTTGAATGTGCATACGTCTTAATATTTTTTTCTTTCTTCTGGTACATTGTTCGATTAATTATCGTTAAATTAATCATCAAGTTTCTAATATAAAATATTGTTGCTTATAAAGTAACACACTCGAAGAAAATAATTAAATACGATCTAACGTATATAACACCAAAATAATACCAATTTTAAATGACCGACCGAGCACCTAACGTGATCTAGTTACTGTTGACGATACGATTGAGGCGGCCAACTTACTAAAGCCCCGTTCGGGAGGGATTAAAAGCCAATTAAAATTGAAAATATGGCCGTTATTGGATCCCACTCGTCTAATAAAAGTCAACAATAACGGCTATATTTTCAATTTTAATCCGATTTTAATCTCTCCCATACAAGGCCTAAAATTGAGTTATAAATTGATGACAATGATCCCTCAAGAGGGCACGAAAAAATTACTTTCCACTTTCATACTTCTCTTATATTCCAATTAATACACAATATTTTCTTTTACAATTCTAGCTAAGAGCTTGTTTGGGAGGGATTAAAATTGAAAAATTAGCTTTTATTGTTGACTTTTATTAGACGAGTGAGATCCAATAACGACTATATTTTCAATTTTAATTGAATTAAAATCTCTCTCAAAGAACCTCTAAATGCCTCACACAAATTATCCATTAAGCTAATCAAAATTGACTCGTTGATTTTGAATGTCAAATGAAACAAACATCGAACCCTAGAGGTTCTTTGAGAGAGATTTTAATTCAATTTATAAACAAACATTTTAATTCTAAATGCATGGACGAAGAGGATAATTGAGAAGGAAAAACAAAGAAAGGGAGAAGGGAAGAAAAATTCTTGGTCAATGTCGCTAATAAGTAACAAGACAACATGTCGAATAAGAAGAAGTCTTATTTTCGATAATTTTAAGTTGGTTATATGAATTATTTTGACATAATATTTCAATTATTATTATTGTGGTTGTTGTTAGATAAATAAATTATTTGCAATCATATAAGCCACATGCATTCCTATGGCGCATCAAAGTTGAATACGTAACTTATATGGGAAATACAATGATAGTAATGGTGAATTAATAATATTCTAATGAAAAAATTTCGTTCTTTAATTTTTGTTACAATTAAATTGTCATGTAGCCCTTATAATTTCTCAAGGAACGCGAGGGAGCACTCTCTTGTGACCTATCTCGCCTGGCTAATTATCTTAGTTAGCTATTTCTTTTAATGTCGTAGTGAAAGATTGAGTCGAGTAAAGAGCATGCATAACCAATATCAATCGGTTGAGATCTTAGAGGATCGTGATAGTATGCAGAAACACATCTGATTTTAAATTTTTGAGGTACCGTTCTAAGTTAGAAGGGAAAAACTAATTAATAGGATTGAGCCAAGATTTAACAGAGAATTGGAGTTTCCAATATTACTTACTTGAAGCTAAGTCGAGAACTAAAATGTTATTTTTAAAAAAGTTAAAAATTGTTGTAAATATAGTAGTATTTATAAATGACTTTTATACCTCTGTAACCTTAGTCATTATGACTGTTGTATCCCTTGTAGCAATATTTTTTCCTATAAATATAAAACTTTGATTCTTAGTAAAATACATAAATCTATTGACTTCTATATATATAGAAATGATTTAATGAGTACCGGTGCTCATCTTATCCTAAGCACCGATGAGTTGGCACATTAATTTATTGGTGGATAAAGATTTTGTGAGTTCCAATCCACCAATGAATTAATGTGCCAACTCATCGGTGCTTAGGATAAGATGAGTACCGGTGCTCATTAGATCATTTCTGTATATATATATATATATATTTAATAATACATTATCAGCACGATTCTCTTAAAATCAAAGTTAATTAGTTAGAATGGAATAAAGTTTATAAACAAAATAATTTATCACGCGTACCAAAATTAATTTGGTAATAAATTGAGCCCGCAAGTTTTCCAAATATAGTTTTCCAAATTATATAGGAGATAAATATGAATCATGTAATGCCGTTCAGCCCATTTCCCCCATTTTATAAATGCCAAGGTGGTCATTCAATCAAGCATAAGATACGACAATGTGACGCGCCGTACATGTAAATTGAGAAGACAAAGTCAACTTGGCGAGTGACTTCCTAAATATTCATTGTAGGATTTTGCTGAATGTCCTGGCTCAATGACCGGGACATTTGACAGGGCGCCGAGGTGTCGCCCTGTTATTGGAGAGGGGGCTGACTTCGCCTCCAATTGTATGGTGCCACCTCGACACCTGTATTTTGGCCCGGTCATTGAGGCGGGCCATGAAGCAGAGTTCTGCATGGTATGTATAATTTATTTTTTAATCCGATAATAAAGAAAATATTGCAATTTAGATAAATTTGTGAGAGACCTAATTGAGTATTATGGTTCGTTAGGGGACTTAATTGAATGAAATCATAAAGTGAGACTGATAGTCGAAAAACAAAGAAATGAAAAGTTTGCCATCTTTTAGTCTAACATGACAACCTACTTTGAGGTATTGTTATGATCGATCTGCTCATCTATGACTTTAGAGTTTGGCTACAAGAATAGGACATACATGGCCTATTCGTTCAGCGTTATTGATGATTTTAACATGTTAGTATATTTGAAAGTACGTATCAAGACCTTTGTTTTGGTACCCAATTCTTTTGCTTTTCGAATTAAGTTCATGCCTCAAAGTGCATGTCTAATTGGGACTCCAAAAGCTAGTTGTTGGAATTTTTTGAAGTGTTCCAACAAGTAATTGCTCGAGTAGTTACCCATCTGACACGGTTCTTAATTCGCTTCGAAGCTTGTCTCGAGCATTTTGAAACCATATAAAGAACGTCATGGTACTACCCGAACACGACCCTACCCGAGATACCAAAGACTTTTTAGATTTTTGAATTGTTTATTGTGTTTTGTCCTATACTGCTTGGACATTAGTGGTTATGCCAAGAGTTTAGCTTACTGAGCACACAAGATTGACCTGAAACTCAGATCAACATTTGTGAATGAACCTGCCTTCTTCCCAACACGGGTGGATGCACAATTTTTTTCTTTTTGTTTTTTTTTTCCAGCTCTCTGTTTGCCCCTTTTTTTGGAGTAATGTTATTCATCCTTACTGAGGTTGAGCTCCAGTCTATGTGACAATTATATAGCATTAAATGATATAGTCATTTAAATACAAAGTCACGTGACTCATTTAATTGAGTCTATCATTTAATGACATGTAATTGTCACACTTTTGATGAAGAATTGAACGCTTTTCTTAGAGAAGATAGTGCATATTTAAAATTGTCAATTCTTCATTCAATTTTCAATCTCTATTCACTATTATTCAATCCAAATAAACCCTTCTTCTCCAATCTCGATCGATTTTCTCTATTCTTCAACCGGGTGCAAAATTTTAGAAGTTACTAAAGTAAATTTTGTGATAAGGTTTTCAGTTTTTATTTTCATTTTTGAAAATCATTAATTTTTTATTCGTCCACTTGCTCTCCTCTTCACTCTCTTCGTACAAACTTTTGGGACCTCTAAAATTGATGGTTTTGGACACATATAGATAGATTAACCATTGGTTGGTGAGTGTTGGTCCTGTGAATTAAGAGGTCATTTTTGAAAAAAGGAAGGATTAATGGTATTCTTTCTTAAACCATGCTCGATGTACACACAAAAGTATACATCAAGCATGACATCTCCTCACAATAGAGGGAGGGCCAAGGGGCTTAATTCTTCTTTTAAATAATTGGTTCGGTGGGTCCCATGACTTAAGAATTGATTTCTGAAAAGGGGAAATAATGTGTTTTTTTCTGTTTGTTTGTAGATAAAAGGTAATCTATAAATTAATAATTAAAATTTGGGTGTATGTATATATTTAGAGAAATGTTATTCATTCTCACTGGGGATGCATCCCCAATCTATGCGACATTAAATGATAGGTAAAATTAAATAAATTATTTAATTTCACATATCATTTAACCAATCATTTACATCCACATAGATTGGGGATGCATCCTCACTGGGGATGAATAGCATTTTTCGGATGTTACAAATTAAGAAAATAAAGATGCTTGTACTGTTTTTACGTATTGGGCCTACTTCAAACTGATTGTTATGATTATGACTCTTTCATTGGCTTCTTTCCACCACCTTTTTGATTTTCCAAAATGAAATTGGTCTACTTCATTGTGCACTTGGCCTGTTTGCTTGCACAAGTCATTTTGATCGATCCAATCTCAATAAAGCCATTTGTACAAAATTGAGTTACAAAAGTTGGGTTACAAAGTGTGCTAGCAAAATCGAGACCATTGATTTCAAATTATTTAAAAATCTGTTTTTAAAATGATTGGTGTAGATGTTATTTTATCAACCAACTTTATAACTGAACTTTGTACGTGTAGCATAACTCATCCAATCCACAACAGGAAATTCACATTGCGAACAGTTAATATATAATTTCAGCAAATTGCATTTGCTACAGAAAATAGTGCCAATTAGAAGTCTGGATTTCATTCTCACGATCAATCCATCCACGACGGGAAATTAAATTGCTTGTGTATTTACGATTATAACTTTTAATTAGAATAGATTATTAGAATTTCTCATTGAAGTTTAAATACTTATCTATCTATTGATTTTGATTTTGCAACAGTCATGGAAAAATATTTTAAACAAAAATTTTTATTTTCGAGTGGAGAGCAATGTATTGGTGAAAATAGATGTTCATGAAGAATTAGATCTTCGGACTAAAAGTGATGTTCATAGCATAATTTCGTACGAATCCTGGATTAAGAACTCCAATTACGAATTATAATGTTAATGCCCGAGATGAAATTCGAAGAGCTTATATACAAAAGGGGTTCATGTCAACTTAAAAATCACGTGTACACAAAGAATTTGAAAATTCATCATTAAGGCGATAAACCTTCTTGGTGTGGTGAGGTGGGTTTGTATATTTATTTTTATTTTTGGGTTTTTTAATTTAATTTTCTAACTAATTTAATATGAGGAAAATACAAATAGGAAGCAACTTGGAAAGGCAGAGATTTATGGAATTGAAAACCTTCAAAAATCTCAACTAGTGAAGTATATCAAATAGGAACTTTTGATTTAAAGTCAAACATAGTATTAGATCTTACAAACGTTAGCGTTACTGCATACATAATAGTATTATTGAAAATCAGAATCTGTACAAGGAATCTCACTCTATGCAGCACGTTGGAGAGCCAAACGAAGAGCCCGTACAACTTCTTTCGGCGACAAGCTGGATTCTTTCTCCATCTTCAAAAGAGCGAATGAAAAAAAGATTTAATAATTTCCGCGAAAGAAATATAATTTAAAGCATGAATAAAGTATATATATAGTTATCATCTTAGAGATCATTACCTCTGCATTAACGCTAATATCAAGAGCAAAACTTCCAAACGATGTAGTAGTCACATTGATGATTGAGAGATGGAGCTTCTCTACCTCAGTAAGTATTTTGGATAGAATGCCTCTATGCTTCTCACAGTGGATTCTCAGAAAAATGTGGTTGTTGCAAACTTTAGCTTCTATTTCCGGCAGCTCGGAGCTGTCATTCTCGTCCAAAGATCCCTCGTTTTCCATTGAGAGCTTCGATTTGTTAACAAGCACCACAGATTCCACTGTTTGTTTTGTTGCTCGTTCCTCAAACGTCTTCACGCACTCTTGAAGGCGTTTCACATACTTAATCGCATCTCCCAGTACAGAAGTTTTATCCACCTGCAATATCCATTATGCTCGATATATCAATCTTGATTTATTGTGGCTTTTATAATGTAAAGTACGCAGACAAATTCCGGGGAGTGTTACAGACCAAAAACAAGCTAAAATCTTATCTCATGGAAAATGAGTGGACAGCATTAAAACCATGAAACTAAGCTTATGGTACCTTCTTGAGGCCAGGAACTAAGGCTGAAAGAGCAACAAATTGCTGGCTGAGCACCTCCCGACGTTTTCTTTCTGCAATTATATGATCATAGGGTTGAGATGGCGGCCTAACACGACCATTTTTCTTTGTTTTTTGTGAGGTTTTTATAGCCTCTTCAGAGTTTCTCAAAGCTTCAGAAACTGCCACCTTTTCTTCTGGATTCAAGGAACTTAGTTTATATTGCTGAGAACTTCTAGTAGGAGAATTGGCGTTGCAGAAATTGAGAATGATCGGAGTAGAAGAAGCAAAGTTAGGCGCACAATAGCCATTATTATTGTTAAGCTTTTGCTGTTCGGGTGGTGGTTCCATTCCCCGGGAAGTACACAAACTTGACATTGAGCTGCTACTTGGAATCAGAGTTAATGAAGAAGATGAGTTGTTTCCTGGAGATAAATCTTCTCTAAGAAAAGCATTCAATTCTTCATCAAAAGTGTCCAACAAATCAATTTGGTCCTCAGAAATCGAACCGTCCATTACCTGTAAAACTATTTTGTTAAAATGTAGCATAACAAATATTACTGAAGATAACTGAGACAGGAAATCTTCCACGGTTAAATTATTCACAGTTTACGTATAGTTTCTTACCATTTCAGAGAAGCATGAGGCTGCTGAGATATCCATTATTGAGGCTGTTTTTAGTTTTCTAAACTCCTGCACCACAATGAAAAGAAACTACACATGAAGGACATATAAACTAATTAATCTGGAGTTGGAAATTTAGTGGTGAATGGACTTTCGTGAAGAAAATATAAGAAATGGACCCCTGTGAAGGAGGTTCAACTGAGAAAGGAATATTATGCAGATAAGTTTTGTACTCTTTGGAATACTTTTGACGTAAAATGAACAGAATACAGAGATATTTGAATGTAAAAACAAGCTAGTCTATGTTTCCAGGATTATTCTCGTTAAACAGTGCCACGTAGGCCCTATTCAAACAGGTGGATGATGCGACGTCTGTTCATGTCTCCGTCTCATATGGCCCGTTGAAATTATAATTCATTTTTCCCTCCCTTCTTATCAACTACATATTTTTTAATAAAATAATATTACATGTAAACAAAAAAAAAAAAATTATCCACGTTCTCTAAGAAAGGAGGTCAAACAGGGTCTAACATAATGTATCTAGCCCATGTTTGATCGGATTAAAATCTGATTTTAATCCAAATTAAAGTCAAACAATCAATATTAATCATATCTTTTATGGGTTTCACAACTTTTCAACCACACATTTCAAAAACGTCTATCAAAATCTACTAAAAATCTAATTTTAATCAATGCCAAATACCCTCCTAGAGTAAAATTCAATTTATTCTCAGATACGAACATATTAAGCCCTTGTTTTATTATTTTAAAAAAATTGATTTTGGAATAGTATTTTTTAAAGAATGTGCAGTCAAAAAGTAAGAAAAATTTGTATGAGTAATATTATTTTATTGATAGAATGTTTAGTTGATAAGATGATAGAGAAAAATGAATTAAAATTTAATGGAGACCAAACATGGGCTAAGATGAATTAATCACAAGAACATTGATCTTCAATATAAATTATAAATGTTGTCACAATAGAATCAATATTGAATAGTCTATATAAGTCAATAGACAAATGTGAAAAACTTGCACAGATACATTATACACATGCATATAAACAATTTCTACCTATGCATGCATGGAGAAAATATGTACGTATATACTCTATTGAGCATATGTTTGTCTACTATTATTCAATGAAAATGAGTTTTGGGATATTGAATTTTCGAAGAATTTGTGATTAAAGAGTAGGAAAAAAAATTTGTTTATGAGCAAAATATTTTATTCTGAAATAATGATAGGCCTCGACGCATCCACCTCCTTCCTCATCTGTATATATGTTTAGTTTTCCCTTCTCGTTTTTCTATTATGTCATTTGTCTCGGTTTTACCGGCCCTTTTATACATTATTATTGCGGAGGAAACAGAATTTTGGCGACATTTACTTGGAGTAAACGAGTATAGACTTTGCTATGGGTACAGGAATCCTATAGACTACACACAACATTTGGAAGGAAATTTTTTTATTTTTTTTCAATATTTTATACATGAGGTCTACTACATGTGAGTTTGAAGTCAAAAATCTGGTCCAATTCTGATAAAAATTCCCTGTACTTGAATCATTTTCCCACTTATAAATGTAATTACTAATGTTTGTTACTTAAACATTTTAGTACATTAATAATTAAAATAATGAAACGGTAAACATCTAATATTTATTGGTTTTTTGGTACATATATAATTAATCAAAAAAGTAAAAGAAATCTAATATTCAATGTCATGACTTAATTTTAATTTTTCAATAAAAAATTGTAATTTCGATAATATATTTATATAAATCTTTCATGTGTCAAGAGGGAAAAATCACAACTGATTTTATTGTTAATATTGAAATAAAAGTAAGACAAAAAGATTAGAGAAAATCGCATCATTCTCTCATGTTATCTTAGTAATAACTTGGTCCCTAACTTTTTGTCATAGTTATATAATCAATCCTTAATGATTAAATTCGATGGAATTTTTGTTTAATTCTCATGTGGTGTTTTTGAAAACATATTTTAATAATTGATTTTTTTTTTGAAAATTTACTTAGGCCTTGTCTGGGAGTAATGAAATTTGGGATTAAAAGGATTTTTCTGACCGTTTTCTACTTCAACGGTCCCAATTTCAATTAAATGGCTGACACCTTGTGAGAAAAGGTCAACAAAAACGGCCTAAAAATCAATTTTCAAAAGCATGAAATCTGTACCAGACAACCTCTTAAATTGTAAAATATAATCTAGTTTTGTAAATTGGACATCTGAGGGTCGTACGCTAATTTTATGAGTTTTAGATAGTTTTTATTGTTGAAAACTGATTGTAAAACTATAAATATCGACTTGCTCCTTTTCAAATCTTGGGAATAAATAGGAAATCAACAACAAATTTTACACAAGCATAACATAAAAAGTGCAAAAATGTCAATGTTGAGAAAATTTTGTACTAATTTAGATAACCATTATTTGAACTCTTTTTTTTTCTAAAAGAGGTGCTACTCATACATTATGGATGTCATAATGCACAAGTGGATGCCCCTCATTGGGGCCACGACTGACCAACAGGGTCGCGTCAGTCGAGGCCCCAATGAGGGGCCTCCACTTGTGCATTATGGATGCTTTTATGACATTCATAAAGGCATCCATAATGTACAAGTAGATAAATTCTTTTTCTAAATACTCATTTTCAACTACGATTCACATAATAAAATATTATGTACGTAAATTCAAAAATTTTCCCTACTTTTCAACAACACATTCTCCTAAAAATTACTGTTCAAAACATTATTTTTTTTCGAATAATGGTTGTCGGGGGCTATGATTACTTAACTATAAAAACAACCGAATATATATAAGACCAATTTAAGCATGTCTTAAGCTGAACCCTATCTTCTATTCTTATTATTGGTGGGATCGACTCTGAAATTTTAAGTATTTTGTGCGACATATTGTCCCATTTTATAAAAATAAAAAAAGAAAGTTATTATATTAATTCGTTGTGCTTTTTTCCCCTATAACTTAAAGAGATGATTAAATTAATTAATAATATATGTCATATACATCCAGAAAGTTATCTACTTTGAAATTATACAATTTGGACCTCATAACTATAATTTATTAATAATATAGATGTCCGTAGTTGTTCGATTCCAAAAATAAATAAATAAATAAATAAAAATTATCATCAATCTCATCTGCCATCAATCGTGCTGTGATTCTCTTTCAATCTCGTCTACCATCAATCATAGTTTCTTTCAATCTAGCTATCTATAATTGAAAATGAGAATTGAGACGTCGAGCATGAAGAGCCCCAAAAATAGGAACTTCAGATAAATCTGAAAATAATAAAAAATAGTGTTGTAGTTGAACTTTCTCCATAACACACAAGAGACATGCGTGTCATCGATTCTCCACCACTAAATCTTAAAAAGGAAAAATCTACCGCGTAGAGATAATATAAGAGTTTCTAGAATTTGTGTGTGGGTGTGTGGGTGTTGGGGGGCGGGGAGTGGGCAAGAGAGAGCAACAGTTTCCAGTATTTGAAAAAAAACACAGTTTTCACAACAAGCTTTGTGTACTTCAAGGCTTAATCATCTTTAAATTTTGGACAGTTCACTTGATCTTGGGTTTAATCTGGAGAAAAACTTGATCTTCTTGGACTTTTAGGACTTATTATTATTTTCTTTTCATACAATGAAATTTTATTAATAATGAAACCTCACTTGTGGAGGAGGGAAACCAAGATTACAAAAAGCCATAAAAATCCACACCAATCAATATCTAACATATGGTAATTCCCAACTATCCGTATGTAAAATTCCTTTAAGTAGCATCGGAGCCTCGTCGTCGAAAGATAATTCTGAAGACACACTACTGCTGCCATTTTTAGCAAGAAGATCGGCTACCATGTTGGCCTCTCTGAACACGTGTTAGACTTTGGCATTAAGTACTCGGATCAGCTCCAAAACTTCAACCCAAAAATCCCACAGCCACCATAAAGAGCAGGCACCTTTGTGGATCCATTGTACCACAATATTGGAGTTGGTTTCAACAATAATGTCCCCAAGGTCGAGGTCCCTGCACAACCGTAAACCATCAAGAAGGGCTCGAGTTTCTGCCACCATATTAGTGGAAGTTCCGTATTGGCGAGATTTTGATTTTCCCATGAACTAGATTCTCTCAAACTAGTGAATTTTTCCCGCGCTTATGATTTTTCTTGGACATAATGTTGTATTGAAATCATATAGTCATCCTTTTCCATTTATTTTAAATATATTTTAAAGGCTTTAAAATTATAGTGAAATTTTTATAGGTACAATTCACAAATACACTAAAATGCTATTAATTCTAAATAAACTTTTTAAATATTTTTATACTTGAAATATTGTTTTCTTGTTAATTTTTTTATATTACATTTTGTAACACATTATGTTGTGTGATACATTTTTCGCAATTTGTTTCCAATGCCATGACATGTAAGTGTGTGTTACAAACAAATTGCTATCTATTTTCGCCGCCACCATCGCCATAACAACCTATACTATTTTACACCTACCACCACCCCTCACAAACACCACAATGATGGCGAGAACCCAATCCTCCTCCCACAAAAACAAAAATCAAGTCAAAAACTCGCCACAACAAGACAAAATCAAGCTAAAGCTCGAAACGCTCTCATGTCTAAAATTGCACCGCCGTCAACAATGGCATGTGATGAATGTGGCTGTCAATGAATTGGGTTCTGAATCCGATGAACTTAACGGGAGATGGACTCAGGTCTTAATTCGATAATCCGATTAAGATCTGAATCCGATAATCCGTTAGTAAATGAATCAAATATGGATATAAGTTAATCCGATCCGATAACAATCCGATCCAATTTGTTATAAATAATTGAGTCAGTAAAATATTTTTATAGCATGTTATTTGTGACAAAAATAAATAAATGAGTAAATAAATAAATTTAGAATAAAAAAGTTATCAAATTTAAAACATAAAAAAGTTAAAATATTTATAATTATTAAACCAGTATAAGAATTGGTAAAATTGGAAAAAAGGAAGAAGTTAATTCCATCATCATTTTTTTCCTAATTTCTTTAATTTCGGATCGGATATCCGATAACATAGCAAAAAGATATGGATTTAACAATCAAATATGCGTCGGATTATCGGATCGGATAATTCTTCTTATCAGATCGAATCGAATATAGGCAGATTCGGTTCATATCCGATACATTTACAGACCTAGTGATGAAAGGTCGTTATGGGTTGTGGTGGTGATAGTGGTGATGCATGGTGGTGGTGGTAGTGCTTGTTGGTGGGTAGCGTGTGTGTAATAAATTAATAATTAATGAAAAAAGTCAATATGGGGGAAAAAATTTGAAATTTGAAAAGTTAAATTTGAAAAGTTATCGGAGTGGATGATGTAATTTTCTTATTTTTATAAGGAAAGATTTCATATTCAAGAGAATAAGTTTAGCCTATTTCAAAAATAAGAAAACAAGTTTGAAATTTTCAAAATCAGATTTTTATTAAAAATTTTTAAATTTTGATTTATGAAATAATAAATTAATTTATTAATTTATTATTAAATATTTAATTCTAATATAATATAATTAATCCATCCCACCTTCACCACCCTTACCGCTTCGACAACCGTTCCGGTCATAGCTCTACTCCGACGAACTTTCGGACGACTTTCTGACGAACTTTTCGACGATTTTTCTGGCGACTTTACATAATTAATTTGTCACAAATTATTTTTGAGGTCACAAATCAAAAAATTTATAGGTCACGATTTTTTTATTGGTCATAGATCAAAAATTTTTGCAGGTCACGAATTATTTAGAGGTCACAAATCAGATCACATATTATTTTATTGGTCATGGATCAAAAAATTATAGGTCACGGTTATCTAGCAGTCACATATTTTCAAATTTATTGGTCACAAATTAATTTTTAGTCACAATTTTAAGGTCACTGTTGAATTTTTTTGTGAACACCCCTATGACCACCACCAATTTCTGTAACCACCACCGTTATAGATTAATTTTCAGTCACAATTTTAAGGTCACCACCACCGAATTCTGTGACTACCCTCGTGACCACCACCGACTTCTGTGACCACTCCCGTGACCATCACTGATTTCTGTGACCACCACCTCATGAGTCATCATTGCCACCAGCCACGTCGTCGTGGCTGCCACTACCACAAAGATTCGACCACACCCACCACACACAAAACAATACACCAACTTACTATGACCTCTAGCAACTGTCGCCACCACAAAACCGCCCCCCGCCACCGCCAAACCCCCCACCACCACACCACGACGCCCGCAACACATCACCACAATACTACAACACAGCTCACAACCCACAGCACACCACCATCTCCTCTCCCTGCCACTGCCAAACCCCCCACCATCACGACCACCACCATCACAACCACCACCAACCAAATAACAAAAATCAGAAATTCTCTCAATAGATTCAGAAATTGCTTTCCATTTCCCTCTTCACTGCATTTCCTCCCTAAAATTGACCTGCAGACAACATCATTCGCAGGTAACACGAATATATCACTCAGTTTCAACGGCGAGCACATCACAAACTGCAACGAAAAATCGCCGCCAGACCACTCTTCCCAATCTCCATTCTCCCCTCGCAACGAAAAATCGCCTTCCTCGGCGAGGCGGAGATGCACACAGCGGTGCCTCACTGCAAATGGTGCATATCTGCAACGTTGTCGTCGGGCCGACAGCCAACGACAAATGGCCTGGGTCTATGTCTCCTGGTGTTGTACTGCAGTTGTTGCCGATGAAACGTTGTCTTCAGAGTTAGGCAATTCGACCGTAAATGAAAAAGAAAGAGAGAGGGGAGAGAGATGCAAAGAGACAATGAAGAGAGGGTCGGGCGCCAATGAGATTGAGAAGAGAGAGGGAGATGGAGAGAAGAGGAGTGATTAGGGTTTGGAATTTGAATGGTGATAGATGTGTGTATATAAATTAATTTATATTATTATTATTAAAATATTAATTTATAATAATTAAAAAAAATCTGATTTTAGAAATATTAAATTTCAAATCTGATTTTAGAAGTTTAAAAACTTAAAGTATGATTTTATGTAATTACCACTTTTTATAACAGAAATGGACCTTAATAATAGACTTAAACGGACTACTTGTTTTTTATAGGCCAAGTCCATCATTTTTTTTAATTCTTTTTGATATCTACACAGTTACAATCTTCTTGTAAATTTCGAAATTTTTTGTTTCCTCAAATTTACAGCAAAATTTATGCAGTAGTTGAACTCTGTCTACCAAAAATCTAGCCATTATTATCCTCGACATGAACTTTTAGCTTTACTTGTTTCTAGTATTTTATTCCACCAATAAATAATATAATAAACAAAAGATAGAAGTTTTAGAAAAAAAAAATGCAAATTCAAGTGGTTCTGCATAAATAGAGTTTAATGACAAAAATGATGTATGTCATTAATAAATAGAAACATGTGGGGTCACAGACAATAGACAGTATGTATAACAACAAACAGTCATCCTCCAAATATTTGTCTGTGAACATATTCGATGATAAGCCCACCCGATTTTGTCTTTGACTGCTATGTGATGGAAACTAAACCAACTTGCTATCATTTTATCGTGAATTAATCTACTTGTATAATGAATTTGTACGAGTAGTTTGATAAGTAGTCAGGTGTAAAGATCCTTGGCATTGATTTCAAAAAATAGTTTTTCAAATCAATGGACAAAATGTTTGCCAACTCATACATTGTCAAACTAGTTGTAGAAGTAGCATTATTGTTTTATTATTTTCACTCCACAAGTTTTTACTGCCATACAATTTCAGAGACGAGAATCTGACTCATACTTACCATATTTGTGCATGTCTATACACGAGTAGACAGATGATCTGTGGTGGTGGCACAACCATAGTGACTTCACATAAATGCTGACACTACATTTATATTCCAAAATGAACATCTAGAAATGAGACTTTCTGAATTCAAGTGTTTATAGTTCAAGCATACAGTAAGAAAACTCAATTAAAAGCCTGGGGTATCGGATAGAGTTATGGAGTGTGTACAAGTTCAACAGCATTTCCGGGAATAAGAAACCTTGTAAAATATACAATCAAAGAATCTACACAACTTCACAATCAGAAATTCAAGGAATGAAGTGGTGGTTTGCGAGGGGAAAAGTTCTGTTGCAAATAAACAGATATGGAGATATTAAATTCTCCACCAGATGCAAGAATATTGACTAGGCAAAGTCCCTAAATAACGGGTGTAAAATCAACCGTGCAAAAATAAGTGATTATAAATTTTCTTCACAGCCGAATCGATAAAAAAAAATACACTGAAATTGCTTAGATCTGCAAACACTGGTCACTCCGTTAGCACTATAAGGTTACCTTTGTGGTCACTAGATAGAAATGACAGTTAGGAACATATGCAACTATGCTACAGAATTATATTTCTCTGAAAACCAGTCAGTCATCTTCCTGGGTCCAAATCTTCACCGTCTTGTCATTTCCACCCGATGCAATCATATTCTTAGTCGGGTGACATGATACTGATATAACTGTGTCTGTGTGACCTTCCAGCTTTTGAACTATTTTACGGGACTGAAGCTCCCACAAGTATAGACAATTATCCTCGGAACCACTTACAATGTACTTACCATTTGTTAGAGAAAATGTTGAGGCTATGCAATACTTAGAGTTAGCATGGCCCGTGTAAGTTTTCAGAAATTTTCCTGTATTGAAATTCCAGAGCCGCTGCAAACACAGAATCCTAGATTTAGTCAGAGAACAATAACCAGGAAGCATTTGCAAAGTATATTCATAACTAGTGGCTATGTCTCTTCTGCAACAGGCATGCACAAGACTCACATTCAGCAAACTAGACAATTAATTCAGATAAATCCACAAGAAAAACAAGACCTCGATCAAAACTACGAATTGCCAAATGATTTTTTAAGAGGCTCTTAGCAGGTGGTGTACTTGTGACTCAGAGACTACCTGAATGATATCTTTAAAGACAAGGATTATAGATTTTAATTTGAAAGAAACGTGGAGAGAAATGTTCCTTTTGAAGCAAGATTTTGCAGTGTTTAGGTTAAGTGATAAGCGAGATCATCAATAGTCAATACCTACCAGCTTCAGCAGATCATATCCATTCCATTGTCAAAAACTGTTGTTAATTGACTCCAATTCCTTTATTTGCCCACATGATCCTTGTTCAGAAATTTATTTGGAAGCTAGAAAATATCACCACAAAGATTTACGTGGAAAACTCCCAATTTAGAAAAAACCTATAAGCTGTCAAAGAAAGAGATATCCCACTATCACACCCCCAAAACCCTCAAAACACACCCCAAAATTGGACTAGGTTAGACTACAAAGGATCCCCGCCAAGATAGCCCATAACTATCTTACAAATTGGAATAAGTAAAACAATAAGGGAAAGAATGTATTTATAGGGACACAAGGAGAGCTTTTGAGTTCTATTTGACGTGGGATTCATAATAGTCCCATTACAAATAAGAAACAAAAAAAATTATTCTATCTGGGATAGACAATCACAATCCTATTTTAATTAGACAATCCTAAACCCAAGTCAAAATCCTAAAAATCTCCACCTTGAATTTGAATTGTGTGAAGTCTCCAAATAGGAAGTCTTCCAAGTCTCCTCCAATTCAAATTATGGACCTTCACCAGTCCCGTCTCTTCCACCCTCTTGGTCACGCCACTTGAAATATTTCTACAAACATTTTCTTTTACAGCCACAATTTTCAAAATATACCATACTACATAAAGAGTATACACTTAAAAATCAACAAATTCTAAGAATTTTATCCGTTTAGTCTCGCCATGAGGGTTCGGCCCCTTCACAAGGGTTCGACCCCTCCTTGGGGTTCAACCTCTCCATGGTTATAAATTCTGAGTATCTGTCTATTTGGTTATTCATTATTCAGTGAAACAGTTGATTGCTTGTACTTCTGCAATACTTTATTTTTTTTAGGAAATGGTGAATTAACATGTATACAGGGATTATTTGGAATGGCGTTTTGGAAAGTTCAATTATATTAGCATTCTAGACAACCTAATTGCACACTCAGAGAACAACAATACACTAAACTTTACCCCTAATAAATATAGGATTAATTCAATGAATCCTGTCCTGCCACTACGGCTGGTCTATTGCTATATCTACTGACAGATCGAGTGCAATCATGTCATTTGTAACCACAACAAGCCAAGTTATTTTTTGTCTACCTCTTCTTCTTCAAATGTGTTTGACTTCGATCAAATCTGTCTTGCGAGTATAAACTTGTTTAGGTCTACACAAGAGAAAGAGAGAGGAAACCAGAAGATAAAAAGAAAGCGAATAGGCAACAAGAAATTAGGCCAAAAACAAGTTCAAGGAGAAATTAAAAACATACTCAGGAACAAGAGTAGCTTCATCAATTCCTTTACATTTACATAACATGTGTATTTATGATTCAAGTGAATAGACACTGTAGGCATACTAATTTGGTGTAGCCTAGTAAATTTAGAATTAGTTTCAGAGGGGAATAAATTAGTTTTCTTGATTTGACCAATAGCTGAATTACATGGATGATGGTTATAGTAACTAGTAAGATAATTCCAGATTGTTTCTCAATGGCATATAAATGATAAATGAGCACGATATACAACCATCTAACTTGTTTCCTGTTGGACAGTATTCATGTGGCCTTTCGTATGTTTCACCAGTTCAAATGAATTGGAATTTGCAAGGTTTTTATTTTGATATAAGTAGGGTTTTTCTTAAAAAATAACAATAAGGTACAGAAATTAATAATTAGGGTTAATTAGCTATATTACTTTTATAGTGCAGAGTTAGTTTATTTTAGATTTATACATGAAATTGAGTAGTCTTGATTGTTTCCATGCAAGTATTACCTAAACTATTTGAAGATTCCTTGAGCTTGTTAACTTGTGACTTCAAGGAAATTCTCTATTTTAGGCATAAGTAATTATTCACAATATGAAAAGAACTAAATCTGAAGGTGATCTGGATGCATATTAGAGTGTTTCTTTAAGAAAAACTATGTACAACAATATAAATATGTTTTTGGAATTTTTAATGAAACAAGAGTTTATGCAAGCTTGCGAATTTATAATAAATGATTTCAGTATATTGGTAACTTTACTTCAAATTTTAATTATAATTTTCTTATTCAATATATGGAAATGCTTGAGACTTTTACAAGTCGCCATATGCATGTGTTTTATTTCTAAAGAACACGAAAGTGGAGTCATAACACAAAAAGAAAAGTGAGACAAGAAAAAATGAACATAAATAAAACAAGTCCCTCCACAGAAAGTAGACTGATGCAAGAAAGACAGATGAGGAATCTTGAAGTTAACGAGCAATTGTTTGAAACAACAAAAGGTTCGTCTAACGATCTAGAAGAATTAATTATTCAACTACCAACAAAGATTGTACCCAATAAACTTAAGCCGGCCACATGAATTGTTTTATGCCACTCCATTCAATTCATTTATAAATCTATTGGAAGATCCAAATTAATTACATAATTAGCAACCACAAAATCCTTGACACTTTTGGTCTACCCCTCCTTCTAGCTTGTTAATTGAGATTGTATCATTGTTATGAATAAGAGCATCTTTATGTCTATGCAAAACGTGTCTCACTTAACTCATTCTTCCCTTAAATCATCCTCACCAATTGTCGACCAATATTCTCAATTTACTTTTTTTTTTTCACCCACCCATCCATTTTAAGATTCTCCTCCACTCCGAGCATTTTGTCCTTTGACAGTTCAACAATTAGTACCCTAAAGCATAACAGAAAATTCATGTAAACCTTCTCCTATTATCCTAATAAATGTCATCCAATCCTCTTCAATTCCTCCTACATTGTTAATAATCAAACCTAAATATCTAAAATCATCACTTTTAGGAACACGCGATTTCTTTGAGGTAAATCAATTATTCCAACCACTACCAAAGTGATATTGCATTTATTTTTTTGAGGTTCTGATCAACTACTTAAAAACGTTAAACTTCAAAGTACTCTTCCAAAGTTCTAAGTTACAAATTACCCTTCTTTAGTCTCATCAACTAAAAGTCAAAACTATGTCATCAACAAAGAACATAAAAGTGTCTACATTATTCACTCTTTAGGTTTTTTTTTATCCTTTACTTTATGAGTTTCTCAGAATTTTAAATAGCACCTAAAATAAAGCACTCCATACAATCCTAAATACAATTCACATCCCAATAGACTCCCGGTTAGAATACTTAAAATCTCATACAAACTCTGTAAGCAACCAATGAAAATTATTAAATATTCAATTTTTAGCCATAAACTTTCCCAAGAAAGAGAAACTCACCAGGGTATTATCCAGAGTCCCCACAAGAATGAATTTCCCATTGGGCGAAAACTTGACGAAACTAACAGGAGGATGTTCCTCATCGACCAAAGTCTTCATACAATGGCCAGTAGAAGCATCCCAAATCCTACACAATCCATCATAGCTACTCGAAACAATCATTGTCCCATCGTGATTAAAATTAACCGCGGTCACAGGGTCTGAGTGAGCGGGGAGGACCTTAAGGCACTTTCCAGACTTCACATCCCAAATGCGTACAGTCTCATCAAAAGAGCCGGAGGCCAGCATGTTGGAGTGAGGATTAAAATTCAAGCAGAACACGTAATTAGCGTGTCCATTGAGAGTCTTAATAGAGGACCCAGTGGCGACGTCCCAGAGGCGGATGGTGCGGTCGTCGGAGGCGGTGGCGAGCAAGCGGGAATCGGAGGAGAAAGCCACGTCCGAGATGCCTTGATCGTGGCCCTTGAATTCGTGGTGAGTAATAGTAGGGGAGGCGACGGAGTACGTACGAGCGGTCTTGTCAGCGGAGGAGGACGCGAGGAGGCGGCCGTCGTCGGAGAATTTGACGGTGGAAAGGGCACGTTTGTGACCCCTGAACGTGTGTTTGAGCTTGTAGGGTTTGAAAGATTCTGTTGGCTCCGCCATTGCGTGGGTTTGGAAGATGATAATGGGGTTTTTGAGGAATTTTGCAGCTGCACTAAGTGGACAATGAGGTGATGTTTTGCTTTGAGAATGTGGATAACATTTTGGCGGAAAACGAAGTATTAAACGGTTAATTGACTTTAACATGGTATACTTGGCTTGTGAACTTAAAAGATAATTCTATCAAATAGCTTATAATTAGATTAAAACTTGATTTGCACGTGTATAAGCGCATTAATAAGCATCTTTAAAATCCAATTTAAATGAAAAGGGAGATTATGAAACTGAAATTCACATTACTCGAATAGAAGCTTTACATGAAGGTACATATATACACAATCCTGGAGATGGCGCCAAGCAAACTAACTAACTAGTGAAACTAATTAACCATACAACAGAAAGCACTGATACAATACATAACGTAATGGTACAATAGATTCCAATACGCCCTCTCAAGATGTGCCGTAAATGTCTTTTACACACATCTTGGACATCAAAGATTTCAATGCGGTGGCTGGAAATGCTTTTGTGAAAGCATTGCAAGCTAGTGCTTTGATCGAACAGGAAGGAGTTTCACTATTCCAGCAGTGATTTTGTCACGTATGAAATGGAAGCCTATTTCGATATGTTTTGTCCGTTCGTGAAAAAAGGGATTGGTGGCTATCTGAATGGCAGCATGATTGTCGCAATAGATGGTAGCTGGTGATGTGTTAGGAGCTCCAAAATCCTTCAGCGGCTGATGAATCCAAAGAATCTCACTGACAATGGCTGCAATAGCTCTGTACTCTGCTTCAGCAGAAGAATGAGAAATGGTTTGCTGCCTCTTTGATTTCCATGACACCATTGAATCACCAACAAAGATGCAGAAACCTGTAGTTGATTTTCTTGTATCAACACATGACCCCCAGTCAGCATCAGAGAAAGCTCGTACAACAAAAGGTGTTTTAGACAACCTTTGTGAATGGAACAAAATACCCTGTCCAGGGTTTCCTTTCAAATATCTCAAGAGGTGATGAATTGCCTTCAAGTGTGGCAATCTTGGTTGGGCAGCATATTGACTCAATTTGTGTATCGCAAAGGTAATGTCTGGCCTTGACAATGTCAAATATATAAGCTTCCCAATCAGCCTCCTATAAATGGTAGGATCTGATAATAATTCTCCTTCATGAATGCTGAGAACTGACGTTGTCTCTATAGGACTACTTACTGATCTACAATCCAAATAATTTGCATCTTCTAGTAACTGCAAAGTATATTGCCTCTGAGATATAACTATCCCGGAAGTCGAACATGCAATTTCAATCCCTAAGAAGTATTTTAAATGTCCCAAATCTTTGAGTTTGAAGTGGGACTGTAAGAAAGCTTTCAATGAAGAAATCAACTGCATATTTGAACTAGTTATGACAATATCGTCCACATACACTATCAAAGCCAGGAAGTTGTCACCAGATCCTTTTGTGAAGAGAGAATAGTCAACTTTAGATTGATTGAATCCAAACTGAATCAGAGAATTGGTGAACTTTTCATTCCATTGCTGTGAGGCTTATTTAAATCCATAGATGGACTTATGTAACTTGCACACCATTTTATCTACATGCTTGAAGGACTTAAGATTCTCATAACCAAGAGGAAGATCCATGTAGACTTCCTCAAATAAGTCTCCATTAAGGAACGCATTGTTCACATCTAATTGGAATAGGTGCCAACTTTGATGAGCAGCCAGAGTAAGCAATACTTTGATGGTTACATTCTTGGCCACTGGGGAAAATGTATCATAATAATCAAAACCCTCCATTTTTGTGTAGCCTTTTGCAACAAGGAGTGCCTTACGCCTTTCAAGGGATCCATCTGAGGTATATTTATTTTTATAAATCCATCTTTGGTCACAACTTATTTCTCGGTCACAAATCAAAAATTTTTTAAGCCACTGATTAATTTTTCGGTCACAACTTAATCAATTGTGAGTCACAGTTCGAAATTTAAGGTCACAAATTATTCAATTTTAAGAGTCACAGGTGACTGGTCACATGTAAACTAATGGGTCACATACCACCATCACCTCCAATATCTCCATTGCCACTTGCGACCACTCTCACACGGTGGCCGATCACGTCACCACCACACCACCACCACTGATACCGATGTCGATACCGCCACCAACAACCACCTCCACCGCCACCAGAAACCATCACCACCAAACATACCAACAACGAACAAACCACATCTTCAACTACAAAACCATCATTACTGTTATACAAACATTACAAACTGACAAAACAAATCAAAATCAACACCAATGGCACCTCCACCACCACCGACCACAAAACGATTCAATTTTGTAACCATTCCATGAATCAAAAACAATAATCCAACTTCAGTAGACTATAGTCTAAACTTTTGAATACTTCTACCTGATTTTAGGGGTGTAAGCAGTCCGGTTTTTGCGGTTTTTAACAAATTTTCAAACCAAACCGTTTTAACCGGTTTGAGAAAAACTCAAACCTAAACCAAACCGTTTTGACCGGTTTGAAAAAAAACTCAAACCTAAAGCTAACGGTTTGGTCCGGTTTTAAACCGCCGGTTTCGCGTATATTTTTTTCCTGTCTAGTATCTACTTTTATGCTATTAATTCAATATATATTTATATCTTACTAGAAATAAATTTAAAACAAACTAAATATATTTACTATAAATTTAAATAACAACAGAATAAAAGTAAAATCACAATAAACTAAAGCATAGTTTTTTATTCGCCCTTTGACGTTTTAGGATAATACTTTACGATAAAGATACAATATAAGTCCACTAAAATAAATATAAGGTCCAAAAAAACATAATAATGTCCCTTTTCAACTAGTAAAAGGAATAAACGAATTAATTTTGTCACAAACTCAAAAAACATCAAATTTTGTCACAAAACTCACAGAACTAGCAAAAGGAAGAAACATTCACATACTCAAGAAGCCACAGAACTCATGATCAATTTTGTCCGTCATACACAAAAAAATTTTAATTAGCAAATTGGAAAAAAAAAAGAATTAAGACACGAAACCATCTAATAATGGCTTCCAAAAAACAAGTTACAAATATGTTTTCTCCCCCATTCCACTATATATACCCACCTTCATCTTCTGCAATTTAACACGAAATTATACATATTCTCTCATATGTAAACAAATGTCTTTTGCGCACCTGATAGCCCGAATTTCAACTTTAAGCCTTACTCACAATTAAACAAATTTTAACTAGAAAGTGACAAAATTTCAATTTTAAGCCTTACTAACGATCAAATAGATATGCAAGAACCTGAAATAGTCTAATAATACCGGCGAACGTACACTACCGACGACTGGGAAGTTCGAGATTTCGAGGGCGTTGACAATTTGGGGGAAACCAGGAGGCGCCGCGGGGAGCGAGGCTGCGACCAGCGAGTTGCGCTTGAAAGAAATGGAAATTGGAAGATTAGAGTTGTGACTTGTGAGTATATGGACTTGGGTTGAACTGTTTAGTGCTACTTCTTTCAAATTTGGGCCTTTTTTTAATATATAATTAGGTTTGGGCGGGTCGTAAATCTTAATAATTAATATAAAATTAGAAATTGACAAAAATACCTACAAAATGACAAAATTATTCAATTTTACAAAATTGAAATTTTGGATAATTTTTCAAAAAAAATCAATTTTTTATTTTTTTATTTTATTTATTTTTCGCCGGTCCGGTTTATTTTCAAACCATAATTAAAATTCTCAAACCTAAACCAAACCGTTTTTGACCGGTTTGGTTTGGTTCAAAATCATTTCGTTGACGGGTTCACGTGGCACCAAACCTAGTGGTGGCAATGGGCCGAGCCGAGCCGGCTCGGCCCATTGCCCCACGAGCTCGGCTCGTTGCCCTACGAGCCGAGCTCGGGCTCGTTACAAACGAGCCGAGCTTCTGCTCGGCTCGTTTGCTCGTGGGCCGAGCTGAGCTCGGCCCACGAGCTCGTGGCTCGTCAAATTTATTTTTATTTTTTTAGTTTTTCTTAGTTTTTTTTTTTTAAATGTTTTTCACGAGCCCACGAGCTCGGCTCGTGGGCTCGTGCCCCACGAGCGCTCGTGTCTTGACGAGCTGAGCCGAGCTCGGCTCGTCTATTGACGGGTCCGCTCGGCTCGAGCTCGGGCTCGTCTTTTGACGAGCCCGAGCTGCTCGTGGATCGCTACAGTACGAGTCGAGCGGCCGAGCCGATGAGCCGCTCGGCTCGATTGCCATCACTAACCAAACCGTCGGTTTCGAAATTGCGGTTTCGGTTCGATTTTCCGGTTTGACGGTTTTTGCTTACAGCCCTACCTGATTTCCAAAAATCAAGAAATGTAAAAACTAGTGTCGCCCAAAAATACGCTACCCTAAAAATTAGAAATGCCTAAATAGAGGCGGACCTTGGGGTTCTTCGACGACGGCATCGCTTCAGATGTTGTGACGGCGACGAGAAAGAGAAAGAGAAAGAGGAGAGCTGCAACGACAAGGCGGCGGCGAGGCGGCTCCTCTTTGACGACGGCGCCACTTCGATTTAGGTTTGGGAGTAAAGAGACGGTGGTGAGATAGAATGGAGAGGAGATGACGTTGCACCGCAAATCGCTGTCACAACATTGGCGGTCACGTCGGGTGGGTTGCTGCAGTGGCGAGGCAACAAGGCGGTTTCAATTTGGGTTTGAGAAAGACGATGGTGAGAAGAGCAAGAGACCACTGGAAGATATGAGAAGATTGCCGGAAAATATGGCGCAGTCGCCGATGAGGAGAGGAGAGAGAGAGAGAGAGAGAGAGAGAGGGTTTGAAAATTAATTTAGGTGTGGGGGTGGGGTGTATATATATTAATTTTTATAATATTATTATTAATATTTAATTAAATATAAAAAAACCTGTATCTATATATAAAATATCTTATTTTTGAAAATTAAAACTTGACATCTGATTTTTGAATTTAGATCTCCAAAAGTAGGGAATTGGGTAATTTGCACGTAAATAAGTTTGTTTAGAAAATTGAGCCTAAAATTAAATAAATAAGTGGGCCAAAGATTAAAACAAAATATTAGTTGAGGAATTGAGGTGGGCTAACCCAATGAAATTAATTGTTGGTAGGCTATAGATTACAATATGAAAGTATTTTTCAACTAATTTTATCATTTTTAGTATATATATTTGGGTTTGGACAACAGTGGGCTACAGCCCACTGCCAAATCCACCCGTCATATGACGACACCATTAATCTGATCCTTCTTCGCACCATCTTCTCTTGCCATGGTGCTGCCCTCAGAGGAATTAAATTTATTCACCTGCTGGTTTACCAATGTTATGCCGATCATTTCAAATTGTATAATTGGTACCAACTTGCTCAACTGGCGGTTTGGAAATGGGGAGTGATGTGCAAGAACAATGTCTGTGATTTTCTTCTGCCAAAATTAAAATGACATAACTGCACTTGTGTCTCGGAGCTACAATCCTGCTATCGACATACCAATTGTATAAAATTGGGGCTAATTAACACTTCCAGAAGCCATCCCAAAATCTCCCCAACTCTCCAAAATAATCGAAGAAAACGATTTGGACAAAAAATCAACATATCACCTTTCGCCACAGCAACTATTTGACTACTCTACTCCTAACACCACCTACCCACATGTACATTTGGGGGGAAATGAAATGGAAGAGGGAACAAAATATCTGAAATTCACTGATCTGTTCTCTTGAAAATTGGCCCGGCTAAGTATGAAAGACAGTAGCTCTAAAAGTGATCTGACTGAAACTTGGAAGTAAGATGTGAAGGCAGCGTTTGGGAAATACTTTGCTGGGTGGCGGATGGAGCATTTGGAAAAAATTGTTGATAATTGAGCCTACTGGAACCTTGCCCCACTTGACTATATCCAGAAAATCCTTGGGATATCTCTCCATGATGCACCATCACTCCTTTGTGAGGACTATTCATTTCAGCACAAGAATTCTTATGTCCATCCTGTTTATTAGCGTGTGTCCACGTATCCTGTTTGGAAAATTCACAAGTAAGCACTGCATCAACAGACATCCAGAATACGTGATTAAAAAAATTTGAAACTTCTTGTCCAAATTTGGCCATATCTGTAGGACAAATTTGTAGCAGTTGATAATACGAATACCTGCTGCTGCTGCTGCTGCTGCCTGAAGTTTGCAGCTAAAGATGAAGTTGATCTATCACTCTCACTGTATGGCGAGTTATGGCTTCTCATTTGCGGAAATGAATAGCACAAGCCATGAGAATGTTGGTCAAGGGAACCAAAACCAGAACCTGGCTGGTTGCTGTACCAGTGCTGATGGGCCGATGAGGAATGCCCGTGAGAAATGTAATAAGATGCAGTATGGAGCTCTTCTTGGCAAAATGCATGAGGAATTTTCTGATTTTCAAAATCAAAAGATCTTGAAATAAACTTCTGGTCTTGTGGGAAGATGCAAGGTGATACCACACGAGATTGACCATCGAATGAAGAAAAAGATTGCGGAGTATATATCCCATACTCCAAACTTGGTGACTGACTCCTGTCAGACAGCCTAATTGGTTGTTTCATTGTCGAGTCTTCTATAGATATTCCTTGTTGTGCACCAAGATCTAATATCTGTTTCTCATCAAGTCCCAAGCTCATGATCAGACTCCACAGATTTCTGTGTGCTTCTCTTTGGTTGTAAATAATTTGGTCTCTCATTGCCATTTCAAATTGAAGCTCAATGTTAGCAATTCCCTGCATATGTTATGGTATAAATAAGGCTTTGTACATAGGGAAAAAAGGAGGAAAATTGCCCAGAGTTGAAAGGGAGCCATATTTCTGGACTGAAACATCATGTGTGATCAAACAAGGAAAAGGTGAGGAAAATGGTATTTTCCTAGTACCAACTTTGAACAGAAAATTTATAAATTTTATTTCATCTGACAAGAGTCGAGCATGAAGAAGGGATGGCCCAGATTGAGGTTTCTGTCAAGTAAAATGTACTCTAATAAATCACAATATTTGTTTACCAGCAGCCTGTATTGACTCAGAATCCGCAAATATGTTTTGTTTCCATTGTTTCTAATGGACTCCTCAGTCCTATTCTGTAGTTGGCATCTGTGCTCCTCGTTTGCTTCAATTTCCTATGTATGCAGAAATAGTAATAATGTTTAAGTGAACAGGAGATCAAATATAGAAGACATGGAACAATTGGGAGTATCACCTTTTGATAACTGACACCAAGCTCATCGTTGTCACGAATGTTATCAAGAATCACTTGACGCCGTGCTTGTAAAGCCAGTAAAACTGCTCCATCTTTTTCAATAGACTGCAATGATAACAATTGATCATGCTTTAAAATGGACAATACACAAATTAGTATCCAATATAAAATGAACTTTACAAAATTTAGATAGAACTATTCCTAGAGGAAGTGATAGGGGAGAACAAAAGGACAATATTGACTGGCGACTGCTAAGCGGTAGAATTTGAAAATTCGTAGTGCTTTTGAATCTTACAAGAAGCAAGAACAAAATTGACAGAAGAATTACGGGGCCAACATTCAAGATTTGCAGCTTAGATATCAAGAGTCTGTAATTCCCACCATCTAACCTGTTGTTTTGCAATAGCGTCATCGAGGTGTTGGAGTTCAGTGCGGTTGCGGACGTTAGTTTCTTCAAGCTCAAACAAAGCCTTCTGTAAATTAATCCTCTCCTGGACATTTTCACTAGTTTCTTGGCTCAATACGTTCAACCAAGAGAGTTCATCATCTGCTGCTTTTTCAGTAGGCTTGGCACTTAGTTGTGAGTCTTTTTCAGCTAATTCCTTCCTCAACCGGCTAACCTCACTCTGCAAAAGTCAATATGGTGTGTCCTTATATTAGACAAGGAACTATAACCCAAAAAACAAAGATGATAAAAATCAATAATTACCTGAAGACTGTCTATCATCTTTTGGTAGTCTGATACATGAGCATTAACCGTACCTATATTTTTCTGAAAAGTATGGTAATAATTATCAATATACACGCCAAGCAATTTAAGCTAATCGAGTTATCAGGATATTAGTACAAAAGAACAAAAATGTACTTCATGACCTAAGATCAGCTATAATCATAGGAATATAAAGCAGATATAGTCTAACATGTCAGATAAAAATAACTATTTATATGAATCATCAAATTAACATGTTACATAATCAGGAAAGTTTTGGGCAAAGAATTCTCAATTTGACAGCCCGAAATCACTTTGGTTTTCATTGTCATAAGCTCAAAACCAGGTACATCATCAAAATGAGAAATTTTTTCTCACCTGGATATGCGTCTTAATTTCCTTTGCTCGGTCAGCATACTTCAAAGTATTGACAGTATGGTGATACTGACTATCAGCTGGTGACATGGTGGCAATCATTATTGTTTGAGAATTACCACTCAGACCATCTTTAAGAATCCGTGTTAACTTGCTGGAGAAAAATTAAGGTTAGCTGCATTCAATGGAGAAATACACAGTACAATAACAATAAATGAGCTACCTATTGCAGTTTTGTGTTTTTGTGTGTGTGTGTGTGTGTGTGTGTGTGTGTGTGTGTGTGTGTGTGTGAGAGAGAGAGAGAGAGAGAGAGAGAGAGACCTGTTGCGATAAGGAACATAAGCTAGACCCTTCTTCTGTTGTTTCCCCAAAGCATTTATGCAATTTGCCAAAGCAAGGAGCGATCGATTGATATTGGAACCATCTCTCAATTTTTGGCCCACACTGTTTGTTTCAGAAGCTCGTTCACTGCATTATGGGTTTCATAATAATAATTGCACACCTTTAAATAGGACCGAAACCATAGGGAAAAAATAACAGAATAGAGGGCAACCTGCCAGCAAGATCTACAAGTGCAAGTTTTCCCCTAATAACCTGATTAGAAAACTTCCTTTGCTGTTTTCTTGTCACACTTATCTCCAAAACTGCATGTGATCTGTCAAATAGAAATTAAAAACATGTGACAAATCATGCAGAAAAATCAATCTTCTATCACTGGATTGCCAATATCACTGAAAAATCTCATTGTTTGTTGCAGTTATCAATGTAATGTTTCATAGATCAGCTCTTGAACTTCCCCCAGCTATGTTAGATATTTTAATGGGCTAGTTTCCAGTAAAATTGTAAAGAAGCTGACTGCGAGATCCAAAGAGGAAGCCGAGTGTCAACTAAGTGTATAAGAAATTGCTAAAACCATTGCCAAATAGGTGAAGTATTTGAATTGATCCCCAAAGAAGCAACTATGGCCATGAATCAATACATGAAATGGACAACAATTTTAAAAACTAAAATATGATTCTAGTCATGCTGTTAACTATACTTTTGCTGCGAATTTCATATAAAGTTCTGTCTGTAACTCCATGTTGAGAAAATGTGATTTAATGCAATCAAGGATTGAAGCTTATGCCCAATAAACAGAAGAAGAATTACCCACCGCGAGGAAGTTCCATTAACCTCTGTGCTTTCAGTTTTTCGTCTACTGTTTCCCAAATTTAAAAGTTCAAGGATCCTATCAGCTGAGTTCACCTGCGCACAACAGGACTGTTAAGGACTGGCACTTCCCTGACATCGAGTAAAGATGATATACCCATTGATAAATAAAAATAAATAAAACATTAGTGGACTATACAGGAAGATTTAGCAAAACAAAGCCAGATCACGACATCACGTAGTGCAGAATGGTATTAATTTCCAGGAAAAGATGGGCTCTCAACCACATATAGTGTTCCCATATATTCGAAATTTTGCAATACGCAACATGTATAGTAGCAGAAACTGGTAATGAATCACTCTGCTGGAGAATGCAGATAGAGTTTTGCAGGAATCATTGATTATTATGTAACACGATATTAGCATTCGATGAAATAAAACTGAAACCAATTCAGATCATGCAATCACTGCAAGAATCTTTAGAGCCAAATGGTCAATCTGAAGAACAAAGTTATGAAATTAGTATTATTTCAAAAAGCACTTGATGCTTACACTTTGGGGCAAGCCTCATATGAGGCTGTTATTAATAGCCTTAAAGCTTGCGCTTTGAGTGATATTTGTCAAGGCCTATGCCTTGCTGAGGCACAAGCCATACACCTCGGAGAGACAGAGGTGTGCACTCGTTAGTCATCTTTTTCTAAGCCTTTTCTTTACCCAGCTTAGCTTTTTGGTCTGGTTTTTTCATAGCTTAGTACATTTTAAGGTTAAACCCCAAAAAACTAGACAGAAAAGAATTGGATATTGAAAAGGAGAACAAGTGAAGTGTCAGGTTTGTTGTAGCCTCCTACAACTGAAGTGCAATACCCCATAACAAATTGAATTTGCAACATTCTGGTGGCAGATGCACGTGACTTCACTCTTCTCTATCTTTTCTGTTTTTCTTCCAGTTGACTTCAAGTTATAGTTCTTCTCTTTGAGTTTCCTTTTCTTTTAAGCTCAAATGAAGAAAAACTCTGAAATATGTGGTTTGTTGTTTCACTTCTTCTCTTTTGAAGGAGCGGATGGGAGGGGAGCAGCTGTTAAAATCAAGCATTGGGTATATTTGCCCACGGCTACGAGTATCTTCTCAAATGTCACTGGCATATTATAAAGGTTTAAGCCCTTGTTTTATTTTGTATTTTTAAGAAGTGATATTTTTGGAGAATATGTGGTTGAAAAGAAGGGAAAAAGTTACAAAATCACATGCAAAATTATTTAATTGGGAAAATGTGGTTGGAAATGAGTTGGAGGAAAGGTGATTTTGGAAAATTAGAATCGAACAAGGGCAAACAAAACTGCCACAGTTCAGCTTGTTAGGGTTATGATACAGACAGAAGTTGGCTGAACTCAATCAGCGAAAGAATTCACCTTGATACTTCTAAGGCCAGCCACAATGATTCCAAGCTCAGGATCCTCTCTGAGCTCCAAGTGACCTGAAGATTTTTCAAGCAAGTCATAGATGACCTGCATGTGGTAAAGCCAAATATGAGCTGATATTTGTCTCGTGTGCGTCAAACATCAGCAAAAACGCAAATGCTCTACCTCATTGTAGACTTCGAGGTATGAACAAGTAACTTCAAACTTATCAGGGCTATTGTCCTTCTCAATGAGATCAAAGATTGTATTTAGACTGAGAATCATAAGCCCGGGATCATTTGGAGTTCCAACCATGGTATATGTTTTGCCACTGAGGATGTTCAAATAGAAAACACATTAGATATCAAATTAATATGAACTATTTTTTGGCATAAAATATACCAATTTTGAAAAACCAATCCAAGTAGTATCAGCCAGAAAAGACATCTTCAATCTTTTAGTTTGTTATTTATAGATTTAAAAAAAATTAAATTACCTCCCAGTGGAACCGTAAGCAAATACAGTTGCATTAAGACCTTGGACGACCCCAGAAATTGTTGAATGAATACTTCTCTTGTAGACATCCTGAAAGAAAATGGCATAGAGATCATTTGTACAGGCATATTTCAACTCCTGTCGATGATAATCAAATCACCTCTTCAAATTTGAGCAAATTAGGACTCTATGCCTAGAACTTCCACATTCAAATCTCAATACACTCCAAAAAGGGGTGACACCCCCACATAGCTCAGTCACAATACACGTGTTTAAGCCCCAGTTTGGTATAGATTCTTAACATTTTTCTCAAACTCATTTTCAACCACACATTCTTCCAAAAAAATAATTTTGCACGTGGACCATAACTTTTCCTTCCTTTTTAACTACATATTCTCCAAAAATATCAATTGTCACAAAATTATTCTCAAAATCTTTATCAAACAGGCCTAAAATTCATTCATTAAAGAGATAAGAACAGGTTAAAACACATATAGATTGCTAAAGGAATTCGCTTTTCAATATGTTTCCCTTCTCCAAGATCAATAGACTGGAATAAATTCATTAGAAGGTGCTTAATAACATTGCTCTAGAAAACTGAACTAAACACATGAAATCCAATCACCCCTAATTCACTGTTTCTGAAGCATCATATTACTTAAGAGGGGCATGAAATTACCAATAGATCAATCATTCCACTGATCCAAGTTTATATGAAGATCAAACAGATGAATGAATAGACGATGTAATAATATCGTATTAGGGGAAAAAAACCAGATATTTATTACACATCCATATTCAACACATTACAGAAGCATCAATATACAAATATGCCAATAAATAGCACCAATAAGGCACAAGTGGAATATGACTTAAGAGAGTATAGACATACCAAATTGGTGGAGTTATGGCCAAAGGCATAATCAAAAGTGTATCTACGCTCCTTTGTTCGATTCTGTATGCGATCTAGGTAGTCCTTTGAAAGGTCAGGATCCAAAACAACCACCTCCTACGATTGCCATTAGTAGTAGATTACTTCCATTCTCCTCAAATAGTTATGAAATCTAGCTCCCTTTCTCTTTTAAATCTAGAAAAGCATTTATAAAAGGACAACAAACCTGATCATTGTGCACTCTAACTATATCACGGCCATATTCTCTCTCAGTTAATGGCCTACATTTCACAGCAACCTACACTCGACCAATGAATTGCAATAAGAAGTCTCCAAGCAGTGTAGGACAAGCAAAACAATAAAATGGCACTAATTACATCAAATTTCGCCAAAAATAATGAACATACAGTGAGAGTTGTGGTTTTCTTGGTGGGTGGAGCTCTAATGCTTGGCATCTTCAGGCCACATTCCTTTCCTAGAATCTAGCTTGAATCGTTTCTCCAATCTTTGAATACCTTTGCCGATGAAATAACAAATCTTCCTCCAAACTTCAATACTAGAAGAAAAAGGGAGGGGGGGGGGGGGGGGTGTTACAAAGCCTAATTACTCTTATATCTGTGCTTATCGCAATTAATCAGAAATTAAGCTTTCGAATTTTTAAGTACAAACATCGCCATAATGCAGTTCAAATTGAAAGGCTCGGCTGTCAGAAAAAGAAAATTACAGAAGAAAAATGAAATCTCTCACTTTTGAATCAAAAGTGAAAACAGGATCAATAAACCATTGCTTTAACAAAAATAGCTTTTTAAGCAAACCAGAAGAATAACATCGTTCAAATCAAGGGACCAAAAAACCAAAAAGAAAAGGAATCACCTAAAAAACACCAATCAGCATATTTACACGAATGAATACGACGCCGTCCGGTAATGATTCAAGAGAAATTTGAATTCAGCTAAAAGAACTGGATTCTTGGGAAGGGAAATTAAAAAAAAAAAAAAAAACTTGAAATGATAAACTGAAAACGAAATAAGAAATTAAAAATTCAACGAAGAAATCAATTTTGTCTCTCTAATCATTAAGCATTCGAGTAAAGCACGACGCGAACGCCATTGCATTTGTAGTAACTGAAGATATTTAATATTTATATTAATAACCCCACTACGGTTTTTTTATTTGAGACATGGCAGAAGAAGACAGAGTTTAAATATTTAATTTCTACTCTTCCATTGTGGAGGGCAATGGCATGCATTTTTAGGAGCTGGATAGTTGTTACCGTTGATCTGATGAAGAAAGTGAAGTCTGGTGTTCGAGGAAAAAGGTGCTTTTGGATTTCTCACAGGCAAAATTCAATTTCGTTAATTGATTATGATGGGAGTTTAGGATATTCTCAGTTTGATGATTGAAACTTCAAAAAGTGAACGTGACCATGCACGAAAAGGTTTTCGGACCTGTCAATGTAATAACTAGGACCAGTTTTTAACAACTTTGTTTCAACCCTTTTTTTTGGAGATTAAATTTTATAATAATAATATTTTTGGAGAATGCGTAAATAAATTAGGAAAACAATTTCGGTCTACGTGTAAAATTATTTTGTCTATTTTAGTAGATTTTGGTAAAGTTGATGAAAGTATGTGATTGAAAGATTGAGTCCCATAAAATGTTTAGTTGCAACTTGAAATAATAATACTATTTGCAGTCGCTCACTGCGACAGTCGTCCTATATGGCACACGCATGTTAAGTGTGTGTTTGATGCATTAATGTGGTAAAAAAATCACCACATTAACACATCAAATAATTACTTGCCATCTATGTGCCACATAGAGCGAATGTCGCAGTGAGAGATTACAAATGAGTTTGAAATCAGAAATGGGGGTCAAATACAGACTTTATTAGGAACATGTATGATTGAAAATGAGTTCGAAAAAAAATAGTTTTTAAAGAATTGAGATCAATCACTAGCTCACATAATAGTATTAAAAATATTTTTAAAATGAAGTTCAAATATTATTTATTGTATGATATAACTTATTTGAATAGTAAAATGCATTAAAAATATTACCATGACCTTTATTGGGTAAATTTCATAGTTATTAGATCCAGCCTGGTAGTCGATCAGGAAAAATCATCTGGTCATTGGGTCGGTTGTTCAATCGAGGGTCGATGGTTCAATCAGAGGGTCATTGTTATACTGTATTTTTAATTAAAATATATTTTTTTGCAACGAAAAGAAAACCATTATGCTAAATCTAATATATATATTTCACCCGCATTATATTACAAGGGATCAGTTGTTGTTTCCAAAATGGTCAAGGGAGGGAATTATCATGCTGGACACCCAGGTTTGAATTACAACCAGGACCCACTAAAATAAAATTTTGCACTGCCCTTTATTAAGAAAAAAAAAATGATTCAAATATTGAACCACCTCTTAAACCCGCTTGAACCAACCGGTTATTGAATGTTCAACCGGTTCCTTGGCATATTTGACCAACTAATGCACCCAGATCGGACAGGACCACTATCCGGTTTGACAATTTTCAATCCGAATCAGTCAATCCGATTTTAATAACTATATGTGAGTGATGTGCTCGCTCATAATAACAATTAACAGATTATTCAAGTCCGCATGCATTATGATTGTGTCACTTATGTTGATAGGAGAGAAGATGACCCGTTGCTATTAGTGGATGAATTAAAGGAAACATTGCTACCATTGTTGAAAGGAGTATATTGGAAAATAAAATATTTTACATTTCAATACCGTTGAACAATGAGATTGTATAAATGTGTTAATCAAATGATGTCCTTGTTTTACATGGTATCTCCACAAATAATTTCCCCTATACATGTAGCATAACTCTATTTCCGCACATGCAAATAGTACATAGTGAGCTTCAAGAATAATTTCTATTTCAATTTTGTATAACGTGTTACAATAGTGTTGTGTGCATTAAATTGGACAAAATTTGAGACGTCAAAGAATAAATAAAAATAATTCATAATGGGATGGAGACAAACTAAGTCCATGTTCGATCCTCATTCCCTCATTACAAATCCCACAATTCACCAACTTTTATCAAAATATATTAAAAGTCTAATTTTAATTCAAACCAAACAAATGTTAGGATGACAAAGAGTTGATAGAAGAAAGTGGCATTGTAAAACGATCCGGTCCACAAGCCCAATACAAATCGGCTCATTAAAGAAGAGAGTTCGGCTCAACCTAAATTCTCTCAAAGCGAGCTTGAGCCGTCCATAGGCCGAGTCAAGATGAATCGAGCCCACGAGCAACTCAACATGTTTGCCACCCCTATATCTGGTCTATAAGGAATATCTTTGATTACCTACGATGAATAATAACACTAATAAACATCTTCGTTTGCATAGGATCTTAATCAAACAAGTGAATTTCACACGCCCACATTAAAAGTGGAGTAGCAGACAATCAATTTGCATAAATCGTGGGAAGAAAATATATAGTATATAAATTGTTGGTAAGCAAGTATATTGCAGGAAGTGTCTTCAGATCAGAGACAATCAAAACTGTCAATCGATGTACTAAGATCGTTAATTATCACCAACCATTCACTGCTGCGTGGGATACGATTTGATCCCCACAAAATGGAAGCATATTTGTTAAACGTTAAAAAAACAAAAAAAAACCAAGATATAGAGATTTCGAAAACCAGTTTAATGATCAGTTGCTAAAAATTGCTTTGATTCCTTCATCGATCAAGAATTTCGATTTTCATCATCCAATTAGAAGGGGAGCATAGCATGGGGTCTATCATATATTCATATTCATATCAACTTATTTCCACTTAAGTGCTTGTTTGGGAGAAGAATTTATTTTGAATAGTGATATGATCGGAAATGTGTGGTTGAAAAAGAAGAAAAAATTATTGATGTGATGGAAATATTATTTTATTGAAGAATGTATGGTTAAAAATGAGAATTGATTTACTGTAGAATTTTGAAAATCCCCACCAAACAGGACCTAAATCTCAACCGATGGTATATGAATCAAGGTAAATCTTCAGTCATAATCTCTGACTGAAGAGGCTGAGTGTCGGTGTAAAACATAACAATGTTTACTTTGAATCGCATCCAAATTGTTTGACAGTGAATCGACATTATAGTTTCCTCCACTACAAGGACAAGCCAACGAAAAGTACAATTCAGCCAGCTAAGCGATACATACACCCCATCAACTAGCTTGAATCTGCTGGCAGCAAGATGTACTAAAAATATTTATGGCCTCGAGCTACATTATTGAGATTTAATGAATCTCTACCAAACAGGGCTTAGGGAGAATGTGTGATCTCCACTAAACAGGGACTTATTCTATACATCACAAATATTATACATATCAGACATTAAATCTACTAGTCAAATTACTTAATCTTGAAATAACTTTCATCAACTAAAAGTTAATGAGGTTCAACAGAAGAATACAAATGATTACATTTATGCATATAACCACACAATTATTTCCATTCTATTTCATAAGTTCCAATTCCAGCAGATATTTCTTCCTTGTAATCCAGCAACAGATCAGAATATAGGTCCAGCAGCAAGGATTTCTTCAGTCAACTTGTTGTCCTTCCCAATCTTGTGATTCACAAAAACTTCAAAGTTCTTCTTAAAAAGCCCGGCCAGTTTTAGCAGTGTCTCCTTATAAGCCTTCTTATCCGACCACTGCATTAGTAAATCGAAAAACATCCATAAAACATGGGGAAAAAAACAAAAATGCAATAAAAAGATAAGCTGGCAAACTCACAGTGTTCATTGGTTCAAAGATTTCCGAAGGCACTCCCTCGACCTCGGTTGGAATCTCGAGCCCAAACACCTCAGTCTTTTTGTAGTTTGCCTTCAACAGGCTGCCAGAATGTATGGCATCAATGATTTTTCGAGTGTATGCCAACTTGATACGACTCCCGGAACCATATCTGCATGAATAACCAAGATTCACTCGTCCAAGTGCTTTCGATGCAAATAATAATAAATTCTAAACAAGTTAAATTGATTGAAATTACTTCAACTTATTACATACCTTCCTCCAGACCAGCCGGTGTTGACAAGCCACCCTGTTGCACCGTGCTTCTGCATCTTTGCAGCGAGCATTGCAGCATATTTTGTAGGATGCAACATTATAAATGCTGCCCCAAAGCAAGCCGAGAATGTTGCTTGTGGCTCCTTGATTCCTTCTTCAGTGCCAGCAACCTGTTTTTTAAGTATTAGATTTTCTGTAGTTTTTATTGATTTGCTCCTAACGAAGTCAATTTGATGATTAAATAAATACCAAAGCAGTGTAGCCACTGATGAAATGGTACATCGTCTGTGGCAGGCTTAGCTTGCTCACTGGGGGGAGCACCCCAAATGCATCGCATGCCAGGAGTATGACATTCGTAGGGTGTGGAGCAACACATGGAATTTTAGCATTGGGAATGTATTCGATGGCATAAGCTGCACGAGTATTCTCTGCAAAAAGAGAACAGATGAAACCAATTTATATTTCGAATCAACTTCTTCATAAAACAATAAACAGTTAGAACCTAACTCGTTAGCATAATCAAGAACCTATTATAATGAATACACCATTAAGAGACAAAAATTAATAAGAATATGAAGGTGACATAATCAAAAAATATACCTGTAACAGCCTTATCCGTATAGTCGACTTCTCTAGTATGCTCATCAAACACCACATTTTCCAATACTGCCACCAACAAGAGAGAAATGATTTACGCATTAATTGAATGCTATCAGCAGCAAATATAGATACATGAAACCATGACAAAAATAATCTGTTTTCTACTAAGAGACAATACCAGTCCCAAATTTGATAGCATTCCAAATTTCGGGTTCCTTTTCCCTTGAAAGATCAATGCACTTAGCATAGCAACCACCTTCAATATTTGATATGCCATTGTCAGTCCAGCAGTGTTCATCATCTCCAATTAAGTATCGGTTGTGATCAGTAGACAGCGTAGTCTTTCCAGTTCCTAAAATCAGAACAAAGAAAAGAAATAACTCTCAAATCAGTAAATAGCAATAGAAGATGAAGCAAAAGGTCATTTTCTTTAAATCAGAAAGTCTCATTCACAGAGTAAGGGTGAGAGGACACATATCAGTTTGGCAGGGCCAGGTCCTCATCGGAAAATGATGATCCGATGATACTTTACCTGACAAACCAAAGAAGAGTGCGACATCTCCATCTTTCCCCATATTGCAGCCAGAATGTAGAGAGAGGATTTGACGCTTAGGCATAAGATAGTGCATTACACTGAATAGGCCTTTCTTCATTTCCCCGGCGTACTGGGTGCCGAGGATGACCATTTCCCTTCTAGCAAGGTTTAAATCTATACTAGTAGAGGATGTCATGTAGTGTGTATAACGATTACATGGGAACTGCCCAGCATTGTAAATAGTGAAGTCCGGAGTACCGAAATTCTCCAGCTCTTCAGGAGTGGGTCGGATACACCTGTCACCCACCCAGTTATCCAATGGTACAAATAACTAATACACTTTTTATTGTGAAGCCTTTCTATAGCTCTAACTTCAAACTTTCTTAAATCTCCCACTAAATTCTATAAAGGGATTATGAAAAATCATAGGAGAATAATATTTGCCAATGAAAAAGAAACTTATCTGGCCGGGCTTAGAGAACATAGAACTGGAAAGGAGAACTGCAGAATAATTGTTAATATCAAATTTCATTAACTTACATGTTATGCATGAACAAGGAATGGTAAGCCCTGGCAGAGACTATCCTGACTTTGATACGGTTCTCTGGATCCCAGTTTAAAAATTGATCATTTACGAAGATCTGAAATCATTAATGAAGAGGTAATAACCATCAATCCTTTCTAACAGGTGTAATACTAGTAAAAGCATAATAAAAAAAAAATTTCGGCACATTATTAGGTCTTTCAAGGTACATCCACAACAGAATTTGGGTCAACATGAATTTCCTACATGATGAAATCCTTTCATTACTCCCGTTGGCGCTAAATATGCAATGGTAGTAATAGGGTCTCACTTAAGGATTTGTTTATAATTATCTGCTTATAAGGCGAAGAAAAGGAAGACAAGGATCAGCTTAATTGAAACATTGGCTCATTAGTGGCTTTCATATTATGCAAATCAACATCAACAGATGTGATCATCATTCACAACTCACAAGTCTAGTCCTCACACCTAACTGAGTAATCTTGATAACATACAGCTATAAACAGGTAAACCAGGGGTGTAAAGAAAGCCATTATCTAATGCAAAGCTATTATCACGGTACTCATGATGACATGGATCAAATCCATTTCATATGAAAACAAAAATATTACTCATATAGCTATACATGTCCAAGGATCCAGACGGTACATCTAATTATGACAAGAACATACCATCACCCCTATCTTTGGGATCAAATTCTGACTTGTTTATCCACGAATTGTGAAGTTTATTAATAATTTATGTTTTCCCAAGAGAAAGCACAACTTGAGAAGAATTTTCTTTTCTTCCATTTCAAGGGGAAAAAAACATTAAGAGACATCAGTGGTGTATATTTGGTATCGCATGACTTTATGAGTCCAAGATGAACATGTTGAAACCACCAATCTAAAATTTTAAGCCATTAAACACAAAAAAATATATATAAGACATGTCCTCTACATGTATTTGTTTATTGAGATATGAAGGAAAATATTCCTATCACCTAAATCAGGCTTAGACGATCAGATTAATATTTTTAGACCAATCTACTTCAAAACTAGCACATCTTATCCCGTGTATGAACATGCCTTCAAGAAAAATGATGGATCGACATGACTGACACTACAACAACTAAGATAAAAGCCGAAATAGATGTATATACCTTGTCCAAAGAGTTCAAGTAATCTACAGCTCTTTCTCTGTTCACCAAGAATGTCTGCTCATCCATTTCAATGTTCGGTGATCCCCTGTATTATATATTGCAGAAAGCATGATTAAGAAAACATCAAACTTAACCACTTGATTAGGACAAAAAAACTAGGTAAATTTCTTGTGGACGACATAAGCGTGCACGTACTTTCCCCACCAAAGTTCGTCATCAGTTGTCTGATCCCGAACAACACGTTTATCCTTGGGAGAACGTCCAGTCTTGGCCCCCGAAAGGGTCGCCAACGCACCGCTAGACGTAATAAATGAGCCCTTTTCATACTTAATGGCCTGTTCGTAAAGCTCTGCATCCATCATCAAACAAAAAGATTATCACTAGTGCTTCAATAAATTTATTCAGGGAAGTTCAAAAGTAGCAGAAATTTACCGGCAGGGGAGAGGTTGTAAAGGATGTGGGTGAATTTCAAAGAACTGTCGCTGACACTAATGGTGGGGGTGACATGGAGGTGGCTCACATGAGAAATCCTGGGGGTTTCAGATTGCTTTGCGGGGTCTCCTTTCACCACATTGGGTCCAGTTTCTCTTGTCAACGATGCCAATGAGGCACTGACCACCAGATCCACCAAACAAGTTAGTGATTGGAGAAACAAAAGCAAAAGCAAAATCCAACAGAGGAAGGAGTAGAAAAAATAGTGGGATTACTCCAAATTTTCAGCCTTGCGGGAGAAACTGTTGAACGCAATCCAATTTTAAATTTTCCTTAAACTTTTAAGGGGAAAAAAAATTAAAAAAATCCATGGACAATAGGTATGAACGCAAGGAATTAATATTTGACTTTGAAATCCAATCACTTATCATCTCTTTCTAACTTCAAATATTTTCAACAGAATAATGTCATTCATCAATTGTAAAGTTTATTAATTTACTTGTAACATTTAGGTTTCTATGATCACCTAAACTTGTTATTACCGCAAAAAAACAAAAAACAAAAAAAATGAAGGAAGATTCAAACTAAAGATTTTAAAATTCTCTTGAACACTTGTATTTTAGCCGTGGATTTTTGGTGTTATTTTTATTATATGTTTGTTACTAGGAAAATTCCCCGAGTACAAGGAATTTTACCAGAAATTTACCAGAAAATGTTCCTAGCCTTTGATTTTTTTTTCCCGCCTTTTTGTATAAATCTTGAGCAAAATGAACAAATTCTTTTGTTTCAACTTTCAATTACTTTGAGCTCTAAAAGGGTAGCAAAACGTATCCTATCAGGTCCCACCATTGCTAATATGTTCACTTTAAGGTAGGGCTGTCCGTGGGTCGATTCGGTTCGGTTCTGAAGAAACCCAAACCGAACAAAAACTTTCGGGTATTTAATAAATGGACCCGTCGGGTCCAAATATAATTATGGAACCGTTCGGGTTCGGTTCCGTTCCGTTCGGTTCGGTTCAGGTCGGTTCCGTTCCGTTCGGTTCCGCACCTAATTAAATTTTTAAATATTTTCAGCAACACTATATAAATACAACTAATGACATTTCATTCGTAACTTTTACAAATTAACGTAACCCAATTCAAAAACATATACATAACTAGCCGTCCAATAAAATTAATTCAATGCATACAAATATCAAAAAGTAGATATTAATATTACAGCAAAACTACATAAAGTATATTCACTTGTTTCAAATTAAAATGGGCTAATGAATTTTAAAAATGATTTGGGTTTTAAAATTAAAATTATGAAATAATCTAATTTATTTAATTAATTTGCTAATTTGTATTAAAAAAATAAAATAATTTAATTAATTCAATATAAAAAATTAAAAAATTATTTAGTTTCGGTTCTTCGGTTCTTGGTCTAGACCTGAGACCCGATCCAAACCCATCGGTTCTCGATTCGGGTACCCGTTCGGGTATTTAATTTATGAAGAACCGCTCAGTTCGGTTCGGTTCGGGTCCGGTTCGATTCGGAACTTTTGAACACCCCTACTTTAAGGGTTTGTTTGTATGAACGTAATTTTATGTACATAAAGAAGTCAACACTCTCACATGGAATGAGGTCCACTTCGGAGTTAGTATCATCACATGTGAGGGTGTGGATACTCTTATATACATAAAATCTCTCAGTATCTTTACATTTTATTAGATTAATAATTTAATGCTTTTTCTTGCACAGTAAATTGGTAAATACATAACAATCCTATTTATCTTCATTATATATAATTATCATGTGATGCAATACTAAGCCCATCTTTGAGTCTCCTCTCTAAAAAATATTTTTTTCAAAATTATTTTTAATTACATATTATCCAAATAAAATAATTTTACACGTAAATTTAATATTTTTCAATTATAAAATTTATTCTCCCAAAAGATGAGATGAAACAGAGCCTAAATGATGAGATAAATGCATTTCTATATGTTTAATTGGCCTAATCATTTCATTAAATAAAAAGTTAATCATATGTAATGGAGATAAATAATATTGTTATAATTTCACCTTAAACGATGATAAAAATTTCATCTAAATTTTCACAAGGAAAATTAATAAACAATAATATTATTTTGTACCTAATGGACTGCAGCTGCTGTTTATGGCGTTCATCTTCTGAGAGGGCAGTAAAAGGACCTTGAATCCCATTAATGGGAGTGGTGGGAGCAGATTTCTTCTTCTGAAGAGAATGAAGTTCATCAATAGTATGAGCCTTCACCGGCGGCGTACTATCGTCGTGGCATATCCCCTCTGCTTTTTTCTCTGTATGAATCTTGGCCAGTCCGTTCCGGCCAGTTCCGCCGATCGCCGCCATGTTCACACGTCCACTGGCATTCGCCGCCATTTCTTCTCTCTGCAAAATACAGATAGTGGCGAGGAGAAAAACGACTAAATTGTCAATTTTAAGCACAGCAGTAACTCTATGATATAGAATAATAGCTGAAGAAAACTAGATACTTTAAGGGTGGATTAGAGAGAGATTTACCAGAAATTGTAGACACAGTGGAGAAGAGAACAGAATTGAATGCTATTGCAAGAATTGAGTGAAAAATAAAGACTCGACCATCAAAGTAGAGTGCGGTGATGGAAATTGAAGCGAAGGTGATGAGAAAATGGTAGCCAATGGGTCCGATTTATAGGACTCCGTGGCCACCTTTAACCGAGTCTTAACTGCGGGAGGTCTAACCATGGTTAGATTCTATCCTACGCGATAGGGATTACGTCTTATGCGATTTACCATGACTCAATATTTTAATTAATTATTTTGTATTTATATTATTGAATCGATTCATTTAAAAATTTAAGATGTTATATAATGAACACATTTAGAATATGTTTAGTTAAAAAAAATAAAAATTGTCATTATTTGTATTTAAGAGCTTGTTTGGTAGCAATTAAAATCTAATTAAAATTGATAATATAGTCGTTATTGGGTCCCACTCGTCTAATAAAAGTCAACAATAACGGCTAATTTTTCAATTTTAATCCGATTTTAATCTCTACCAAACAAGTTCTAAGTAACTTTTTAAAGTCAACTTAACTTTCGATGCGATTATACAAAGTCAAACAATTACATTAAACACATTCTATCCTCTTATTTGTCTACCATTAAATTTATTAGGCATAATAACCCACTCTAACTAGCTTTGTGTATCTTCATGTTTAGGAACCGAAAAGAGGAAAGCAAGTGGCAAGAGAACCAAACGTAGGGAGAGTAATTGCTACTCATGTTGTTTGATACCTAAATCAGTTTGAAGATGATAGAGAAACAGTTGAAATTGTATGATATTCATCGTGTCATAGGAATATTTCTATTACAATTTAGTAATGTGTGTCCAACTATATATTTAGAGCTCTATTTGTCGATGTCTTTAACTATTAACTTTGGCATACACGGTTCTTAAGGTAAAGATCAACACTTGAAAAATCAAATTAGTTGATTTGAACAGTGGGTGCTTCTTCGTATACACACGACTTGACAGTAATAGTGCGTAGCCTTGACTAATTGTTCATTGTTAACAATTGGATTTTAAAGTGGCATCAATTTATAGCACTATGATCTTCAGAACATAACTAAGGTCTAGTAGGCTTATAACGAAGATTTGGACTTATCTCTAGTTGCTTGTCAAGGTCCGAGCTTACCTTTGAGTCCACCTTCTCTTGATCATTGTCTATAATAGATTAAGATTAAGCCAAAAATCCATGTGTTAACCTATATCAATGGTAGAGAGCCTCGACCGCTATAGACTTAGCCACTAACAAAGTTACAAGGATGGGATCCCTGGCCTTTCACTCAGCTCATCATAGGTCATCTTCAAGGTCTGACCTATATGACATCCTAATCGTATGCTGTGACTCACCAATCCAAACATCCTCGACCTTCTTGGTACAATCGCCCTTCATATGGCCATGTTCCTAACCTCATATAAAGACGGGGTCCTTGTCCTTGATCTCCAAAGTGCCATGGCTCACCTTGGGCTCTATCTCTCCTAAGTAAAACAAGACCGGATTGGAGAGTCATATTACAACTCAATATGATTATACAAGGACTCCTGGGTTCGGTAGGATCTCTCGGTCCATCGGATCATGAAAGATCCACACGTGTCCTAATCTTCCTATGATTACACCACAAACTCTTTATAAATATAAACCATCAATTCATTATTTGGGTACACTTTGCAATATTCCGTTTATAGTTCTATACTTATATTAGCTTAATCTATTCACGGACTTAAATATCGGAGAACTACATAATCAACACTCCATGCCGTTATTTCAAGTTATTAAAAGCTTTGTTTATGATTTCAGCTCGAGTCCATCCAGTTCGAGCTCGAGTACATTTAGATACAATTTTTGACATGACCACCAACAATTAATCAATTATAATAAAGCTAATATAAGGTGAAAATAAATAAATAATAATATTCAAACTTGATAGACATCTAGAGACTAGAGCAAGTAATTGCGAATTAATCCACTGGGTTAGAAACATTTTTCCGCCATTGACTTGTTATGCTTCAACATGATCACATCAGCTGCTTATCTTTCGAGCTATTGGCATCAATTTGTATGCTCGTTATGGTATCGTACTATCGTGTCATTTTTTCTGTGCCCTAACTGCAAGAGGTTTAAACAACAGAAGACTTATTCACATGTTTGAATTTCATTAAAAGATAAGCGTAAATGCAGCAAATTTGTGTGGATTTTGACTTTGGGACACCGTGGTTTTGAACAATTTCAGCAATACAATTTGACAACCATTATTTTTACTATTTTTTCTACGTACTCATTTTTCACTACACATTCACAATTAAAAAAAAAAATTCCTACTTTTTAACTGATTTTGCTACTTGTACGTTAAAATTGTCCATAAAGGGTTACATAATATGATGTAGGAAAAAAGATTGGATCAAAAAATTGATTCCGTTTTAAATTGACAAATTATAGAATGTCATGTGACATTATATAACACATTATATAACTCTTATGTACACGTAACAAGATCCCCACACATTCTTCCAAAATTCAATATTTAAATTTTAAAACTCTATTTTTCCCCTGCTTGTCAAACAGGGCTAGGTCCAAAATCCATTAATTTCCATCATTGACCAGACTGAAAACACTTTGAACAGCCCCGAAATTTTTAATTGCTCTAATCGTAATTAACAAGAAAAGCAAATGCCTGCCAGGCAGGGGCGGAAGGGGGTGGGGCATAGTGGGGCAAGTGACCCACCAACATTTTATTTTTTGATATTTATTATGGTTTTTTTTTTTTTGAAAATTATTTATTTTTTGAGAAGAAATAGAGATTCAAGATGAAGAGCAGTAAATTTAATGAGTAAATTCATTTCTTAAGTAATTCGCTATTTCTTGACTAAATTTAAAAATTACTCAATAACTGTTATATATTTATACTATAAATATAATATGTGAAAGAAATAATTAATTAAGATAAAGTGCCCAACTGGTGAAAAGTGTGGAATTTGTGTGGAAGGTCAGGAGTTCGAGCCACGCCTCACGCATTATATTAAAAAGTCTTTGATTGGGCCTTGGGGTCTTGGGCTCTTGGGCTTTATTGATTCTAATAAAATACTTATTATTTTTTAATTATTTTCGGAATTATTTAATGGGTCAACTAGCCAATAAAATATGACAGTTTTAACTGCCCAGTTTTAATATCCATTACCATAGGCCATTACATCTGCAACTTAATGCTAGATCATGGTGGAAGAAGTTACATCTCTTCATGCCTATATAAACACACTTTTGGGTATTAGAAAAATACAACAAAAACGAAATTGTCTCTTCATATATATAGTAAAATATTATACTCAAATTGTCTTTTATTTTCTGGAATACGCTTGAGAGTTCTGAAAACCTTTTATGATTGCTGCATAATTGGTTTATTTGATCGTTGTATCCTGGAGGTGATTGTCCACGGAGGTCGCAGCAGTTATCGACGGGCAATTTCGCTTTAGGACATCGTGCTGCCACGAGACTCGATCTATTGATAAGTTTTTTCTGCACTTTACCATTATTTTATCCAACAATAACTAGTTCAAAATGTAAGTTGAGATCAAGAGATCCACTTGTTAAGCAACTTTTACTTATTACATTGAGTATCATCTAACTTAATAAATGCGTTTTCAAGACATCCATAAACAACTGAAATACGTCTACGTTTGTCCAATATTGTCTAATGTAACACCACATATAGTTCAAAATGTTGGCTTCACTGTAAATTTTAGATATTCTAGGTGTATATTCTTCCGCATTCCACTAAATTCTTTTCAATCCAATCAAAGATTCTATTAGAGGCTAGATGTTTCTTACTCGGAGAATCTTTGGCTTAACTTAGTTGAATCTTCATGGTTTTAGTATGGTATTATTGCAGAACAATTGATTGGAGAATCAGATATGTATACAATTTTGTAAAGCATACATGTCATTATTAAAAAGACCACTTTCATCATCCATCCGTTTATAAAAGGGAAAACTTTAGTCATCCGCTCTACATAATTCACGTTGTTGCTTTTGTTCAAACTTAAGATAACTTTGTTATGTATTTATCTGCGCTACGTAACTCATGTTGTTACTTTAGTTCAAACTTAAGATAGCTCTGCTACGTACTTATGTGCTCTACATCATTCATGTTGTTGCCTTAGTTCAAAATCAAGATAATTCCGTTATATATTCACCAAAATTTTGATTTGTGTCATAGATTAGTAACTAAAAAAAAAAAACAAAAGAAGCCGGTCAACTTAATTTATTTTGTTTTTAAAAATAGAAAAGTAATCGGTATCTAACGACAGTAACTTATAATTTCAAATTATTATTATTTTTGGCCAAAATTCAAAGTGTCAGAGAAAATGGGTTTGGATTACATTTATAGTTTGTTTCATTGTATTAAATTGATTTGTAATGGATTTGGAATTATTTATGTTTTTCATAATTTTTTTGCAAGTTTGATTGTGCCACTAACTCAAAATGTCTGCATCTGTCACTGCTGCCAGGTCAATAAACCATTAACCTTGACAAAGCTCAACATTATTTTGAAAAAATGCCAATGAAATATTAATTGCCATTTCAAATTTCAAACTAGAATTTAAATGCCTAACAATATGTGCGGAAGAGTTGGTCTTCTCAACTTGTATAGAGTATCATAAAGCAGAAGATTTTATGATCCATGAGGGTATATTTGTCAAAGTTTATAATTGCTTGTAAACCATGAATTTCAAGGAATTTGTAATTAAAAATAAGTAAAAATTGTGAGCCCGTGTGAAAGAAAATAAGGTACGACTAGTTTATAAACATATAATCTAACCAAAGACTCACAAATCTGAAGAAAATGGAAAATTAGATTGCGAGATTCTAGAGCTTGTTTGGTACAGATTCTCATTTTCTACAGTAAATCAATTCTCATTTTCAACCACACATTTTTCAATAAAATAATATTTTCTATCACATCAATACTTTTTTCTTCTTTTTCAACCACACATTTCCCATCATATCACTATTTAAAAATCAATTTTTCCCTAAAAATCCCTACCAAACACACTCCTAATCTTATTTTGGCATCATCTCTCCGACCATGGATTGGCATAATTTATCATGTTTGAAGAAAGAATTGTGCATAGTGATCTTATTTTAGCTTGTGTTTGATACCCATTTTGGGGAAAGAATAAATTTTGGAATAGTGATTGATGGAAGAATGTGTGGTTAAAAAGTAATGAGAATTTTTGGGTTTATGTAGGTGTTTAACATCCATTTTAGTAGAAAAATGTGTTTTTGAATAGTGATTGATGAAAGAATATGTGGTTAAAAAGTAAGGAGAATTTTTAGGTTTATGTATAATATTATTTTATTGATAGAACGTGTGGTTGAAATGAAGAAAGAGAAAAAGAATGAGAATAAGAAAAAAATGGGTGCCAAACGGAGGCTATAATATTATTTTATTAATAGAATGTGTGGTTGAAATGAAGAAAGAGAAATAGAATGAGTGCCAAATATGAGCTTAATATCAGCTCTCTGGATATGGATCGATTAATTTATTATATTTGAGAACCATCATCGTAAATTGACAAAATTTATCACTTTGAAAAAGTATGAGACCAGCGTCTTGTCCAAAGATCAACCAATCATCATGCTCGTTTGACATGAGAGTACTCTTTTAGTGTAATCGAGACATTCAAAATGTAAATACGTGTGGAAATTATTATTATTGTCGAGTTGAGATTAGGGTTTACTACGAAATAGTGCACGCACATATACACACAAAGTTAGTGATGTGTGACTAGTAAATTATTCTTGCACAACTCCAAGAAAGTACAGTGTTTTCCAATATTTCTAAAATAGGAGTCAGGTTTAATGACTTAGTCCGCCGAACCGTTCAAGAATTTGAAATAAATAAGGCAGGAAACTTCACAGAAATATGCAGTAAAAGCAATGAAAAGGGCAAAAGATGCATACTGGGGAAGGCCATAACCTTTGAGAGTGGGGGGATCGGTTGGGGTCAAATGACGCATTTAGGGGTGGGCGAGTTTTGTCTTATGCGGGGAAGGTCATGGTTCGCTTTCTCGAAGCAATAAATGGAAAAGATCCAATTGTTATTATTATCCCAACATCCAAGCTTGGGGGAAAATTGACAATGCAATGCCACGTGCATTATGGTTCAATCACCTTCTGATTCAACAGTCAGTTACATTATTTTTTTGAGTAAGTTAAAAATGTAGCATCATTGTATTTGGACTATACTCAAAAGCAATTTAGCTCCTGTTTGTTTCACATTATCTAAGCAAAAAATTGAAAATTTGCACCTTTTGTTCAAATAAGTGGGCCTCACCAACATACAAACTGGTCAAATATGGTTGCTGTTCTACTATACCAACGATCCTTTTTTCTACTAATGTCAAACAAACAGGGATTTATTGTGATTAAGTAACCATTTCTTTCAAATATCATTTTCTAATTTTCAGTTAACGTCTAGTAACTTTATAAGGCATACACGAACACATACTTCACAACTAATGCATTGAAAAATCCTAGAACTTTCATATTGCATTAGCCTACTATGGGACCTCAAAAAAGTTTCAAGTTGGTACCAAAAGCAATATTGATTGGAACTTTTTGAAACATCGATATGCACAATTGACTAGGGCTGTCCGTGGGTCGGTTCGGTTCGGTTCTGAAGAGACCCGAACCGACCCAAAACTTTCGGGTATTTAATAAATGGACCTGTCGGGTCCAAATATAATTATGGACCCGTTCGGGTTCGGTTCCGTTCGGTTCGGTTCGGGTCGGTTCGGTTCCCGTTCGGTTCCATACTATAATTAAATTTTTTAGTATTTATAGCAATACTATATAAATACAACTAATGACATTTCATTTGTAACTTTTACAAATTAACGTAGTCCAATTCAAAAACATATAAATAACTAGCCGTCCAATAAGATTAATTCAATGCATAAAAATATCAAAAAGTAGATATTAATATTACAACAAAACTAAATAAAGTATATTCATTTACTTCAAATTAAAATGGGCTAATGGATTTTAAAAATGATTTGTGCTTCAAAATTAAAATTATGAAATAATCTGATTTATTTAATTAATTTGCTAATTTGTACGAAAAAAATAAAATAATTTAATTAATTCAATATAAAAAATAAAAAAATTATTTAGTTTCGGTTTTTATTCGATTCTTGGTCTAGACCCGAGACCCGACCCAAACCCATCGGTTCTCGATTCGGGTACCCGTTCGGGTATTTAATTTATGAAGAACCGCTCGATTCGGTTCGGTTCGGTTCGGTCCGATTCGGTTCGAGACTTTTGGACACCCCTACAATTGACAATACACACTAGGGTTGTGAGCACAATGACACAATCTTATTTTACGATTTATTAATTATTAAAAAATATAATATCAAATCCTATTCTACAATCATTGATTAATAAATAGCATAAGGAAAATCAGGGTGCCAGTTCCTAATATTTGTTGCAACTAGCATGGTCCAACTCTCTAACTTTTAAAATGGGAAGAGTTCACAAATCATGTATTAACTTTGACAATTGTAAAAATCAGGCGTTAAGTTTCAAACTTGCAAAAATCTGGTATTTATTAATTAATTAATATTAAGTAGTTAAAAATTAATTTTCGATCACAGTTTTTTTGCAAGTCACGAATTTCTAAATTAGTTGGTCACAGATTTTTTAATGGTCACATATAAAAAAAGTTCTAGGTCACAAGTAATTCGTTGGTCACATATCAAAATTTATAGGTCACACAGTCACAGATTTTCAAATTAGTTGGTCACAGATTTTTTCACGGTCACAGATTATATAATTTTTAGGTCACAGATAACAAAATGGTTGGTCACAGATTATAGAATTTTAAGGTCACATATTATATTTTTAGTCACAGAAAACCAAAATCACCAGATCCTCCACCGCACCACCGTCGACTGCCACCACCATTGTCAACCCACCACACACCACATCAAGTAAATACCACCGCCGTCCTATCTAGATCCACTGCACTACCATCGCCACACAACCTCACCAACACCACCCAAATCACCAATGCCAACAACCACCACCTGTGTTTTGAAGAAAAACACCAGCATAATCATCAATTTAAGTAGGAACATATGCATCTCGAGGAGGAAGAAATTCCAGAAGTTGAGGTGTTAATTGATGCAATTGGTTGCTTACCCATAGCCTTACCATTGCTAATTGAATTCTTGTTGGCTGAATTGAACAATTGGAGCAAGATTGAAGCATCAAAATTCAGTTGTCAATTTGATTTTTCCAAACTTACAAAAAGAAAAACAATTCTAACAGAAAGTAGACTCCTCAAGAAAGGTATAAATTCCCAAATTAGAAATTGACAATGTCCCTGTTAGGAAGCAAACATGAAACTATCTTAAGTCTCTCTGCGTGTAAATTGTAATTGGAGAAAAGCAACAGAGGGGGATGATGCAAGAGCAGATAAATGAAACACATAGGTACCATACTTGAAACTTATCAGCAACACTCAGAGACAAGTTATACATGGATATTCAAGAAGTTTCAAGAGGGAGGGGAAGGGGGAAGGAGGGAAAATGGAGGAGGATGAAATGAAATCAGGGTTTGGGTGGTATAATATTTAATTACCTAAATTTTGATTAAAAAATCTTCACACCTGATTTTTGCACTTTGAAGTTTAAAGACCCGATCTATGTAATTTTCCCTTTTAAAATTGTGGTTTTAATTTCAAGAAAATTGTCAAAATAGACGTTAGAATGTCAATTTTTTCAAAAATAATTATTACTCTTATTATGAATTAAACATTATAAGAATAAAAAACATAAACTAAAAAGAAAGAAAAGGAAAATAAATCGCTCTTTCTACCTATCTACTATACCACCTGACCCCAGCCCACATCCATTATTATGCCCTGACCGCTACTTTGCTCCAAACTCCACCACAACCACTAGCTAAAAACAACTCAAATTGGCCCCCAGGGCATATCTCTCAGTGGCAAAGGGGAGGGCGGTTAGGGCTCAGCGCGGTAGTGTGCAGAGTTCGATCCCCCGCAAGGTGGAATTGACTTTGTTGCAAGCGGGAGTTACCATAGGGTTAATAGCCCAGGCCTATCCATAAACTCTCCACCCTGGCTCCTGGGAGGCACATCCTGCGATTTACCTCCTCCACAATGGCCCAGGGCAGGGTCGGTGGGGGCCCTCAAGGTTGGAGTTCAACCTTTTTTTAAAAAACAACTCAAATTGCATACACTTGTAACTCTTGTTCTGTTGAAACACTCATATTTTTCATGAACATAAAATTTCATTCATATGTTGTAATATCGTACAGCTACTAATCATTTCAATAAAAAAAGAAATATATTATATGTACAATTGTGCTACACAACAGACTCAAAGATATATTCAAAAATAGGGAAGACACATGTCTACACATGATTGAACAGTTTGAAAAAATAAAAATAAAAACACAACACTCAATTATTATTTGCCATATCACCATGTCCCTCTATCACTGTCCTTGAACGTGTCTAAAGAACATTATTCTTACATGTAACTCATTTGACTAATGAGGTGAACTTGGAGTATTACAATTTACATGCGGTTTCATTCTTCAAACGTTACCTATAGAATCAATTTATTTGGAACTTGTATACCACGAAACTGTAAAGTAGAGACTTGAGAACTTGCTCTATTTTAAATAAGTTGAGACACCAACTATATATTTGTTAATTTTTTAACAAAAAATTGAGCGTTAATGACATTTCAAATGCAATGTACTTTTTTTTTCCAGTATACTTATTTTAATTATTGGGTTAATTTCACAAACGGTCACTGAAATTATGTCAAAATCACAAAACGATCACTGAAGTTTAAAACTTACACTAACGGTCACCGAAATATCATCCGTTTTCAATAATGGTCACTGAAAGACCTTTTTCATTTTAATTGAAATTTAATGAACCAAAATAGTTGCATCTTAAACTTTGAGGACCTAAATCGCAAAATTGAGCGTTAATGACATTTCAAATGCAATGTACTTTTTTTTTCCGTATACTTATTTTAATTATTAGTGGTCCTTTTATCCATAACTCATTGCCATTTGTAATTCATCCAGCGTATCCCGAGAAAAATTGATTACCATAGACATCTTTAGATCCTAAGGTCATCCCCTAAGTTGCATATGCGTCGGGAAATGTTTAGGGTGTGTTTGTTGGATATTATTAAAGAAATAATATATTTTAAATAATGATATAATGAGAAATATGTAGTTAAAAAGTAAAGAAAAATTATTAATGTGATGAAAAATATTATTTTATTGAAAATTGTGTGTTTGAAAATGAGTTTTGAAATAATGTATTTTTAAAAAATGTGTGAAACAAGGGCTTAACATGTATTTGCGCCCTATCAACGGGGAAAACACACGTAGGGGCAGACCCATTAAGGGAAGCCCACCCAACCACCCAAGCCTTTTGAAATAAGCCCAGTAGCCTTTCCCTTTGGGAAAAATTTACAGCTCAGGTATTATCTATTCCAAAATTAAAAATTAGGCCCCAAAGTTTAAAATCACAAAAATCAGGTTTTTCTTGAATTAATTAAGGCCCCGTTCGGGAGGGATTAAAAGCCAATTAAAATTGAAAATATGACCGTTATTGGACCCCACTCGTCTAATAAAAGTCAACAATAACGGCTATATTTTCAATTTTAATCTGATTTTAATCCCTCCCATACAAGCCCTAATTATATTTCAGAATTATTATATTAAATTAAATATTTAACTGTAATATAATTTAATTAACCCACCCACCCCACCTATACCACCTCCATTGCTCCGGCTACTACTCCGGTAACCGGCTACTACTTCGGCGACCGGCGACTACTCGGCAACACTTAATTTCGGCGACTGCTCCGATTCGGCGACTTTTTCGAGGTTACAGATCAAAAAATCTGTAGGTCACGGTTTATTTCGAGGTCACAGATAAAAAAATTTGTAGATCGCAGATTATTTCGAGATCACAGATCAAAAAATTAAGGTCAATAATTCTTTTTTTAAGTTACAAATTATGAATTTCAAAGTCACAGCTCAATAGCAGGGTCACAGACACCAAAAAGAACCACAATAGCTAGGTCACAGTCACCCAAACACCCTTCCCCCATCCCAGTACATCAACACACTTTGTCACAGGTCACAGATCGACCAAATAAATAGTCACAGACACTTCGACCCATCCGTCGTACCCGTCTCCCAATCACAGTACACCAACAATATTGGGTCACAGGTCACGGAACGACCAAATAGTTAACAATACCTAGTCACAGAACGACCAAATAATTGGTCACACACTTCGTCCGATCCGCCGCCAACCCTAATCCATAAACCACCCACCAACAATATCAACCCAAACCACCACCAGATCCGCCACACACAGAGATCTGCCTCCCCACCCATGGATGCATCGCTGAGCCACACACCCACCTACAACAGATCCACCGCCCAATTTCATCACACAGATCTGCCCCCACGCTCATAGATGCATCTCTCTTATTCATCGACGCTGTCGCCCCACACCCACAGATCCACCGCCCATTTCCTCATCCACCCACCCAAAAGTACAACAGCAGCATCGCGCTACTGTCGCTGCTGTGAGCAGCGTCGCATAGCAGCGCAATGCTGCTGTGCGACACAACAGCGTGTCGCACAGCAGCGTCGACGCTGCTATGCGATACAGTAGCAGCTGTGCAGCACTGCTATGTGAGGGGATAGATGAATGTTCGGAGACGGGAGGATGGAGGAGGTAGGGGAGACAGGAGGGGAGGAGGAGGGAGGAGAGATATTAGGTTTGAAAATTTTGTGAAATTTGGGTTGGGTTGGGTTGGGTTGGGTTGGGGTGGGGGTGGGGTATGTGTGGGTATATAAATTAATTTAATTTAAAATATCATTATCAATATTAATTGTTGAAATTAAAACCTGATTTTTGATTAAAAAACGTTTAAACCTGATTTTGAAAAAGTTAAAATTAAACACCTGGTCTAGTTAAATTTTCCCTTTCCTTTTTCCCCCAATTCCCTTTCCCCCAATTCCCTTTCGTTTCCAATTCAAATCTTTTTCATTCCCCCAATTCTCCCAACCGAAGACCGACGACTAGTGTGTTCTCCAAGTCTTCCCGGTGGGCGTTCGCACTTCGCAATACAAGTCAAGCCTTGGCGTACTTCAGAGTTCGGAATCGGCTGCTGTTGCTGCTTAATTCATTTTTCCCCTGCATCAATTCACGAGAGTCCGAGACAGTTAGAACTTATATATGAGGTATAATTTAGTCAGTGCAAGTTTCTTGAATAGTTTAGCCTCAAAGAAACGGTGTTGGATGTTGATTATACTATTTGTGGCTTGTGGCTTGAAGCCTTGAAGGCATTCATTGTCTTTTTCTTTTTTTTTTTCCTTTTCAATGATTTTTCTTGTAGAATGTTTAGTAATCATTCATTTAATCCCTTGTGAGCAATAGAGTTAGTATGTAATTGAAATCATGCTTTGTGTTTGGTTTAAAATTGATTGTAATTTTGATTCAAGAAATTAGAGTTAGTATATAATTGAAATCATGTTGTGTTCAATTTAACAGTAATGATAATTTTGATTCAAACAAGTCGAAATTAGAGTTAGTATATAATTGAAATCATGCTGTGTTTTCAGAGTTAGCAACAGTTCAAGTGGCTATCAACCTAATGACTATGGTGTGAAGTTGTGGAGCCTTATCTATTGTCTTTTACGAGTGGATTTATAAAAAGAAAGTAGATTTTAAATGTTTTCCTCACCGCTGAAGCCTAAAGGAAGCAGGAAGCTAGATAACCTTATTGTATTTGTATGATATTAATGCCATTGAAATCCAATTGTGGGAAAATAAATTGAAGCTACTAATGACTAATGATCAACATTATTATATCACCTTTGCCATTTCACCAATGGTATATTTATGCATTCTTTGTTTGATTTGTAGGAAGATATGTTGAGATTTATTAAATGAATATCTCAAAATTCTATTGAAGAAAATGTTGAGGCAAAGAAACAACGCATTGATGAAATTTCTATTGAAGAAAACGTCAGACAAAGGAAGCAAGGGTTGAGGATGTTACTATTGGAGAAAATGATGAAGCAAAGAAAACAAGTATTCATGACACTCGTTTCCCCCAAGAAAATGATGAAGCAAAGAAAGCAAGTATTGAGCATATTAATATTGCACAACTTTCCACGGATCCCGGATTAAGAACTCCAATAATGGATTACAATGTTAATCTTCAAGATCAAATAAGAAGAGCATACTTGCAGAGATATCCATGTCAGCCTTAGAGCCATGTATTTCCACGTAAAAAAAAATCAAGGCGATTCATTTCTGCTTGGTTCAATGAATATGGTGATTGGTTAGAACACAATATAAGTAAGAATGCTGCATTTTGCTTATATTGTTATCTTTTCGGACCAAACAATGGATAACAAGGAGGTGGTGATGCTTTTGTGAAAGAAGAGTTCCAAAATTTTAAAAAGAATGATAGACCTGGAGTTTATGTTGGAGACGTCCATAGTGCACACAGTCAAGCCCGAAGCAACTGTGAAGCCTTGATGAATCAAGAGCAACATATTGAGACAGTTTTCTTCAAGCAGCCAAAACAAGCCCAGAGTATATATCGAATTCGTTTGAATGCATCCATTGATTGTGTTTGACTTCTTTTATGTCAAGGACAAGCTTTTACGTCAATGGATGAATGATAGTTTAGTTGTGTACGTTGAAAAATATGTATTTAATGAAATTACTAACGAGACTATTATACGATGTTTTCAAAGTATGAGAAGTCGTAAGAAACAATTGTAAAAAACGTATTACATTTTGAATATTATCTTTATTGTTTAAAATTATTTTTTAATCATTATGTCTCGCCGCCCCCCCCCCCCCCCCCCCGAAGAATCATCCTGGTCCACCCCTAAACACACGAACCCATATCATACGGGCCCAAGAAGAGAAGCTTAGAACACAGATTTAGATGAGGAAATCGCATCCATCCCTGTTTTCTAACTTACAATTTCAAAAATCACAATTTAATTTTATTATTTCAAAATCATGTATATACCCATCGCCGCCCGCCGCCACCACTTTCACCACCTTGTTGGCAAAATTAGACGCTACATAAGTGGTATGGGGGGGGGGGGTTTGTACGTTCTGAAGCCATTGAAAGTGGTCCCAACAACTTATTCTCATTGAAAATGGCCAAATTGATGGACTCAATTTGCATGCTCAAAGGGTTGCACGCATCTCGAGGTGCATGTGGCTTCAGATCATGATAAAGGTTGAATTGAAAGGGGCCAAGGTATTGGTGGGTGCGGCTGAGGTGGTTGACGGCATAGGTGGTGTTCCAATGTGGTGGGTCTTGATGGTGGAAGAGGATTTGTGACATTTGGGTCCGTTTGTGCAGTTCTCGATTCTCCTCACTAATTTGGAAAATGGGCCCTACATAAAGTGTCGAGGCTGCAATCAAATGTGAGGAAGTGTTGGGAAGGTGTTTTTGCCGGTGGTGTTACTGTTGGGTGTGTCTGGCAGCTTCGGTGGTGGTTGAGGATGAATTGGTGGTAGCGGGGCCATTATAGCTTAATCGATTTATGATTCTCGGATTGGTAAGGTTTTTAGGGATGGTCTATTGTAGGTGGTAGCAGTGGTGCGTAGGAAATGTAGGTGGTGGTGGGGGTTGTGAATTTTAATTGACGGGGACAATTAGGTGGTGTCGACAAAAGTGGGATGGCATGGTGTGGGGATGTGACTATTTAATTGGATAATTAAGACAAACAAATTTGTTAGTTTGTGATTCATAAATAATTTGTGACCTATTCAATTTGTGTTTTTGTGACTTTAACATGTGACTAGTACATGATCGTGATCATAAATCATATGTTATTGTGACCTTGACACGTTTAATTAATACATAGTGGTCACAAACAAAATGTGACCACTGGAATTTTGAAACTTTCTCACAAGTTTCTTATTTTTGAAAGTGTATTTTTGCAATTTAGAATTAGGTTCCTAGGGAAAATTAAATAAATTACATGTTTAGTTTGAAATTCAAAATTTACTTTTCGTTCTTTTTTATTCTTAGAATACCGTTTTTACTTATTAAATACTTCTCAAATCAAAATCGTAAATAACACCACCTAAATTGAATTCCCACCCTAACCTAAAAACATATCCTCACTACTAATGTCGCTAACACTGTTATCTATCGTCGATGTCGACCACCACATCCACAATTACAACCACCATCAATCGCAATTGCTGCCATTGACCACCACTCTCTTCCAAACCCAAAATCTCCTAACTCAACTTGCCTCTACTTCATCAACGTGCGCTACCAATGTAGTTGTACCCATCTACCACCACTAAGACCACTCACTCTTACACAACCTCCCCTGCAAAGTTTCGAAGATTTTCATAGAATATAATTAATTATTTTATATGCTATATTTTAATATTTTGAAAAGTTATGGACTAAAGTGTATATATATTAAATTATATTTTATATGAGTCAGATATTTAGATATTGATGGAGTAATGATAAGTATATGTATATTTGTCTCGTTGGATAAATCATAATTAATTATGCATATTAAGTTGGAGAAAAAGTTGATTCGGATAAGTCAGCCCTAAGATATTGCAGTTTGATGAAGTTGTTTAAAACTAGTTTATCAAATAAATTAAAAACTTGAATGGAAAATGGATGTCTTATTTTAAATTTTGAGTTGTATGATTTGTTGACACGAGTAGACTTTGTGATAGAAAGTAGGTTCTATATTATTATCTAATTTTTGACTTGTCAAAGTGGCCATGCACGTGTTGGTTTGTTGGGATTGAGTAAAAAAATGGGTTATTTTATTTGAATTGGAAAGATAAAATAATTTTTTAAAAGGATTGAATAATTATTATATAATATATTTTGAGAAATTTCCTTGCATGGTACCGGCAATTATGACTTTGTACTATTAATATATCAGCTGTCCTTGATTTGAAAATTGGTAGATTGCCTGGGTTGAGTGTGAAATTTATTAGTTGACAAACACATGCATTATAAAATTTAAACAATGAGCAATTTTAGGCCATTATATAGGAAAACGCGTGTCCAAATATTGTGATAGAAGAGTTATGGACGGTTCACAAGTGTATCTCACGTAGAATGATTATAGTATACCTTAAATAAGAAGCCCAAGTTGCGAGTAATAGATGAATGATATTTTCTTTTTTTTATTTACCGAAACACATACTTGGATACGGCAACGGAGAAAGGCTTCGAATACGTGAATTTCTTGTTTTTCTTCTAACAATCATTTTTATATATCAAGATAGGATTACGAGGTGTAAGTGATATTATTCCGTTTAAATTATTTATTTTCATGTTGATAAATATTATACTAATGAAAGTTATGATATGAAATGACCATTCGGTACCAAAGATATGATATGTTATGAGCTCTTACCGGTTTCTATGATATGACAATATGATATTTTTGACGCATAATTTAAATATTCTATTCGGGATTGCACAATCTTTCTGTATTCTATTGAGTATTTCCATATACTCATCATTTTCCCTCCTCCTCACGAGTTAAAATTGATCGTTTGGTTGGCGGGCGATGAAGTGCAGTCGTTGTGCCAAGCTTCATTGGACTCAATAAATTAAATTTGGTGTAACGTGACGAACACCTTTAATTTTATCATTATAGTTAGTTTTATTCATCATGTCTTTTAATTCATTATTTAAGACATGAATTTTTTTTGTGTCAATTATTATTATATTTGTTGGTTATGATTTAAAATAATATGATATAGTGTATGAGATCATCTCTAAAATTGGACTTTACCGGAAATATGATTTGTTATGGATTTGGTAGCGACTTGAATGAATATAAAATTTGGGTCGTTACATCCTCCTCATCCACCAATCTTACTAAAAATCTGGCATCGACACCATCGCCTCCTCCTTCAAACTGATTTCAGATCTGAAATCAAATTTTAAATCATTGGATTTTTTTTTGGTGTGTAGCGTCCATTATGGTGGTGTTAAGGTTTAGGGATAGTTGTCGATGGTGATTACAGTTGTGGTGATGGGGCAATGGTGATTGTTTAAAAGAGATGGTATATAAAAATAAATATTACAAGTGATGGCAACTGCAATGCTAGTGGTGTAACACTTAATGTTACAATAATTGTGGTGCTAATAGTCGCGATGACGATGAAAGCAGACAGAAAAATGTGTGTAACACACTTGGTTATAAGTGATGCCAATGGCGTCAGTGGTAGAAATATTGTGTTGAAATATGTATAACATAGATTTACAAATGTAATGCAACGTGTTACAAAATTTATTATTAATAAAGAACATCATTTTGATAATAGAGAAATGTTTAAAAGTATGGAACTTCTAAAGTTTTATTTTTATCGCTAAATGTAAATATGTATAGATCAAAAACTTGTGTACAAGTACTTTGGGCGTACCCGAACTTACAAAGTAAACTTTACAAACAATACAAATGGTAAAGATCTAATGACCCAAAGTTAGAGACTCAAAATGAATCAAAATATAAGGATACAATGAAAACATAACTTTTTATACACGTGTTTTGATCGTCTCATGATGCAATTCGGATGTGGCCTAAGATCTTCAAAAACCTTCACATTCCTAGCTATCCATACTTGATATACGGTGCAAGCTAGTGCAGTTATCTTGGCTTTGCTTTGCCAAAACGTCATCCCTGCTTCCTTCTTGATCCATTTTATTGCACTTGCAATTGTAGTGATTGATTGCTTAATACCCGGTCAAGCTCTAATATGTCCCAAATGTTGGAACTCATAGACCACTGCACCAAAAATGGTCTTTTGCAACATGCAAAAGGCAACATTCGTTGACTAAATATTGTTAAAGTGGTCTATCGCAACATTTTAGCAAGCAAATATGGCTATTGGCTAACATAATTGAGCTTTCGCAATGTCACATTTTGCAAAGTTTTATAAATATTGCGAAAAGTTTAAATTTTTGCAACGTTTTTTGAACGTTGTTGAAATCTGGTTCTATAGCAACGTTCAGGGCCTATTGTTAAAACTCTCAATATAAAGCATTTTTTACAACTTTTTTGAACGTTGCGAAAATATTACTTTTGGCAACAGAAAGATTTTATACTTTTTTTCCTAAATTAAATTATATATCGCTCAGATGATACAAACCAAAAATAACTCAAACCCTGCACTAATTCACGCCTCCCTCCCTTCCACTGGCGGACCCAGGGGGGTCCTGGGGGGCATGAGCCCCGCCCAACTTTTGAGAATTTTTTTTTTAAAGTCATATTTGGTATCGATTGAAATCTAAATTTTAATCTAAATCAAAGTTAACAATTAAATTTAATAACATATTTCATGGAATCCATAACTATTTAATTTTTATCAAAATTTACTAAAAATTTGATTTTAATATGTACCAAACAAGGGCAAAATCACAATAAATTTAAATTTCGATGACGTGTTAATTTTAAATATTCTCCGATGATCGTACGCTAATCGAATATACAAATTGCTTATATTATCTCAAAGCTTATTTTGAGAACTACATTATGGGCATATCGAATAGTCCAAACAGATATCGAAAATAATTAAAAATACATTAAACGCGAGTCTTAAAGAAAGACGACTAACTCGCACTAAAAAAAAAATCAATTATTTAATTAACATTTATTATTTTTGTGATACAAATTTCTAGTGTAATTTTCATCATTTTATTAGGAAATTTTATATGAAATATAATATCAAAAATTTTTGAAATTTTATATCCGAAAAAGTTATATCTCATGTAAATTTTCAGGTGCAAAATTATAGATTTTTTGGACGTAAATTTTCGATTATAAAATTTCTCCCTCCATTAATTCATCTCCAACAATATCCCTCCCTTCACACCTCCCTCCATTCAAAGTTGGCCGGAAGAGTGGCCGAAGAATTAGAAATATGGTGAGTTGACGAGTAAAATCTGATGAGTTTTGAAGTGAGGAAGTTGTCAGAAGTGGTGGAGGAAAGAATAAGGCGGGCGTGGAGCTGTTTGACCTGTGGACCACGCGGCATTCTATCACCTTGTATGCTTTGGGATGTATGTGAAATTCATGCAAACACATTGCATTTTTAATATATTGAAGGAGTAAAATTGAGGTTATCTTTGTCATTTATTTATCTTTAGCTTTACTTGCTAGCAAGCCACCAAGGTTGATTTTCTTCGATTTTGGGCTTATTAGTTGAAATTGGTGTTTCTACTGAGCTTTTGTTTTAGTTTTTTTGGTGGGTTTGTTCTAAAATTAGTAGTATTGAAATGCACGAGGCAATTTAAGTTGGGGAAGTAAAAGATGGGGAAGATGAGAGAAGAACTAGAGCTAAAAATGCGTGGGATTTAGGGTTTGAGATTTTTGGCATTGCAAGGATTGCATTTTCAGTATTTATAATTGTGTTGCCAATTGTAGTTTTAGTTTTAGTAATATACTCCCTCCATCCCAATTATATAGACTTGTTTCGTTTTTCACACGGATTAAGAAAGTTTATTTAATGTTATTAGAAAATTAATTTTTGCCAAAATATTTCCTAATTTACCTATATTTAATTTTCAACATGTAAAACTAAATTATTATTGAAATTAATAAAGAATTTGAATGATGAAATTTGATGAGAGTTGTTCCATATTTTCAAGTAGGGGTGGGCAAAAAACCGACCGACCTGACGAAACCGACCGAACCGATCCAAACCGCATGGTTTGGGTCGGTTTTTTGCATTTGTTGGGCGATTTTTGGGTTTTAGGTCGGGTCAGTTCGCGGGTTGGCACCCTAAACCAGATAGAACCCAACCTAACCCAACCCAACTCGAAAATAAAAAAAAAAAAAGGAAAAAAAATAACGTTAAATGGAAAAAAAAACCCTAAAAGTAAAAACCATTCAGCAGCCTTGAGCAGCCTTCATTCTCTCATTCACCACCAGTCACCTGAGCGCCTCCAGTCTCTAGACTCTCCACCATCCTTCAAGCTGTCAAGCCCTTTACGTTCGCCAGTCGCTACATCGCCTGAGCGCCTCAGCCACCCGGGGTCCCGATAATTAGATTTATTTATATTTTTCTCCCTTATTGACACAACAATAGATTGGTCACTCAGTTAAAAACATCAACATTAAATCTAACGTGGCGTCACTTTTCTTCAATGGGATCAAATGTTTACACTGTTCCTCCCAAAAGGAGGCTCAAACCCGATGAGTGTCATTAAGAAGGCTCAAACCCGACAAGTCGCTTTTCTTCAATGGGTGTCATTAAGTGTGTTTAATCTCTTTAAACCCAAAATCCGACCAAAACTAAAGATGTATTGTGTTCTTATCTGAATTTGTTTAATCATCAATTCCTAACTTTCCAATTTTCGTTGACTTGTCATAACAAATATTATTGTTTGGTAACATGTTTAACTTCACCATGGAGAATTTAATTTCAATCAACATTTAATGGTGATTGTTTATATGGAGGTATGTAAAAATTGACAAGGGTATATTAGTTTGATGCTTGCCTTCTTAGTGACTACATATTCCAGCAGATCATCGGGCCATGGAATACTTAAATATTTGATGAATTGTATATATGTGCAACTCTCTGTAATTTTAATGTATATCATTGTTTGGGCCTTGAAATGTAGAGATATTTCACGTGTTAATTTCTATAGCTTTTTCTGAATTGAAGTTAATGTTTCTTCAATTTATTTAAATGTCCTATGTCATCTGATCTTGTTTGAAATGCTTTTCACTATTTTGAGGAATTGATGCTTCACTGTATTGTGAGAAATTATGTTACCCATTATTTTATGTCCCATTCTCGTCCATGTTAAACTGCTGTCAGCCCACTCTGACAAGCAATAGTATAAACAGTTCATAAATATATTCTTTACAAAGAATTTGAATTATTGCTATTTGCATTTTCTGTATTGTGATAAATTACAACCTTCTCTATTTTAAAAATTGTTTGCTTCACTCAGTGGGCTCTAACCATCACATTATTTATAGGGATAATTGGTAGATATGAATATAGAAGAAGAAAGTGGCACTGGCGCACAACCCCAATCAGACTCAAATGCCACAGACACGGATTTGTAATCTGGTCTTCCTCCACGTGCACCTTCAACATTGGGTAAATAAAAATCTAATAGACTTGCTTCTTATGTTTGGGATCACTTCACTCTATTAGGCTCAAAGGATGATCCAGATGTTAGGTGTAAGTGCAATTATTGTGGTGTAGATTATGCTTGTGGCACTAAGAAGTGTGGTTCGAGTACATTAAGTAATCATTTGACAAATAAATGTAAAAAGTATCCAGGTAAATTGTGGATAAGAAACAGAAAACCTTATCATTTGAGAACAACAAAGAGGGTGGAGGAAGCAATCTTCTATTGTTGGTCGAAGCATGGAAGAGTGTAGAGTTGCATGTAATAAAATGATAGTTGTTGATGAATTACCTTTTAAATTTGTCGAACCTCGTGGTTTTAAGCATTTTTGTAGTGTAGCATGCCCTCATTTTCAACCTCCATCTCGTAGGACTCTCGTTAAAGACATTTATCAGTTGTATTTGGATGAAAAATTGAAATTGAGAGATGCCTTTCATTTTCACCGTCAAAGGGTTTCCTTTACGACCGATACTTGGACTTCTATTCAGAATATTAATTACATGTCTCTTACAGCACATTACATGGATTCAGAATGGACGCTTAATAAGCGTATTTTGAATTTTTTTGTCATTCCAAATCATAAGGGAGAAACTATTGGAAAAATGATTGAGACTTGTTTGCTTGATTTACGGATTGAGAAAAATTTTGCAGTCACTGTTGATAATGCAAGCTCCAATGACACAGCCATTTCTTATTTTAGGCGAAAGGTAGTTGCTTGGGGGTAGTAATGGATGTGTTCTAGAAGGGAGGTATTTGCACTTGAGATGTTGTGCACACGTTATCAATTTGATCGTTGGTGAAGGGTTGAAGGAAGCACATGGCTCCATTGTGCATATTTGCAATCAAATATGAAAAATCTTCTCCAACTAGGTATGAAAAATTGAATGAGTGTGCTAGGAAAGAGAAGATTGATTGCAAGTTTATTGTGTTTTTGGATGTTCCAACTAGGTGGAACTCTACCTATTTGATGTTGGAATCGGCATTAAAATTTGAAAAAGCTTTCAATAGATTAGAAGAGGAGGATGCTCGGTATTTGCATTACTTTCGCGAAGATGATAGTATTAAAAGGAGGGATGGACCTCCGTCGAGTTCAGATTGGGAAAGTACATCTGTGTTTGTCAAATTTTTTCAAAATTTCTATAATGTGACTTTAACTTTTAGTGCTTCATTGCAAGTTAGTGTTTGTGCTTATCTTCATGAAATTTGTAATCTTGTACTCGAATTGGATGATTGGAGGTTAAGTGAAAACTTTTTGTTGGGTGAAATGGCAACTAACATGAAAAAGAAGTTTGATAAGTATTGGGGAAAATGAAAAATGTGAATCAATTGTTGCTTTTTGCTACTATCCTCGATCCAAGATACAAAATTGATTATGTTGAATATTTTTTGAATGATTTATATATGGATGGGGAAGTTGTTAGTAACATGATGAAATCTTTGAAAGCCAATTTGATGGATATTTATAGGTGGTATGTGCGTCATCAAAGTATTGATGGAAGTAGTAAAGTGTCAATCGAGGAGTCTAGAAGTTGTACAAATACATCTAAAGGATGTTCTTCTTCTACGAGGGATGCTCGCCTTAGTAGATTTATGGAAAAACAAACACTGAAGGATTCGGTTGATATAAAAAATGACGTGGAAAGATATTTATTGGATGCTCGTGAAAGCATAGAGACAAAAGATTTTGAAGTTGTAGATTGGTGGAAGGTTAACAAAAATAAGTATGGTGTCTTGTCCAATTTGGCCAAAGACGTGTTGGCAATTCAAGTGTCAACTGTTGCCTCAGAAAGTGCATTTACTATTTAGTACTGGAGGAAGGATACTTGATCATTTCCGTAGTTCCTTGAGTTCTAGGATGGTCGAGGTCTTAGTATGTACTCAAAATTGGTTGAAAGCTTCTCCGAACTTAGATGGTTTTTGCATGGAAGATGTTGAGCATTACAACCAAATGGATGAACTTTTAAATCCAATGAATTCAAAATCAACTGAAGATGACCACGAGCCCAACGTAAGTAATTCATTCATTTTACAAGATTTCACGTTTCAGTTATATATATATATATATATATATATATATATATATATATATATATATCAGTTTTCTTTTTTTGAAGAAATATATATATCAGTTTTTAATTTCATGATTTGTATGTTTCCATCAAATTTCATGAAAATCAGGATCTGGAACATTCATGGATGCTGCCCCATTATCCTCATAAATTCCTGATCTGCCTTGAGCCCAGAAAGGAGAGCAAGATCTTATTAATGTTTAATATTTCAGTTTCATCATGCCTTTTGAGTAATTGAGTTGTAACGTTATTTGTTCAACATGTTGGTGCTTATTGGTGTATAACATATTAACAGGGATATTATACTTGGTTATTATTATTGTTATTTTAATTTTTAATATGGATAGTGAGGTATGCAATTGGTGCACTAAACAAATTACATTAACTTTAAGTAGATAGTTTTAACTTTTAAGAACAATTTTAGTCATTTCTTTAAGTTTGGTGTATGGTTAACACTTTAGAATCTCATCCAATACATATAATCTGACCAAATATTACTTTTGGCTACAAAGATTTAAAAATAGTTTTTGGCAACCCGACCGGCACTTGATTGGGTTGGGTTGGGACATTTACACGGGTTGGGTTGGTTTGATTTTAGATCAAACCGACCATGTTGGGTTGGAGCAAAACCCAACCCAACTCACGCCCACTCCTATTTTCAAGAAGTAGAAAATGTGTGTATTTGGATGATTTCAAGAAGTTGGCATATTAAGTGGGGAAAATTTAATAAGGGTATATTAGTAAAGGAATACAACAAAATATTCTACATTAGGAAACATGCCTATATATTTGGGATAAGAGAAAAAGGAAACTCAGCCTATATAATTGGAATGAAGTGAGTATTATTGATCATATATTTAAGAGAAAAGTTGAATAGAATTTGAAGCGTTTATTGCAAATTTAAGAGAATCCAATAAATAATTAAGTTAAATTGTGATTGAAGAGTAATTGTTTGTTAAATGTGGGTTATGGAAGTGAAGAAAAAGTTCTTGAATTCTGAGCTATGGCATGCCTGTGCGGGTCCTCTGTCTAATCTAATTAAACTCTGTTTTCTTCTTTCATTTGTTTGATTGAGATGATATTTCATTTAAGCAATACAATTTCTTTGCTTATGTATGTAATGGATCCTACTTGAACATGTTAGCTAGGTTGCTACCACTACTAATAAAGGAGTTGATGCCCACATCCAAATTATCCGAGTTTGCCACCCCAGTTGCTCTGCTAACTCAACAATGTTACAATGCATGTGAGTTTTTGAACTTTACTCATTCTTATAGTCTTGTTGTGAACTTATAGACAATTCTTATACCTTATACATAAGAGAGTTGTGTTTATTTGTTAAAATTCAGGTACATGTTGAGACAAATGAAGTGTATGCTCAGCCCCTCAACGCGACTCCGATATTCTCGAATTAGACTAAGATTGTGTGATGCTTTTTCCACCTTCTTCTAATTATCTCGCAGTTCGGATAGGTGAGGTTTAGTATGTTAATTAGCCAAATATACTTGATTAGAAATCGATGTCAACATCCTCTTTTGCTTTTGGTGCCACCATTTTACAGATTCCTCCAATTTACCATTTCTTCACCATAGTAAAAAACCTCTTTTGCTTTGCTTTCCGATTCAGGGATTGTGGAAAGCAAGTTTATTTGGGTTAGTATTTGCTTCTTTATTCTCCATATTTAGTAAACAAGCTTCTTGTTTTCTCAACTTGACTATCAAATTCTTGCTTTATCATCTGATTGGTCAAATGGGCTTTTGTTTTGGAAATTTATAGGCGGATTTGATACAGCACACGCGACAGCTAGGTGAGCCTTTTATCTTCTATGCTCTTATTTTCCAATTCCACATTATTTATCTGTAATCTGAAGAAACTGTTACGAGTCATAATATAGAAGTGACACGTGGCACCATATTTTAGTGGTGGGACCAGCTTATTTAGGCCAGGATATATTCTCCTAGCCTCTGACGTGGATTCCGAAGCCCTGGCTATTGTCCCGAGGCCCTGGCTATTGCTCCGAGGCCCTGAAGACAGTTCTTATGCCTTCACTGCCATCCCAGGCCCAAGCCTCGCGTGAAATAAGACCACATGGAAAGATATTGTAATGATGAAAGATCCGTGTGAATGATTGACGTGACTTTTGTATAAAGTAAACTCTATGTCTTGTCTTGTAAATGTAAGAACATTTAATGTTTTGTAGGGCTAGGGGGTCAACTTGATGACTAGGACTTGATGTCTTGGCCGAGGAGATGAGGCCACTTGTAAATTAATCCAAAGGTTATTATTCGACTTGTAACACTATAAATACCCCAACATGTAACATAAAAAGGGTAATGAAACTTCTCATACCAAATAAAAAGAACACAAAACATTTGGAACAATATTTTTCCTCTGGTTCTTCAACGTATATTTCAACTACAGATCTACAATTACAAATCTCGTTATTCATCGATTGGATTCTTATACAATCGTTCTATCTATCTTACCGGAGGCCCGAACTCTGATGTCTCGTGCGGCGAGCTCCTCCTACGCCCACCTTCTGGAGCCTTTCTGACCATTCTTCGGCACACGCGTGCTGGACAAGGCTTGCAGGTGCACGAATGGACCCGACATCTGTTGGTGACATTTTTTGGGGTCAACAGAAACTAATGTTTAGACATGAATCTATTACAGTGCATATGATAGGGTAGCCATTAAGTTCCGTGTAATGGAAGCAGACATAAACTTTAACCTAGAAGATTATACAGAAGACCTAAAACAGGTACTTCATTTGAAGAGAGAGTCTTCTTTATCGTTTCACCTTATCTTGTACAGTGCCTCTCCCTTGGTTTGAAATTCATGAATTAATAGGTGATTAGACACAAGAAAGAAATGGAACATGATATTCTATGTTGAAATATTTCAGATGAGCAATTTAACCAAGGAAGAACGTGTGCATGTACTTCGTCGACAAAGTACTGGTTTTCCAAGATGAAGCTCCAAGTATAGAGGTGTTACTTTGCACAAATGTGGTAGATGGGAAGCTAGAATGGGCCAGTTCTTGGGCAAAAAGTAAATCACATATTACAATATGTTTGTGGACTAATACTTGTTTAATTACCTTGTTTTGTGCTAATGTATGTTTTATTTTATGAAGTAGATTTGTTTATTTGGGTCTGTTTGATACTGAAGTTGAAGCTACCAGGTCAGTTTGTAGAGTTGTTGTCTGTATATATTTCTACTTAGTGTTGCCAGCGGGATTTTCAGGAAATGTATTGTAGAAAGAATTGAGCATAATTCTTTCTGGGGCTTGATTATATTGTCTGGGAATTATAGGGCTTATGATAAAGCTGCCATCAAGTGTAATGGGAAGGATGCCGTTACAAATTTTGATCCCAGTATTTTATTGGAAGACAACATACTTGATTATCTCGCAGTTCGGAGAGGCGAGGTTTATTGTACGTACTTGCCAGGGTCTCTTTTAGTTCTTTTGGTAAAATTGTATGAATTTTTTATTATTGATTTAATGCTTCTCTTGCAGTTTCATGCCTAAGCAGTACCAAAATTTTATTTCTAAGGCCCTGTTTGGTCCGCATTATTTTTTTTATTTTCATTTTTCTATTCATTTTCAACCACACATTCTTCAATAAAATAATATTTTTCATCACATCAATAATTTTTCTATCTTTTCCAATCACATATTCCCATCACATCACATAAACGGTAAAAATGCATTCTTACCTTCAAAATGTGTACCAAACGGGGGCTAATTTTATTTCATTTTGAAACTCCTTTTTATTTAGGTGGTGGTGTATCACATTTTAATGTTCAAGTGTATGGATTTAAAAATTTATAATGAAATTATCAATTTTTATGTAATTTCAAAAAAAATTCATAATGAGTATTTTCAATTTTATCAATCAATTTTCATAAATTGCTTATATATATAAAAAAAAACAAAAAACCTATGGCAACGGTGAAAAAACATTGCAAAAGAGTTATTAGCAACATTAAAAAACGTTGCAAAAGATTATTAGCAACATTCAAAAAATGTTGCAAAAAATCATTAGCAACATTCAAAAAATGTTGGCGTATCATTCTACTCTACGACAGCATCAATGTTTGTAACATACGTCCAAACGTTGCAAAAAGTCTTCGACAACGTTTTTTGAACGTTGCAAAAGACTGTTTTTGTTGTAGTAGACTAATTCTGCCGTAGATCCACAAAACACACAGTTTTAGTCTATGTCCAGGTAATGTAGCTTATCCTTGGTAAGTAGCATGGACTGAGCACTTAACCAAAAAATAAACGAATGTTTCGGAGTCATGCATAGCTTCCAAACATCTGAACTGCTGCACAGATTTTCTTAGCCCCTTTCGGCCGGAAGTAATTATACGCTTGGGAGATTTGTATGTTGTTCCCTTAGTTCCAATTTGATCATCTTTGAACGGCTCCTTGGACGGTCCTCTCCTTTTGAGTAATCAAGTTGCTAATAGACAATTTCTTGTGCAATGGGGAGTCGTCTTTTTCAGGTGACCATTCCCAAATGGATGCCCCTATCAAGTACACGTGATTTACCCATTGGACCCATATAGCATCCTTCTTGTCGTGTATATTCCATAAGGACTTAGCAAGAAGTGCAGGATTCCAACAATGAACGTCCCTAAAGTCGAGACCTCATTCGCTTTTAGGAAGGTAAATATTTTCCAAGCAACCAAAGACTTCTTGTTTCTCCAAAGGAAATTTCAGCAAAGCCTAATGATTATAGCTGTAACCGTAGCCGAAATTGGGAAGATAGAAAGCTAAAAACAATCAACCCCGTGAAGTACGGCCCTTCAAAGTTCTGCCCTTCTAGCATAAATAGTGGTGTCAATCGGCTCGGCCCATACTCTACGAGCTCGGCTCGTGGCTCGTTTCGTTTTGGGCGAGTTCGGCTAGTGCCCGAGCTTGCCCAAGACGACCCATCTCGGCTCGCCCATTTTGACCTTTTTTTTTTGTGAAACGCTACTCTAACTAAATCTTAAATTCAAAAAATATATATATGCAAATTTTCTATTTTTTTAAAATATACATTTTTCAAAACATTTATCGGGGCTCGTCAAAACATTTATAATTTTTAAAATAGTAAATATACATTTTCTAAAACATTTTTATTTTTTTAAAAAAAAGATAAACCCTCCTCCTTTATCCGAGTTAGGGACTGGCTATTTCAGTTTCGAGTAGGCAGATTTAAAATTGTACACGAATAACTTGTTACGTGTACAATTTTTTTTGAAATTATAAATGTATGAAAATAAAATTTTGTAATGAATGTAGTGAAATTAAATATCACTTACTTGATTACATGCAATTTCGACATATTTATGTTGAATTCGATAATTAGCGTCTTCCTAGTCCTTCACGCACATTAACGCTTCCAAAATATCTTCTTTTAGTCGACTTCGAATCTCACAGAGAACCCTCTTCCCTGCACTAAAAGCAGACTCCGAAGTTACAGTGCTAACCGGAAGTGTTAATAGATCTATTGCAATTGCAGAAACTATTGGCTTTCGACGTTCGTTATTTCGCCAGAATTCAATGACATCTTCTGAACTTTTCTTAACTGATTTGTTACTAGGTATAGTATAACGAAAGTAATCAATTAATTCAGATGGCAACACATTTGGACTAGTACTCGAAGTTTGAGTACATGCAGTGGAAGACAAACTACTACTACTAGAGGAACCATATGCATATGCAGTTGAATCATATCTAATTGAGTCTATGTTTTTTAATAAATTAATTACTTCCGCGTCGTCATCGTTTATATTAGTGGGAGGAGCAGTAGGTACATGAGTAATTCATTGAGACCGACAAATTCATTCCCAAATTGATTTTGGGCAGGTGTTTCACCTTCCATACCAAACAAGTTTTCAACAAATGCTCGTGGATCCATTTGTGAATTGTAGAAATTGAATGTTGAAATAGAATGTAGAAATATAGAATTGAGAAGTGAATGAAGATTATATACTAGTGTAAAAAATGGGTTGTAAAATGAAGATAATAATATAAAAAATATAGAAGAGAATTATAAAATAAATTAATGATATTGTTGATAATGATTTATAAATTGTAGCGAGTAGAGAATAGAGAATGAAAGTTTGGTGGGAAAAAATGTTGTAATGGATTGGGTATTTATAGGAGAAGAATAGTAGAAAAATTTTTTAAATTGGTGACCAAACGGTCACTGAATTTAGCGAGCCAGCCCACTCGGCTTGTGCTCATGCTTTCTTTTTAACGAGTTCGAGCGGCTCGTGGGCATGAATAGTACGAGCAGAGCGGTCTAGCCGAGCCGCTCGGCTCGGTTGACACCACTAAGCATAAAACAGGGAAAAACGCGTCCATGCACTAATATAGGTTGCAATTTTATCCAAAAATGAAGCAAAGAACTGACCTTCAGTTTATCGGCTGCAAGCAGGATACCCAAGTTCGAAACGACATTGTCCCCTTCGGTATGTTCGTTAACTCTTGGATTTTCCCAGCTCATCCTTAATCTCGATCTTTCCCCAAAATTGGATAGGCAATCCATCAAGATGTGAATCAACATTACATCTCATTTTGCCAAAAAAGCATCAAATCATTCGCAAATACTAAATGTGTGATCTTTAAAATCCCACATTTATGATAGTTGAACTCTGTGTTTTTCATGGCTGCCTTCAACGCACTAGAAAAATATTCAAGGCAAATCACAAATAAGAAAAGAGATAAATGATCCCCTTCCCTAAGGCCCTTTCTCCCTTTGATGAAACCATATAGGTTGCTGTTGGGTTTTTTATATCCAATAAATCCCGACGATGATTTAAAATAGTTGACGGATAATATCGACACCATAGATTTGGCTCGACTCGGAAATAACTTACACTTATGGATGGTCCAAGTAGTAGTTAGGTTATTAGATTGTGGGTTTGGGTTAATTAGTAGCCCATTTGTTGGTTTAGGCTTTAGTTTATTGTGGCCCATTTTATTAGCCCAATTAAGTGACCTAACATCCAACCTATATAGGGGTACTTACAAAAATACCCTTAAAATTATGAATGTTTTGAAAAATCATATGAAAAGTTTTTAGGAGGTAAAAAATACTGTGTAAAATGAAAAAGTTACACAATGTCATTTTTTTTATAAAAATTGTCATTTTTTTAACACAAACTAAAAAAAAAGTGACAAAACTAAAAAAAAAGTGATAAGTACCAAAGTCGCACCATTCATTTGGGCAGCACCAATAATCATGTTCTTAAAATAATCACCATATTCAGGCCAATCCACGTGCTGATTATGTTAAGAAAATATAACATATTATTTCATTTTTTTTATCTTCTTAAAAAGTGACAAAAAAAACTAAAAAAAGTGGCAAAATTCAAAAAAATTACAAAATTCAAAAAAGTTGCACAAATTAAAAGAAGCTATACAGATTAAAAATGACAGACAATTTTAAAAAATGACACACTCGAAAAGTGACAAAAATTTAAAAAAAAAAAGTGTCAACACTAATTAAAACATTGATTACGTGATTAAAGGTTATAATTAGTTATCAATTTCCTTAATTTTGGAGGGTAATGGCCTTAATTTTCCCGGTAATTCAACATGCACCTTATACCAGAATGAAAATCGCATTCAGGCAACTGAGCAACCACCTCTACACCAACATGTTCATATACTGTTTAATAAAAAGTACTCTCAGCCATTTGCATTGCATAAGAGAGAGTCTCAAAAGAAATAACAGTTAATCATCAAAGAGTTGAAGAAGAGAATAATTAAATGAGTTAGCCACAAAGCTTTTACTCTCTCTTCGTCTCCTCCACTTAAAAACTGAACCTTCTACTCCTATATACATATCTATCATCTATAGAAACACGCACAGAATTGCAACCAAAAACTCATTCAGGTAATTTATCAAACACCTTATACCATATTCAAAATCTTACAAGCACCATCTGAAGCTAGCAAGAACACACTATGATTTCTCTTCTCCAATCACTTTAGCAGAATCCCATGAGTTTTTCTTGTCGGAAAGTGAATCAGTGACATGGGAGTTGATGAGTTGCTCCATGTTTCTTATTCTGGTCCTCATAACATTGGCCACCAAAACTTGCAAATAAATCAGACGGTAAATTCAATCACTGAGGTGGGATGAATTTGCTGTAATGGTTTGGGAGTATTTGGAATCTGAAGTTTTGATTCGGGTTGGGGTTTGGTGGGTATTAACATTTAGTTACGTGATTAAATGTTATAATTAGTCAACGGGTATTATTCAATTTCCTTAGTTTTGGAGGGTAATTACCCTAATTTTCCCATCTATATACTCATCATACATCAGCCTGTTTTATGTGGTGTGTGCGTGCGCGCGCGCACTTCATGTAAAAGGAGAAAAGAAAGAGCCAAGAGAAGAGAGGGTCAACGTGAGGGGATAACCGGCTTGGGGGGTATTTGGAGTGATTCCCACCATTTTTACCTCTTCTTCTTCCTATCACCATCACCATCACCATCCATTCATCTTTGTTGGGTTTAAGAGAAGACTTATGGCAACCATAGTGAAGGTAACATTTTGGGTCAAGCCTTAGTAGAAGTGGTGTTCGTTTGTGTTTTTCTGAACCCGGATTAGTGGTATATTGGACCCCAAAATCTTATAGTTGCCATTTAATAGAATAGAGTACGAAGAAGTTGTTATGTATTCCATCACCCAAACAATGAATTGTAGGGAAGCCCAACTCTTCAAGTACGACTTTAAGAAAATCTCAAACAGAATCATATGCTTTTCTTAAATCAATTTTAAGGAGGCATATGGGGGCAACTCTCTTGCTAATGTTCTGCCTCAATAGCTCCTGAGTTAGATGAATGTTTTTCTTCATGCTCCATCCCTCCACAAAAGCATCATGTGCTTGATCTACGATAGCACCAAGAATAGGACCCAATCTGGAAGCTAGAATTTTGGCGATTGCCGTGTAGACCACATTACAACAAGCGATCGGTCTGTAATCCCCAACAGTAGATCAAACTTGACTTAGGAACTGTTACAAGAGTAAACATATAATACCCTAATGTATAGAATGTTATCTATAGGGACTTGTCTTGTAAATACTATTAGACTTGTGTATATATGTAAACCTAAGGGATTTATGTATGAATAAGAAAAATAATAGAATTCCATCTCCTGTCTCGTGAACGATTTCATGGTATCAGAGCGCCATTGGCCCCTGCAAATCTCGACAATCTTGGGCCTCAGTCTCAGCAGTCCCCGACACTAGGGCTTCGTACAGCAGTCGCTGGCCCCGTATGCGAGCTGCTGTGTTTCGCCAGTCAACTGAGCTGCAGTCGCCAGTGTCGGACTTGAGCTGCAATCATGCCGTCCTCTCCTCTTCGCGAGCTGCAGTAGCCGGTGTTCCTCCATTTTCCTCTCATCCTTCGTCGTGAGCTACAGTAGCCGTTTCTAACGGGCTTTCACCTGGGCTGTTTGTTGGTCTTCTACTTTGAGCTTTTGGGGCCTGTAGTTTGCCTGTTGGTTGGGTTCTACTTTGCCCAGCTTGTTTACAGCCAGTTCTTGGAAGTGTGGGTGGTTTGCGATTTGTAGGTTGTTACCTGGAACTTGCAGTCTTCTGGGAGTGACAGGTTCGGGTTCTTCAAGTATTTTGTTATTTGTTGTGATTGTTTCCTCTGTTATTCATTTGACATTTGATAAATGGAGGATAAGACGTCTATGGTTGTGTCCGAAGTGATTCCTATGATGTCAAGAATCACGGAACATAAACTTAGTAGATCTAATTATTTGGATTGGAGTAAGACTATAAGATTGTATTTGCGGAGTAGTGCTATGGATAATCACTTAACTAATGAACCACCTAGTGATAGTTCGAAAGCCTCATGGCTAAGGGATGATGCTCGTCTGTTTTTGCAAATACGTAATTCCATTGATAGTGAGGTGGTTGGTTTGATAAATCACTGTGAATTTGTGAAAGAATTAATGGAGTATTTGGAGTTTGTGTACTATGGCAAGGGAAATATCAAACACACTTATGAGGTATGTCAAGCTTTTTATCGTGCAGAAAAAGGCGACAGATCTCTTACTGACTACTTTATGAATTTTAAAAAGACTCATGAGGAGCTTAATATGCTACTTCCATTCAGTACTGATGTCAAAGTTCAGCAAGTTCAGAGAGAAAAAATGGCGGTTATAAGCTTCTTGGCTGGTCTTCCTTCTGAGTTTGAGACTGCTAAATCTCAAATTCTATCTAGTCCTGATATATCCTCTTTAGAAGAAGCTTTTAGTAGGGTACTCCGCATAGAATATTCAGCTTCTACTCACCCTAATAGTGCTCTTGTCAATCGCACCTCTAAATCTGGGGACAGTCATTTAGAAATGACAATAAGGGGGAAAACTTAAGTAACTACGATCGAAAGTTTAATGTTCGAGGACAGGGTTCGGGAGGTGTGGTATGTCACTATTGTCAAAAGCCAGGACATGTGAAGAGAAACTGTAGAAAGTTGCAGCGCAAGAATCAATTGAACCAGTCAGCCCATGTTGCATCTACTAATGATGCTTCTGAGAATATTCTAATATCTGCAGATGAGTATGCCAAGTTCTCACAATATCAAGAATCTCTAAAGTCTTCATCCACTCCTATCACTGCAATCGCTGATTCAGGTAAAATGAACACATGCCTTGTTTCTTCATCTTCGAAATGGGTCATTGATTCCGGTGCCACAGATCACATGACAGGTAATTCTAGTCTATTCTCTTCTTTCCAGTCACATGCTTCTAGTTCTACAGTTACTCTAGCAGATGGGTCTACATCTCATGTTCTGGGGTCCGGCACAATTATTCCAACACCCTTAATTCCTTTACACTCTGTTTTAAGTTTACCTAACTTGTCTTTTAATCTAGTCTCTATCAGTAAGCTCACTCGTTTTCTTAATTGTTGTGTCTCATTCTATCCTAATTTTTGTCTGTTTCAGGATCTTATGATGAAGAAGATTATTGGTAAAGGACATGAATTTGGAGGCCTCTACATTCTTGATACACAAACACCAAAGTCTATTGCTTGTTCTGGAGTTGTGACCCCTTTTGAAGCACATTGTCGGCTCGGTCATCCTTCGTTGCCTGTGTTAAAGAAACTTTATCCTCAGTATTCTAGTTTATCTTCACTAGATTGTGAGTCCTGTCAGTTTGCCAAACATCGCCATTTGAGCTGTAGTCCTAGAGTCAATAAAAGAGCTAGTGCCCCTTTTGAGTTAGTTCACTCCGTTGTTTGGGGTGTCCTATTGTGTCTAAAGCTGGGTTTAAATATTTTGTTACCTTTTCTTGACGATTATTCTCGAATGACATGGTTATTTTTAATGAAAAATCGTTCAGAACTGTTCTCTCATTTTACAGCTTTTTGTGCTGAAATCAGAACACAATTTAATGTTCCTGTAAAAACTTTGAGAAGTGACAATGCTAAGGAATATTTATCAGAATACTTCCACAATTATATGGTTCAACATGGCATTATCCATCTAACTTCTTGTGTTGATACACCATCTCAAAATGGAGTTGCTGAAAGGAAAAATAGACATCTTCTTGAAACTGCTAAAGCCTTGTTGTTTCAAATGCAGGTACTTAAACATTTTTGGGCTGATGCTGTTTCTACTGCCTGTTTTCTGATTAATCGTATGCCTTCCTCCGTTTTATCTGGTGAGACTCCCTTTCATGCCATTTTCCCTCACAAGTCCTAATTTCCTATTGAACCTAGGACATTTGGTTGTACTTGTTTTGTTCGGGATGTTCGACCTCATGTTACAAAACTTGATCCCAAATCTCTAAAGTGTATCTTTCTTGGTTATTCACGTGTGCAAAAAGGGTATCGATGTTATTGTCCCAATCTTAATAGGTACCTTGTGTTTGCCGATGTTACATTTCTAGGACACACACCATTTACTTCATCATCGGGTTCTATCAGTCTGTGGGAGGATGATGATGTTTATTAATCTATACGTGTACATCTCCTAGTTCTACTCTTTCCTCATCTGCTCGGGTTACACCTGCTATAACACAGGTTTACTTTCGCCGCCGCCAATCTACTGCTCCTGATCCTGTTCCTGTTCTTCCACCCTCTGCTTCATGTCCTGCACCAGTTCCTTCGTCATCAGATCCAGTTCCCAGTTCGAGTGATGATCTTCCTCTTGCACTTCGCAAAGGTAAACGTCAATGTACTTATCCAGTATCTTCTTTCATGTCATCTAACCATTTATCGCCATCCTCTTGTTCTTTTGTTGCATCTCTTGATTCTATCACTATTCCTAAAACTGTTCACGATGCTCTATCTCATCATGGATGGCGTAATGTTATGATTGAGGAGATGAATGCTTTAGATGACAATGGTACTTGGACCCTGGTATACTTACCTGCAGGTAAAAAGGCTATTGGATGTAAATGGGTGTTTGCAGTTAAAGTCAATTCGGATGGGACTGTTGCTAGATTAAAAGCTCGGCTTGTTGCTAAGGGGTATGCTCAGACATATAGGGTTGATTACTCTAACACCTTCTCTCCTGTTGCTAAACTTACGTCGGTCAGTTTATTTATTTCTATGGCAGCCACACATAATTGGCCTATGCATCAGTTAGACATTAAGAATGCATTCCTTCATGGTGATCTTCAGGAGGAAGTTTATCTGGAGCAACCACCTGGCTTTGTTGCTCAGGGGGAGTATGGGAAAGTTTGTCATCTTCATAAATTCTTTTATGGCTTGAAACAAAGTCCTCGGGCCTGGTTTGGAAGGTTTAGTCGGGCTATTGAAAAGTTTGGCATGAAGAAAAGTAAGTCCGACCATTCTGTTTTCTATAAGCAGTCTGTAGCCGGTATCATCCTATTAGTTGTCTATGTTGATGACATTATCATTACTGGGAGTGATTCTGGTGGTATTTCATCTCTCAAATCTTTTCTTCACAGTCAGTTTCACACAAAGGATTTAGGAACACTAAAGTATTTCTCGGGTGTTGAGGTGACGAGAAGTAAGAAAGGGATCATCTTATCTCAAAGAAAGTATGTGCTTGACTTGTTGACTGATACAGGAAACTTGGGGGCTAAACCATATAGCACTCCAACGGTTCCAAATTCGCAACTTACAAAAGATGGTGAATTGTTTGAAGATCCTGAAAGATATAGAAAATTGGTTGGGAAGTTGAACTATCTTACTGTGACTCGTCCAGATATTGCCTATTCAGTTAGTGTGGTAAGTCAGTACATGTCTTCTCCAACTGTCGATCATTGGAGAGCTGTAGAACAAATTTTATGCTACTTAAAAGGAGCACCTGGGAGAGGAATTCTGTATGGCAATCATGGTCATACTAGGATTGAATGTTTTTCAGATGCTGACTGTGCAGGATCCAAGGAAGATCGAAGATCTATATCTGGCTATTGTGTATTTGTTGGCGGAAATTTGGTTTCATGGAAAAGCAAGAAGCAAAGTGTGGTTTCACGTTCAAGCGCAGAATCAGAATATGGGGCTATGGCTAAGTCCATGTGTGAGATAATGTGGATATATCAGCTCCTCACTGAAGTGGGCCTCAAGACTTTAATACCGGCTAAGTTGTGGTGTGATAACCAAGCTGCACTTCATATTGCATCTAATCCAGTCTTTCATGAACGAACGAAACACATCGAGATTGATTGTCATTTCATTCGAGAGAAGATTCAGCAAGGACTGGTTTCTACAGGGTATGTGAAGACAGGAGAACAATTGGGAGATATATTCACAAAGGCTCTAAACAGGGTTCGGGTTGATTATCTCTGTAACAAGTTGGGCATGATAAATATCTATGCTCTAGCTTGAGGGGGAGTGTTACAAGAGTAAACATATAATACCCTAATGTATAGAATGTTATCTATAGGGACTTGTCTTGTAAATACTATTAGACTTGTGTATATATGTAAACCTAAGGGATTTATGTATGAATAAGAAAAACAATAGAATTCCCTCTCCTGTCTCGTGAACGATTTCAGGAACCAATGCAATGATCGTGTGATTGGTTTGCTTAAGAAGTGAGCTTGAAGAGAAGAATTCTTTAATTGCTTCAATGAAATCAAGGGGGAAGGCAAAATTTGAAATGAAATTTCAAACTCAAATTCGAAATAAGAACAATAACTTTACAGAAATCTGTATGCTGAATTCGAATTTCACTAAGGCAAAATTTGAAAATGGAACAAGAATCTCTCAAAGCAAGGGCACCCAAGTGAGTGTTTCTCTCGCTAGGTTGAAACTGTCTCTCTATAACTCCTTGACTTAACTTGTGAACCTTTTAATGTATTTGTGAATTGTATTAATATCAACCAAAATAGCCTCAGAAATAAAGCATGAGGGCTTCCTAAACTAGTCTAAAGAAGAAAGCTGCAATACAGAATGTGTAATAAGTACATGTACAACGACATTTATGTCATGTAGAATAAAAGTACAACGGTAAAAGCAAAAAAGTGCAGCAAATCAGAAGTATTAAGGAGAATGGAACTGTTTTAGGAATGAATAGGTAAGAGATGTTGAAATAATGTTTCTTGGCAAAGCGCACACCCTTCTCGAATTGCGTAGCACTCAACAAAAATGGCAAAATTTGTCCCTCGTAAAATATAAAAAATGAGCGAGGACTTGACTTTCATGGTTTCTGACCACTCCGCATAAGCCTTAACCATTACTATATGGCTAAACAGCTACATCTACATTTAATTTTAAACTCCCATCTTTAGTCTGTTTAAAATCCTTGAAGATTGGAACTTAAGAATATATCAAATTGAATATTTGGGAGACTATGACATGTAAGGTCGAAAAGAAAAGCATTTACATGCCAAATCCCTCACTAACTAATAGCTATCTTTGATTTGCATTACCTTTTGTTTCAAATAGCATAGCACAACAATAGCGTGAAACAAGTAATACAAGTCAATTTCTACAATAAAGCATTTAATTAATACAAGTAACATTAACAAAATGAAAAAGCCATCCCACATCGAAATCGAGTAACTTAAAATTAATCTTGTAGCATGTAGTAGGGATGTCAACGGACGAGGCAGAGTTGTGGCGGCCATTCCCTTTCCCCAACCCATCGGGTAATTTTGGCTCCTTGTCCCCACCCCATACCCAGTTAAGGCAGGGCGAGGTCCCTTATATTTTTGTTTTCTTATTATATTTTTTAATATTTTTAATTGGTATTTTTTTTTAATTGTAGAAAAATCCAAGTTTCCTCTAAAAAATGATATGATTATTTTATTTTTGTGTTATAAAAAGTTATATTTTGAACTGAACAAACAATGATATTACTTGTTAGTTTATTCTATTGATGTAATCTTCTAATGGCTTCCACCCTTAGATAAAAAAATTCTCCGAACATTTTATCCTCCCAACCCAACAAAACCCACAAAATTAAATATAGTTTTAACACTACAAAAGTTACAGAATCTTCAATTTTTCCTAGAGTATGTCAATGGGATCAGAAGAAAATGCAGACCATGAAAAAAGTTACAAGAGAGTGGCCATGAAAGTGGTTGGCAAGGAAAAAGTGTTGCGAGTAGGCATGTTGGGGCAAGTGAAGCGCGAAATCTCCGTCATGAAAATGATGAAGCACCCCAACATCATAGAGCTCAACGAAGTCATCGCTAGCAAGTCCAGGATATATTTCTCCATGGAGTTAGTCCGTGGAGATGAATTGTTCGCGAAAATCGCCAAGGGCCGGCTACGCGAAGATATCCCTAGAATCTACTTCCAGCAGTTGATATCGGCTATCAATTTCTGCCATAGCCGGGGCGTCTATCACTGAGATTTTAAACCTGAAAATCTGGGCCGATTTGCGATTGTAAGGCCATTTTTGGGCAAGAGAAAAGAAGAATATGGGTTTTCTGTAAACCATAACCCTTAATCCCTCTCTCCCCTTTGGTGAATAATAGGGTTTCATTGGGTTGGGTCGGTTTTGGGCCAAAATCGACCCGACCCATAAATATTTTAAAATTATCTTACCCGACCCAACCTGTATTTATCCCTAAACGGACCCAACCCAACCCGTTTCGGGTCGGACCGGGTCTGTTTTTCGGGCTGTGGTTTTCAAGCCCAGTCCTACTACTGTTACATTTCCTTGAAACACGTATGACACTTTTTGTAACAAGTTAATATAAGTATTACTATGTCACCATTACCCACCAACGACCACCTCCACTTCCACCACATGCTTCAAACCGTCCTCTGCACCACCACTTGTACAACTTCTTCGCCAACTGGATCTCTTCAATGGTTTCTTGATGAATCTCCACTTGCACCTTCTCTTCTTTGCCCAAAAATTAGGTTTGAATCTTCACTTGATTGAATTCTTGTAAATCTTTTTCAATTTTCTCATAAAAAACTTTGAATTCTCCTCATTTGATGATAATAATTAATGAATAATGGAGTATAATATGAACATGAGAGTTCTCCATAAGTACTCTGCTGTTAAATATTTCTAGGAGTCGAAAATTGGTTGAAAATCACATTCAAATTGACTTCCAAAAGAGTTCCAATCAAATAAGAAAAGTCATTTTTGCACGCAGATTTTTTTGTCTCTGCATAGCATTCAATATTTTGATCATAACTTTCTCTCTCGATATCTGATTGATGCACTTCAAAGTGAGTTGGAAAGCTAACTCAAAGGGATACAACTTTGCCAGAAATATAATTTTCCCAATTCGGACGTTTACTATGCCAAAAATGGGTCTCAATTTTCGACTAAAAATCTGGAATATAACTTGTGTGATTGAAAATTGATTTTGATCATATTCCATTCCTTTTTTGAGTTCTAATTCTATCCAATTGTCTCCTAGCAATATTCAAAGTATTGTCTTGTGGTCAGAATTAACTATTGAATATTTGCAATTTGGTCATCAAATTTTGAATTTTGCCATTTTTTTTTTACCAATTTTCACTTCTTTCTTTCCATTCCTTATTCAACCATTGAGTTTTACCTATATAACATAAAATATAACAATTTAGGATATATTTTGTCAGAAAAACTATCAAATATTGTTATTTTAGACCTCAAATAAGTGTATAAAATAGACTTATCAAATACTTCCAAACTTAAATATTTGTTTGTCCTCAAACAAAATTATAACTTAAATAATAGCAAACATACAAGCATGAAAAACTATTTAGTTAGACAATCTAGCTTTTTATCTTAGTATCTGAAATTACAGCACTAAATCTACAAACTATTTCAAAGTCACAATATAAAACTAATATCCATTCTTCAAATGCAAAATTGACGTGTGTGTGTGAATAATTAAGTAGACAATTATGAATTTACAAGTTACTTCAATTCCCGACCCTTTTGTGATCAAATATATCCTTCCACATCTCGTATGATTCACAACCCTCAAATTTCTTCTTTTTCACTTTTTTTACAGTGTGCAATCTAAGGTTGAATTTTTCATTAATATCTTCACCCTCTCTAGTTCAAGTAGACTCTACTAATTGTAAGCCAACATATCAATAAATAAGGATTCTCCAATTTGATTGCTTCGACATCTAGGACTAGACTAGGCTAATAATCGATCATCAAAATTCAAGTCTTCTCAAATTAAGTGTTTAGGGCTTAATCAGAGCATTTAGTGCGTCTTCTATTTCATACACCTGCTTTTTTTCAATTTTTTTTTTACACTATATCATTTAAGCTTTCTATATGACCCATGTAACGAGATTTTGGCCAATGACTCCTAAATTAGATGATTTTAGGGCACCAAGTTGTAAATTCTCTAGCAGACTTAATAACTCGAGTCATAAAGGTTACAAAGAGATGTCTTTTATGTATTCTTCTACTATAATTAGTGCAATGCCCCTCATTAAACACTTATCTAATCAAACCGATCTCTAGCTTAAGATTTTTGACCGATTTTATCTTATTAACCTAAAACAATCCACACATAATTTTTCACACAAGGAATCCCAGTTTACATCAGTATTTTCCTACAACCGTAAAATATCTCCAAACTATGCTAAATTTGGTATAAGGATCATTAATATAGGATAGTTTTGGGTATATCATCTATGTTCTACTATATCAACCTATCAATTATATGAATCAACTCATAGCATCACGTTGTCCAACTTAATTCTAGTGTACTTATAATATCAAGTTTTGCAAGGTTAAGTCTCAATCAGTCTAGTATGCATCTTATCAACAGTTTATACATCAAAATCAAATCTCAAATTTAATCATCATTGTCAGCAGATTATCTAACTCACACAAGCACACAACCTAAAACAAGAAATTATTTTTTTTTTGTTGAAATTTTTCAATATTTTTATTATATATTAAAAAAATAACGAAGAATAAACACACAAACACTAAAAAACACACGAAAAGTAAAAACTCAAAGTTTTCCTAGCATAACAAGGGTTCATCTCATCCTAACAATATATAAAATTAGCTTAACATATTGAAATTACAAGAAATCATATTTAAGTGAAAAGACACCACCTGAATTTTTAATAAATTGATAAGATGAAGACGAATCTTGAAATCTTGAATCTCTTCAATGGTTTCTTGATGAATCTCCACTTGTGCCTTCTCTTCTTTGCCCAAAAATTAAGTTTGAATTTTCACTTGATTGAATTCTTACAAATCTTTTTCAATTCACTCAAAAAAAAATTATGAATTATCCTCCTTTGATGATAAGAATTGATGAATAATGGAGTATAATATGAACATGAGAGTTCTCCATATGCATTCTGCTGTTAAGTATTTGTAGGAGTCGAAAATTGGTTGAAAATCACGTTCAAATTGACTTCCAAAAGAGTTCCAATCGAATAAGAAAAGTTATCTTCGCGCGCGGATTTTTTTTGTCTCTACATAGCATTCAGTATTTTCATCATGACTTTCTCCGTCGTTATCCGATTAGTGCAATTCAAAGTGCGTTGAAAAGCTAGCTCAAAGGGCTACAAGTGTTATAGCAATATAGTTTTCCCAATTCGAACGTTTACTATGCCAAAAATGGGTTTCAACCCTCGACTAAAAATCTGGAATATAACTTGTGCGATTGAAAATTGATTTTAATCATATTTCATTCCTTTTTGAGTTCTAATTTCATCCAATTGTCTCCTAAAAATTTTCAAAGTATCATCTTATGGTCCAATCAACTATTGAATTTACAATTTGATCATCAAACTTTGAATTTTGTCATTTTTTTAAAGCAATTTTCATTTCTTTCTTTCAATTCCTTGTTCAACAATTGAGTTTTACATATATAACATAAAATACAACAATTTAGATTATATTTTGTTAGAAGAACTATCAAATATTGTTATTTTAGACCTCAAATAAGTGTATAAAATACACTTATCACCAACCACCAAATCCAACACTCCTACATGCACCTCTTCCCAATTCTCCACAACTTATTTTTTTGATTTTTGATTTTGAGCTTGAGGAAACGTGTTTTAAAAATGAGTGTCATGAAATATGTAGTTAAAAATTATTTCAAAAAAATGATAATCAAATAGGAGCTAAGTAATCGAATAAATATAAATAATCATTGGGTCATCAATTCATCATTCTGATCAAATTATTTCTTATATACAAATTTTCTTTAATTTAGAGCTTGTTTGTGAGGGATTAAAATTGAAAAAGTGGCTGTTATTGTTGACTTTTATTAAACGAGTGGAATCCAATAATGACTATATTTTCAATTTTAATTGGATTAAAATCCCTCCTAAAAAAGCTCTTAGTTTCCCAATTAAAAAAATCATAAGAAAGTCTCTTCTCATTTTTTTCCCGTTAAAAGTATAATTAAGACTTATACATTCATAGGTAAGAGAGGTCATCTATGTAGCGCTCTACATGAGTTAATATGTTCATTTTTAATATTTAAGACAAGTAATATTAATAAATATATTGGATCTTTTAAACCATATATAGTGTCACATAGACTATCTACCATAGACCGTGCATTTGAATAGCGTTACTCATAATTTAGGCCCTATTTGGGAGGGATTAGATTTTTCTACAGTAAATCAATTCTCATTTTCAACCACACATTTTTCAATAAAATAATATTTTCCATCACATCAATAATTTTTTTTTCTTTTTCAACCACACATTTTCCATCATATTACTATTCAAAATCAATTTTTCTCCCAAAAATTTCTCCCAAACAAGCTCTTAGTTGGAGGAATTTATCAAAAATGGAAAAAAAATCCTGGGCTCTGTAGAAATCCTGGGCCAATGTGTATCCGGCCCACTGTAAACCTTCGGGGACAAAACCGTCATTTGGGGGATGTTGAACTCCATCCAAAGTTGAAAAGCAAGAATCTCTTCCCTGTAGCACACACGCTTACTTCTGAGTTCTGACCAACATTTTGCCGCCGCCCCAATCAATCATAATTGCGTTTCACACTCTTCCTCTGCTCTTCTTCAGGTAAGCAAAACAAGGAAATCTATTTCCGCGTTGTATTTTATATATCGATTTGTAAAATCATTTAATCTTTATGTGAACTTATGAATTCGATCTGAATACTGTTCTCTTGAATCTCGATCTCGGTTCAGCTTTATTTTTCCTTCCTCGTAATTTTCATGCTTGTTTGATCGGTAAGTAACTCCTTTTGTTCCGGATCCTTTAATTTATGTCATATACCATGAAATTAATTTAATTGGTGAAAAACTAGAATTTGTTTAACTTGGCCTAGTATAAATTCCTTGCGGTCCGGATGAGACATCTTTTTTATTACGTCAATTATGTAATGTCTATAATTATGTATTTTGGGCTACCCTAATATTGAGGAAACAACTGTTTTGATGCTCTGCTTTTGTGTATGCTTAAACGTGGCTGCGCCTCCTAATTTTTTAGGATTCTTTGTTCACTTTTGCAATGTATCTTTTCAAAGTATTGTCCTGTAACACTTTGAGGACGTGATGCCATTCTTAATGTGAAGTTCTAATGGATAGTGTTTTAGATAACCTATAACCTTATTTTTTGGAGATGGCCTAGTTGGACAAGTTGTCTTTCTTGGTGTGCACATGGTTGGGATGAGAAAATTCTATAACTTTTCTAAAATTAAAGAATATATTTCCATCACTCTATATCCCACACCAATGCAATTCACCTTGAGCAACATCCCATTAATATATGTTTGTTGTCTATTCCAGGTATTTGTAACCTGAATTTGATTAAAGACAGTTTGAGCCCGCAACTTTCAGCCTTATCAAATATTTTCAGGTTGTCCTCGTGGTTTACCTCTTTTATATGTTTAATTTTCTGTTTGGATGAAATTGGATTGATGGTTGATGTGCATATAGAAATTCTAGTTATCTTTAGTACATAAATTACTGCAGGGTTTAACTGATATATTTTCTGGAAGTTACTAAAAGTTTATGGTAATTCTGTTTTTTTCTGAATATATACTAGTACAAAAATTATGATCTCCAGGATAAGCAGACCAGTGTGCCTTGCTTATAGTTTTGGATCATTTTGTGGCCATGTTCTCACTTTTGTTGTTTAACTTTTGAAGTGTGAAAATTTTGTTCATGAGTTTCTTTTTGTCATTGATTGATTCCTCCTTGCGTAATTTGAGAAGGTGAGCTATGTTTTCTTGTGTAATTTAAGATGTTATTTGCAACTCTCAGACATGCACATTTTTAGTTATCAGACAGGCGCGCTCACAAACAAAAAAAATAATTCAGCTGGACTTGATAATGTGTTATAAGATGATCCAATTGTCTCTAATCTGATTCTCAAAACCATGAAGACTAAAGTTTACAAGTAGACAAGTAATGTATGAGTAACACTTCCGAGGCTATAGCATGTGTAGAAATCAGTAGACGAGCTTCTTAAACTATATAGTACGAGCTATTTTTTGGTAGAATGGCAGCTGGGGTTCCAAACCTTTCAAAACTTTGCAAATTATACCCTAACCTTTTATTTGATTGCTCCTGAAGGACAAATTTGTTATTTGACCACAAAAATTAAAAAATTGACCTATTTTACCCAGTTAAACGAAGTGTAAAATTGTAACTTTACATTTTTTTAATATAAAACAATTGAAATAATCAAATAAAAAACCAAAAAGAAAAGAGAAATATGCACCCCACCTACCCACTTCATCTTCCCAACCCCCCACCCCACCGCATCTTCATCTTCTTCTCCTCCCCAGCAATCGCCACTACGTTGCCATTCTCTTCTCTCTTCCAAGCCCACTACATCTTCTCCTTCACCTACACTTGCCCACCCCACTCCGACGAGGATATCCTTTTTCAGATTTTTTACCTCTTTAGTCATGGTGGAAACGAAGTAGCTTAACCAATATAGCTCAAATACACCACAACATCAACATAAAATACACCAGAAGCACCAAATGGAAATACGACTGAGGTAACAAGAACCCATGTTTTATTAATTCAGTGAGAGTCAATTTCTAACAAGAAAATCTCATTTTCGTTGTCGAATAACTATCTTTGAAGATTCTGGCAAGAAATTGTTTTCGGGGAAGAAGATGCATCTGCTATTATTCTAGGCATTAGCAAACTCACCAGAGATTCTTAAATCTTGTATCAAGATTGCTCAAACTATTTCCAATTTCCCCACTTTTGGAATCACTTATCCCAATTTTCCCTTTCCCAATATTTAATAATCCAACAAATTTGTTTGTTCTTGTATTGATTATACAAGTTCCCATTCTTCTCTCGTCCGCTTGTTTGCCATTTTATAATCTCCTGCTGTACTATGCTATTACCATTGGGCTAGCTCATTTCTCTCAGAAGCAGTTGTCCATGAGCATAAATTGCAGCACATTTTATTCTTTGTTTAGTACCTTTCATTGATGTTTGAAATGTGGAATTGAATGGAGATAGGGTCCCGTGTCCGAGTTAGATTTGCAAGACAGTTTCGCGTGCTCGAATATTGATGCATCATAAACCATAAACCCAATAATACGATTGGTGAATGAGATTCCAAGTAGATTATAGTAGTAAGAAAATTAATTGCCCCGATAGAGGAGAAGATTAACCACCACTATGCATGCGGAGATGTAGTGGGCTTGGGAGAGAGAAGCAAAGTGGCAGCAAAGTGGAGGTTGCCGACGAGGAGAAGAAGATGAAAATGGGGTGGGGGTTGGGAAGATAAAGTGGTGGGGTGGGGTGGGGTGCGAGTGCGAGTGCATTTTTTTTTTTCTTTTTGAGTTTTGATTTAATTATTTTAGTTTTATTTGAGAAAATGTAAAGTTACAATTTTCCCTGGTCAAAATAGGTCAATTTTTTAATTTTGGGTGTCAAATAACAAATTTGTCCTCCAGTTGCAATCGATTAAAAGGTTTAGGACCCCTGCTGTAAAAATGAAAGGTTTGGGTATAATCTGCAGAGTTTTGAAAGGTTTGGGACCCCAACTGCCATTCTCCCCCCCTTTTTACTGTCTTGAAAACAAAATGTGGATGGTCTGTTTTTCTCCCACACGAGCACATGTTTCCTATCTTCAAAAAATAGCACCACATTAGCTGAAGAAATATTTATCATTTTCCTTTTCGATTTTCGTCATTTCCTCTCCTCTTCTACACAATCACCTCATTTTCCTTATGTTGTACTGATACTTCTACTAGGACAGTGTGTCCGTGTCCAATAAGTATAGTTTCTGGCCGGATAGCGACAATCCTCTGACACTTCATGATATGGGTCAAATAAGCTACACGCCTTGCCTATTTTTCATATATTCTTTAAATTTCTAACAACCGAGAGATACTATAGAGACATTTCTTGGGTAAGTGTTCAATATGGCATGTATTGTGTCTTGTATTAAAAAGTATAAAAACAAAGATATATATATAAATTCAAAAAGAATTTAAATGGACATGTTCCTAACATGTCTGCATCCTACTTTTCCGGAAAATCACATGTCAACGAGTCGTGTTGCATGTCCGTGATTGTGCAACATAGCCTGTAAGTGTACAGTCACCCATGCCCAAAAGACCAACATTTCTGGACATTCTAATGTAGTGGTACACCAAAATTGCCTTCAAAATAGCATTGGGAATGATCTATTTTTGTTTAGATGCTCAAAATAATATTCTTTTCCTATTTTTTGGTGTTGCCTGTGCATTTGTACTAGCCTGCCTTAATCTAGTTAAATCTTGACTTCACCGACGGCATCGGCATAGTTGTTATCATTGTCGTCACCAATGAAAAATGATATATATTGATGCATACCCCATGCCTTTATTATATTGATGTTTATTTGTTATGTGGTTAGAGGAATTTTTTCCTTTAATCCTTGTATTCTTTACATCCATTTCCACCTCCACATGACCTAGGTGGACTTTCTACTTGTTTGTTTGGTATTTGAAACTTCTATGAATCAGTCTTGTGCTTGAAAACTCGGTCTTTTATTACTTCTTATAGGTATTCATTAATTGATTCTTCAACTTCTCCATTCAGGAACTTCAGAATTTCAAATGGAGCTGAGTAGCATCAAAGATGCATTTGATCATGTTACAAAGAAGCAGAAATCATCATCCTCAAAATTTCAAGAAATAATTGAACAAATTGGGCAAGAAATAGAGCAAACATTATCTAGAATACAATCGGGTCATGCATTTGCAACTGATCATAAGTTGATCCTTGGTGAAGTAAAGGCCAAGTTGAAAGAAATTGCTCCACTCAGCCGGATGGAAGGCACACAAAAGGAACTGAACAGTGCTTTAAGCAAGTATCCAAAAATCCTTGAGAAATCCTTCAATCCTGATATATCAAAGGCTTATCGTAATGTCGATTTTGATATTCATACTGTCGATCAAATCGTTGCCAGTCATTTCTATCGGGAGGGTCAGTTTGATATTGGTGATTTTTTCATACACGAGTCTGGGAAACCAGAAGCCGCAGCTGATAAATCTCCTTTCTTGGAAATGTATCAAATAGTTGAAGCCATGAAATCACATAACCTCGAGCCTGCTCTGAAGTGGGCTGCCACCAACAAGGAACAACTTATACGAAGTGGATCTGACATTGAACTGAAGTTTCATCGCCTTCAGTTTGTGGAGATCTTGCAGAGCAACGGCAGAGATGAAGCTCTGAAATATGCTAGAAAATTTTTATCTCCTTATGCTTCCAGTCATATGGCTGAAATTCAAAAGCTTATGGCTTGTCTTTTATGGGCTGGGAGACTCGATTCCTCTCCATATTCCGAATTATTATACCCCGTGCACTGGGACAAATTATCTGAGGAGTTCACCCGGCAGTTCTGCAACCTTATTGGGCAATCCTATGAGAGTCCGTTGAGTGTGACAATTGCAGCTGGAGTTCAGGGGTTGCCAACCCTTCTAAAACTGATGAATGTGATGAGTGCTAAAAAGCATGAATGGCAATCCATGAAACAATTACCAGTGCCCGTGGATTTGGACAGAGAATTCCAGTTCCATTCGATGTTTGTTTGTCCTGTGAGCCGGGACATGGCAAGCGAAGAGAATCCCCCTATGCTGATGCCATGCGGTCATGTACTGTGTAAGCAATCTATTACAAAGCTGTCCAAAAATAATAGCACTCGGCCTTTCAAGTGTCCTTACTGTCCCTCTGAGGTCGAGGTAGGTCAGTGCAGGCAGCTGCATTTCTGATCTTTGTTAAAAGATTTACTATGCCCTCACCACTGTACTGTTGTGAAATTTACTGTGGAATTTAGGGACACGTTATCATCTCGAGTAGATTTGGTCTGTGTATAACGTTTAATGAACTGTAAATAGACATTCTTTGCATACTTATGGAAGTATCGTGGGCATGTATGCTTTCACTTGAACCAGTAAAACTGCAAACTTGAGCCATCATAATAATGTCGGGAAAAAGTGTGCTCCAGAATTTAATAAAATGATACATATGACTTTTACCCTTTCCTTTTGTTAGGGTAGCAAATATATCTGTAGAATTGACACAGACATTAAACGAATATGATGTGAAAAGTGGCATCAAATGGTTCTCACCAGTCACAACCACTGACTACTATTGTGAACTGGTGCTCATATGATCAAGTGTTCTTCAAAATTTTAGAGGTTTCCATATGCCATGTTCGTCGGTTACGATATTCCCGAAAAGTTGAAACCTACCATGGTTAAATTAGCCTAGGATAAATTTCCTTTGGGGCAATAAGTCCTTTGCAAAAAACACGCTAGATAAATAAAAAGGCGAGCAACTCATCATTTATGATGAAAAAGTAATAAAGCTGCGCAATTTCAGGATGCAAAAAGGTGAAGAAAATTGTCACTAACCAATATAAGGTACATGAAAGTGCCCTTTGTAGTTTTAAATTGTTTCAGATTCTTCTTCTACTTCTCATCCTCCTTTTCATCCTTTCCACGCAGACTTTTCACATTAAAAAGTTTCTCATTCTTTTCCTTAATTTTTACAAACGTGTAGCTAAAGTCATGCCAACATCCAATTATTACAACATTAAAAGTTTGGTCCCATTTTTCTTGCGGTTTTAACCCCCAAAAAAAAAAAAAATAAGAAGAAAAAAACTGTGACCATCTTAATTTATAATGCGTGGTCCACAACTCTACAGTCTATACAATGTGGACAATCTAAATTTTAGGATAGAAACTGCTGGGAAATCCAAGTTGTTAATGAACTTTCAATTTCCCCAACTAATTGAAAATGACTTTTCCTTTGGGAAATTTAAAACTCTGATTCGACTACTTTTAAGTCGGAACCGGTTTACTTCAAATTTAGTTCAAACCGAGTTTTAGTCTCAAAACTATGTTGCCATAATTTTAATTGGCTCCAATAAATTCTTCTTGTTTTCAAACTGGCCATGAGATTGTGGCACGATCCTTTAATCAAATCATTTAGGGGTAATCTATATGTTTAACCAGTGGAGGAGCTAGGATATATGGTTTGGGAGCTTAACAACAGTCGATGATCGACAGTGTAACGATAGCTACAGAGTTAGGAGAGTGGAATTTAAATAGCTCATGCATATGATGTGAAGAAAATGTAACGTTAATGTTAATGAAATTACGTAGAAAGGATATGCAAATTGAGTTTGGAATCCGGTCCCTCCCAGAACTCCTCTTGGCTCAGTCCTTGTGTTTAACGACAAAGTGAACAAGACCAATAGAGAAATGTATGTGAGCTAGCCTTATAGCTACCGCGTTTGTTAGACAACCTACATCAAAAATGACCAAATCGCATGTTATTCACCATTTTTTGCATTGCAAAAACCCAATAAAGTAGAATAGAAAAAACGCCGAGACAATATGACATAAAACTTTCCACTATAGAACTTGAATGGGAAGAGCTCTAAATAATTTTCGATGTTCAACATAGTCTATGTAACTAAACCTGCACCAATGGATGGATCATGAATAACAAGACAAGATAAATTCTGAAAATTAGTAAAATCCTATATAGAGCAATAACAAAATCAGACAAGTAAATATGTAATGAAAGGCAAGGGCCAGGTAGAAAGACCCCTACCCTACCCTACCCTACCCTACCCTCTTTTCAAATAGAATGTACACATTTCTTGTCTTTACAAAAATGTAGGGCCAATTTCACCTGATCTATTTTTCAATTCATACAAAGACTATAATCCACAATTCAATAGTTACAAATAATTTTGAATTCAACTAGGAAAATTATTTTTTAGAATTAGGTGTCAAGTTCTATCACATATTTTGCAATTATGAGAAATCAAATCTTATCTTTTTGCAATGAGAATCCAATGAGTTCTCTAATTATCTAATCTCACTTTTAACCAGTTGTAAATATTAAAGCCAACCAGTCTATGACTAAATTCACTAAACCATTATTTTCCGAAGTATAGAAATTAGACATATTTTTTCAAGAAAGATAAAAATCTAAAGCCCTCACTGCGACAACCGATCACTATTGTGAGCTTCCATATTTCCCTTTCAATAATGAATAATGCTATTCATAATGAAGATTTTCGATAATCGTCCTATGTGGTATATACGTAAGACGATTATCAGTAGTGTTTATTATGAATAGCATTAGTCATCGAGAATCCCTTCCTTGTTTCAATGCGGAAAGCGCCATCTCATTCAAATGGACCCCACCTCCTCGCTGATTTAAATTTTTTTCTTTTTTAATATATGATATTTATACATAAAATTATTTCCATTTTTCTGTATACGGAACAGGAAAAAATATATAATATTAAAATCTAGCATTTTCAAAGCCATGTAAATCGCTGACTCTATTCAAAGACTTCCTCATCATGGCTACTTTAGCCAGTCTCTCAGCTGCCCTCCAAGCCGATGTTGGCGTAAGCGGCTCGGCTTTGTCCTCGACGCAAGCGGCTTGCCTTTCATTCGTATTCCTCCTCCCATTTTGCACATGCTGTTGCAGATTCTGCCTCTTCCAATTCAAATCCGCCAGCTCCGCTTCCAACCCGCGTACAAACTCCTCACCGGAACCAGAACCTGATTGCAGCATCAAAGCCCTAGCTGAAGCTAACATATGGTGTGCGCCGGTTAAGTCACTTCTCTCTACAAGTCTCCGGCTTTCAGCGATTGCGCGTGTGGTGACAAAGAGGCATTTCAACCGTTGGATTTCGCGAGTGGAGGATCCGACGGCGCGTGGGCGGGGAATCATGAGCGCTTGTTCTTTGTCGTATATGGGCTCTTGAGTTGACGGGTCTTTGTAATAGCATCGAACGGACAGTAGGTGGTGGGCCCTACTATATGATGATGGGACATTCAATTCTATCAATAATTCTCTATCTTCTTTAGAATATAAATCGCCGATCCGGGTTCCGCTTGACCCGGATCCGAGGTAAGCGGGGCGAGCTGTATGTGAGTAGATCGCCGTTATGTTCGCTGGAGCTGAACCGGAAATGAATCCCAACTGGATTTTAAGATCTTGAATGACCACGCTTAATAAACTCCCAATGCATTTGGCAACAGTATCATCCGTTGGCGCATTCAAACACGCGCTCAGGCTGACCGAATGAATCGGAATTTCAGCGGGAGAGAAGCGCGTAGATGACACTAATGGGCCACTACTATGGCCGTCGGAGAAAAGCATGATGCTGGCTGATGTGTTTTTCTCACGGCGGTCTTCGATAACTTTGGCCGCTTTTTTCAATGCATCCGTTGGAGTCGCAGCTGCTCCATCAAGTGCAACGACGGCGTCAATAATCCTTCTGGCCGATCTTCTGCCACCGGTGGTCATTCTACGAAGCGGCAGCAACCGCTTCGAGGTAGTAGAAAATGCCACAATCGACAACCGGTCCGCCGGGGAGAGAGATGAGACCACCAATCTCATAGTTCTTTTCATCATAAGCAGTTTTTCTGTGGTCACACTACTGCTGACATTGAGGACTGTCACCAAATCAATCGGAGCTCTCTTCACATTTTTTGTAGAGGCCGACGGAGCTTTGATCTTCAAAACCAAAGCGTAGGTCTCGCTGCTCCTACCCACCGACACCACCGCGGTCTCCGGCAACAACGCTACCTCAACATTCTTCAGCTTCAATTCCGGACTGTTAGGATTATAAGTATTCCCATTTACAAAAAACCCCGGAAATTCCTCATTTTCCTCCTCCGTTTCATCGGTTTCGGGTATTGGATTGAATCTGGCTCCAGAAGTGGGCGACGCTAGTGGCTCGTCATCATTGTAAACTTTGAAGACGCCTCTTTTATCGCTCTTGGAGATTGCATCTCTAGCGATTTCTCTCTTGTGGTCTGGGTGTTTATCAGTTTGGGGAGTGGATAAAAGATGCAGCTCCTTCCATTTGGAGCTGCAGACAGGGCACGTGAGGGAGGCTTGCTTTTTGACATGCACCGCGATGCACGGGAAGTGGAAGCTGTGGGAGCACTCCGCCGTAAAAATAGCCGTGCCTTGTCCTGTCTTGACGTTCTGTAAGCATATTCCACACCTATTCTGCAGAAACAATTGAAAAAAAAAAATAGACCAATTCATTATTAGTAAATGATGAAAAAACTGATAAAGTCAAATGCTAATAAGTGAATTCTACTGTTTGAAATTACCTTTGAGATACGGAGGGTGGATTTGAGTAGAGAAATGGTGGATGGGGATCGAGGGGAAGATGGCGTAGAGCGGTGGAAGAATCTGGGGCTGTTTTTGGTTTTACATTGAAGTTTTGGGCTTTGTGGAGCGGAGGCGGTGGTTCTACATCTGAGACTGGGGCTAGAAACAGGTTGAGATTGGAGGCGCGGCGTTGAAGGATTGGTGTCCGATTTGTCTTTGACGATTGGTGAATCTCTTTCTTGATCTCTTGGAATTGAAGTACAAAACGCTCTTCGCCATCCTAATACCATTGTATCGCAATCTCTCTTTGCCTTTTTTGCTGTAAGATTTGAGTTTTTTTTTCTTTTACGATGAAGAAAGAGGATGGATGAAGGTGGAAATACAGGACAGAACAAAACAAAACCCTCTTTTATCTATCAGCGCAGTTTCTCTTTATAACTCCCATCTCTCCAAAAACGTCTCTTTTTCTGAATTGAATTGAATGAATCTTATTTATCTCGAGGGATGACCGGCAAGTGGAGGTTTTCTTAACTTGGTAGGGTAAGTCAACGGACTGGTGCAAAACTGCAAATGAGATCATCTCCACTTTCGCCTTAAGCTTCGCTACTTTTCGCCTTTTTGTCCTCTCTTCTCCAATCAAAATTGCATACTTTTTTTATTTATAAAGTGATATAGTATTTTCCTTTTCAATTCACTTATGTAATTGAAAAAATTGCAAGGCTAGTCTAGCCGATACAATATTGTCATTTAAGTTCATTACGAACTGCAAATTACTTTTAGACGTTCCTCCTCTCACTCAGTCGATATCACTTCTAAGATGAAAATAGTCGATCTCCTCACTTTTCGTATATGGATCTTTTGTACTATTGTAATCGAGTAGTGTCTCGTATACAAATCGACTTTTTTTAAAAATAATAATAATAAAGAAGTGTCATCTTAAAGGACCTTAACTCGTCATGATTTAACATGGGTTCCTTTAATTTTAGACGAATTATGGAAGTTCAATATTCTCTATCAAATTATTGCTCCAGTAGCAATAATGCTTGGATGACCAATATAATTATTTCTACGCCTCTACAATAATGTCAATAATCAATTTTGACTAATTGGATTTCTACTTGTAAATCATAATAAATATTAGTCTGCAACGTGTTAGGTGTATTATCAAAGAATAATTCCTGGTATACAGGAATCAGTTTCACAGGGTTCTTACAGGCTCCTCACTGTAGCGCGGGTCCCACCCAAATGTATTTAAAAAAAATATCTTCTCATTATCAAATTACAAGTGAATTAAAATTAAATTATTTAATCTATTTTAAACTTTAATCTTGTATTTACTCGTCGTAAATATTAAGAACCGAATTGTACATAATTAACTCTTTATACAAATGTTATAAAAAATTGAAGAAAATTCAAAACATTGACTAGCATGAATTGATGCATGGGACAGAGCAGGACAGGGCAGAGAGGTCTTCTGTTCCACTGATATGACAATTAACACTAACAGACTCTGCCCACTCCTGCACTATGACTTTCACGTGTACCTCGGTCTTCTTTCACCTAACGCCGTTACCGTCTCCGTTTAATTCATTACCTAGGCAATTGCAAAACCCCTTCTCCCTAGGTTAAAAAGAAAAACTTTCTGAATGTAATTAGTGCCAAATAATTTACTTAACTTTAATTAAGTAGTCGGGGACACGAAAGATAAAAGGCACCGGTTTATCCTCTCCCGGTTTAATTATGTTCTCTCCCTTTGAAATTCAGAGCTGTTTAATGGTTATTTTTTCTAAAATTATTTTATAATAATAATAATATTTTTTTTATGGGCTAGTGTTATTACGGGTAATAATTAAGAGGAGCGAATACATGTGGCACGTGATTCCGAGGGGCAATTGGCACAAGATCAGAGGGTCATAAATGCAAGCTACAACAAATTCCGAGGTTAATATTAAACAAAATTTAATTTTATTTAGTTATCTAGTTCTGGCTAAGGTGTTTTGCCGACCATAACAAATGTTATCAACACGAAAACTTTATACTTTCTCCGTGTGTCACGAAGATAGATGATTGCAGTTAAGGTACCAAAATTTTCATTTAATTGCAAATTTTGTTCAAATACCAAACCTTTTAAAAAATCGTAATGCCCAGATTGCCATTGCCTATTTGGGGAAAATTATTAAAAAAAAAAAAATTATATTTTGAGGTCAACTAAAGATTTTGATTGTCAAATAGACGGAAATCGTTAATATGGACTGGAATTGCGAGTTTTTTTAAAAATTTGGTACCTTAGGTGACACAAATAAAAGGTTTATGCAAAATCTACAACTAAATGAAATGTATGGTACATTGAATGCAATTTTCTCTAGATTTAATTATATTTTCACAAATATTAAGAAATGTAATTAACTCATGTTTGAATCCCATTATTCAAAAACTTATTTTTTTCTAAACTCGTTCTATAAAACACATTTTACCAAAAAAATTATTTTAACATAAATTCGAAATTTTTTTCCTACTTTTAAACAATGCATTCTCCAAAAAATCATTATTACAAAAAAAAACCCATTTTTTTGTGAAAAATGGGCTCAAACAAGGGTGGTTTAGTATGTCCCTATATTAAATAGTTGTTTAAATAAAAATCGTTCATATTTATTAATAGTAAGTTACATTATATATATTAAAAAAATAAAGAAATTACTATTGTAACATTTTCAACCTTGGACTAGGTGCAAATTTTTAGTCCTTGTTTGACATCTATTATTTCAGAATTATTTTTTGTACGTACTCATTTTCAATCACACGTTCATACGATGAAATATTCTGCACGTAATTCTAAAAAAATCTATTTTTCACCTTTCAAAACTCCATTTTCTATGGTTGTCAAAAAATAGCTAGCCTTTACATTGACTTTTTACCGCTTATATAAGTTAGTATTATATATTGCATGTTGAATGCACGCTGTTCTATGTTCCAGCTTGCAGTTTCAACTTATTTCATCCTTAGAAAAATCAACAAACATTTAAAGAAAATGCTAAGTGTATATTATGGGTACATAAAGGTGTCCATAATGGACATCCGGTGCCCCCTATTGAATGAAGTGTTGGCCTCACCTGCACTCTATCTAATAGGGGAGGGCCGAATGTCCATTATAGACACTCATATGTATCCCTTGATGTACTTGTAGCATAACTCAACATTTAATTCATTTACATATAACTCATACAATCATGCAACTATGCAAGTACAGACAATTTTGACAGAAAATTTTTACAGACAGCACTTGACATGCATTCATTGGAAGATGGAAAAAAAGAAAGGCCATGTTAGCTTCGATAACAAATCTGTCAAAAAATTTCTGTAATTTTCTATACATACATGAGTCTATAATTATTTGTAATGATGAGTGTCGAGTTTTGATTTGAATATTGATATTTTATAAAATTCGAAAAGCTCTTCTACTAAATTTTTTTTTTTTTAAAAATATGATTTCCGTATTGAATTTTATTACTTAAAGTCGCCTCGGCGTCTAAAGATGATTAAAATAGATATATTTTCATGATACAAATAGTAAGACTCCTAGGAATTAGTAAATAAAATTTTACAAGGAGAAATTAAAGTACAATTTTCTTAATATTTCCTAAAAAAAACACATGGAGCTCCCTTTGACCATACTACAAAGAGGGATATTTTAAGGATTACTTGTAATGTAAACAAAGCCAGTCAGTCTTTCTCTAATCATAGTTACATATTATAATGACTATTATGTGACCTACCCTAATTGTCCTTTTGACTAAAGAAATTATAGAAAATTGCCCTCACTTATTTATGCTAATATCCCAAACCATTTGATTATTATTTTATTCCCACTGGGAATACACCTTATCTAGACACTAGAAAAACATGTGATGATGTGGACACTCACAAATTTAAAATTTAAAAATTATTGAATCACCATCTTTTTCTTTCTTTTTTATTGGATCTTGCTTCATATATATCAAGATTGACGTAAAGATTTATACAATGTCACATGACACTTTATCGTTTGTCAATTTAAAATACGATTAGCATTTTCATCTAAATATTTCCCTCCAATCATCTTCGGTGCTGCTTTTGAACGTTGCATTATGTACAACCAGCATAATTCCTTTTTATTTCCCTTAAAACATGATATCATATGGGAGGAAATAATTGTCTTTTAAGTGCAATTAAATGTGGTGATTTAGCATTTTTGTTCTTAACGATGTTTCGTGACATTCTTATTTTCAAACTTTACATTACCTATACACGTTTTATATTTGACACCACTTTTATGTTCAAAAGTCAGTTGAAATAGCGTAAAATAACTTATTTTTCATCATTTTAAAAAAATAAATAAATAAATAAAAAGTGAGAAAAAATATTTTCCCTTATTTCAAATAATGAAAATAAAGTATTTTGATATAAATTATCATTAAGGACGAAACGTACTAATTAATGGAAGGTTGAAGATAAAAATTCGACGAAAAAATTTAAATATTAATGGTTACAATGAACAAAGATTAAAAAATTTAACTGCAATTAAAATATGATTTATCAAATAAAAATTGTGGTTGTTATATAACCCACCTAAAAAATATCTTACTCCCAAAGCATTTTAGTCACTTGGCAAAATTTTTCTTTTCTTACTTAATTTAAGGTATTTATTTATGGATCTATGGTAGCAAGTAAGCAGCCCCATCGAGCAGATCCGAAATCGGACCAATGCGTCCAAAAAATCTTCTCTTCACTGCATGATTAGTGGGCCCCTTGTTATCATCAGCCAAAGAAAATGACATGGTCCTTAAATTTATAAATAAAATTTATTTTATTGCTATTGCATTTCGATTTTTCTTTAATTTTTTCACCCTTCATCGATACCAAATTGTTGAATACCAAAGATCTTGTATTCAAGTTTTATGCAGCATATTCATGAAAATTGTGTACATTCCGACTTTTAAGAATATAGAAGAACTCGTGGAAGATAAATACATAATTTTTTCACCATAATGGTGTCTATACACAAATAAGTAGTGGGACCCACCTGAATATTTTATTTGAATGGGTCCCACCACTTGTGTGTGTATGGACACCGTTATGGTGAAAAAATTATGTACAATAAGCATGGCTCAATCAAAATAAAATAGTTTAGATTTTTCAATGAAACAATCGATGCAAATCAATGAAAAAAGAAAGTAGACAATCTCGTTTCTCGTTTCTTCTAAAGAGTACTTTTCAAATATTGAATTTGGTAACATTCTTAAAGCGTTGCAGCTGGTTTGTTTGATTTTTATTCATGCATTAAATTAGGTTATGTCACATGAATAATATAATTGATCCAATAATAAAAAATTGTGAAAGGTTAATAATTCTAACCAATTGTGATTGATAATGAAATAGGTGGTGTGGTGTGGGCTTTGGTAGTTGGAAGTATTGTCATTATTATTGGGGCACAAGACATGACCCAATAAATGCTAGAATCCCTACCACCCAACTCCACATTAAATAATTAACTAAATCAATTCAATTTATTTATTTTATTATTATTTTTTTAAATATGTAATGCACTTTGGGGAGCACCTTTATTTCAAGATAAGGGTTCATCCTATATTTCACCATAGAATGAGTCATTGTTTTGGCAATTTAAGAAAGCGATATCCAAAGGAGAAGACTCGTTCTCGTGTTCTTTTATAGAGTTGGACTTATTTCAATTTTAATCGAGCAAAGAACAGTCAAATTCTTTCTCAATCACAAAACTATTATCGAGAATTTATTGATAATTTTTTTCCGAAGAAAGAAACAAATTTATTTCAAAGACTTGACTTAAAAAAAGGGGTGGGGCCCATAGAGTTGCAATTAAGAAAGAATAAAATTATAGATAATAAGTGGAAAACAACATAATTTGGTGGGCTTAAACAGCTGGATGTATATATTACAGAGATTCCAATAGTTTGAGGTTTAGTGTTTAATTGAATGAAAGAAATGATATTGCCATTGCCTTTTAAGGACCAAATTATTTATCATGATGACTCTCTATGTGAACTACGTAGAAGAAGAGTTAAACGGTCACAGGACCGTTACTCATCGACATGTAACTCAGCGAGAATAATTTCACAGCTTATGAATTACTTATTGCTTCTCTCAATTTGTTACTTTTAACATCTTACTAGAATATGTTATTATTCAAACAAATAATTTGCTTCTTTACGTCTTTGACTAACATTATGTCCCTGTTTGACACCAATTTTTTTCTCATTCTATTTCTCATTTTTTATTTAAACCACACATTATATTAATAAAATAATATTACATATAAACCCAAAAATTCTCCTTACTTTTTAACCACACAATCTTCCATCAATAACTATTCCAAAAATTATTGTTCAAACAAAATGAGTGTCAAACAATTTAATTTTTTTTTAGGTTCACCAAACATGCAATTAACTCGATGTGAATAAAAAAAAATGCATGAAATGAGTGCATATATATACCACAACACGTCCCTCAGGACATAACTCAATGGTGCAAATGACAGGAGTAAGGTAGTCTCAACTGAGCTGACAGTCGCAGTGTGATAATTCAATTCTTGCCTCTCATAAGGTATGAAATTGGATTATTTGTGGGCACCAGTATGACAACTCTTGTACTAGGGGCTTGTTGAGGCACGTCCCGTTGATTTACCTCCTCCACAATGCTTTAGGGGCTGTGCGGGGTTCAACCTTTTTTTTTTTTTACATATATATTATATACTACAACACACTTTTTTGCCTAATTATTGTCGTTTTACATGTGATTAAGCATTAAAAGTTAAAACTCAATATTACTTGGTTGGCTTATGAAATAGAATTTTGAGACTTCGCTCAACACTATCAATTAATCATTAATCGTCTGAGATAAATCAACAAATCTTTAATGTTTGAATCTTTGATATTCAATTGAATCAATGAATTTTACTTTGTTTGTTGATTCTTTGAATGCATCATTAAGTGTCCATGGACTGATCTAAAACGGCATAAATTCTTGTGTACAGATAATAGTGCTGACAGAAGAGTTCATAAAAAATGTGCAATGTATTGAGCAATGAAAATATAAAGCAAGAAAGCATTGATTATTTGTACTTTAATAAAATTAATGCACTGTGGGGAATTAAGTGCTATACAGTTATATATCCCTATCCTCATAATGGATCTACAAAGAAAAGGAGAAAGAAGCTCATTTTCATTAGGAGATACAACAGTGTGGAACAAGTGCATTTTCATTTTTCATTTTTCATTTTTTTTTAATTTCTTTGTGAAAAATGGAAAAATATTATCGCCGCGTTAGAGATACCAGAAATACTTTTTTTTGTCTAGTTGGACTTTGTAGAGTTTAATTATATTGTACACTTGTGTCTTCGATTGCAGATCGATTTAATCGTACTTCTTTTCTTGAAGGATTTTTTTAGCAAGGTATGGGTTGAGAGGCAGGAGATTCTTTTTCGTCTTCATAGAAAATGTAAGTGGAACTACAAGAAATTCGCGAGCTAGCTTGTGTGCATTTCGGATATCATTTAGCTTAATAGTATTCCTACAATTGAGATTGTTAAATCCAAATTATAATTGACAATTTCTAAATTTGTAATTGGCAATTTCCTTAGTCAAAATAAAGTTCTAATTGAATTGTATTAGGAGTTTATCAAGTTGTAATCAAAATTAAAATAGGACTTATAGGATCCTAATTAAAGTCAAAAGAGTTGGATTGGAGTATAGTTCTTGAAAGAGTTCAAGAAGATCACATATGATCATTGGAATGCGTTTAGAAGTCTAAATAGTGTCAAAGAGCCGTACAAATTATGTTCCATATTCTGATCGCAACTTGCAACACATTTTTCACATAGAAGATATTTGAATTTGGATAAGGCTATTTCAATAATAAATGTAGCCCTTTGAGTTAGCTTTCCAACGCATTTTCAATCACCTCAATAGAAAAATGAAAGAGAAATTTATGATAAAAATATTGACGATTGTACAGCTGTTGCTCGTCTGTCGCTAGCTTGGCGCTCGAGCGACAGGTCGACGTTCAGAATTCTATTTTATTTCAAACACATGGTTTTTCAATCCCTTTCCATCCAAAAAACTTTTCCCTATATATATCTTACCCTATGAACATCCAAAAGGGTGTTGAATCATATTTTTCATAGAGATTATTCATTTGAAAAGGCTTTCGATAGGTTAGAAGAGGAGGATGCTCAGTATTTGCATTACTTTCACGAAGATGATAGTATTAGAAGGAGGGGTGAACCTATGCCGAGTTCAGATCGGGAAAGTGCATCTGTGTTTGTCAAATTTCTTCAAAATTTCTATAATGTGACTTTGACTTTTAGTGTTTCATTGCAAGTTAGTGCTTGTGCTTATCTTCATGAAATTTGTAATCTTGTACTCGAATTGGATGAATGGAGGTTAAGTGAAAACTTTTTGTTGGGTGAAATGACAACTAACATGAAGAAGAAGTTTGATAAGTACTGGGGTAAAATGGAAAATATGAATCAGTTGTTGTTTTTTGCTACTATCCTCGATCCAAGATACAAAATTGATTATTTTGAATATTGTTTGAATGATTTATATATGGATGGGGAAGTTGTTAGTAACATAATGAAATCTTTGAAAGCCAATTTGATGGATACTTATGAGTGGTGTGTGCGTCATGAAAGTATTGATGGAAGTAGTAAAGTGTCAACCGAGGAGTCTAGAAGTTGTACCAAAACATCTAAAGGATGTTCTTCTTCTACGAGGGATGCTCGCTTTAGTAGATTTATGGAAAAACAAGCACTGAAGGATTCGGTTGAGATAAAAAAATGACATGGAAAAATACTTATTGGATGCTCGTGAAAGCATAGAGACAAAAGATTTTGAAGTTGTAGATTGGAGGAATGTTAACAAAAATAAGTATGGTGTCTTGTCCAAATTGGCCAAAGATGTGTTGGCGATTCAAGTATCAACTGTTGCTTCAGAAAGTGCATTTAGTATTGGAGGAAGGATACTTGATCATTTCTGTAGTTCCTTGAGTCCGATGATGGTCGATGTCTTAGTATGTACTCAAAATTGGTTGAAAGCTTCTCCGAACTTGGATGGTTTTTCCATGGAAGATGTTGAGCATTACAACCAAATGGATGAAATTTTAGATTCAATGAATTCAAATTCAACTGAAAATGACCACGGGCCCAACGTAAGTACTTCATTCATTTTACAAGATTTCACGTTTCAGTTATATATATATATATATATATATATATCAGTTTTTAATTTCATGATTTGTATGTTTCCATCAAATTTCATGAAAATCAGGATCTGGAACATTCATGGATGCTGCCCCATTATTCTCCTAAATTCCTAATCTGCCTTGAGCCTAAAAAGGAGAGCAAGATCTTATTAATGTTTAATATTTCAGTTTAATCATGCCTTTTGAGTAATTGAGTTGTAGGGATGGCAACGGGGCGAGGATGCCCTCCCCGCCCCCCGCCCCGTTAAGAAATTTATTCCCCGTCCCCGCCCCGTTCCCCGTTTAAGGCGGGGCTGGGCGGGGCGGGGGTAGGTTTATTCCCCGTTTAAATTTTTTTTTTTTTTTTTAGTTTTTGATAATTTATTTTTATTGTCCATATTCATTATATTTAAACAAATAATTTTAGTTGCTATTTTTTATTAGAACTAACGAAAATGTTCATTTAAAGTATTGAATTCTTAAAAATAAAAAATAAAAATAAATTTTTTTTTTTTTTTAACGGGGCGGGGCGGGGACCCCGTTACCCGTCCCCGCCTCGAGGAATAATTCCCCGTCCCATCCCCTCCCCGTTACCCGTTTAAGCGGGTTTTCCTCTCCCCGTTCGGGGCGGGTCCCCGCGGGTATCGGGTTTGTCGGATTTTTTTGCCATCCCTATTAAGTTGTAACTTTATTTGTTCAACATGTTGGTGCATATTGGTGTATAACAGATTAACATGGATATTATGCTTGGTTATAATTATTGTTATTTTAATTTTTAGTATGGATAGTGAGGTATGCAATTGGTGCACTTAACAAATGACAATAACTTTAAATTGACTTGTTTGATCTAATCATCTAAAAATAATTAAAAAATGACTTTTTGCTTTTAATTGTGTAATTCCGCATGTGGGTCTAAATAATTTAAAACTTTCACGTGCTATTAGAGCTTAATAGCGATCATTGACCCAATATTTTGTCTAGACGAGTCGATCAATTTATGATTCGGGATTTGAGTATGATATGAAAATTCGGGAGGCTTATGACGAATTGTTTGAGGAGTGCCTTAAGTTAAAAAAAGTGAATCGCTCTGCCTTTAAAAAATTGAATAATCTTGAATCGGAAAAGGAGAGTCTTCGAATGCATCATTAAGTGTCCATGGACTGATCTAAAATGGCATAATACAGATAATAGTACTAACAGAAGAGTTCATAAAAAATGTGCAATGTATTGAGCAATGAAATATAAAGCAAGATAGCATTGATTATTTGTACTTTAACAAAATTAATGCATTGTGAAGAATTAATGCATTGTGAAGAATTAAGTGCTATACAGTTATATATCCCTTTCCTCATAATGGATCTACAAAGAAAAGGAGAAGAAGCTTATTTTCATTAGGAGATACAACCGTGTGGAACAAGTGCATTTTTCTTTTTTTCTTTTTTTCTTTTTTTAATTTCTTCTTGAAAAATGGAAAAAATATTATCACCACGTTAGATGATATTGGACTAGACATACTTCTTTTTTCTTGTCGGACTTTGTAGAGTTTAATTATACTGTACACTTGTGTCTTCGACTGCAGTCTGCAGATCAACTTAATCATACTTCTTACCTTGAAGGATCTTTTTAGCAGGGTACATGTTGAGAGGTAGGAGATCTTTTCTCGTCTTCATAGAAATTTGCGAGCTAGCTTGTGTGCATTTCGGATATCATTTAGCTTAATATTATTCCTACAATTGAGATTTGGGATCATCTCTTACTTTCATATGTCCAGACGAGCATATTGAGTTAACAAGCTAAAATTTATTAATGATTACTCCAATAAGACCTTAAAAAGTTGAGTCTGTGAGTCTCTCGTTGACATACTGATTATGCAATTGTATCACTCGAAAGGATTTCTTGTTGAAAATTTCAAGCTAGAAACAGAAAATCGAATGTGGTTTAGGTTTTTGAGATTTTCTTATGACACGATTATAGTAGTTAGTACAATTGGTACCGACACCTCCAATAAACAACACAACAACAATAATTTTCTCCATCAATTGATCAATGATTACAGTTAGCTATGTCAGCAGTTACTTCAATTTTCAAACCAAAATGTACTTTGTAAATTGCATAAAGTAACAAAACATGTAGGCCACGTTAACGAGTTACCTACCGAGTACTAGACAAATATTTGAGCTTATTTTTCTTCCTCAACACCAACGTCCAAATTACCATCATGCTGTTACCATCTCAGTCAAAATCACCAATATGTTGCTTGCTAATACAGCTTATTTAAACAGATATTGGCCATCTACCAATAGGCATATCAGAAATGAAAAAGATTATGATGATTTGATCGAAATTTACATACAAGTTAAGTTTCTTGAGTTATCGTACTAATGCTCTCTCTATGCACAAACATTCTCTGTTACAAACAACCTTGCTAGAACTCGGAAGTCTATCTTATTGGAACTGTTCATATCATTTTGAAAATCGAGGAAAAATTTACCAGTTTATAGATGAAGTGTCTACGACTCTACATTGCTTATTTACGTATAAGTTAAATTTCTTGAGTTATCATACTAATGCTCTCTCTATGCACAAACATTCTCTGTTACGAACAACCTTGCTAGAACTCGGAAATCTATCTTATTGGAACTGTTCATATCGTTTTGAAAAACGAGGAAAAAATTACCAGTTTATAGATGAAGTGTCTACATTGCTTATTTACGTATAAGTTAAATTTCTTGAGTTATCGTACTAATGCTCTCTCTATGCACAAACATTCTCTGTTACGAACAACCTTGCTAGAACTCGAAAATCTATCTTATTGGAACTGTTCATATCGTTTTGAAAAATGAGGAAAAATTTACCAGTTTATAGATGAAGTGTCTACGACTCTACATTGCTTATTTACGTATAAGTTAAATTTCTTGAGTTATCATACTAATGCTCTCTCTATGCACAAACATTCTCTGTTACGAACAACCTTGCTAGAACTCGGAAATCTATCTTATTGGAACTGTTCATATCGTTTTGAAAAACGAGGAAAAAATTACCAGTTTATAGATGAAGTGTCTACATTGCTTATTTACGTATAAGTTAAATTTCTTGAGTTATTGTACTAATGCTCTCTCTATGCACAAACATTCTCTGTTACGAACAACCTTGCTAGAACTCGGAAGTCTATGTTATTGGAACTGTTCATATCGTTTTGAAAAATGAGGAAAAATTTACCAGTTTATAGATGAAGTGTCTACATTGCTTATTTACATATAAGTTAAATTTCTTGAGTTATCGTACTAATGCTCTCTCTATGCACAAACATTCTATGTTACGAACAACCTTGCTAGAACTCGGAAATCTATCTTATTGGAACTGTTCATATCGTTTTGAAAAACGAGGAAAAATTACCAGTTTATAGATGAAATGTCTACATTGCTTATTTACGTATAAGTTAAATTTCTTGAGTTATTGTACTAATGCTCTCTCTATGCACAAACATTCTCTGTTACGAACAACCTTGCTAGAACTCGGAAGTCTATGTTATTGGAACTGTTCATATCGTTTTGAAAAACGAGGAAAATGTTATCAGTTTATAGATGAAGTGTTTACTTTGCTTATTTCTGTATCAATTGCGACCAAGTTTTCACTCCTTAATTGCTATCCACAGCACTATCTTTCAATTACAAAGACAGCTGCAAGATTTGTCAAAGATAATACTTTTAAGAAAGCAAATACAGAATGCCACTAAAATTTACATGATTGAATCTAGGAAAAAACACCACAATCTGCCTAGTCTATTGTAAAGATCAAGTCCAATCACAGCATTTTTTTTAATTTTATCATTAAAATTTTTCACTAATTAGAGAATGATTAAAACCCCATAATTACTCAACCATCAAAGGATTTCGCCCCTCCCTCAAAATAGGGCTCAAACCCAGGTCGTCGACCTGGTATGGTTTCGATCTCACCAATTGAGCTATGCCGTGACCTTCTAATCAACGTCACTTATGAGGTTTATGGCAATACTAATATTGAACACGTAGTGAAAATTTTTGTTGCACGTCTCTCTTTATTTACTGTGGGATATAGTTAAGACGATGTGCTTAGTGGTTACAGCTACCAAAAATAGCTTTCGGAAAGCGAAATGACACTAGTGATTTCCATAAATCTTGTACTAATGATGAATCCCACATACATAATTGCTCTGGGAATTAAAAATGTCTAAGCACTTCATTAATCAAGTGTTTGACGTCAATGCTTCCACTAATTTTGTTTTCTAGATGCTTTTTATGATCGTACACTGAAGTCTTTTTCAATCATGGATAATTACACTAACCTTCCAATATTATCATTTGTAGGTAAATATCATTATGTCCACAATCAAGAGGTTAAGGTACCAATTTTGTTTGGCGCATTATCTCATTGGTTGAATTTAGCTTTACATCGAGTTAAATCTTAACAGTCTCGTTCTCCTGCCCGCGGCGGGCAAGCTTATAATGCCCACTCGGAGAGAACCCAACGTGGGGTTCTCACATTTGGAGAGAACCCCACGTAGGGTTCTCCTGCCACATCAGCAGGCGGGCAGGATAAGCCTGCCCGTCGCGGGCAGGAGAACACTTTCGTAAATCTTAATTCGGTTCAAATGCAATTTACCCCCATCAAGTCCATCGGATCCACCTCCATTTTAAGCATTCTCCCACGATATACATCCCACCCAGCATCGGTTCAAACACGAGATCTTCAATTCTGATACCAACCTGATGTAGGGTATAGTCACATATTTTTTTTTTTTTCAAAAGTTATAAGGATAGCACAATACAATCCACCCTATATCATCCACAATCAAACTTGAGAATCCAACCAAGCGCAGTCCGTCCGACTCAACCCCTGTTTCAAGCATTTTCCTACATTAAAATTCAGTTTATTTTATAATCTCGCTGGCCTTAAATGCTCAAGCCTTCAAACCTTATTACATGGAAATTTTAAGCAACAATGTTGTCAGGGAATAAACCCTAATCTCAATTATAAGAACAATATTAAACAAAACAAAATCAAGAATATTCACGAGTAAAAGCATTCACTCGGTACTAAGTCCACTTGATGTACAGTTCCTGAAGATTCATGCCACTGCAATTTTTTGTGGGTCAAATATCCTGCACATGAAAATGGAATACGTACCTAGTTACTACAGGAGATGGTACAGTAAAATGTCGGCTGGCACAAGGTACAGGACAATTAACTATCATTAATGATAATATCTTATCCCATTTCACAATCTGTGGCATAAATAAATCTCAAAAACTCTACCGTGCTACACCGGTGTGGGTTGATTTTGATAAATGTTGATAAAAGCAATTTCATAAATTGTCCGATTGAAAATGAATTCTAAAAAATTGAGGCCAAACAGAGGTGAATCGGATACAAAAGCAAGCTTGTTTAACAACTTTCGTTAGTTAGGGGTCTTATTTAATTTTGTTAAGAGAATAGGGACTAAACTTGCAACTTTAATCACGACCACTAGGGGTCTTTTTGTCGATTGGCTCGGCTCTCGTCTCGTCTGTATACAAGCCAACAAGTGGCTCGATGTCACCCCTAATATTAGGCGGTCTAATTCAATCGATCTAATATTATACAAAATATGTTTGATAAATATGATGTATCTACTATGTTTCAAGTGAAACTAGGAAAAACTTTCAAAAATGAAATAACCAATCGACAATTATAAAACATGCGACTAAATTGCATTTGCAAAACGTTGTCTAACAAAGTATCACACACATTCACCAAATACAATGCACTTACTAGTAGTTTCAACAAAGAAATTTGAACTCCACAAACATTTTTTTTTTCTCCGTATTAATAAATATCTTAAACTTAAAAGACAAACAGAAATTGACAGAGACTTGGAATGCACTCAATAACACATACAAAGACCACCAGGATTCTACAAACATGATCTCCAAATACAACCTCAAGCCATTTTCATCATATTTCACCCCTATTCCTTTTCTTAGTCGGGATTTTTTCCACTCTCGACTGCACAGATAGAAAGCAGTCACCTTCAGTGAAAAGCTAGTTCTGGTTCTTGGATTTCTCCATGGCCCTGGGAGCTATGAACCAAAAGAAAGATGTTATGAAGTTCAGTGAATATCATATACTATATCACAACAAAATTGTGTCGTAATGAAGTCGTTCAAACTCCAAAATGTACAAGTTTCTACAGTCAAACAAAGGCATTAAGTTTTCCCATTGATGCAGGTGTTCAATATCTAATGACAGGATTCGAATTAACTATAGGCACTATGTTCTTGAAGTGCACTATTATTCACAGTCCGGCACTACAACATCGATTCAACATAGTTTAACTCCATGCCAGAATTTGTCGATTTACAAAAGTAACTTAACCCTCCAATATATAACCACTAGGATATTCTTTATACATATCCCAATTAAGGCAATTTCATTTGTCCACAACATTTCAATTTCTTTGAGCATTTAAAAGTCTCATTCACATTATACTAGTCTTTATAATATATGCAATATCAAATCTTTGAACATAAAATACAAAAATTTCTTCAAAATTTTTTTTTTTATTAAAACGCAGAAAAAGAAAACAAAGACGGACTCCAAAAACATGTCTGATGACTTTTTTTTTTTATCCCCTATTCCTCAATATATATTATCTTCGATCTATATAGTAATTGTGTCTGTATGACTTCAGTAAATGTCCAAAATAGGAAGCTGCTATTCTGCATTTATAAGTGCAAGGATAAAGTTTTTTTATGGATATCACCAACGAACACCTGAGCAAGCATGCCTTTAAAAGACGTAAATTTCACTAATTGGTGCTCTAGAACAACAGTTAACAAACAGGCGTGAAATAATACAACAAAAAATGCTTACCTAATCCAATAGCATCAGAGCCTTTCATAATTTTGAGCCTCTTGCATGATTCAATAAACATCCTATAACAGAACCACTTATGAGCAACATATGAAGAGGCATAGGATCTTTAAAATAAAATAAATTGTCATGCACCATGTTCTCTAAAATCTCCTAATATTTATTAAAATTGTCACCTACCGTAACTATCAAGTGAGGGACAGAATTAATGGAAATCATCTGAGCACTCGGAAGAATGTCAATGGTGTTAGTTGAACAGGCACCACACATAACTTCATGTAAGAAAGTATCAATACTACAGACATTTCATTTAAATTTAAAAGTCAACTGTGTTCCCTATGTTTTTTTCTACGCAGATTCTTTTACATATGTCAAGGTGCACCTCACTTTGGGGCACAACAAAGTACGAGGAGAGTGACCTATCAAACTCCTTTTCTACTAAGGTTTCGGATACAAAAATTTCAGGAATTGAACCATGGAAGGAGTCCAAAATACTCTAGATGTTGTACACTCCTAGCTATTTTATTTATGGATAACATTTTCAAAAGCTGTACAAGTTGTAGAAACCTTTCCATGAGGAATTCAACAAACTCTTGAACCAAAATAAAGAAAACACGCAGCAAGAAACATATATTGTCATTCAGAAAGGATATAGAAAATTGACAGAATCACACATTGATTATCCAACCACGGGCAAGGAGAAATAGAAGGTCAATAATTAAGGAAGAGGAATCGCCAATGACAGCCAAAACATAATCACCACAAGTGAGTCTAAGTAAATGCTTTAAATCAACCCCAGAGGATAATAGCATTATCAAGTAACATGGTGTAGTCTTGCAAATCAGCAAAACAACGCGCTGAAAAAGTATTCATGATTATTTGTCAAAACAAAAAAGGAAAAACAAGTAACAAACTTATCACCAAGTATAGCATATCAATATGGCTAGAGCTCTTCATAGAAAAGGGAAATCGAACCATATAACACGGGAGAAAATGGTGTGCAGGGAAAGAGGAATCCATTTCATTAAGGTTCCTCTAACATGTGATTCAATTCACCAAGCTTAGGGTTGGTTAAAAATACAGTCCATGGTACGGATTTTGCTGTTTGTGAGACCCGGTAACCCTATGAACGTTGAAAACTAGGCAAACTAAATCCTCTTTCTGGTTTGTAAAAATTCTATCAATTATCCTTGTATTTTGGAGGTATTTTGCAGGGCTTCTGAATTGACAAGGGGTTATTAGGCTACTCTGAAACAGGGATTTATATAACAGGTTTATGCATCTTATTCCCGCCTAGTCCATCATATAAAGCAGCAGCGTTTATCTAGGATATGTTACTAGTAAACTTCTAGAAAATGAAAATAAAAAGCAACGAAGCATAGAGGAAGAACCCAAACTTCCCAAACTTGAGGAAATAAAAGGTCATATTTATCAATCCTTTTAGGAATTTATGATTCATGCAAATTCTCTTATTTACCTTTTGTTGTTAATTTCTAAAACTGGCTGATGTTGATAGTATCATCTAAGCAAACAGATTTGTGTAAAACGTTTACAGCCTCGAAAAATAGTAAATATTACTATGGGGTTGAACAGCACATTATCATGATTCTATTCTATCTGTTATTGCAATAATACGGAGAAATGGGAAATATAACCATAAACATAAAATAGGTAGAACAAGAAACTCACTCCCATGGGACATCTCCAACAAGCATCCAGTCACCATCCTTATCCTCGAACGTAAGCACGTAGTCTGATCCATGCACAAGGTCCTTGAACTTATTCTCACCCAGCATTTCCCTACCTGGAGCTTCCTGGGATCCACATTGTCCTGAAGCCAAAATACAATTATAACTACTGCATCTCATAAAACGAAGATTGAATGAATGTTAAAGATCAATTGGAAGAAAAGCTTACGTATGGTAAAGCACATGAACATTTTCTCGAGAGCAGAAGAAAGTTCTTGATATGTGGAATATGTCCTGAGATCCACCTTCCTCAAATAAGGTGCACCATCCATGCTGACCTTGACAAAAAGTGCACCAGGAACAGGTTTGCCATCAACTTCGTCATTGGTCTTTAAGGTTGTGGCGAGAGTATTTTTCCTGAAAGATCTGATTGGAGGCCAACCAACCACCTGAGCCCTGCAAAGCGTGAAAGACTTGATTGCATGCCTCAAGACTTTTAAACAAGATTTCACCTAAGAATAATTATCTGTTTTCCTTGTTCAGCCCATTGAGATTCAAGCACTTACTTTGCAGCAGGTGCACTGCTGTTATTGTTAGAACCATTCATCTTGTTATGGCCTTCCTGTAATGCTCTTGTAGGCACCTCTTTCTTCATCGTTGGCTGAGTCCCAGATGAATTGTTGGAGAGAATCACATTTTTCCCAGCATTGCCAGCTAACTTTGCCTCTATAACAGACTGAGGAGTTCCAGAGTCGGAACCAGTAGCATTAAACATCCATTTTCCTTCGGCAAAAACAGAACATTTCTTTTCAGAGAATCCATCCATAGTGTCTGAAAATCCTCTTTTGTTTCCAGAGACAATGGACTTCTGCATCAACGAGCAGATTCCATCCTTGGAAGGAAGCAGCGGAAACAACTGCTTCTCATCAAGCTTGTCTGAACTCAGAAGAATAAAGTCTGAATCCCGTTCTGGGGATCGGGATCCAGGAAGACCAAGCCTCAATTCTGTGGCCTTCAAATTCAAATTGTTCTTGTTTTCCTCAGACACATTTGAGACTCCTGAGCTGTCAACCGAGGAACAATCAGACAGCCCCAGATAATTGCGTTCTTTCAACCCCAAGCCACTCTGGGAAATACAGTCCACAGATGCTGAAGATGACATCAATGGGGCATTACCACGACCACCGCCTTCAACACCCAATAATGGTGGAGACATAAGATCAAAGAAGTGTAAAATTTCCTGTGAACCTGCTAAAAATGATAGAAGTTTAGTGATACGCTAACAAACTATCAAAAGCATATACATCCTGAATTTGAAAACTATTGTAATAAAATTCTATTTCATGAATTTTCTTACAGGAGCCTTTAAAAGAAATTATTGTTTTTGTTGATTCACTTTCTAAGGCGAAAAAATTCAGATAAATACTTAACCCATGCACCACCAAGGATGTACTTTTGATAAGAGCGTTAAAATCCCAAAAATATAGATGAAATATAAAATTGTACTGTCCAAAGTCCACTAAACAAATTCAACATAATCAGAAGTTGTCCTTTAATGGCTACTATAATAAAATTCCAGAAAAAAAAAAGTTTTAAGGACCAATTAAACAACACACAAATCCTTGTAAATATAAAATCGGTAAATTTTGCCAACAAACACCCGTGATCCAAAGAAATAGTTGTTTGAAAAAAAAAATTATTAAGTCAATATATCCAAATCCCAAAAAAAATTGTAAGAAGCTACCCAGAATCCAGTTTCAGTTTTTCAAAAAGAAACTTTATTAATAATTGGGTGACACATGCATAGGTAGAAATACATAATTTCTAACAATTTTTTCGCCAAACAAATACTGCAATCGTCAGATAAAGGAAAATATACAAACAGAATCTCAGGTTTTCGAGGTAACTATAATCAAAAGAAATGAACCCAGAGTTAATCCAAGGAAAATAAAGGCAAATCTGGAAGGTTTAGACATTCTAAATAAGAAAAAAAAATCAGGATACTAGCTGTAAAACCAAACATAAAAAACCACACAAGAAATCCCTCAAAATTACAAGATCCCAGCTCAGTTAGGTAACATCAAGCTCAAAAATTATGAAGTCAAACAATAAAGATAAACCAAATTGTTAATATCATATATGCAAAAAAAAAAAAAAAACTAAAGCATATACCTGAAAAATAATCTTGAAAGTGGAGTACGAACAGCACAAGTAAAAAGAGGATGAGGATTTAGATATTGAACTGTTGGAAATGTACGAAACGCAAAGCAGAGAAGGGAGTTTTAAGGTCCCTCCATTAAGCAGAAAGCTAAAAACAAAAGTAATCAGAGAACTGTTTTTGTTTTGCCGAGAAACGAAAAACAAAATATATAATTGAAAAAGGAGCGATTCTTTGGGGGCTGAAAAAGAATTATGGAGAAAAGTTGGGTACTTTTTACTCAAATCAACGGCTGATGTAGATTACTTGTAAGTGAATCCTGACCGTTGAAAGTGATCAGAAAAATATAATTACCTGTTCGGGCACGTGGTAAATTGTGACAGCTAATTATGCCTTTTTACAGTTTCGTTAAGACAATTCTCCTGGTTCTTACTTTCTGGTCCTTTACTAATTAATGCTAGTTACCGTGAAATGACGATTTTATCCTCCCGGTGTATTTGGACGGCGAATTTACCATTTTCTTTTTGTTGTTACTCTTTGTTTGAAGGGAAAAAAAAAAGGTATTTTTACCGGTTATAATGAAAGTTCAGTAAAAATTAAATAAATAAAAAGTTTAGATTTTTTGTTTTTGGATATTTTGGTAAAGAACAGCAGGGATCTGCTTATTTTCGCATGAAAATAACCCCCACTTTGTACTCTTTTGATTCGTGTCAACTTGAAATTAATGCAAAAGGAATATTTTTGTTCTTTTATTAATTAAAAGCATTGTTGCCACGTGCATTTTTAATCAATGAGCATCCAAAATTAGTGAATATTGAGAGTTAACACGTATATATTTTTTTAATTATTATTATGGTAGAAGCATAATCTGAATTACTCAATAATTGTCACGCAAGTGACGAAAATAACAATGTTTCGATTTAGCCAAAATCAGTATCAAATTCAGCGTCTGTTGGACTTATTGCATTTAAATTAGGCTACGAGTCAAATGATGAAAAGACCCACGTGATTGCGATTCTCATAACTCCTCCTCGTCGCGTAGGGTCCACCATCTCAAAGCGAGGGCAATTTGGGAAATCAAAGATGCCCCACTTGCAGCTTGCCAATTTAATTAGTTGGTTTTCTACACAGAAGGGAAAAAAAACTGTAGAAATCTCAGCAATTTTTCAAATTTTGTCTCCATATTTATTACAAGCTGGAAACTCTGGTCATAATAATAACAATAAGGGAGGTAATTAAACTGAAGTAGAAACTGTATGGGAGTGGGGGCAGAAATAGATAAAAGCAAAAGGTTAAGGACCTATAAAGAAATTAAAAATATGAAGGGTTGACTGGGTGCAAAGGGCATTTAATAAGAGTAGAGTAAAAGAGAGAGAGAGGAAAACAGGGGTCGGGTCGGGGAGACAAGAAAGCGGCAATTGAACTTTATTTGCCGGGTGGTGAGTAGGACAATAATCTCTTTTCTCTCTCCTAATCAAACCTTATTTATTTTTACATCCTTAACCTTTTCTTTTTCTACCAAATAATTGATTTTGTTTTTCTTTTGTTATTAAACAAATGTACATGCTTGGTCGCTCAAGAATCATTAGCTTGCCACTTACATTTGCACGCTTCCCCACTCTTTGTTTCAAAAAAACTGATATGAATGAATTTTTCATCTAAACATTATACATAAAGTTACAAAAAGAGTAAATTTTTTTATTATGATAGGCAAAACAGAGTAGACAAAACTAATTGTGTACGACAATTAGTTCATAAGAACTCATCAAAAGATGCCACCTCCCAATATAATAATGATAAAAAAAAAAAGTGTGAAACATATCTCGGTAGAAGTATGATTTATAACTTTCGCACCGTCAATATCTACTAGAGGAATGTCAAATATGGTTTTTGGAACTTGTTATCCCCTAGTTATGTTAGCATCTTTAAGAAATTAAACATGCTAAAATCATGTTAATAGTATTATTGTGTAGGGATGGATAAAATGATCGAATCAGATCAAATTAGAACCAAATCAACTAGAGTGGTTTGATTCGATTCGGTTCGTTTCTACTAAAAAATAGTTTTGATTCGTAGAACCAGGAACCATTAATCGAACTAAATTTTTATATATGTTTTTTTCTTTTTACAAATCAATTAATCATATCAAAACATTAAAAATTACAAGTGTGAATTTGACAAAAATATCATTTTTCATTCGGATCCTACTACGTGTACATAAAGGTTTACATAAGAGATTACATAATGCTCATAGCACTTTATCGTTTGTCAATTTAAAATACAGTCAACTTTTTCATCTGATCTTTTCTTCCACATCATTTTATGTAATCTCTTATATATCATTTTTATATACAAGTAGCATAATTCTTATCATTATATACTAGTCCTTAAAAGGACTTGAACCTTCATGTTTTTTACATTATCATCTATCAGAGAAAGCGGTCAAATTCTAGATCTCAATTCTAATTCATTTCTCTTTTTCTCAAGTTTAGACACACATTTGCACTTCTACACCATGGCATTATATTTGCTGAATGTTTGATATTTATTTTTTTATTGAAATATACATTACTACTAACTTATAGATATGTTAATAGTTTTTAATTTGCATTTATCATTTGAAAATCTAAGTAATGAAACCAGAAACAAACCAAACAAAATCAGAACCGAATGGTTCGATTCCACATCTTAAAAAAATCATCAATTCCATTATCAAAAAAAAAAATTGATTTATGGTTTGATTCGGTTCACTTAAAACCAAAATCAGGAGAAATCATGCCAACCCCTATTATCGAGCATCATCTTATATTGCACAATAAATATGTGCCCAAGGGATAATTGCATGGATTTCACAATTGTTGTGGACTTAAAAGAAAATAAATTGGCTAAATTTTTTAACAACGATTGAGACTCTAGAATTATGATGCCTAGGCTCCACCCATTTTGTGGTTTTTTTGTTCTTAGTTATAAATAATCACATTATCTCAATGAAAGTAATTATATAATTATTGTATTTTCAATCACTTATAAGCGAAAGAAGTTAATTACTCAATAGCCACAATCTCAAAATTAAGGGGCTAAAACTTTCAAGAGCACTATTTGAGAACAAGTTTATAAGTACATATAATACGTAGGATCATGCCACATGTACCGAATTTTTTTACCGAATCTTTTACCTATTACTCACAATGGGGATGGAGACCACATTGTCGGAATTTTCAAATCGATTTTGCTACATGTACACTTAGTTTGACATCATGGATGACATTCTCTGATAAAAAGACATAAATATCATTCTTCTTATTATTTAGTCAAATCAAGGTTCTCTATTACTGATATATGGTAACTTTGATGTATTTCTCCTAATAAATAGAAAAGTAAATATGCTCGTATTTATCGATATATTTTTTATCAAAACAATCGTTTAATATTCTAATTTTATTTTCTAATTTATTAATTTCTTTATTAATTCTGACTATATTTTTTGTAAAATATAAATGCACAAGTATATTTCTACTATTTTTCAGAAAATAATCAAGCACAGTATAAAATGATTTAATTTCTTCTATTTTCCTTTCGCAATCAATTTCTAAACATTGAATGATAATAACTAAAATTTATAAATAGTATAAGTGCAAATATTAATGCAAGTATTCAACATAAATAAGAAAGATCTTACAGTATTGAAGCAGAAGGTAAAGATAGAATAACATCAACGAGATTTGCCTCGAGCTTGCTCCCGTATGTTTGTATACTCAGATATAAGTGATCGATGTTATTTGAGTTTAAGAAAGTGGGTTATGGTCCAACACGACTTCCGCACTATTATTATTTTTCTCTCGACTCTTTTGCATATCTCACAATGGATCACACAGAATCACAGTTTTCCTTTCAACTCCTTGTTAAAACATCACCTTGAAAGGTAACAGGGTTCTAATGACTTTCTCTAACAACACCTCAAACGCCAACACACGGCTAAACGGCAACAAGATACTTGCACAACTCTCAAGGTTCTCACCGTTGGAGTATAAGTAAGATAAGAGTTTTTGAGAAAACAACAAGAATAGAAAGACAATATTTTCAAATAATTTTGATTTCATAAACACATCACACTAATATCTCTTACATAAGAATATACATACATATTTCGGCTACACTCTTGTTACTTTCTCTAAAGAGATTAGAACTTCATAGAGATTACCTTATTACAAGCTTCAAATGAAAGAGAGAAACTGAAATGGTTACAAGATTTGAAAAACTAGATAGAAAGATAGTTTTTTGCTTAAGGATTGGATGCTTTCTTCTAAGAATTAGTCTTCAATTTATAGACTCAAAAAGTTCTCCAGCTGTCATTCATTATTGTGATGTTACTGTGTAAAATAATGAGAATCTTACTATGGTTTAAAGTTCTTTATCTTAGCATGAAAAATTATTTGAGGTGAAACCCCACAGTTTTTCTTTATCAAAGTAATTCTGATAAAGTAGTGATAAAGGGGGTCCTCTACTTTGCCATATGAGACTCAAACCACTCGTCTGGAAATTCTTCTGGATCTAGTGATATTGGTGAACCATCTTCTTCATTGCTACAGCACTCGCACTTATGGTTTGGATAACGTCAAAACTGTTTACACAGCTCATTTTTTGTCTTCTGTGTTCCACTAGCGTCACCTCCAAAAATATGATCACACCATAAATCAAGATAGTGCCTATCTTCTCGTTTAATAGGTGCCACCGCTTTCCTGTAAATCAAGTGGTCTTGTGATTCATATACCCAAATTTTCTGATTTTCTTCAATAACTTTCTGGATATGCTCAAATTGCTATTTCTATCCTTTGGCTCTACGGAAGGTTGTCATATTGATAACATCTTCTGGTGTAGTTTCATGGACTTCACTCTTCTCAGGTTGAAGATGCTTGGAAGTAGTGGCAATCCTTATGACATGGCTAACTGGCAATATCATATCTTCTTCATTATCCCATTCAGGACTAGCAGAGAAAAACCTGATATAAATGTTCTTATGTTTAAGAACTTGGCAGTACCTTTCAATAGCTCGGATTACTTCTTTTGGTAACAAAGAAATTTCTTTAAAGATTCCAATGGGTAAATACAAATTATATTTCCCATTTCGTAAAGAGCACGAACCCAATAAGTTGGGGCTCCTAGATAAAAGTTAACTTTGTTGTAGGTTCCATATGTTAACGTTTTCATCTATCCTCCTATACTGGTGAACCAGCAACAAACTAGATTGAACAATATATATGCAAACATAAAATCATTTTTATTTTTTATGTCCATAACACCATGGGTGTTACAGGCTTTGATAATATTTGAGCAGTCAGGCTTTGGTATGGAGATACTATCCTTTGTAAATTTTTCTTCCTGTGAGGGAGACAAAGTAGTATTCTCTTTAACTGAAAATTTATAAAGTTTCAATGCTTCTTGTTCAATATTGGCACAAAGGCCTTCAGAATTATTGGCATTAGGGCATTCAGATAATATAGCCTTGTTGGCTTTCTCAGATATCGGCTTTACAGCAGCCATTTCCATCAAAGTTATCTTGGACTCTATCGCAGCAATCTTTATGTTCGTCTCGAACTTCAATACTTCGAGCTCCTTCCTTGATTTGCACAAAGGCCTTCAGAATTATTGGCACTAGGGTATTCAGATAATATAGCCTTGTTGGCTTTCTCAGATATTGGCTTTACAGCAGCCATTTCCATCAAAGTTATCTTGGACTCTATAGCAGCAATCTTTATGTTTGTCTCGAACTTCAATGCTTCGAGCTCCTTCTTGATTTGCTCCATTCCTGGTTAAGAAATCTGAAATAAAATTGTATTTTCCTTTAATATGGATAATATCAATTTTAAATGGTGCAAACCACATTTACATTCTAATAAGTGGTCTTTTAGCTGCACTTGTTCCAAATTTATTTGTTAATAATGGTTTTACCTGAATATTATCTGTTCTAATAAGAAATTTTCTAGGTAGTAAGTATGGTTCAAATTTTGCTACTCCTTTCTTAACTGCTAAACATTCTTTACGATTAATATCATACCTGGTTTCAGCATCTTTGAATGTGCCTGAAGTATAAGCAACAAGCTCTTCTGGACATTTATACAATGGATTACAAAGAAACTCTTTATGGTTTTCTTTTCTTTTAAGTATTGCTCCCCAGTGTAATAGAGAGGCATCAGTTTCTAAAATAAATAAATCTTCTTCATTTGGAATATTTAATTCAGATATATTCTCACATATTTTCTTAATTTTGTTTACCATTTCTACATCTTCTTGTATCCAATCTCATACAACTCCTTTTTTAAGTTTTTTGGTAAAGCGGACTTTATATTTAGCACAATTTTTTATAAATTTTTCGGAATAATTTAATAATCCGATAAAGTTTTGCAGTTCTTTCTTGTCTCTAATCACTTTTGGAAATTCTATAATTTTCTTACCAATATGAGGTTGTTGAAGTATTTTTTCTTCTATAAAAATATATCCTAAGAATTCAATTTCAGTTTTAGTTATTTCTGCTTTTCTTTTTGATAAAGTTAATCCATACTTATTAGCATTATAGTTGAACTTCTTAAGATGTTCAATATGTTTTTTTAAATTTTTACTATGAATAAAAATATCATCTACATAAACAATACAGAAATTCTTTATTGGTCTAATAATTTTATCCATTATTTGTTGGAATATTGCAGGTGCATTCATTAATTCAAATGGCATAACATTCCATTCGAATTGTCCTAATGGATTAGGGGTAGTAAAACTAGTTAAAAGTTTTGAGGCTTCATCTAATTTTATTTGCCAATATCCTGATTTATAATCAAATTTAGAATATATTTTACTTCCTTGTATTTGTTTTATTAACAAATCTTTTATTAGTAGTTTATAACTATTTGGTATTATTTTAGAATTTAATTCTCTATAATCAATTATCATTCTAGTTTTTTCTCTTTTGATTTCACTATAATTTCTAACCATAAATGCTGGACTATTATATGGACTAGTTGATTCTCTTATCACTCCTAATTGTAAGAGTTCTTTAATTTGTATTTCAAATTCTTTTTTATCTCCTTCGCTATAAGGAAATTGTTTTCCTGATATCTTAGCATCTGAGTTTTTTAGCTCAATGGTTGCCATATGTTTATCTTTATCCCATTTAGCTAGAAGAATTCATGATAACATTCTTTTAGCTCTAATTTAACATTTTCCAATTCTTCTTCTAAAATTTCAATTTTTAATAGTTAATACTAGAATTTTTTATTTTTGATTAATTTCTATATAACATCCACAACGATTACCTGCTGAACTCTGATGTCTAGGTCTATGGTGAATAGGTTGATGTGCAATTCCAATAGCTTTATATATTTTTGGTGTTTTAATTTTGTGATTACAAGGTATAGTAAATTCAAATCTATCCTTATATTGTGTAAATTGGCTATATGTATAGATAAAATGTTCTCCTAAAACGGATATCACATCCAATTTTATCTGTTACATATATTTTAGGAATAAAACATTTTCTATTTCCTATAATGATAGGAACATTTTTTTCAAAATCTCTATAGATTTTTACAATATCACTTGCTGTTTGACCATAAGTTGTTTTCTTATAATCTCTTTTATAATAATGTTCTGGGAACACGTTTCTTTTACATAGGCAAATACCCGATCCAGTATCAATTATGGCATGAAACTTTATCATACAATAGTCTGGTAAATTGAGAGTTATCTCAATATATGGACTAAGTATACTAGTTTTGATTGATCGACTCCTTGTATCATATAAATTGGTTCTTTGTTTTTAGTAATTCTAGGAATCATTTTTTATTGTCTTCTATAGTTGTTTGTAGAGTATTCTTTTGGATATGAAATGGTGAGACCTTCTCAAGAAAGTTCATTCCAAGTAATATGGGACTAATATCTTTTCCTTTTCTATAATATTTATGGATTTTAAGATTTAATTTAAATTGTTCTCTTTCTATATCTGTAAAACTTAGTTCGAGATTAAAAAATGTTTTAATTTCGTATTTAATTCCGTGATAATCGGTAAGAGTTATTCCTTGTGGTAAATTCTCTTCTATTAAATGTTCTACTAAGTCTGCTCTTATGTGACTAGTACTAGCTCATGTATTAATAAGGGCTATAATTTCTTAGTATTTATTTTGATTATTGATATATTCTGTTAGGATGAGGAAATTATCTTCCTCACACCTTCTAAGGTCAATATCAATACTATTTCTAGGCATTATCGGATAATTTCTACTTGTAGATGGCCTACTAGAGTTTGAGAGTTCTCTAGTACTGATACTTCTTTCTATTCTTCTGCTGGGCATTCTAACAAGAAGTTGTCTAGAGGTATTTAAGGTGACTAATCCTTGATTTCCTACATTATTGTCTATTCTTCTAGATTGCTGATGAAAATCAAGCAATATGTCTTGTGGTAATGAAATGTCATTATTACTTAACATTCTTGACGGTGTAAATTGTGCTGATCTTTAAAGTCTTCATGGATTTGTATGAAATCTCCCGAGACTTTATTAATTTCTTTTTGGTGCGTAGTAGTAAAAGCATATAAAGTTTTACAATGTAAAGTTACTGCTTTACTTCTTGGTGGCATAATTAATCTATCAATTTTGTGATATAGATTTAATCCTAGATTTAAGTTTTCATCTAATAAAGACATGTCAAATTCAGGTCTTATAGTAAATATAATTTTCTTATATACTAGATTTTCAGATACAGCTCCTAATAAAGCATCCATAGGATCATGAAGTATTCTGTTATCCATCAAGTACATTTGTATAGGAATATCCATTCCTTCTCTAAAGTATCATTTAACCATTATTTGTACTCTTCCAATCACAATATTTTTTAATCTTTCTCTAGTTGAGGGTTTTATCTTAGTTAATTCTTTATTAACCCATTCTCTAGTTATTAGGGTATAGTAGTGTTACCTTTAACATTTTCGATGTTAATAGGTATTTCATCATATTTGGCAATATATATGATTTTATTAAACCAAGGTAGTATTGGTCTTACAAAAACATCTTTATCTTTTAAAGATATTTGTTTTTCTTTTATAGCTCCATATCTTTCTTCATCAAAGATAATTGTTTGTGAAGTTCTTTCTTCATTATCTAAAGTATTCTCAATGGTTTCCATAATCCCTTGATTCATGTAAATTTGTTCGAACTCTGGTTCTTCAATTTCTTCTATATCTAGCTCATAGATTGAGTCTGTTTCAGATAATTCATCTAAGTCCTCTATTATTTCATAATTTGGGTCAGATTCTATCTCTTCCATTAGTCTGATGACTTTAACATTTTCTCTTTTATTTCTATTGGGACATTTGGGAGATATATGCCCTATTTCATTACATGTAAAACATTTACATTTTTTATAAAATTATTCTTTAGATTTCTTTTGAGGCTTCTTATGTTGGTTATATTCATTTTTCCTAAGTCTTTTATTTTTAAAATATTTCTTGTGGCTCTTAAATTCTTTATTTCTCTTCCAAGGTTTAAAATATTTCTTAAATTTCTTTTTATAATATGGTTTCCTAGATGGTTTGTGACAACCAAATTGTGGTACTGCTTCTATCTCTCAATAACAACGTAAACTTGCTTTCTTACCATGTTTCCTAAATAGGTGTTGGTACATAGATTTTCTACACCGTTTTGATATTTTTCTTTTAGCGAATGAAGTTTTCATTCCTAAGATATCAGCTCTATGATTAGGATCTTCCCATTCTATTTTATTCCAATAAGTTTGGTAATTTTCAAATAATTTCTAACTCCATGGCCAAGGTAGTTTAAGAAAATATCTATTAAGTAGTTTTTTTATCTTTTTCTGATAGATTCCATTCTTTTATGGATTTAGATACTTTGATGTATATCTTTTCGAATTTCTTAGTATATTCGTTTAATTCACACATATCACAGATTTTTAATAATTCCATTTCTCTTTCTGCTTGTAAGACTTCTTGGGTGATCATATCTATTTTAGTTTTTGGTATAACTTCTCCTAAGAGTTAGTGTCTAAAGAAATTTTCCATTCGTTTTAAAATTTCCTTAAAGTTTTCGACATCTAAACTTTCATTGCTATATATAGTAATTGTAGATTTTTCTCCATATTTAATTTGATTTTTTGTTTCTTCAGAAGTTCTTCTACAGGTATCTGAAGTGATTCATCTAAAGGTGTGGATTATAAAGTTGTATGTTTGAGTGGTATTCCATTTATGAAAAGCAACCGCTAAATCAATAGCTCTTGCCCATGAGTCAATAATTTCGCTTTTATTATTGTTATCATCAATATCTAGCCATATTCCTGTTGTAGGAATTTATTCAGTATATAATTTAACTGGATTATTATCCCTAAGGTGTATATGCTTGGTTGATGTAGTTCTAACTCATTTTCTAAAATTGTAATTTTCTCGTTCTTCTGTTATTCCACGTTCTTTCATCTATTCAAAATTCCAGTCACCAGACTCGACTTGAGTCCAATCATTAGTTTTACTTGTTTCTCCAACTATTGTTTGTGTTTCAACTTTTTGATTTAAAGGTGGAGTATTAATTTCAGTGGTTTCTTCTTTGGGTGGATCATTTATATAAATATTCTCAGTTTGAATAGCTAATTGTAAGCTTCTAATTCTTCCCCTAAGGCTTCATAGAATTTAGTTTCTAATTCTTCTATAACATATGTCGGGAAAGGTGGTTCAATAGATGTATAAGAATCTTTAAATTCTTGATTCTTTAATTCTTGATTCAATTTGTTTATATAGGATTTTTGGTCATATTTTAATATTGCCATTAACAATTTTCAAATTAGACTCGATATTTTTTATATGAGTTAAAACATCTTGATTTAAAATATCTATTTCTCCTAAAGGTTGAGCATAATTATCATATTATTCTAAAAATTGATTTATAATAATATATTCTTCTTCATTTTCAGAAAATTCATCTACTAATATTTGTAATTCTTTATTTTTTATTTCTGCTAATTGTTGAGAACTATTTACTTGTTTTATCTCTTCACTTAGAGATTTATATTTAATACTTAAATTTTTCGCTAATTCTTGTAATTTAATTCGATTAGTATTAGTTAAAATATTAATATTTTGTACTTCTTCTAAAATAATTTTATCTTTTCTATTCATTTTATTAATTCTAAAAATTTTCTTTAGTTTCGTTACTAGGCTCCGATACCAATTTTTGGGTGAAATTGCGGAAAATAGTTAAAACTTAGATGTAAGGGTATAATAGACAATACATCTAAAAAAAACAAAATTATGTCAAAAGCAATGTAATGGGGAATGTACAAATAGCTTAATTCTTTTTAAATACACGAGGGCCCCCACGCATTATGTGAGAGGGGGTAATCCATTATGTAGGGTTGGGCAAAATGTCCAAACCGAACCGAACGGAGCGGGTTTTTTAAAATGAAATACCCGAACGGGTATCCGAATCGAGAACCGAATGGTTTGGTTCGGTTCTCGGTTCTCGACCAAGAATCGAAGAACCGAATAAGAACCGAATTTTTTTTTTAATATTGGATAAATCAATTTCTTTTATTTTTTCTAAACAAATTAATAATTTTTTTCTTAGTAAATCTTATTAGTTGAACAATTTAGAGTTTATTTATATTTGTTAGTTGTGTTTTTTTCAATTTTACTTATATAGTTTCTTAATAGTTAGTATGGAAAATCAACCAACTGATAATTACATTAAATAGTTGATAAGTATTATCAATACTTTAAAATATTTTATTTTTGTGACTTCTAATTTATATTTCACTTTTATGTAGATTTGAATGTTTGAAGTAAATGAATTATTGATATAAATATCGAAATTTTATTAGTAATATTTACTTTTTGGTATTTGTAGTTGACAACTTATTATTTATATGTTATTAAATTAGATTACGTTAATTTGTAAAAGTTAAGATTGAACTTGGTATTTGTATCTACTTTTTGTTATTAATATTAGTATCCACTTTCAGGTATATTTATGCAGTATTATTTTAAATGTTAAAAAATTTAATTATAATACGGAACCGAACGGAACCGAATAGAACCGAACCGAACCGTACCGAAACCGAACGGTTCCAAAATTATATTTGGAACCGACAGTTCCATTTACTAAATACCCGAAAATTTCTGGAACCCAAAAAAATCGAATCGAACCGAACCGAACCCCTACCATTATGTACAAACTATTATGTACAAATGGATTAACCCTAATACGTAATGGTGGATTTTTTTACACGTCACATGAAATCTATAACGTGTAAAACTACAAATGTTAAAGAAACATTTTTTTTAACGATAATGTCCCAATTAAATAAAAAATAGCTAATAATATCGATACAAAATTACGTGTAATGCTCGTATTATATACTAGTATGAAGAAAGTAGAACGATTGCCTCTACACAAGAAATTAGGATGTTACAGTATGATTCATGTAAATTCCAATCGCCGTAACTTAATTTCGCTCGATATCAATTAAATAATTGTACTTTTAACTTTGTTCGTCGGATAATTACTATTTAATTTTAGGATAAAGAAATCCCTTGAAAGGGTCAATTAACAAAATTTGAAGAAAAGATCAAAGGAGTGATATAATGATTTATATTTATGAATTGTACTAGTCTTGTTGGGTCTGAAAATGATGTTAATTAAATACTAAAAGCACAATTGTATTGAATGGAAAATGGTAGCTTTATGGCCAGAGATTGTGCGTGGCTGTGCGGCGACAAGGGGACCCAACACCGGTTAGACCTCCGCTTATGCCGGTGACTTTAATGAAGATATAACTCAACCAGAATTAGCTTCAATTAATTAGCCACGGTTAGTACAACCCACTTATTTTAGAACGTATTTTGGCTTAAAAGTAAGTTTAAGTAATTTCAAGTGTTGATATCGTAACGTGTTGGACCACCTCAGACCTCTAGAAGAGTTGTAACTTTCGAACTCGATAAAATAGAATGAAAATAAAAATTTTTGACCTTATTCTATGAAAATGATATGGATGGCTAATCGCTCAAATGCATAAGTTAGCTTGTGAATATTCGTCGAGAAAATTAATGGACAAAAAATTAGGCTTCTTGCGTAGAACGTACCTTACTTGGAGAGTGACGGCTAATGTTAGCACCTTCAAGTTAGGTATAAGGCATATTAAGTGTCCGTCTACTTATTTTCAATCATACAGTTAATAAAATTTGAGGCTTTTTTTCAATTTTTAACCACACATTTTATCAATTTTTATCAAAATTTACTAAGTCTCTTTTTGGTTTTGATAAAAAATTGATTGTAGAGATTTGTTCGAATTTACAAATACAGTTTAAATTTATTAGTACAAATAAACGTGTAAAATACACTGATCACTTCTCGTTGTAGAAAGTCAGCTAGAATAAGATTTTTTTAGCAGGGAAATGCATGTACGTGTGGAAAAGGATGACTACTCGTACATGATTTTTACGATTTATTTTATTGTTTTAATTTTTCAAATGTGTTTATTTCTGCTATCAGTATTTAAGCTTATAATTTTAGTCTACTTGCTATTGAATTGTTTGCTGCAATCTTACCATTCTGTATTTCTCAGTTACACCTCAAATCAGTTGGACAAATTTGTATATTTTATCATCAAAATGTTTTAAATTAATCTCTCAAGTGGATTGGAGATGAACAAATTAAACCAATATATAAGGATAAGTGCTACTCTTTTAAAAAGTTTGACATTTTTAATATAAAATCGATTAAAGATATTGACTTATTTTAAGTTAAAAAAGAAGTTCTATATATTTATATAAACCTTTGTCTGGGAAAGAAACATTATGTGAATTAATATTGGGGTAATTATATTCACACCACATTTTAATTGCATTCAAGATTCTTAATCATTATTTATTATAGTACTTATGTCCATAATGATTTTTTATATCATTCTTATCATCAAAATTTTCATTAATTATCACATTTTGTATTTGATACTAGTTTTATGTTCAAAAGTTCGTTAAAATGGCGTAAAACAACTTATTTTTTTAAATAAATAAATAATGTAAAAATATATTTTTTTCCTCATTTCAAAGCATGAAAATAAAATATTTTGATGTAAATCATCATTAAGGACAAAACATAATAATTAACGGAATGTTGAAGATGAGAATTCTACAAAAAAAAGTTAAAAGAAATAATTGCTACAATGGGTAAAATTTGAGGAACTTAATTGCAATTAAAATGTGGTGTATCAAATTAAATTTGTGGTGGCAATATAACCACTCTTAATAATAGTTGTTACGAAGTCTCATTTGTCCTTCAAAGACTTCTTCTTCTCGCGCATGGGATGAGCTGTGCAAATGTGACACAAAATTAATGCTGGTGGTAGTGTGATAGTAGTGGTTGCGGTGGAGTTTTATGGTGGTGGTGGTAGATCATGTCCACAAGTGGTGATGGTGGCAATACGTAAGTCACGATCAATTGAATTTATGGGACCAAATCTCTTGAATATGTGACCTGTCAAAGTGATCTAAGAAATTTGTTCACCTGTCATTTAATTAGGTCATGATCACATGTATCAGGGCACATGTCAAAGTGCGTAGGTCACATGTCCCGGATTCAGGAGATTTGGTCACAGACCCAAGACATTTTTCACAGGCCGTTGAATCAGGTCATAAGTCACATGTCAAGTTCATAAGTCACAGGTCACGAAAACAAGAGATTTTGTCACAGACCTTTGGCTCAAATCATATGTCACAGATCTAAGAGATTTGATCACACACCATTGGAACATGTCACATATCACATGTCGAAGTGCATAGCTCACATGTCACAGATTCAAGAGATCTAGTCACATGTCAATGTTCTCTCTGACCTCAGTTATCTGAACTGGTCACAAATTCAATTAACCAAATTTCGACTTTGAGAATTGAAGTTATTTGTTCATTTAAGTATTCTGTAAAATACACCAGTCAATGTTCTCATACGGCCACTATGTTTCTCCCTCTATCTCTGCCGTTTGAGGCAACGATACTCATATTCGCGATTGAAGAAGTCGTCGACGGGGTGGCTATTGGCGGCAGGTGGATGCCCACGACTGGTGTAAGAGGGTTGAGGTGGGGGTGAGATGGGTAGATTAATTTAATTTGATAATATTATTATTTAAAATTAAAACAAAATTAATGCCCTCGATTTTTGTATTTTTAAACTTAATGTCGAGTCATTGATTTGTTGCATATTTAATACATGATTTATGATATTTTTTTTCCCATAATCTTTTTACTAAATATGGGCTTAATATGGACTTAAAAGTTGGGCTTATATACCTAAAATTTTGGATTGGAAGCTATAGGCCCATTATATAATTCAAAGCTTTTGTACACAGTATCGACTACTTTCGATCTTCATTTTCTATGTTACAATGGAGCTCCAAATTATTTTTTAACGAGTAAATATGCATAAAAAAATGAAAGAAATTTGGCAATAAAAAAATTTAGCTCATTTTTTCTCAAAATAATTTGTTGTAACCAATTAGTATCAACTTTTTTTCTCAAAAAATATTTAGAGTATTAATTATATATATAGCAAAATACCTGTGTGAGATATTTTGCATAATTTTTTTCTCCTAGATTGAAATCAACAAAAATTCTACAAGATCAAGAGTTTATTGGACATTATTATGAAAATTCAAACTAGTAAATTTAAACTCACATCTCATCTGGGTCATAAATGGAAACCGATAGTAATTTAGAGGGGTGCCCTCAAATCCTCAATTAGGATTTTAATGAATTTTAACAAAGGCTACGCCACATTTCAATTACATTAACATTTATTCATTATCACACTCGTATTCTTAAATTTTTTTCTATATCACATTCTTATTTTTAATATTTCATTGATATGAAAATCTTCCCCTTAAATCACTATTTTCGTCAAAAAATATTGTTAACGTATTTTAAAACGAGAGTCAAATATTGAATCGTATTTTTGCATTATTTTTTATTTTTAACTATATTTTAAAGAAAGTTTTGGAGATAAAACATAATCAGAAATAATTTATGAATTTGAGAATAAGAACGTGATGAAAAAATATTTGAGATATAAATATGATAATGTGTAAATCTAACATTTCATTCAATTAAAAAGTATTTTAGTAATTAAAAATTGTGGTGTGAAAAAATTATTAATTTTAATGAATTTCATGAATTTAAATAGATTTCAACGAAATTTGCAAGAATCTCATTAAAAGGACAAAATTTTAAAAGAGTTTATTATGTTTGTTTTTAAATTCGAAAATATTCCTCTAAATCTTTTGAAATCTCATTGATAATAAAATTCTTATAAATTCACTGTTTATGGAAAACGTCTATATTTTCGTGAATTCATTAAAATCTCATATGGACACCTGTATTTAATGAATTTTTAAACCATTAAATTCTCTAGGGGCATCTAATTCTACAAGGACTTTTAATATCCATTAAATTCTCCATGAAGGACACCCTGGTTAATCTTTACAACTGTATAATTGAAGAATTGGCCAATTTACACAAGTCGTCTCCAGCCGCACGATCGAACTAAAATCCTATAAATGCGAATTTGTTTTTCTTTTATCTATTTGGTAAAACCAGCAAGTTATTTGACACTTGCCCGTTTTAAGAGGTGGGTATTTTTTCCTAGCACGGGGTGGAATGGACCAGAACCAGATAGAATTGTTCAGTACAGTCCGATTTCTCTACTAAATTGGTTAATTTTGGGATCGTACGTCGAGAACCGATCGGTTCCGGTTCAGTTCTCGACGCTGCCTTGAGAACCAATAGTGAATTCGGTTCTCACAAATTTATTTTTTTACTAGCACCAAAATGCACTAGATTTTTGAACACTTGACCCCAAAATTATCTCACATTAAAATTTTATTTTCCATATGCTTCTTCGTCATTCTTTTAATGGATAATCAAAATAAAAATCTAAATAATTTTATAATTACTTACAAATCCATAATTTTAATGCAACTCAATAGAGAAAATATATATTTTTAGTTCAATATTCCATAAGAATTCAAATTTCTCGTTATTTTCAAAATTATCAGCCATCAAGAATCGAGATCCTTGAGGATTACTAGAGATAATCATGTTAGTATTATTACTAAAGATAATCAGGTTATTGTTATATGAAATTTTGTAAGAATTAAATTTCGATCGAAATTTTACCATTTATGATGTACTCCATAGTTTAATTATTATTTTTTTCGCTTTTATGAGTTGATATTGAGTTTTGGAATGAATTTTTGTGTTGTTGTATTGTTTAATGGATTTTTTATATTGTTAGATTACAATAATGATAAATGATTTCATACTCTATTTTTATCAATTTTCGATTTCACAAGTAGTTTTATACTTTATTTTTATAAATTTTTCAATATAAAGAATTGGATTGGACCGAATCGGAACCGATTGGTTTGGTTCTATAGTTGGATATGGAACCAATTGTTCCATTTCTAAAATTCTCATTGGTATTTGATTCGATTTAATTCGGTTCCCTTTAAAATCGAACCAAATCAGACTGCGCCCACTCCTACCCGTATTTGGCGTGTCATCTAACTGTTTTATTAATGAGGAATGCTTTTAACCCTACTGGTGTTAAAATTAGTGTTCTACCATCTAGGCTCCAAACTTGGGGTAAAACGCCCCGCTTCGTGCTTGGACATTTTTTTTTCAATTCCTAAAATGTTGAATTTTTTCCTTCCTTTCTTTTTTCTCCACGCGCGTTTTATTAGTTTTTTCTAAAGTCTTTTATTTGACTTTTAGCTTATTAATTATTATTTTTTATTTTTAAAAAGACTTTTCATTTGACTTTAATTTTAGATTTTTAAAAGATTTTATCTATACAAAAATTAAAAATGACTTTATTTAAATAGTTAAACAAGATTTAAGTAATGTTGTTATCTACATTATGTGATTACAATCTTGAAACTCATTATTTTGTTACAAACTCCAAAAGTATGTGTGAAGTTCATATAAATCTATTTAGTACGATTTTTTTAATTGAAAATTGAAATTATGAAAAAATTCTAATTTTTGCATTTTGAAAATTTCAAAATTCTATAATTAATTAATGATAAGAATTATTAAATAAATATAATATTTTATAATTTTATATGTTTGATATGTATTATTTTAATTATTTAAATGATTTTCAAAATGATCAAAATTTTAAAATAATATTAAAAATAAGAAAACTTTTTTTTTTTACGCCTAAACCTCGTCTAGGCTAGTAAAGTTTAAAACTTCGCCTCCGCGTCTAATCACACTTTACACATTTTATAACATTGGTTAAAACGCCCGTCTAGGTTACAATAATGTGATATTAAATGAAATGCGTAATTAAACGAAATACTTAATTCTACCTTTCATTAAGTCTATCACCTAGTGCCATTTAGACTACTGTTATATCATCAATAGTGTTGTACAACATTATTTTTTATTAATTCTATCGAACATTTGAAAAAATACTACCTTAAAAGCATTTGGAGTTTCTACCTTGAAATAAATACTTGGTATCAAATTAGATGATCAGAAATGATCTAATGAGTACCGATGCTCATCTTATCCTAAGCACCGATGAGTTGGCACATTAATTCATTGGTGGATAAAGATTTTGTGAGTTCCAATCCACCAATGAATTAATGTGTCAACTCATTGGTGCTATAAGATGAGCACCGGTGCTCAGGATAAGATGAGTACCGGTGCTCATTAGATCATTTCTGATTAGATGATAGCGAATTTCACTACTTTATTGTCCAATAAATAAAAATGGGAATGATTTTATTGGACAATAAAGTAGTGGATTCATCGTTACATTTTTTTTCTTTAACAAAATCATAGATTTATAGTATTGATGTTATTAACTATAAATTTGAATCATCTAATTTTATTTAACATTTAATTTTTTTCCAAATCATTTAGTACCATATATTAAGCGTTCTCATTTGGTAGAGACATTATTATTTTCATTTATGAAATTTAAATTTATTTTTAATGATGAAATTAATTAATGACGCGTGTCATTTAATTAACGTACAACGCAAAATATGCTATAACAAGGATTTCTCCACTAACAACTATAGTAATATTCCATCCACGATAATACTCCACCATTTTTCTTTTATTTTATTATGAGCTCGTTTGGTAAATATTAAAATCTAATTAAAATTGAAAATAGAGCCGTTATTGGGTTTCACTCGTCTAATAAAAGTCAACAACAACGGCTAGTTTTTCAATTTTAATCCGATTTTTAAATTCCATAATCTTTAGATTATCAACCAATTTCAATATCCATTGATAAAAGTTATTTGAAGGCCGTTTTCTCAAGATTTTCGAAAAGTTTAAAATTAATTATAAGATTAAAAAGATGTTTTTGAAATATGTTTGAATAATTTTTTAAAAATAATTGATCTTCTCAGATGAAATTCTAGAGAAATCTGACGTTGAAGTATCTTCCTTAGAGCTTGTTTGTGAGGAATTTTTGGAGGAAGAATTGATCTTGAATAGTGATATGATGGGAAATGTGTGGTTGAAAAAAAAAATTATTGATGTGATGAAAAATATTATTTTATTGAAGAATGTGTGGTTGAAAATGAGAATTGATTTATTATAGAAAAACCAAAATCTCTCACAAACAGGGCCTTAGTAAGTTTTTTAAAAGTAAAAGTAAAAGTAAAAGCGAAAATTCTATACCAAACAAGTATTGAGTACCAAACAAAAAGCTTTTAACTTTTCACAATCTTCCTTTCCTTCCTTGGCTAATTCCTCACTAAACATGCCCACCACTAACCCTAAACATTAAAATACTCCTCCATGGGCCACCCGCTCCCACTCAACTGCAACAAAGCAAAGCTTAAAGCGTAGGGAGTGGTGGTGGCGTGCGTGCGTGCGTGCGTAGTCCATCGTCCTTCCGTACTATTTCCAGGACACCTAATGTACCTTTACACGCACCCATCCATTGCTTCAAATTTATAAAAGCTCACCACCCAGGCTCCTCCCATTGCCTTACAGCATAATCCTATTTTATTTTTCTTTTGTATAAAAGGAAACATATTTTGTGCTTCATTGCACCCTCGATGCGGGGATTGGGATTAAAGGGTAGTACAAGAAGTGATGGAGAGTCCATATCATGCTACGCCGCCGAGTCACGGCGGGGGATCTCGACCGTCTCTTGGCTTTCCTTTGGGTACAGCCCTCCTTTTGGTGGTGATCTTCAGTCTTAGCGGCGTATTTTCCTGCCTGTACCATTGGGACAAGCTCCGTTCCCTCCACCGCTCCAACGATGACCTAGAGGCAGATGGTGATCAAGGCCCCTCCAAAATGAAAGTCCTCCGCATGGTTCGTTTTAAAGCTTATAATTCTTTTATTGATCAAATTTGAATATAAGCGAATTACTCATTTTGAAGTAATTTCAATGTTCTAACTTCTTCGAGCAATTTGGTCCCACAGAGCAATTTTTAGTGGAATTGGTTCTCAATAAGGTACATAATAAATTCTTGTATTTTTTTCTTCTTTTTCTTTTCCAGAATTTGAAGCAAGATAAGAACCAGAGCTTCCCAGTTATTATGGCTGGGGATGATGTTCCGAAGTTCATAGCAATGCCATGTCCGCGGAAGCTGCCGCTACCTGCGAATATCGCTGTCGAGGTGAAGAAGCCGGTTAAGCCTCCTCCAATAGCAGTGCCTTTGTATTAATTATTAATGCAACCATAGCTGAAAAATCAGATTATTTGATGTTTATTTTTAGATTTCAATTAAATTCCAATTTTCTTTCCATGAATATTGTAAATATGAAGATAGTGAAAACAATATATACCTAAGTTAGGATAAATCCTTCTCTGGTATCAAATGGAATAGCTCAAGTTTAATTGATTGACAAATTTATAAATGATTTATAAAGATGAATACTAAGGGAAAAGATACTAGTTTTCATGAAATATGTAAATAATAAGCCCTCGTTCGTCTTTCTTTAAAATAAAATTCTTTAATTCTCCAACTTATTTCTACCACACATTTACATAATAATTTTTTTTTTATGTAAACCTAAAACTTTTCCTAATTTTTAACTATGCATTCTCCAAAAAATCACTATTCAAAACTTCATTTTTCTTCAAAATGATGGCCATTAAACAATGGCTAAAGAGTAGTAATTATGCATATTTTTTTAAATTAATATTTGACTTTAACTAAATTTACAAAGTAGTTATAAATTGATAGCCTTACGGAAACTTACAATATACGACAAGACTATTGTTTTTAATTTCTAATTTCTTATGTAAAATCCCTTGTTTGCTTCCTATTTATAATCCGTTTATAATTAGTCAAATCACCTTTTATCCGCATATTTCGTAGAATTCACAAGTGATAGCTACTTATCCATCACTCATTTCTTTTCATTTATAATTTAAATTGATTATAAATAACTCCCAAACATAAATATCTTTAGCTCACCATACATATCACAAGAGTACTTCTTGTAACCTAAAGATACGTACGTATAATTTCCAGCCATATGTAAGAATCAAGATAGCCCGATCTAGAAACATAAAATACAATGCCATTAGGATGTCAAGGGTAAATATCGTATCGAAATAAAATAAAATAATACACAACGTGTGTGTGTATATATATATATATAGCGTGTAACATGGTCATGGTATCTTTTAATCAGATCAATTGTCCCTTTCTAAACCTATCTGGATTACAAACAAAAACTCGAAAAATATACGTACTTGTAATGACAATGACGGGTGATAAGTGCATCATATCTTTTATTTCTTTGGTTTTGGTTGAAGGAGAAAACGATTGGTAAAAATATCAATTTGGGATATTAAAAAAATAAAATGAATAATGTTATTTGTATATAATTACTTACGAATTGATGATACAACATTATATTAAAATTTAGCTGATTTCCTTCTCCTCTCTCTCTCTCTCTTCCCATTTGTTTCTTTCTTTTTGCGTATGCCAATTTGTAAATAATTATTTACAAGCAGCCTTACTCAAAAAGAAATTGGTTGGTCACCTAAACTTAAAAAGAATAGCAGTTATATTTTTATGCTGCTGAATGAATGGATAGGTTGGTCTGCCATATTAAGAAGCAATCTTGCAACAAAAAGTGCATTAATGGCGAGCTAGTGCTTCAAGCAAGTGGATCAATCATCCTTCGTAAGTGATTTGAAGTATTAGATAAACTTAACAGAGTCGAAACAAGAAAACTATTTTGTAATATCCATGGAGGAAGGCTCCCTTGGGGTCAGGAGTATAAAGGGTGCACAGACCCTGGTCAACGTGGGCATATCCCGCGGTTAACCTCCACCCATCACTGAGGGGCCGGGGATGGGTGGTCCAGGACACGGTCTAGTGTAAGTTAGGATACCTGGATATCAAAAAAAAAAAAAAAAAACTATTTTGTATATCAAATGCTACATACAAAATTTAATGCACTCATCTTCTTAAATTATGTCTATTTTTATGCACTCGAATGTATCAATTGCATCACTAAAAACTATCTCTTTGGATGTTCACATGCCCCTACTAATAATTTCAGTAGTAAAATTTAGTCGAAGTTAAACACCAAATATAAATTCAGTTTCTCCCCTCTTTACTTAGAGCCGTGCTATTCGTACCGAAAATGGTCGACATACAAGTTGATCGACACTTACAGTGGGGTGATATTTTTAAAAGTACTTTAATGTTAGAGATAAAGATGATATCTTTCCAAAAAAAAAATATTTAAAATTTGAGTAGATTTTATTTTTTAGGTGCATATTTTGAGTTTCAAAGATGATATCTTTCCAAAAAAAGAAAAATAGGTCATTACTGCTTAATGTTAGAGATAAAGTTAGATAATTTTTTATCGTAATCCTAATATACATTAAACTTTTGTAAAACAATTGTCTTCTACATAAGTTTAAGTCTAGCATGATTGTTCTTCATATGTAATTATATAGCAATAGGACCATTCATATGTAACATTATAAATAATGTACAAAGTAAATCCGTTGCTCAATTATTTTTAATTTCAAGTTTTGATCTTAGCACCTAATAGAGATACTATTAAGGGAAAAAAAAATCTCATAACAAATAAAAATGAAAATATAGACCAACATATACAGGTTTGTACAACTTCTCTTAATAAGATCGACATTTTTAATATAGAACCTCGAATTTTAATATAGTATCAGAGCTTATTAAGCTCTAATGAGCAATTCAAACGGATTAAGACTCAAAATAATGAATATGTGGATTTCAATATTGATTTGCCCAAAAAAATCATATTCAGGAACATGTTAAAGGATAAAATTTCACATTGAATAAATATGAAAATATAAACCAACTTATAAGGATTTATACTACTTCTCTTAATAAAGTTAACATTTTAAGATGAAACCACCAGTCTTAACATGGTATCGAGCTCATTAAATTCCAACGAATAATTCGATCTGATTAAAACTCAAAAAAATGAACATACGAATTTCAAGATTGATTTGATGAAACAGCCACCATTTTTCAGGGACATATTAAAAGATAAAATTTCGCATCAAATAAAGATGAAAATATATGATTGAAAATGAACATGAGAAAAAAAATTATGAAAGAGTTGGTGTCGAACAGGGATTACATTTCTCCAACCTTATCCCTTATGAATAATAAGCATTTGAATATACTCCATGTCCGAGCCGTTAAGATGGATATGCATCTTCAACTTGACATCCATTTTCTTCGGTCTCTTGATTAGCACTCCAATTTTTCAAATATCGAATTTCCCTTAGAGCAAACAATATACTTTGATTTTATCCGAAAGATAAAAATTTAGGCCCCATTGAATTTGTGTTCCATATATACCTTATTGATCGAGACGTCAACCTAAAAGGATCTTCAATGGATCTTGTTAGTTATAATGTCATCTTTCTTCGTAAAGTTTTGTTATATTCCATCATTAAAAACTTCTCGACATATTTTATGTTGAAAATTTTTATCTGATGAACAAAGAATATCGATATCTTCTTAACTTCTAGACATAGCGAATCATCTATCGTAATTTTACAAAACGTAACGATGTTATTCAGCATCTAACTTCTTTCGCTACTCCAAAATTAATTTTGTTGATTATTTTATTATGCTACGCATGAAGAAAGATTCATGTAGCCCCTGTTTGGCCTCCAGTAAATTATGATTCATTTTTTCTCCCTTTTTTTACAATACATTTTCTTATAAAATAATATTACGTGTAAATTTTAAATTTTTATTCTTAAAAAATTACTATTTCACTCATTATCACGTGGAATAATGGGTGGGGGGCCGTGATGACATTATAAACGTACAGATGGTAAGCAGCCAAAGCAAGCCTCCAAATTGTAACAGGTCACTTAATTTCTTAAAATATTCTAGGTGGGTCCCTTGAAGAATTGAAAATCACATGGAGATGGGACTTCTCAAGGGACAGCTGGTAGTGGGTTATTAGTGCTCTCATCTAATCGTCCAATGGTGGCTTCATTCTATGCTAGTAAGTGCCAAATATTAGGGTCCAATCCCATGTTGGCTCTTTCTAGGCATTATTCTCGTAGTAGTTGTTACGTCTTCTCCAACGAGAGTTCAAGAACGATCACGTGGCAACTACATAGTAAGCGAATACAGACCCACACTTCACTCTACCTAACTTATTTGAGATCTTTCAATAGTCGAAGTGATGCAATCTATAGAGCCCCACATGTAGAGGCCGAACCTCAATAGACAAGGTGAGGCGATGCAAAGTGCTGCAGTACCAATATGAGGTGTATGAGGCACATTCCATAAAAGATTTTCAGTATAAAGATCTTCTATAATTGATTGATATTACTTATTTGCAACAGTCAATCTAAATGCACCTCAACCATTATGATGGGGTCACATATCTCTTTATCTGAAGATAATCATTTTACATATCATATTATAAAAACTCACGCTTAGTGTCATTTAAAGATAATGTAATTTTAAACACTCAAAGCAAGATTGCTCTCTCATTTTACTCTCTACAAAACTCTCAGTGCCTGAATACTATTGTGACTCACGTTTTTCATACGTCCTACTCGCTAATGTACTCATACATTTGACTGACTTGATCGTTAGAGTGCTCGCGATAATCTCCCTTGCCATTGGAGAAGGTCACGTGTTACGACGATTTGTCCAAGTGAGCAGAAAATTATCTATGCGGACGTGAGTGGAATAGGAATCCGTTGGCCACGTCATTCGTACAAAAACCTAGGTCAACGGTAGTTCCTAAGTGAAGGAAGACAAATTTGTTAAGAATAATTTATGATTTATTTTTTATATAAATTTTTTATGTAACTGTTAACTTAAACTAGATTTTATAGATTTATTTCACTAATAAGTCAGATTAGATTGTGTTTTTCTTATCTAATAAAAAGATTAGTCAAGACTCATTTCCTCTCTACCATAGAGTTATTGTAGGGGGATTCTTTTTAATTCAATTACTTAAGGAGAGATTGTTGCTAGGGATGCTTTTTAATTTCAATTACCTATGGAGAGATTCTTGCTAATTTAAAATTGTATTTCATTACGTAATTTAAAACGGTAAAATACTTATTTTTTAAATTAATGACCAAAGAAACTTTTTGTCGAAAATATAGAAGACGGAAAAATTGAAAAAAAGAAATTTAAAATTAAAATAATTGGAAGGTAAGTAAAGTCAACGAAAGTATTTGGTTCATCTTGATTTTGTTTGGTTTTCATTGTCGAAATTTTTCTACGGTTGTATAGTACCGTAATATAACTCCAATAAAATTATCAACAACAATTGTCAACAATTATATTTCGCATCACTAAACGACACCTCCATCGTTGAAGACTCGAAGTTCTCAACAATCACCCATAGCGCTTCGATCATTATTGCATTGGAGAAGCCTTCGATGTTTATTGTTTAAACAAGCTATGCATGGAATATTTCATCGCAAGTCGAAGTTTTTTAATTCCTTTATTTCAATATTACCGATACACAAATTATTTTTAATTATTATTTTATTATTGAAGATTATTTTTTTTGTATTTAATGTCTAATTTTTTTTATATAATAAATTAAATTTATTAATATACTTTATTTTAAATATTTTATGCATTAGTCTTAAATTATTTCTTTATTATTATTTTTTTCAATTAACTTCTTTTCGGGAAACTAAATTTGCAGATATAATTTTATTTTTTTAAAATTTCTTGAATATGAAAGAAAAATTGAATTACCCACATGTTACAATTTATAAATATTTTTATTTGTTAGAAAATTTAGGTTTATGTCCCCAAATGAAGAGGCTAGTTTGGATGCGTGGGATACTTTGAACCCAAAAGAGTAGAAAGCAATCATAGATGGTATTGATTTTGCATCACCTAGTGGAAATCCTCGTAGAAAGTTAGGTCTACATCAAGGAAAAAAGCTTAGTGTTAATTCTCATATTATTTCAAAAGAAAAATTATGGTGTTTTCTTCCATGCTTGCAACTTGTCTATGTGGACAAGAAAAATATAGTATTTATCTATCTTCTTCTTTTGTCTTGTTAAACAAGCGAGTCGTATTATCCAATATTATGAAATGATTACAAACTAGATTATTTATAAAATAATATAAAACTCTATAATGTAACCTTAATAAAGGAAAAGAATAAACTACCTTTCATAAAGAAACTAGATTACAATTTTATCTAACACCCACCGTAAACTTATGTTGTAAGCATCGAGAGTTTGCTAAGAAGAAAGGGAAACAACTCTTTCATGCTTGACTTCATGCGATTTGCTGAATATCAAATAATCGAACATTAATCTTGTCAAGGTTCATTGGTCGAACTTATCATTGTAAAATTGACTAAACAATCTAAGGTTTGCCTTCTTCTGTACGAATTACACTCCCTTTGTTATTGTCAAATATACACAATAATATTCAATAAGACTCGATTTCTCTCTATGTGAGATGTTCTCTCATTATATAAAACCAAAATCATAACTGAATATAGTAAAAGCAATCTATCTATATATGGTACAATTATAATGATAATATAATCGTAATTTTCGACGATATTTGTAATCTTATTCAATCTCATTGACATCCCTCTCAAATTAATGATGATAAAAGTATCAATTTGCAATCATGAACTGTTGATAGTGACAATATTTGTGCTCACGAAGTAAAAATCTAAATCAGAGCAATCATTTACGAAAATTAATAACAACGAGAGACCAAGAACAACAAATAGTTCAATAACCAACAAAGAACACTCCAAAGATACTCCAGAGAACTCACACTCCCCACAAAGAATTTTCAAAAGAAATTTACGAAGTGTGCCGACACACACGGTGAGTTCTATCTGTCGGGAAAACTTAGTTGAACACATAATTCGGGTTCCAACAAAAGCTCTAACGCCAAAATATCGGCCAAAACTCTAGATACTATAAGTAGAAGAAATCCCAAAATACAGCTTACACCAAAAATTCAAAGATGATCCTCTTCTGAGAAATCAAAACTCTAGCTTATCACCTGAGTAACCAAAACTCAATAGTCTACACTCACCAAAAGTTAACGGTCTGCACTCCCATGTCTCCTTTTTTTTTAGTAGTAATATAGTAATATTATATTATAATTGCTAAATCCCTCGTAAAAATAGTCAAATTTGTTTCTCCCTAATTTTAGCTAAGAAAGTTCAGTCCACAATAAAATTAATCAACCAATTAACAATAAAATCAATTAGCTCAACTATCCACACCCCAATTAAAATGGAGAGCTTACTAAACAAAGCCCAAATCCAACCAAATAGCTATACCTCACCTCAAAATATATCCAGACACAACCCACTACACTACAGCCCATGGCCCATTCCATAAATTTAGCCCATCTATAACAACACAATACAAATATATCCACAAGCCCAATAACCTAAACCCAATCAATCCACATAAATACCAACTCAATCAACCCTAATTCATCGCCATCTCATCTCGCCAGCAATCCAGACTTCTTCTCAATCATGAGCCCAGCATAAAGAACCCAATAAACTTGTAACCTTCTTCAGCCATTCCCTTCACTATAGGGAAAATTATAGATTCCATGATCATGGATTGAAGTTCTTTCGTTAAGACAGGTGCCTAAGAGTATACTCTCATTCCACCTTCACCAATAACCAACACGACCATTCTTTCTTTTGAAGCATGGACCCCATTATTAGATGAAAGGCTGATAAAAACACTGGTCTGGGATTGATTTCAACCTCCTCCGGTAAGACCACGACGAAAATACCGATAAACTTGAAAGTATTTAACATCAATACTATTTTTTTTGGCAGCATCAAAATTGATGGGCCCGACGTTAAAACAACTTTGGTAACTACTGGGACTGAAAATCTTTGCCACCTAATGTCAGGAAGCGTGTAGGGGATTGGGAATGACAAATATGTGGGCAAAGACTCTCAATTTGAGGATAATTTTGAATTACTTCATCAATACGTTAAAAGGAACATGGACAGGAAAATAAAACAATCGATTCAATTTGAAGAAGACTGGACGGCTCCTCCCGCCTTGAGAAAACCTAACCAAGAAAACAAGAGAAAATTTTAAGGAAAATGATTTGATACAATGTCAAATATACACAATAATATTCAATAAAACTCGATGCCCCTCTATGTGAGAGTTTCTCTCATTATATAGAACCAAAATCAAAACGAAATATGGTAAAAGCAATCTATCTATATATATACAATTATAATGATAATATAATCATAATTTTCGACGATTTATGTAATCTTATTCATTCTCATTGACAGTTATCAGGGTTAAGAGTTGCTCGATGTTACCACTCCGACATGATGGACTTAGATGTCACATATCCATGAGCCTAACCTTACGTTATCATAGTAGCATAACAATATGAGAACTACTGAAAACAAATCATATCGTTGCCATAAGTCTACAACTTCATTGCGGAAGCCAAAACACCTAACAAAACATATCCGAATACCAAAATCAAACCAATACAAATTTCAAATTCAAGATAAACTGAATACAAATGCCAAATTTCACGTTCCAGATTAGGTGGAAACAAAACCAATTCCATATCATCAACTACGTGCAAAACCAAAATAACACAATACTTGGAACCACAACGAAATAAATTTCAAATTTCAAACTGTTCGTACATAACTTACTTGTAACTTTCAAACCTAGTCATAAAAGGTCTCAAATAACGAAACAAACAAACCGATTTAAATAGTCCAATCGGTCAAGACTTGATTTTTCTTTCCAACATACTCAAAAACAAACAAATTAAAGGAAAAACACCAACGCAAGGGGATGGATCCAAAACCAAACGAAGGCGGCTTGGAAGCAAGAGAGTAGAATTTCAACTTCAAGCAATTTCCAAAACAGCCCACAACGTAAACCAAAAGGTCCAAGTGAAAGAAATTTCCACGGGCTACGTAAAGGAAAAAATCCTAATACTTAGCCCAAAAATGATAACATGCTCATCAAGTCTTCAATTGCAACACCCAAACAAACTACTTATTGCAGAGATTGTCCATATAATAATTGTGACACGACGGAAACATACTGACCAGTCTACATAGCGGCTCACAGCAAATGGCAGTGACACAAAAAGAATCACATGTTGTAATCATCTAATTTAACAATAGAGAACAAAATCAAAAACGATAATCTCCATAATGCACACTATCCTTCCAGTACAAATATATTTTAAACTAAGCCATTTGGTTTAGTTAAAAAATAATAATAAAAATTTAAGATCGCGTTTGACTGCCAATATTTTTCATGAAGAATGTATTTTTTTTTCACATAATTTCGTATTTTTGTGTTGTTTAATTGCCAATGTTTTTCACGAAAAATATTTTCCTACTTTTGATCACGTGACCATATTTTCCTTGAAAATAAGGAAAATATTTTCTTTAGGGAAATGTGATTTTTATTTTTCAGGTAATTCACTCTCTCTTTCTCTCTTTCATCAATCCCATTTCTCTCGTCTACCCACGACAAGTATAATATTTTATAGGTTGAAAACTAAATCAATCAAACACATTTAATTAATAATTTACATACAAATAATTTCTAGGCAATTGAATTTAGTTTTTTTTCATGCAAATTTCATGCTCTCAATCAAACGTACCCTAAATTAAATTCGACAATTAATTTTAATTACACATTTCATGAGATATTTCACGTGTTTTTAATTTTAACATTACATTTCACCAAATTTTATAAAAAAATTATTAAAAATCCGATTTTTAGCAGAATTAAACGGAACTAATCTTTTATTAGAGTTAAGCTTGAGACACGACAATCATCGTCGTCAACGCACATACAAGACTCTAAGGCAGAAAACCTAAATTTAACTTTGTAAATTCTAGAATCTAGATAAAGTGTAAATTCTAAAATTTAGATAAATTTTAAAATGAATTATAATTTCAATATTCTGTTTTTGTATGGAAGACAGTTAGTCAAACTTCTTATTCCGTTTTTTTTAGAAGTCTAATATAAGAAGAGATAATTTTAATTCAACAAATTCTTATGTTTTCCTTTGAAACAAATTTAAAAATATCTAGGAAGGTATCAAATTTATTCTGCACGAACGGTATAACATGAAATCGGATTCTATTATATAACGAAAAACAATAAAATTTGCAGCTCAAATATTTTGAGCAAATTTTTACCTTCCCAATCAATCGGGACTGACTCACGAAAAAATTGTAACTTTTTTTCACGATTTTGGCACGTTATTTTCTAATGTACGACAATTAAAAATCAAAAAGTATATTAAGCAAATCAATTAATAAAATTTGTAAAAATATGACATATTTTTTTCAACAAACTTCAATTATGCTATTTGTACAACTTTCTTTACAACTCATACTTGGCAGGCATTACATCGATCAATTTTAAAAATCATTTCTTAAATCAACGATACAGATTTTGACAATTACAACTAACTTTATTCATTTAACTTTTCAAGATTTAGATCCCCTAACTAATAAACCTATATAAAACCCTAGAATGTAATCTTAACAAAAGACGAGATTAAACTACGGAGATAATTGTTAAAATTTAATTTCAACACATGTAATCCACAATTTTATTAACTTTGCAACCATGCATTTCATTAGCTCTGATTAAAGTTAATTACATTTTTTTCAAACAATTCTTGATAACATTCTCTATGTTAATTATGATGGAAAATATATATATATAAAAAACTCTATTTTGTTCAAAAGAAAATAAATAAAATTGGGCTTTATCAATTAAAATGTAGGGGTGAACGCAGTTCAGTGTAAGCGGTTTTTGACAAAATTTCAAACAAAATCATTTAAAACGATTTGAAATTTTTTCAAACTAAACCAAATCACTTCAATTTTAAACCAAGCTAGTCCAAACCACTTTTTCGATTTGTTTGATTTAAAATTACGGTTTAACAAGAAAAAAATAACATATATCCAATATTTAAAATATTAAATATTAATATTAAATTTCACGTTAAAACACAAATACTATCATTATTAAAGATTTTATAATTCTATTCGTTATTATGTAACAATATGGTAGAAATATTTTAATCTCTTAGTCGATACTAATTAACACAACTTCTGTTTGTAACACATGATTCATTCTCTTCATAAAGATAAAAATATAATATATATGAATTAATTGATTATAGTTAAATGATATAAAACAATTAATAAAAGAAAATGAATAAAAAGATCAAATACGATAATACATTCTATAATTTTTTGTGAATCATCAAATGCTTCTATCTCATACAAATATTTACGAATCACTATAAATTCCTTCTTATTATACAACCAATTTTTAAGGGTAAATTATCACCTCAAACACATTTGCACTTAACAATTTTTAAGGAACCAAGAATTTGACCATTACTAAGGAATGCAGACTCAAAAATAGTTGTAAATATTTAAATAGCTAACACATTTTTAACAATTTGAGGGACAATATTGTATTTATGTACATTGAGTGACTTGACAAGGAAATCGAGATACGAATAACAAAAAATATTATCCGCTAAAAATTTAAGGGAGTCTAACACAAATTAGAACAAAACAACACAAATTAAAATTTAGTCGACATTCAAGAAAATTATTAGTAGAAGGAAAAGAAATTTGTGAGTTTAAATTAAAATTTAGATTAATTGTCTTCTCAATTATAATGGGTTGATCGATAACTATGGTTAAGTAGCTGTTCAACACTTCACTCAATTTGAGGATTTTGTTCGCGTTCACAATTGTGATGACTGATGGGTATTTTGGATATGATTTAACTAATTAACTATGACGGGTAATTGTCTATTTAGATATCGAGTTCAATTTAAATGGGATGTACTTAATTTTAATCGAGTGGGATAATTTAAAAATAATTTATTTTCATTTTTTTAAACGATTCGACGGTCTAAAAAAATTGAAATCTAAACCAAATTACTTTAAGATTCGGTTCAAAACTAAAATAAATTCATGTGAATCCAAACCAACGATTTCAAAAAAGAGATTTCAATTCATTTTTATGATTTCATTTTTCAGTCCCATTAAAAAGGTACACATCACATTCCACAGACTAATACGTAACTTGAATCTTACAAGGGTTTTGCTATTTGTACATGGGGTGTTAACCTCGGTGTACACTCCCTCACAAAAGAAAGAGCTCACATCCAATAAAAAATTTGTGAACTCTATTGTGAGAGGGATGTGTGTACATATAGCAAAATCCATCCCATAGAGCCCTCCATGAATATCTTATTCACAAAATCTTCGTAATTGTACTGAATTTTGAAAATATCTGCCCATAAAATCTACCAGCAATTGGCCCGTGCTACTTGTACAAGGGGGAGGGGATGATTTTGTTGACAATTTCTCACACATGGGGTGGGTGGATAATTTTTTATTTTTTAGTCACGGTGGGATTCATCACCGTGAGAGGTTGTCAACCTTTTCGGTCAACCCCTCCGGTTCAAATTGAATTTCCCTCATTCAAATCCAAGGGTTCCATCCCACGCATAATTTTCTCTATCTGTGGACCCCATTTTTTATCCCATGAAAACCTGGGCCATAAGGCCAATTACTTTTCGACAATTTCACATGCATTGCCACGTACTTCACCAAAGTCCTTTTTACCATTAGTCCTTCTAGTTTTTAATTATAACAATCGCATCTTCAATTTAGTGGAAATACTATAAATTTATTTAGCCGTTTGGTGAATTTATTTTGAGTCAAAATCAACAATTAATTTTAGTCACATATTTTATAAAATTCACAATTTTATAACAACATATTTGATCAATTTTTATTAAAATGACCCTATCAAACAAGGGCTTAATACATGTTTTACAAAATTTTTATTAGATTATATATTGTGGGTTCTATAACATACATGAATAATAAATAGATAAAAGTAAATTAAAGTTGTGGATAATAAATATATGGATACAAATATAATTTTGATAAACTTATAAACGATTATAAGCTTTGGCATACATTAACTTAGGGTCCGTTTGATTGTAACGAATTTTGTGGAAAATGTCGTATCCGAGAAAAACGAATTCCACTTTAACCGTTTGATTGTAACGTGAAAATGAAAACCGAATTTCAATGTACAGCTACTTTAAACTACATTTTCTTTGTTTTCATGAAAAACAAAATCATATGAGTTTGGTGGATTTTTATTTTCCAACTAACATAAAATTTGAATTCCTTTCCACATTTACCTATCAAATGGACCCTGGTATTCGTTGCATTTCATTCTCAGTCAATCCATTATTAAATAGTTAATTCATATCTACTACCTCTAATTACGATTTGAAGACCTACATTGATGGACTGTCTTTTCTTTCATGAATTAAATTTATTGAACATGGGTGGAATTTTTTTATTTTTTTTTCCATTCAAAGGTATTTATTTATTTTTTATTTTGCAGCATTTTAATTTGTGGGGAATTTGGGACATGGTTAAAAAATAGATATATATGATATAATTTGTTTCATAGTTTCGACGTTGTTCAGTTTAATGACGAAATATATCATACATGTTTTATATCGGAAAACGTAAATACTATATAGCGATTCAAGAAGATTATGCCCCTTTTTAGTGGGGATTACAATTAAATTTTAATTAAATTTTGATTAAAAAAAATGATAAAATATGAGGTAGAAAAGTTATGGAACCCATAAAATATGTAATTAAAATTAATTATTGAATTTGACTTAAATTAAAATTTAGAATTTTTTTTGATACCAAACAAGAGTTATATGTTGAGAAAACAAGACTGCATATCTTTAGTGGGACAGTGTTAACATGGTAGAAAGATTTCACGTTTTGATCTAGGAGGGATATATGAAATAAAATTATTTTGAATACTAAATAGTAAAAAAGTTTTTTTGTTAAGGAGGAGAACGACATAATTAAAACACTGAGGACTAATCGTGAAAAGAGCCTTCGGCAAGTGACGTGGTGGGGCATGTGGAAAAGTAATGTTGTAAAATGGATCCTTACTTTTTCAAGTAATTGAAAAGGGGTCCACGCGGAGAGCATGGGACCCTTGATTTATTATTATTATTATTTCGTGGGATTTTGGAGATATTTTTTTGGATAATTAGCACATAACGTCCTCATATTTCACCATTGTTGTAGAAAGCGTCATTACATTTCATTTTTTGACATTTTCACTATTATTTTCACATGTAATTGCGCAAAAGGTCATTTTCATCCGTTTTCTCAATTAAATGTTGTGAAAAGACGAATATACCATTTTATTTAAATAAAACAAAAAGAAAGAACTAATTGAAACCATAGTCCCAAAATTTTTATAAAAGTGCAAACGAGTCCCGAATAAATTATTAAAAGGGTAAGTAGAACATAATGTCCCTACCTTTCACTATTATTGTGAAAAACTTCTATATCTTTCTTTTTTTTCGGCATTTTCACCATTTAATTACGCAAACCATTATTTCTGTTATTTTTCATCTAATTTCTCAATAAAAGCTGTGAATGACGAATATACACTCATATTTAAATAAATAAAAAAATTAAAGAAAATTATTATTTTAATAATTTATTTGAGACTTGTTTTCACTTTATATTTTTTTATAATTCTAATTTTTAATAATTTATTTGAGATTCATTTGAACTTTAAAAAAAAATTATTTTTTTTGGAACTTGTTTACAGTTTTTAAAAAAATTGGGATTATAGTTGTAATTAGTTCTTTATTTTTATTTTTTATATTTAAATAGTAGGGTATATTCGTTATTTCACAGATTTTTATTGAGAAATTGGATAAAATGGATAGAAGAGATGTTTTGTGCAATCAAATATGTAATTAATTGTGAAAATATCAAAAAAATGACAGATATGAACATTTTTCACAATAATGGTGAAATGTAGAGACATTTTGTGCGCGAATTGTCCTTTTACTAATTGGGACTCGTTTGCACTTTTAAAAAAAAAAAAAATTGAAACTATGATTGCAATTAGTTCTTTCTTTTTCTTTTTCCTTTATTTAAATAGAAGATTATGTTCGTCAATTCACAATTTTTAATTGATAAAATGGATGCAAATAATTTTTTGCACAATGAAAAGTAAAAATAAAAATGAAAATGCCAAAAAATAAAAAGTAATGACATTTTTCATAATAATAGTGAAAGACAAGAACGTTATGTGCTAATTATCCATATTGTTTTTCCATGAATATATATTTTTATGGAGGGATACGGAAATCAATTTAAGGATTTGGCTTGGAGGTATGTGTATTGATTTAGGGGTCTCGATTTTTTTTTTTTTTTTTTTTGAAAAAGACCTCGAATGTGTATTTACTTAAAAGAGAGATTTTTGTAGTTTTAAAATTAGGGGAAAGCTTTCCACAATTTTGAGAAATCTGGGGATGTTACAGAAATTTTGCCTTTTATAAGCAGTAAAGCGGTCTAATTTTGCCTAAAAAACCAACCTGCGGAAACCTAGTCGAGTTCTTGCTTTTCTCATTCTTCTAATATTCTTCTGAGAGAAGCAGAAATAAAAAATGAATAACAACAAAGTGAAATTGATGTGCAATTATGGAGGAAAGATTCAGCCAAGGCCATCGGACCATCAACTCTCCTATATCGGAGGCGACATCAAAATCCTCACTGTCGATTGTAACATTAAGTTCTCCGAAATGGCAGGAAAACTAAATTCCCTCTGCAACATCAATGACAATTCTGAGGTTTGCATAAAGTACCAGTTGCCCGGCGAGGATCTTGACTCGCTGGTCTCCTTAATCAACGATGAGGACGTCGAGCAAATGATGGTGGAGTACGACCGCATGCTCACAATTTCAACCAAACCCGTCCGACTCAGGCTTTTCGTCTTCGATATTTCAAGTCCTCGAATCCCTACTGCGAATTCGGGTTTGAAAAAATCGGGTCCGGGCACGTCTCTGAACCCGGACTATTTATTTGGGTTTGATAAGGAGTATCAGCCGAGTATTGGGCCTCCGGTAGATATTCTGCAAATTCCGGGTATGGTTTTGACCGGGAACTTCGGGGTGGATGCAGGTGCCGAAATTGAGGTGAAAAGAGAAATGAATAATTCAGTAATTTGAGTGCTGCGGCGGTGTCGGCCGATTACCGGATACCAATGGTTGGTGATGGAGGACAGTATGGATACGGTGTGGTGCCCGTGCCGTTAATTCTAACGGGGAGCAGCCGCTATAAAATTTTGTTGCAGCGACGCAATTTTTTATTCCAATTTTGGTAATTTCCTTTTGCAGTACATAGAATATTTGGGTTTTAATATTGGTCGTTTTTGTAAAAAATATTTAAATTCTTGACCCTGTCGTGTTGTGTGATTGCATTTGGTACAATAAACTCTACGAGTCCATCTTTGACATATTTGAAGTGTTGGAATAATAATATCTTTTCATTAAATATTACTAGTTTTTAATATATGCAATTCACGAAAATAACTTTTTGTTTACAATTATTAATTAATGCTTCAATGTGGTCTATCTATATCTGTTAATTGTCTATTTTACTAGGATGAAGCCATTTGTACATTCTTTTGTTCACATGAAGTTTGACATGCTTTGGAAATTCAAAGTGTAGCGACCGAGAACTTTTGAATAATATAAAATTAATTTTCGAAAAACGTGTCGCTCGACTTTAACCCTAATTTTAAAGAAATAGCGCGTTCGTCTAGCCGTTATAAATGAATTTAAATTATTTCGAATCAATCCAATATCGAGTAATCATTTTAATTTCAATTCGGATTTATTTTATTTGGATCCAATTTTAATAATTCAAGTCCAATATTTAGAGTCCAATATTTAAGTCCAATTATACAAGTCCAACAAGGAAATCATTTTAATCCAAATCACCTAAACCCAATTGGAAAACCCTACAGCCCAAATGCTAGGCCCAACTATGTTTGGCCCAATTGGCTACCTAGAAAATTGTGCCCTAATTTTTATTATTCATATACCTTCATTCTCCCTCCATCATCACCACCGTAGCCATTTTTGGTAAGCTTTCTCTCTTTTTCCTCAATTCTTGGAGAATAATGTGGATGCTAGAATATCAATTTCTAGTATCAACACCATCTCCCCCTCACACTCTCAGCTCCATTTCACTTGGGTCACCATTGATACTAGAACAACCATTTCTAGCATCAACAGTGAGCTCCCCAAGTTGCAACCTCACACACCACAGCCACTGCACAATGCTGCCCAAACCATCAAGCTCACTCACGAGACCAACAACACCTCCACCTCAAACTACCAAGCTCAAGCTGCTGCAAAACAACCACCATCACTACACCGTCACCTGCAGCAACCCAAAAATCAACACCCAAAGGCACTACCAGACCACCAACTCCACACCCGAAATACAACCACTCGACAGCCACCTCCAAACCGAGAACCAATACATTCCACTGCCAACCAAGCCATCTCCTTAGCTCGAAAACGAGAGCAAAACTACTCAACACCACCATCCAAACTCCAGCAGAAATCGCACCACCACATTACACTACCAACAGCTCAAAATCGAGACCTCAACTTCACTGCCCAAAAACCGACTGCAAACCTGCCACCAACAACCTCCAAAAAAAAAACGAGACCTCAGCATCACCCCAAGCTGCAGCCCCAAACACACAACACCAACCACCCATTTTCGAAGCCAACAATCACCAACCACGCACAACCCGTAGCTTCACGACCTCCACCAGCCACTACACCCAAAACCCAAAACCAAGCAGCCCTTATTTCACCTCAAATCAACCCCAATCAACTACAAGAATCAAGAAAATGGAAAACCCATAAAAAAACTTACCTCTTACCCAAAATGAATCGAGCCCCCAAGCTTCGGTTTTAGCCTTGAATCGCGTCCCAAAAACCCCCAATCGTCACCCCCGCACTCCGGCACCACCTCGTCGGTGGCGCTGCCACCGCTCGCCGGTGGTGGAGTCGAAGGAAGGGGCTCAGCCCCTTTCCTTCCCCGTCGCTCGCTCTCTCTCTCTGTAAATGAGAGAGAGAGAAATGAAATTTGTTTGGTTTTTATTTTAATTTTGATTTTAAAAAATTTACCCTTTAGCCCCCAAGTTTTAATAGTTATTATTTTAGTCCCAAAGTTTTTAAATATTTTTATTTCGGTCCTTAACAATTTATTTACAATTTTAAGAAATTTCAATTTAGCCCCTAATTTCTGTAAAAGTTTATTCCAGTCCTTAATATTTTATTTTCAGTTTTAAACAGATTTTCAATTAAGTCCTTAAATTCTGAAAATGTTTAATTTCAGCCCTTTAGTTTTAATTTCAGTTTTAATATATTTACAGTTTAGTCCCTAACTTTTAAAAGTTACTATTTCAGCCCTAAACTTCTATTTTCAGTTTTAAATAAATTTACAGTTTAGTCCTTAACTTATAAAAGTTCAATTTCAGCCCTTAAACTTTTATTTTCAGTTTCAATAGTTTTCAATTAAGTCCCTAGAATTCCTATTTTCCACATTTAGCCCCAATACTTTGAAAATAGTATTTTCAACCCTTAGATTTGTCAAATTCTATTTCAATAACTTCCAATTTAGTCCCTAAACTTTATTTTATCACTTTAAAGCCTTAAAAATTCGAAATACTAATTCAAACTTATTTTCTATTTTGGCTAGACGATACGTGCGAACAATTAGGAGATTGAGATTTCATCCCGCTCCACTTATCACGCAAATCGAGACATTTGAGGTAGACTCGCCACCATTAATTAGTTTAAATTATAATTGCATGTCTTATGTGAATTTACGTAAATTATATACTTAATTGCATGAGAAGAGAATATGTCATATGATATATATGATATTGTTATGCTTACCATAACTTATATGCTTAATTGTATGAGAAAGAAGAGAATCTCTTATGAGATAAGATGAGAATGTTATGCATAACTTTTGTGCTTAAATGCACGAGACGAGACTACCCTCATCCTATATTTTTAAAGAGCCTATGATTTTCAAGAAAATGAACCAAAGATGATGATGTTATCACGTTGTATATTGCATAAGTATGTGTTCAATTATTCTGTAAATTAATTATCGGCGATGAGTCTACTGAGTATTTCTTTGAAATACTCACCTCGTTATTTTAACAATATTTGCAGATTTCGGAGGCGATCGTGATTGATGGGCAGTGTGGCAACAATTTAATGAATTCAGTCATTTATATTTGAAAATTTCGTATTTGAACGCTATTAATGTACTATGTTATTTCAGTATTTCAAAAACTCGAGATTTGAAATTTAATCAATTTTCTTAAGTTATTAAAATGAGTTTTGTTGTCAACGAGATTTTTACCGTTATAAATGCGAAGTTTGAAATTTAGTTATTTTCCACAAAACTTTTTAGTTAAATCAGTTACAGAAGACGATGACGTGGCAATCCGGGTTAACGGAACTCGGGGCGCTACACAGGCTAATCATGATGCGACATGTGGCACAATGTCAAACTTAGTGTAAAAAAAAATGTACAAGTAGCATGATCCATTTTACTAATCAACAATGTGGAGTTTAGATTTTGATCCAATAGCTTGTAAATAGATTTATTTACCCTTTGTAGCTGAGTTTTATTTATTTTTTTACTCTATTTTGATTTAGATTTCTGAGAATATATTTTATAAAAAATAACTTTTACTGTATGGTTAAGTAGGAAAAAAGTTATGAGGTCACGTGCAAAATTATATTATTGAGAGAATCTGTAGGTAAAAGTGAGTTTGAAAAAAAATAATTTTAAAGAATTTGTACTAGACATGAGTTATGATTCAATTCAAAATATTTGACCGTAATAGTTGAATGTAAATAATTTTTCAAACTAAAATTTTATTTGATGAATCGGGCCGGATCAAGTCGACAATTTTACCAAAAACAGGCTGAGTTAAAAGTCTGGTCACTTGCATTCCTTTCATATAATTATGAGAAAATTACCTGAAAACATGCATTTAAGTTTCCAAATTCACAAATCAGGTGTAAAGTTTATTTTATCAAAAATCAGGTGGTAATTATATTTTATAATTATAATTATTCAAAATTTAAAACACTAATTTATTATTTTCTTCCCAACTCTCTCTCCCTCTGTCATCCTACAGTCATCGGCGCAGGAGACAACAACGGATGAGTCGATGTCGCTTGCCGATGCTGTGAGAACAGTGATGGGTCGTCGATTCTGTAGTGTCGCGATGTCGCCACAAAGTCGACGCTGCCGTTCGCAATCCCTTTCTAAACCCCCCCATTTTCCAGCGCAGCAACAACTATTCCACCCACACACCCCGATTTTGAAATCCTTAAATTACTTGTTTTCTCTCTCTCACTCAATCTCTCTGTTTTCTCTCAATAAGTCTTGTTGCACCCACCCAACTTTAGCCACAATCAATGGTGGCTGGTGGTAGAAGGGAGAGTACTAGAGAATAAGTGGTGGCTGGTGGTAAAGATGGGGCTATAGCGGGCACTGTAGGGATGACGAATGTGGCTGAAATCTTCTTCCGCCACTGCGGTGATGGAGATAAGAAATCAATTATACTGCGATGTTTGTGTGGTGGTGTGTTGCAGATCTGTGTAGCAGTAGTGATGGTAGAGTAAAATCTGTATGGGTGGTGGTCCAATGCTAGTGGTACGACAGTGTTGGTGCATGTGTCGCGATGGGCGTGGTCGCGAATCTACGTGGTAGTGATGGTGGTGCAGGTGGTCGTGGTGGTAACACTGCATTTCTGGTTGTACGATGGTGGTGAGGTGTGGTGTGTTGGATGTGGAGGTAGATGCGGTGATGGTATGTCGGATGTGGAGGTGGAGGTAGAGGTGGAGGTGGAGGTGGTGGTAGTGGTTGTTGGGAACATGTTTCTTCAGCCTTTGGATTCTCTCGATGAACTCCTGCCTGTGCTTGATGTGAGCCTCAACTAAAATCTTTTCGATTCGTGGATCCGCAAAAGTGCTTGATTACTTATTCCTATTAAAGAAATTAGTTTGTTGGTGGTGGTAATGGCGGTTGCAGCGGTGCGTTTTGTTGATGGTTTTCCAATTTGTAGTATTTTGGATATGGTTTTTCTGGTGCAGTGACGATGTTTGAATTTGGTGGCACGGGATGAGATTTCGACCAAATATGTGTTAATTGTGACCGATTGTGACTGGTTAATTGTGACTCGTTGCGACCGATTGTGACTGGTTAATTGTGGAATTTTTTTTGAAAATTGGGAGTGAATGGATGGGGTGGGTTTGATTGGAGCATGCTTTGGCTTGGTTATTGGAGCATTCGGAACTGTCATCGGAGTGATTGCCAGAATAGTACCGGAGAGGTCGTCGGAGTAATCGTCGGAACAGTCGTCGGAGTAGATGATCGCCTCAAATGGAGAGAAGGGGTAGGGAGATGATAGAGAGTAGAGAGAGAGAATGATTTTGATTTGAAATTTAATAAATTGGGATAATTGTATTATATTATAATTAAAAATATTTAATAAATTGATTTAACGCCTGATTTTTGAATTTTTTTTTGAAATTTGTTATTTATGAAATGCGATCTTTAAAACAAGGAATTATGTATTGTTCCCTATAATTATACTCAGCCCAATTAAGGGTTCGAATCGCAAGTTCACCGGGCTTGCCTACCAGGGCGGGCCAATTTGATTTTATAACAATGAGCCTACAACCTATCACCTCGCTCTGTATAGTTGACCGATCCGACCAAATCAAATCGAGTGATTTGGATCGTTTTGATTTTATAAAAAAAGATTAATGATTTTGATTATATATAAAAAAAATGGTAAATAGCACATAACGTCCCCACCTTTCTCTGTCATTGTGGAAAACGTCTATACCTTTCATTTTTTTATCATTTTCACCCTTATTTTCAACTTTCATCGCACATAATGTCATTTTCATCTATTTTCTTAATTAAAAATTGTGAAATGACGAATATACACTTCCTTCTAAAGAAAGCAAAGGGAAAAGGAAAAAAATTGATTGCAACCATAGTCCCAATTTTTTTTAAAAGAGCAGATGAGTCACAAATAAATTATTAAATGTTAAATTAGCACATAATGTCTATAAATTTCACTATTATTGCGAAAAAATCTTCCTTTTTTTTTTTTACATTTTCACCATTAATTACACATTTAATTGCTCAAACTATCATTTCTATTCATTTTCATCAAATTGCTCAATAAAAAGCTGTGAAATGACGGATATACCCCATATTTAAATAAAAAAGCTAAAGAATTAATTGTAACCGTAGTTCAATTTTTTTTAAAGTGCAAACGAGTCCCCAATAAATTATTAAAAAAATTAATTTTTTTAAAGTGTAAACGAGTCCCAATTAAATTTATTTAAAAATTAGAAATGAAAAAATATATATTTTATTTAAATATGAGTGTATATTCATTATTTTACAGTTCTTTATTGAGAAATTGGATGAAAATGATGGTTTGCACTATCAAATGTGTAATTAAGGGTGAAAATGTAAAAAAAAAAAGATAGAGACGTTTTTCGCAATAATGATGAAAGATAGATATATTATGTACTAATTACCCTTTTAATAATTTATTTGAGACTCATTTGCACTTTTTAAAAAAATTTGGAACTATGATTGCAAATAATTTTTTCTTTTCTTTTTTTTTTATTTAAAGAGAATGGTATAATCGTCATTTTACAAATTTTAATTGAAGAAATAGATGAAAATAACATTTTGCGCAGTGAAATGTGAAAATGTCAAAAAATGAAAGGTAAAGACGTTATGTGCTAATTGCCCAAAAAACATTTGACTTTGAATATTAGGGGTGGGCGCGGTTCGGTTCGGTTCGGTTTTGTTCGGTTCCAAAAATTTTCGGGTATTTAGTAAATGGAACCGTCGGTTCCAAATATAATTCTAGAATCGTTCGGATTCGGTTCGATTCGATTCTATTCGGTTCCGTACTATAATTAATTTTTGTAACATTTAGAATAACACTACATAAATACACATGAAAGTAGATACTAATAACAAAAAGTAGATACAAATACCAAGTTCAATATTAGCTTTTATAAATAAATGTAATATTTTAAAATATTGATAATACTTACCAACTATATAATATAATCATCAGTTGCTTGACTTACCATACTAACTACTAAGAAACTCTATAAGAAAAAAATGAAAAAAAAAAAAAAACACAATTAACAAACATAAATAAATTATAAATTGTTCTAATAAAATTTAATAAGAAAAAAATATAATATATATTTTATTACCTGTCTCAATGCCCTCATAGAATTCTGTCTCTTCAATGCAAATTCTATCTTGGAAAACTCTCAAAAGTCTATATTCTTCTCTTAACCAGTTTTGTGTACAAATCAAACGGGTTAAAGAATATGTGTGTGTGTGTGTGTGCGCCAAATAGTTAAAACAAAAAATTGTTAATTTGTTTTAAAAAAATAAAATAAATTGATTTATCCAAAAATAAATAAAAATTCGGTTCTTATTCGGTTATTGGTCTAGAATCGAGAATCGAACCAAACCCATCAATTCTAGATTTAGATACCCGTTCGGTTCTGGTTCGAATATTTTGCCCAACCCTATTGAAAATTACAAATGTGAAATTGACAAAAATGTCATTTATCATTAAATTTTAGCATTTTATCTCATAACCTATCCGAAAAAAGCAGTCCAGCCTATATCTAAATTCTAATTCATGCAAAGGAATTGATTAGGCAAAGCATGAATATGAAACTTGATATAATTAATTTTTGTTAGTGGCTCATTTATATCATTGTTACTAGATAATATTTTGTATGATGATGAAATTTGATGTTTGTGTATTCAAATTAAGACTATGCTCCTATTTGAGACACATTAAAATTTTTATTTTCATTCTTCTAATCATTTTCAAATATACATTTTTCAATAAAATAATATTTTTTATCACATCAATAACTTTTTCTTCATTTTCAACCACACATTTTTTGTCAATCTACTATTCAAAAATACATTCTTCCAAAATAATGTAGTTCAAGCACACCCTATATTTTGTTTGTTAGTTTGGACTATTGTAAATTAGTTTTATTGCATAATATTTCATTGATGATTAATAATTTGATATATATATTTTAAATTTATGTATTTATTTCTAAGGGAGTGTTCGATATAGATTAGAATCGGATTAAAATTGAAAAATTAGTCATTATTGTTGATTTTTATTAGACGAGTGAACACTATATTTTCAATTTTAATTGAATTTTAATCACTCCCAAATATGCTCTAATTTATGAATATGGTGATAAATTCTAATTTGCATTTATCATTCGAAAATTTAAGAGATGTAACATAACAAAATCAAACCAAATCATGACCGAATTATTTGATTTGGATTTGATTCCGTATCTTAAAAAAAATAATTGATTTCATTATAAAAAAATTATTGACTTATAATTGGATTCAATTTTCCTAAAATTAAAATTAAATAGAGTCACGTTGAGTCGTTGACCTATACTTTATTCTACTTTTCCATCATGCGTCAACGTGAGGGTAGACTTGGACGTCATTTAAACATATTAAAATGTTTTGACTCACACGTGTCCCCACTTTACAACAGTTAATTTGGCAAAAGTAAAACCATGGACCATCTTATCTCATTTGTTAAGGGGTTAATTACCCCAATAATCACTGAACTTTATCGAAAATTTCCATCAGGTCACTGAACTTTAAAAATTACGTGGTTAGTCATTGAACTTTCGAAACTACAACCCCATCCATCACTGAACTTTAAAAATAACCCTATTAGTCACTAAACTTTGCAAAAGATTTCTACGGAATCATTGAACTTTGAAATGTTTTCCAGATGGTCACTGATTCAGTGACCATCAAGGAAACTTTTTGCAAAGTTCAGTGATGAATGACGTGATTTTTAAAGTTTAGTGATGGATGGGGTTACAGTTTCAAAGTTAAGTGATTAACCACGTAGTTTTTAAAATTCAGTGACTTGGTGGAAATTTTAGGTAAAATTCAGTGACTATTGGGGTAATTAACCCTTTGTTACGTGGAAGCGGAAGTTTTGCTACGTGCGCTCCCACGGTACTCCCAAACACCAACAAGTGCCGCATTAATATATTTCGCTCGGCCCCACAAACACGTCACCTGCACCACCACGTACGGAACATATACGAAACCTCGACCCACACCTCTCATCGAACCCTCAACTTTTGTGCAGCAGTGGAATTCATCTTAACCGTTAGATAAAAAATGAACGGCATCAGGTCTGTCCTAAACAAAATTGGGCAGATTTGGTGCCCCTTTAAGAAGAGCTAGTGCCCTACCCTTTTCCTTGCCCAATTAACGGGAGGGTGTCGAAAACCCTCACCTTAATCTTCCCCCAGTTTTCTATTTTCCCGATAATTCCCTTCCATCTTCTATCCTGCTGACGGCAGTGTAATTTTCCGTCGGATATTACCCGCCGGAATCTGATATCAAAACCTTGACTTTCTGTTTCTATACATACATGACACCAGCCGTTTTGGCGAATCAGAATGAAGGCTATTTGGGTGAAATGTTTACATGAAGAATAATAGTGCTACACCTTCTATCACCAACCGGTTGTATACAAGCCATAATATCAATCCGATCCTCACCCCCAATTCCAAACCCTACCTAACCCTATTTTCAAAATCCATGAACCCTCGCCTACAGTCCATTTCCGACATACCAGAGAGCCCTCCCCGATCTAGATAAACGGAAAGCGTACACGTATAAGCCTATTTCTGTCCATGGGGAATACATGATGTACAATCTGAATGAGTTTTCTAGAAGAGAGAAGGAAGAGCTTAAAAAGCGATTGTTCTCCGATCTAGATCGGGTCAGGAGACTCTCGAGCCGGATTGAGTCTCGAGACAATGGAGTTCGTCCCAGTATCCCCTTTTGGCCTCCTATGGTTCAACCAGTTTCGCTTGCAGTGGAGGCTCTAACTCAGAAGCAGACGATGAAAGCCACCGGGAAGAACAATGGAAAGAAGCATTTGAGGAAAAAGCGAGGAGCGAAGGCATCATCATTTCTCTATGACATATGCCCAAAGCGGCCTTTGGTGGTTTCTAACTCATTAATGAACAAGGTTCTTAGTTGCATGATGAATAGGCGTGGTCAGATTTTGACTAAATTGATGAAGCACAAGCATGGTTGGGTTTTCAATACGCCTGTTGATGTCAAGGGTTTAGGGCTTCATGATTACTATCAAATTATCAAGAGTCCTATGGACCTCGGTACCGTAAAATTCCGGCTCAAAAAGAATTGTGTATGAAAGCTCGGTGGATTTTGCAGCTGATGTGAGAAAGACGTTCAACAATGCTATGATTTACAATCCTAAAGGGCAAGATGTGCACACCATGGCAGAGAATTTACTCAACCTGTTTGAAGAGATGTTTAACCAAGCGTGTAAGAAGTATGATGCTGAGCAGAGGAAAATCAATGTTGCAGCAGCAGAGCAATTGAATCATCCAAATTTTTTTCCGGAAACAGAACCTCATCCAATGCAAAAAAGTTTGGATGAATCGATATGGATTGCTAGAACATCTGTTATAATGAGGCCTCAATTGAACTTGCAGTTACCTGCTGAGGTGCAGAATGTTAGGTCAACAGTTTCGAAGCCTCCTGTTCTGCAACCAAGTGCTACGTCAGGGAAGTTGCTGAAGCCAAAAGCAGAGGATCCGTACAAGAGGGATATGACTGCCGAGGAGAAGCAAAAGTTGTGGTCTGTCTTGCAGGAGTTGCCTTCTGAGAAATTGAATCAAATGAGTCAAATTGTAAAAAAGAGGACTTAAAATTTGCTACACGAGGGTGATGAGATTGAGGTTGATATTGAGACTCTAGATAATGAAACACTCTGGGAACTTGATAGGTTTGTAGGATATCACCAGAAATCTATAAGCAAGTTTCAGACGCAAATGATTTTCCAAGAGATGGCACCTGCAGGACAGATCGTTGCCAAGGTACAAGTTTAGTGCATTGCGTCTCACTATAATATGATTTTTTACCAGTGATTTGCTGTCTGTCTTGACTGATAGTAGTTCTTTTTGTGGACAGCATCTGCCAAAAGATGAGCCTATGGAGATTGAGGGGCAACAGCTAAAGAAAGGAGACGCTGTTGGGGAGGAGGAAGTTGATATTGGAGAGGAGATTCCTGTAAATAATTTCCCTCCTGTGGAGATTGAGAAGGATGCTGCTAGTGCAAGTAATGACTCGAGCAATTCTGGCAATGATTCCTCCTCTTCCAGTGGTATAAAAGCTCTACACAAGATAATTTTAGTTTAGATTATGTTGTGAAGGATGTTATTTGGGTGTTTTACATGTATCATAATTGATTTTGCAGATCCAGATTCCGAGAGTTCTTCTGGTTGTGATTCTGATGAAGATAGTGTGCAGTCGCCTTTTGTTGTAAGCGAAGATAACCTGTGCTAAGCGATGGAAGAACTGGAAGCGGTTGGAGATATGTGGATGGTTTAATTCTGGTTGTACTGGTGGGTTTCTTAGCCTTGATTTTTTTTTTTTAATTATTATTATTATTTTTTTGTATTAGGATGTGGTTAGAATGGAACCAATGGTGGTTCTGTAAAGAGAATGACAAGCATCATTGACAAGTATTAGAGTAGATTAAGGTAAAAACTGAGAGAGTTCTATTATGGACAGATGACTTTTGAGAGTAGGGTGTTAGATGGTAAATGTAGTTGGACATGAAATTGCAGTGTTAGGTTTTGGTACAATTTTAGAAGAAGCATAGCAGTAAAAATGTACATAGTAAAATTTAAATGAAGTTCTAGTGTCTTTTTAAGACTCGATGAATGACAGTATTTTTTCTACTTAACTTAATTTTCAATTTTAGTTATATATTAGTTTCTGAACTTGAAATTGTGCTTGATGGGATTTCGAAGGACTCAATCCAGACTGACGAGAAAGAAATTTTCAGTTTGTTACAATGTGGCAAATGTAAGCATGCAATAGACCTCTTTTACATTATTTGCAATCTACCAAAGAAGGAGGCAGCTCCAAATGTTGGCCCTGCAGAGTATGAGCAACACCTCACCACTTAAAAAATTAAAGCTACATTATTGACTAGAATATTGTGATCCCAATGTAAAGAGAAAGCAGGGCGAAAGAGTACATAAAGACCTCAAAAGGGTTTGTGTACGTACATAAGGGTGTTCGCACCCTCACATGGGGTTACATAAAATTATGTACATGTAACATAATTCAAAATTAAATGGCCTGAACATTAATTCGACATCGGTCATCCATATACTTTTCCAACGCACAAAGTAATAAGATACGAGCATGTGAATTGTAAATGTCTTAGCATCATGTGTGACTTGGTTGTGAAAATTAACTTTTGTACATTTGCATATCGACTTTATTTCAAGAAACCTCAAGGGAAGCACCGAAGAATATGACATTCTTCTACTTGGCAACACGTTTTTCTACATACCCCGGCACCTTTTAAGAGAATTCAAAAGGAAATATATTTACTCGCTTGATATAAAGCTAATAAGGGATTAAAGTTCTGTAAGCAGATTCCATTTTGACAAAAAACACAAATCATGATAGCATTTAGACATCCATGAAGAGAGTGGTCATTTCAGTTCAAATGAGTTGGGGTCAGGGGTGAGCGTGAATTATGAAGACCTAGAAATAGACGAGTTTTCTTCCCACTAGCCATGGCTTGGCCTAACCTACTTCTGTACCAGAAACAATGGTATTTCCTTCAAGAGTCTGAACTTCACATTCCTTAACAGCAAAACAAGAGTAAAAATCACACTACCATGTATTTAACTTCAAGGGAGGGGAGGGGTAAAGGGTTGGATGGACAATCCCCATTCTACTGTTATAATCAAAATAACTCTACACGTAGATGTGAACCATCTTTTAATTCATAAGTGTGGTTTAGACATAGATGCCAATAGAGAATATTTAGAAGATATTGTAGTGTAGAGCTTCTATTAGACGCAGAAAAGAAGGTAATTGGTGGAAATAGGATTCCATCCCGAAAGGTTATTTTATTTGGAGCAATAATCGATTTCCCTTGTAAACTTATTATTTGTACCACGACTAGTTGATATGGAATTTTTTGGCACTTTTTCAACAACTCTCCATCAAACCCCCTTCAAGAGATGACACATTCCATCAAGGCTCAACTCTTCCATTGTATCTAGGATCACCGCTTTACATGGATACAACCGTCTTTGATAGTCATTCAAAACTTTATAGCCATTGCTAAGGTTCACGTTTACGTTCATTTGTAACCAAGGATTTATATTGTGAGTATACATGACAAGTATGTGGCCTAGTTATGTTACCACTTATTTTGAGATTGCCATTCTATCCCAAAAGTTATATATCATCGACGTTCTTATGTGACCGTTTATGTTTATACTAGAAAACTTGTAAACTACTGAAATATGCATAATTAAGATCGACTAACGAGATAAAAGGAAGAACCTTATTGGAAGTGAATGACTTGGGTAGGTGTATTATAGGCAGTTAAGAGCTTTTGTACAACTTAGATAGGCTGGATTGTGCTCGTTTGTAAGCACGGCACTTTAATTAAAGCATCTCCAATGCAATCGAGATTTAAAAAAAAAAAGAAGTTGTGTCACATAAGTATAAATAAATAATGTTTAATGATATTCCTAATCAATGCAACCTATTGGGCTTTTGTTACCAAACGACCTTAAGGCGATGATGTACCTTAGGTAGACTTCGGGGCATTTGGTCAAATAGGAAAAATTTCATTGCTAAGAGGTTAAGTTTAACACATTTCTAATCTAAAAAATAATGTTTAAAATTTCAAATTTCAGATTTTTTAAAATTTTATTTATAAATAAATCAATTGAACATATATTTTATTAATTAAATATATTAAAATCACAATTCCATACAATTTGGTCACAAATTCTATATAATTGGTCACATATTATTAATTTGTCACAAATCACAAAATTTACATGTCACAAATTATTTTACGGTCACAATTCAAAAATTTTATAGGTCACAATTTATTTATCGGTCAAAAATAAAAAATTGAAACGTTACAAATTATTTTACGGACATAATTCAAAAATTTTATATGTCACAATTTGTTCATCGGTTACAAATCAGAAATTTTATAAGTCACAAATTATTTTACGGTCACAAATCAGAATTTTATACACAATACATTATTTTATAGTGATAATTCAGAAATTTTATAAGTCACAATTTGTTCATCGATCAAATAAAAAAATTTATACGTCACAACTTAATTATCGGTTACAAATCACAAATATTATAAGTTACAACTAAGCAAGCAGTCACAAATTATTAAATTATCGATCACAAATTAATAATTTTTTAGCTTACACATCTTTTTTGGTTACAGTTTATCTTTTTCATTAGTTAAATATTATTTATCGGTTACAGATTGATGAATTTAATGGTCACAAATAACCAAATAATATGTGACCAGCAACTGCACTTGTGACCACCACCTTAGCACTGCCACCAACAGCATTGCAACCGAAAACCTGTCCCAGGAACCATCGCCACTATCTCCCGGCAGCAAACTATCACCGTTACTGTTGCCATCACCTACTACCACCACCACCGCAGTCAATATCACAAGGAACACTACCCAAACACCATTAAAAAAATCAAATCCAAAATAAGTAGTCACCGCCACAACCACCACTTCACTAGCACCGTGACCATCTGCACACCACCACTAACGACCCCAAAAACTTCGACACCCAAAAGTTTAGATTTTCCACACATTTTCCACCACTAGCAACGGCTCTCACGCCCAAAACCATCGCCGCCCAGAATCGGCATCACTATCGCCGGCTAAAAACTGCAAAACCTGGATAGTGACTATCACAGGCTCCACCATCACCACAACCACTAGACGCCCACCAACAATTGCACGCAACCAATAAATCTCACTGCAAAGTTTTCGGCTCCAGACCGCGACCAAATTTTCCCAAATCGAGACCAACAAAACTCATAAAACCAAACAAATCTCCGACAGCGGCAACGCTAGCCCATCATTCGCCGCTGTAGCAGCGACGCTCAAGCATTTCGCGGCAACATCGTCAATGAGCGCATTGCACAGTAGTTGCCGTTGAAGCATCTCACATGGACAGTGCGTCGGTGACGACGTCGTATTGCGATGACGACGTTGTACTGCAGCGACGACAGGTCATCGTAGCGACGACATATGTGGTGGTCTCCGATGAAAGTTTATGGTGGTTGGGATATAGGGATGGAAGAGAGAAAGAAGAAGTTAGAGAGAGAAGAGGTAATGTTGACGGTATAGAGAGAGAAAATATATGAAAATTGGGTTAATTTCACAAATGGTCACTGAACTTACCTGAAAATTTCAAAACGATCACTGAAGTTTCAAAGTTTCAGAAACGGTCACTAAAGTTTGAAATTTCTTTCAAAACGGTCACTGAATTTTCAAATTTTTTGGCCAAGTTTGAGGCACTTTTTAGGCAATTTTCGACCACCAAACTCACCGATTTAGGATACCGTTGGAAAGCCCATGATGTCCTCTTCAATTAACACCAAAAATCTCCCCAAAACTCCAAGTGATTCGGCCAGAATAAAGCTACGAAGTCTGCAACGGAAAATTGTGAAAATCTGCCCAGATTTTCAGATTTTTTGGGCAAGTTTGAGGTAATTTTTCGACAACTTTCGACCACCAAAACCTTCAATTTCGGATACCTTTGGAAAGCCCACAATGTCCTCTTCAATTACCATCAAAAATCTCCTCAAAACTCCAAGTGATTTGGCTGGAATAAACCCACGAAGTTAGCTCCCCAAACTGGGTAGATTTTCGGACTTTTTTGGTAGCTGAATTCGTGGGTTTATTCCGGCCGAATACCTTGGAATTATGGGGAGATTTTTGGTGATAATTGAAGAGGACATTGTGGGCTTTCCAACGGTATCCTAAATTGCAGGTTTTGGTGGTCGGAAGTTGCCGAAATATTGCCTCAAACTTGCCCAAAAAATCTGAAAATCTGGACAGATTTTCACAATTTTCGGTTGTCGAAATCGTGGGTTTATTCCGGAAAATCACTTGGAGTTTTGGGGAGATTTTTTGTGGTAATTGAAGATGACATCGTGGGCTTTCTAATGGTATCCGAAATCGACGATTTTGGTGGTCGGAAGTTGTAGAAAAATTTCCTCAAACTTGCCCAAAAAATCTAAAAATTCAGTGACCGTTTTGAAAGAAATTTCAAATTTCAGTGATCGTTTCTGAAACTTTAAAACTTCAGTAACCGTTTTGAAATTTTCAGGTAACTTCAGTGACCATTTGTGAAATTAACCCTATGAAAATTATTAGGGTTTTGAATGTGTGATTGGATTGGGTGGTTATTAATTTGATTTTGTAATATAATTATTAATACTAAAATTTTGAATTAATATCTGATTTTTAAATAAATAAACTTTAAATCTGATTTTTGAAATTGAATTTTAAAAAAGGGGTATTTACAAAAATACCCTTAAAATTAGGGGTGTTTTGAAAAATCATGTGAAATGTTTTTATGAAGTAAAAAATACTGTGTAAAATAAAAAAGATGACACAAAACTCAAAAAAAGTGACATAAAAAAGTAAAAAAGTGACATAAACTCAAAAAAAGTGACATAATTCAAAAACTGGGGAAGGAGGGGTTAAAAGATCACAAAATTGGGGAGGGCGTGTGACTTTTTTTGATTTCATAGAAAAGTGACAAAACGCCACCTTTTCATACAGAATTCACATTATTCTTTTGTCAAACACCTTACATGCATAAAAAATTTAACAGATTCAAAACTATTTTTTCAAACGTCTTTTCAAACAAAATAACAAAATCATCAAAAAAAAACTTTATAAATGTTAATTATTTACACTATAAGGTTTAAACTAAATCTAATCATGGAATTCAAATAGAAGTGAGATAGATGGCTGAAAATTGGCACTGTTACTCGGTGTTGATTTTTGACGAAATTGGCTTCTTCTTCTTCTTCAACAGGGAGAAATGTTTTGTTATTTCAGCAAAATGACTTCTATTCATCAAGTTTGGGTTTTTTTATTGTATTAATTACTGTTAATTTATAGATTTAGTGATAAAATATCAATTTAGAGTATTCTTCAATTTTTCTTTTTAAAGACTGTACTGGGCCTAATTTTCCCTTTAAAAAATCAGGATGGTTATAATTTCCACGGTCAAATATTGAAGAGTTTATGAGGCCCGAGCATTCCATACAAAACATTGACCCAGCCCAAGTGAAAAATGTCATTTATAGGTGTAACAGCTTTTAAAGTCCTCATTGACCCAGCCCAAGTTTCATTTGTTGCACTTAAAATCCTCAACATTTTCTCACCGTAGCACTTGCGTTTATAACTTCTTTTCGTCGAATTCTTATCTTAACCATTCTATTAATTAGCATATCATGTTCTTGATATTAGTTTATGTGAAAATATTCTTTGAAATGAAGGAAGAATATTTTGTCAAATTTTTGTATTTATTTTTTTTAAAAATATGATGTATAATTAAGTCATTTTACGTCATCCCAAAAGACTTTTCAGACTGAAATATTTATCAGAAAAGATGTTCTAATTATTAAAAAATTAAGGATAAGTATGTTATGAAAAAGAGTTAAGAATATAAGCAAAGATTAAATTTTTGAAATGTAATTAAAATATGATACAATGAATTAAAGCATTGTGTTATGGCAATGAATGATTACCCTTGTCAATTACCTCAAGAGCATGTCTATAATTTACTCCCTAAATTATCAGCAGTGCCAGTAAGTTTTATAGTTTTACTTTCAAAATACCTTTTTTTTCTAATAAATATTAATATATAAGATGAAGGGTACCAAAATAATGTAACAAATCGTACAGCCAAGTGTATATTTATTAATCTGAGAGAATAAAAAATAAAAAATTGGATCAGTTTGTTACCATACAAAACAGAGTTTAATGCCTAGAATATCCCAAACTTTCGTCATAAACAATTTATTTCTAGACAAACAATAATACAATATATTTTTAGACATTTGCAAGGGCAGACAAATGCGCCCCACTCAAGGACGGACCCGGACCCACCAAGGGGGCACAATCGCCCGTGCTAGATCCGCCGGAGAAGAATAGAGAAGATGGGGGAGGAAGAAGAACAAGTCACATGTGGACCTTTTTTATTTTTTTAGTTTTGGCTCATTTGTCTTGGGTAGAAAGAGTTAGGTCTTTTTTTTTTTAAATGAGGCTCAATTAAATGAAATAATTTTTATCATCATCATCATCACATACCCGGCTGAGACTCCAAAGTCCTAACCCTTCCCTTCACCCCTTCACTGGGTGGCGAATCGACGATCTTCACTTCTCCTTTTTCCTGCTCTGCCGTCGGCGTTTTGCCAATGCCACTGCCCACTGCATGTCGGTTGCTGACCTTCTTGCTACCGCCTATTGGGCACCGACCACCGGTAAGTGGCGCTTTCTGTTATCGTTCCCTTTTTTTTTTGTTGTGATTATATTTATGATTAATTATGAATTTGAAGAAAACAACAAGAATTAAGAAGATTAGCATTTCAATTTTCAGTTTTTCACCAATTAGCATTTTCAGTAATTCTTCTTGTTGTCTTGTAACGGTTACAATTGTAAGGGTTCGAGTCGAGATTGTGATTTGTGAAGTTGGGGGAGACTGAAGAAATAAATTACCACACTTCAAATAGGGGATACATCAAGAGAGAATTTCCAAAAAAATACTGGAAGGATATTAGTTAACAAAGGGATAAAAGAAATTTCTGGTAGACAAAGATGTAGCACTATGTAATTGCTTTGTATTGTGCATTTTGGTTATTAAACAAGACTTGTACAACATTTTTGATTAGATAATTATTTTATTTTTCTTCAAAACTGGTTTCCCATGTTTTGGTTAATTTTTAATTGCTAGAATCTTCAGTTTGCAACCTTTGAAAAGATTAAAATATTGTGAAATAGACATGCTAGAAAATATCTTTCCGTGTTGTTAAATATGTTATACTTAGTACATAAATAAAGCTAAAATAAAGAGAATTATATCAATAAAAGAGGAAATGTGTGGACTACATGGAAGCAACTTTTCCATTTTTAAAGAATTCTTTTAAAAAAAATCAACACCACCAAGAGACCGCTGATCAAATTAAACTTGTTACGGTATCATAAAACAACCTACATCTTCAACCCATTTGTCAGTCTCAAATAAAAACTTCCCACAGCTGAAAACAAAAACAATTAATATATAATTTTTAATATTATTTATTTAAATATTAATAAACGATCTCGCTCTTATAATCACTGACTGTCGACGGTCAATGGTCAACGTCCACTCAGGCTGAACTTTTTGTGCTGGGTTCACCTCTGACCCCACTGTCTAATTTAAAATAATATTAATTAGAATTATGTGCACGTTTGAAATATTTGCAATTGTGTATTAATTAATGATAAAAAAAGAGAATCCTGTTTGTCTATCGTTCTTCAACTTTTTTTTTTCTTCTAAAACTCATTTTTAACTATACATTCTTACAATAAAATATTTTACAAGTAAACTCAATTTTTTTCTACTTTTTTACCACATATTCTTCAAAAAATCATTATTTCAAAACTCATTTTTTTCTTTCTAAAAACTCTTTTTAATGGACATCAAACGGAGGAATGTCTTTAGCCAAAAGAAATAACAAAAGAAGTCCCCTTTGAAAAATTCTTTGTTCAAAGTTTCAAATATATCATACATATTTCGATTAAACAACAGAAAATCCTTCCCCTTCTACACGTAGAGAATAATGTTGAGAAAGTCAATGAGATATAGACTAGAGAATTAAGAAACATCAACAACGTATTTGACTAGACATATATGATTCAGATTGAATAATCTTTCTAAGTAATGTTGATGATTTTTCAATGTTAAATTTAAGAATTTGGTGACATTTTCCAAATAATGTAAATAGCAATTTGCTGACCATTTGGTTAATAGCTTATTAATAATAAACAAAAACTCATGTAGACCTAGATCAATATTTTACCTTTTATTTCTTATCTTAGTTCTATTATTTGACCAATCTAATGTCGCTATAAGAAAAATATTAAATGACACATTCCTTGACCCAACGAAATAAATAAGTTCGATCCTTTTTCAATTAATGAAATTTGGCTATTTCCTGACTTTAATTTAAATCAAAATCAACAATATTACATATTTTATGGATCCACAAATTTTTAATCACACATTTCATAAATTTTTATCAAAATTTACTAAAAATGTGATTTTAATCCATCACTACCAAACCCTGTTGACCGAGTAAAAATACTAATGGTCCGTTTGATTGCAAATGTGGAAAAATGGTGGAAAGAAAATGAATTCTAGGGAATTGAATTGTGTAGAAATTGTTTTATTGTGAATTGTAATTAATTGTGTTTGATTGATATAATTTTTCACATGGAAAATGTTGAAAGTTTGATGTCCATTTGACTTTCTTTTTCATAGAAATTATTCATTAAAGTGATAATTTCTTTTACCATTGGGTCTAGAATTTGTTTCACTTGTCAAAAAATAAATTTTTTTTTTCAAAAAAACTACCATTCCGAATACCATTCGTCTGGCTTTGTTTTGTATGAAAATTGTCAATAAAAATGATAATTTTTTAAAACATTGTATCTAAAAATTTTTCCAATGTTTAAAAAAAAGATGGAAAATCAATTCCACAAAACCAAGTAATTGGCGAGCATGTGAGCCAAAGGTGGAAAATTTTTTCCATGGAAAATAAAGTATATCAAACAAGATAAAAGTGGAAGTTGAAATTTGTTTTCCATTTTCTATGGAAAATAACGCCCCATCAAACAGGGCATAAATGTCATAAATATCTTTGTCTGTCCAGTCCGTACTCAATAAATTGCACCATTTTAAGGTTATTTGATTGTTTTCCTTCTTAATATGTTAAAATAATAAAAAGATGCTAACTCAATTCATTTATATTTCTAGTTTTTGAGGAAATTTTTCAAGTTCTAATTTTTTTAAATCCACAAGTTTCAATCATGCGAAGCATGGGTTTCTGTATCTTTCCTTGTGTATTCCGTGTGCCTTTCCACCAAGAATTGTATTCTTTGTTGATACTGAACATTGTCGTACAATTTCTTGTCGATTTCTTGGTGAGGACTAGTTTTACCCAATAGACAACAAGTTTCTCCTCTTTGTATCTTACTCATGGAGATATCTATTGCAAAATAAATATTTGTTGACAAATCGATTATCAAATGGCCAATATAACTCTGAAACTCAAGTAAAAATGTGAGAATATAACTCTGAAATGATTGAAATAAATTAAAAAGACTAAGAATAATTCTATTATTGCCCCTTTTCTGTGGAGAGAGTGAAGATGCAATCATGCTCTTCTTCGAGTCACTCTCTCCATGTGGATTGTGCTTGTAGAAGTTACAAAGCCTTCACATTTCTTTTGTAATTTGATTGTTAGTCTATCATGATCTGCCTTGATGGAGGCACAACTATCCTCGGATCATTGGCTGGCTAGTCACGTTGCAAGGAAATTACACATAAGTCTCCTTTGAAACTCCTGAAAGTGTGCATATAAAATCTTGTCTTCAATGTCACCTCTTGCATGTCAAGTTAGTTCTTACTTAATATTAGACTTATATCGATTACTATTGTCCGACGATAAAACTAATTTAGTCTTTAACATCCGAATTGACTTCTTATTCAATTTTCATTCAATATTTTTTGTTCGACTCATAGGTTAAGTTTTTCATCAACCTATCTTGACAAGATAAATGTGTAACCTAAATTGACTTCACATCATGCCACTTGATTTTTGGTAGCCTTCTCTAGTCATACTTATATGGTCTCTTCTACTCATTTACCTACCAACTTACTTGTTGGGCTAAGTCCTTGTACTTTGGATTGACCCCAAACGATAGCTGGGGAAAACTTGATTATACATTGATCTCATCTTTTAAGAAGTTTCATATTTGTTTGTTGGTTAATAACTTTATCCTTGAAGAGTTTTTTTTTTTTTTTGTGAGAAAGCTTAAAGATAATGAGTCGTTTACTTCTGAATTTATATGACATGACTACTTTGACAATACATGTTGTAATTCAGTCTAGCTAGCATTTGGTTGAGCTGGGTACATCTATGCTAGTCAACGAAGAATCTAACGTCAAGTCTTCTCCTTGTGATAGATTTTCAGCTCGACTTCCTACATCCTTCTATTTTGACCCTACCAATGATTGATCTAAATATCGATCTACCTGACCTAATGTGTTCCTTCCGTTTCATAGTTGCAGAAGTAATTTGTTGGAATCTTCTTTTAATTAATTAATTGTCCACTAAAAAATAAAGAGTTGTAGAGTGTATTCGATGAAAGAAAGTGAATGAAGAATAAAATAATTGAAATTCATAATTGTGATGCATTGCTATATTGGATCGAGATAACCATTTCGTAGGTTTCTATTTGAGCTATTACTTAACTATTGATGCCATGTATTTTTACAATACAACTAGGGATGGCAATGGACCGAGCCGACCTGTTTGCCCACGATCTCGGCTTGGCTTGTGACATGAGCCAGGCTTGTGACATGAGCCAAGCTCGTGGCTCGTTTATAATGAGCTCGGCTCGTTAGGCCTGTGAGCTTGTGGCTCGTGGGTCGGCTCACGAGCTCCTTTTTATTTTGAAGATATACATTTTTTCTAAAAAAAATAACCTTTCGTAAGACGAGCCCAGGAGCCACTCGCCCATGGGCAAGCCAAGCTCGGCTTGAGCTCGTGGCTCGTCTTTTCACCAGCCGAGTGGTCAGGCCGACTAGCCGTTCGTCTCGATTGCCATCCCTATGTACAACTTACAGACCATTCAATTGAAAAATATGATCCACTCTTTGATTAGCCAATCAAATAATCATTGTTTGTTTTAATTTTTTGGGAACAAATTAGTCATTTATATATACTTAGGGCCCGTTCGGTAGGGATTAAAATCAGATTAAAATTGAAAAAATAACCGTTATTGTTGATTTTTATTAGACGAGTGGGACCCAATAACGGTCATATTTTCAATTTTAATTGGATTTTAATCCCTACCGAACGGGACATTAATAAACTTTATCTTTTTGAGTATTAATAAACGAGCCATTCGGCTCGATTGCCATTCCTAGGTACAACTTACAGACCATTCAATTGAAAAATATGAACCACTATTTGATCAACCAATCAAACAATCATTGTTTGTTTTAATTTTTTAGGAACAAATTAGTCATATATATATAAACTTTTATCTTTTTGAGTATTAATAAATAGAAGATCAATATTAATCACATTCAAAACACAATTATTAAAAGCCAAATTCCAGTGGTAACAGACAAGGAGGGGGACGGATTTTAGACAAAGGAACAAAAGATGAATCATAATATGTGAATGGTTGCTCCGCCAACATTATTTTAACGTACTAGAAAATTACCTAATAATAAACAAATATAAATTATATTAATAATATAGTGCGTTAGTTAAAACATTGCCAATTTAATCAAAATTTTAAATAATATTTTAATTTGATATTTTCTCACTTCCCTCCCTCTATTGTTTCAGTTCTACCCACCCCTCTAAAGTCAAACTGATAATAAAACACAGTTTCCTCCCAAGTTTTTTTTTTATGCCATTTTGTCGCCTGGCAATTCCTCTTCCTCGAGCAAATCATAGAAGAAACTTGTAAGTTCAATTTTTCTGAAAATAAAGCTATTTTTCTTGATTCCCATAAAAAGAAACGAAAAATCCCGATTATGATTCTTCGACCCTGATGGGGAAACTTTCCGGCTTGAAAACAGGATGATGGAAGTGTTGAATAACGATGTAATTATAAGACTGGCAACCTCTTGTATAATTTGCCTATTCTTGTCAATTCAATCTACTTGTACAGAAGGTATGATCTTACTCTATTGGTTATTGCAATTTTGACTATTGAATTGCTTTTAAAGGAGAAAGAGCTATAGAAACTTCAATACAAGATATCATCATAATAGATACACAAATAAATAATGTTCCTTGAAGTTAAATGAATCCTGTCATATTAATAAGATGAAATAACACAATCCAATAACTTGCAGTAGTTTTCTAGTTTATTGAATTCTAGACTAGTACAAGTGCTGGATAGAACTAGATATATTTGTATAAGCTGTGTAGCCAAATCAACAAGGTAGATACTTGAAGCCAGACAATTGGGGCGGGTTGGGTTGGGGTGGGGGTAGGGGTAGGGGGCCAATTGGGTAGTGGATGGAGGAAGCCTTAAAAGGGCAGATCTTGAAAACACCATCACCTACGGATAAGCTCAAAATTTTGGCTAGTACTACATCTGAAGTAATTGACAGATTCCAAGAGTAAAATAGAAACCACCCTCTTTCTTGTTAGAATAGTGATATCAAATTACACATCATAAAAGACTGACTATGCAAGGACGTAAATCAGGTAAAAGCAGGGAATTCAAATTCGTATATAGTCATCATAATAAGAATAGGAATCATTTTGAAGCATGAATACCTTATGACTTTTCCTCACCCTCATCTGTTCAGCGGGTGTAATTACCAATGTGAAGCACGAGCTACTGGAGCTTAATCAAGATAGTGAAGTGTTGAAAACTTGGTCAGGAGATCCATGTCTCCCTCTTCCATGGCATGGTTTGTCTTGTGCGCCACTTAACAGCTCCTTAGTCATAACTAAACTGTGAGTCTCTTTTCTCTTCATCAGAGTCTAAACAACAACTACATACTCATTTATTATCATTATCGTCAATTATCTATGAAGCATTGTGTTTGTTAACACCTTGTTCATCGACCTTCTGTTCCAGGGATCTATCCTTCGAAAGCCTCACAGGGCCACTCCCTCCCAGTATCACTAAACTGATTCACTTGAAGGAATTGTATGACTAAGTTCTCTTAAAATGAGTTATTGTTTTGTTCAGTGATTTTGTTTGTTTCTCACTGACCATACGGTCAAATGCAGGAACTTGAGCAATAATAGGTTCACCGGTAGCATTCCAGAGTTTCCAGCTTCCTCAGCATTGACATCAGTGTAATGACCTCTAGAATCAATTTTAGCACTATCTTTATTTCCCTTTCCTAGCGACAGCAATTTTCAAGAACTTAAGGTTAGAGCACAAAATGTCTTCACTTTTTACCAAGAAACTATAACCTTTTGTTCTGTCTCTCAGTTTAGAATTCCAAATAAGTCAACCTCCATAAATCACAAAAGTATCACTTACTATACGCCACAATCACTATAATTTCTTTCACAAAATTTCACCTGCTGGGTGACCAAGTAAACTCAGGCACACTTTACTTACGTAATGATCAAATATTATGGCCCTGTTTGAGCCACCTTTTTGTAGAATGAGAATGAAAAATATAGTCGTTATTGGGGCCCACACAAGAGATATAAAATTTAAATTTAAATGTTGATGTGATGGATAACGGTCATAATTTTCATTTTAATGAGATAAAAAAGTGGCCCAAATGGGGGCTATATTATTTTCTCATGGGGTGGGGTAAGTGTGCACACCGAATTGTCTCACTAAATCCTGGAAAATTATTTCTTAAGTCTACAAACTTGCTTCCTGCACAATCTTTTTATCTTTAAGCAAGCTCAAACTATTGAGTTTTAAGTAATTGCATTCAACATATGTTTTATATCAGACATTAAGCAAATACAACCAACCTTCAAGTGCAACTGTCTTAAACCATTAACCATATTGATCATAAGACCACTTATAGTCTTCCAATTCTATATGTGACATTAAACTGCTGACACGGTTATTATGAGATACGAGGCAATAAAACATAGTCAAAATACAATTGTTCACATGATTCTTGAGAAATATGATGCTCACACATTGGAGAGCATGCACATCAAGATTGAGCTTTCGGCCACTCACATACGGACCATGGTCATATACTAGGGAACGTATTGACCTAAAAGCATATGGAATGAGGTAATTAATATGAACCTTTGTGATTTAACTTTGGAGATGGCCCTTGCTAGAGCAAAGAGGAAAGGGAGGATTCATGCAGCCAACACCCCACAAGTGTGGGATAAGGATTTGTTGAGCTGAATTGAGTTGGATGTCAAGATAACAGAGCATAAGCTCGGTATCAAAAAAGATGCTTTCCAGGAACATCAGCTGACTTGAATCTTACGAACCCAATAAAATATTTGGCATTTCAATATAGTTCACCAGATAACCCTTTGCTTTGTTTGTAAAATTTTTACAGGGATCTGAGCCACAATGATCTTACGGGAAATATCACAGAACTTCTAAACTCGCTGCCCTATTTGACAACGTTGTAAGTTAATGAACAAATTCATTTTGATACGTATAGACTACACTTTCAATGTGAATTGATTTCTGCTTAGGCTAATTATTAGGCGGAGATGTACCTAACTCAGTATACGTTTTCCTCTTCATCCAGATATTTTGGCTGCAATCCTCGTTCCAGCCAAAATCTTCCTTACAGCCTAAACAGATCGAATCTTACTACAGAGTATGAAGTTTATCTTAAGAATGCAAGGATAAATTTGTATCGAGAAAAATGTTTTCATGTCTGTGTTTGTGTGTGTGTATTAGTGAGTGAGAGGGGGGAGAGAGAGACTGACTCCTTTTCCTTTGATTTTCTGCTTTCATATCTTAGCAACGGGAAATGCTCTGCTCAAGGATATTCCCATTTAAGGAAAAGAATTTGGATAGGCATAGCTGCAGGTGGATCTCTCTTAGTTATCATAGTATTTGGAATCTCTTTGGCTTGCCTATACAAACACAAAAGGATGGCTCTGCAAAAATTTGATGCAAAAGGACACCTGATGTCAAAGAGTAAGTACATTAAACTCTTTTGATATACTTTGAAGAGACCAAGATTGAAAGAGAAGCTACCCAAAGCCAATATTGAACTTTCTTCTGTCAGTTGACGACACTAACGACAAACTTATATTTCCCAACATATTATGTTTGTAGTTACTAGGCTAGCTAATGTATCCTTGATTATTTTTTGACAAATTAGCAGATTGAATGTTATATTGTCAGACTCATAGTCACACACCTGCTACTTATTGTTACATCAGTGTTAAAGAAACAGTCATAAGCAGTCTTAACAGGAATACCAAAATCCAAGTAGCAAAACATAGTTGCAGTAATACACACGAGAAAGAATAAGAGCATAATTTGAAACAATTTTGCTGGTTATTCATCCATGTTCTCTTTTACTTTCCGGTTTACCATGCAATATTAGTAATCAAATTAATTTGAATCTTCGAATAACAGTGCCCGTGACATCACCTTTTCAAATGCAAGTGCAGTTTATGCAGTTCCAAGCAGGGATAATATTGTAGCAAAGTCCATATATATCCAGAGCTTTACGTTGCAGTACGTAGAAATTGCTACAGAAAAGTACAAGACATTGATAGGTGAAGGTGGGTTCGGATCAGTTTACCGTGGTACTCTACCAGATGGACAAGAAGTGGCAGTGAAGGTCCGATCAGCGACTTCAACCCAGGGAACTCGTGAATTTGACAATGAGGTGAATCCAGTGTAATTTAAACTACTTACCCTGAGAAGATTATAGTTTGCACAACCAACTAGAGCGTGCAACTGTTTTGCTGGATTTATGTTTCTCCCAACTGTATTTAATTGCAATAGGGGATTTGATCCTTGGTGCCTGGTAAAGCAAAGATTTTAATTTTGCGACTTCTACCATTTTCTTTATCAATTGCTGTCCAGTGCATTAACTAAAGTGATTTTATAACATTTCTACTACCTTCATACTTTCACAGTAGGATTTTCAGTTTTCCTTTTTTCCTATAACTAACAAGTACTAAATCAATTATGCATCCGGATCTTGTCTCCTTCATAAGAGGCTAACCAAAAATTGTTGTCAATCAATTCTGCAGTTAAATTTACTCTCTTCAATTCGACATGAAAACTTGGTCCCACTTCTTGGCTACTGCTGTGAGAATGAACAACAAATTCTTGTCTATCCATTTATGTCTAATGGCTCCCTACAGGATCGCCTATACGGTAATACTTATTTATATTTAGAACTCTTTCAAACTAGGCCCCGTATAGAATTAGCATTCATTTCTTGACTCTAAATTAATTTGCAGGAGCAGCAGCAAAGCGGAAGATTTTAGATTGGCCAACCAGACTTTCAATAGCTTTAGGTGCTGCACGAGGCAAGTATCAGAATATGTATATTTTCAATTATCTCCCTTCTTGGGAGCAGGAGGCAACAAAATTTCAAGCAAATAATTAATATTCTGTGCATTTCAGAGTACCAGCTTTGGGAGTTAAAAGCTTTCATACAATGATAAAATGACGGAAGTAACTTTAGGATATCATATGTCTCTTCTAGAGATTTAGATTCTTTTGAACACCACATATTTTTCTAGGGAAATTATAGTTCTTCCAGAGCAAAGAAACATGATTAATATCAAAATAAAATATAACTGTATCCAACGTTGTTAGAGACAAAAATATCCTTAACTCTTAAAAGGTAATAGATAATTAAAACAGCTCAACAGTATAAAAAGGAAGCATAAAATTCAGTCCAAACTTATGTAATTCCTCTCAAAAGTGCCATATGTCACACCACTTGTATCTTGTGCTATTTTTTTTCACCCGTATAATTTCCAATTACTCAATTTTCTTTTCCCTCATTTTTTCTCCTTTCTTAACACTGAATGTGTATTAAAATGACGGAAGAGTATCATATCATTCAGGTTTGACATATCTTCATACCTTCTCTGAGCGCTGCGTCATACATAGGGATGTGAAATCGAGTAACATACTCTTGGATTATAGCATGTCTGCAAAGGTTGCAGACTTCGGATTTTCTAAATATGCACCTCAAGAAGGGGACAGTGGCACTTCTTTAGAAGTAAGGGGTACTGCCGGATACTTGGATCCAGAGTAAGTATGCGCCTCCTTGCACTAAATCTTAATCCTTCAGCAGAACAAGAAAAGGAAGGGAATTCTGATTTGAATTTTATTTAAGTAGAACTGGATAGACAAGGAACTTTAGCTTTGGAATTGAAATCAGAAAAATACTACCATTCAAATTTGAATTGATACTTCATGAATTTCAGTTCCACGTATGTCGTCAGTCATAACATTTTAAGGTTTAATTATTCAATAACACAGAACTTGCTCTAAACATGTCACATGAGGAATTATCCATTTATTCTACATAAATACCTCAGTGTGAAGACGGCGTGTGCATTCATATTGTGTGGATATTTGCAGAATAATCCAATGAAACCATTTTTGAACATTTCCAACAGCCCAAAGTGGTTTCAAGAATTATGCATGCAGCATAACTTCTGATTTTTTGAAGTTTGTTTCTTTCAGGTACTATTCCACACAACATTTATCCACAAAAAGTGATGTCTTTAGCTTTGGGGTTGTTTTACTAGAAATCGTAAGTGGTCGAGAGCCTCTCAACATAAAAAGACCACAAAATGAGTGGAGCTTAGTTGAATGGGTAAGCTCCAATGTCTGAGCATTCTACCTATAAAAAAATATTGCACGCCTGCACCTTTTTGCTGTTATTGCTTCTTTAATGAGTGCTGACAATGTCAGCAATATGATTTTGAGACTCTTCATCAAGGACACTTGCGTCGATTAGATCAAATTACCTGGTCCTAGAGACATATGTTAATTATTTAAATCATTTATCATAAAGAATTAAAAGAATGTTTGAAAAGTATTTATAAACCATTTAAATTATAAATAGATAGAAATAATTGGGGGATGAGTGAGTAGTAATTGAGGATTCCTCGAAATGTGTGGAGAAAATTGGCTTAAGTGTTTATAAACAATTTATAAGCCAAACATAAGCTAAGTCTCTTGTACAAAAAAGGATGAAGTCAGCCAAATGAAAATGTCAAATGCTCAAAAGATATCAATTTATATATCAATATTAATCATTATGGATTGCACATTAAAGTCTTAAAATTTTGCACAATGCACCCACATGTACTTACTTTTCTAACAAAAGAACTTACATCCCCATTCAGAGAGCAAGTCAAAAAGAACTGCATTTGAATGGAGGCATATACAATGTTCTGATTTGACAGAACAAACACTTAATGAGCAACAATTGAAACAAGTGGATGTGCAAGAAACTCCCAAAAATCTAATAGGCTGAAAAGGATGGTGTATCTGGAGGATTACTTAGTTCAGTCACTAGCAGAAAAAAATAAATATTATCTTACTTGTAATGAAGAAATTTGAACACAAACATATAAATTTGTCCTTAACTAGATCTTTGCTAGGTCGATCATGACCTCGATGAAGATTTATCAACAGTACTTTTAGGTAAATTTTGGAGCAAAAGAGCTTAATGTTGACACTTCTTATTCCTCTTTCTCTCAATTAAGTCATTGTATATTTATTAAAATAACCATACAAGCAACTTTTCTTGAATATAGGCCAAGCCCCATATAAGGAACTCAAGAATCGAAGAAATTGTGGACCCTAACATAAAAGGAGGATACCATGCTGAAGCAATGTGGAGAGTGGTGGAGGTAGCTCTGGCATGTATTGAGCCTTACTCAGCTTATCGCCCATGCATGGCTGACATTGTTCGTGAACTCGAGGATGCTTTTATCATAGAAAACAATGCATCAGAATACATGAAATCCATAGAGAGTTTCGGAGGGTCCCGTCGCTACTCTATGGAGAGGCCTATTGTCATACCACAAACTCAAGTTCCAACTGAACCATCGGCTATTGTTATGCAACCACCACCTCCTCAACCAAGATAGTTAATTGGGTGGACAATGTCAGAGATTGTGAGAGATAATCAGATTAAGAGATTATGCAACTCAATACCCCCAAGAATTTCTGTAGGCCATTGATCTAACACTTATGATCAATACACTCTTTCTCTATTTTGCTATTACTAGTACCATGTACAGACTTAAGACATGTTGGTTAAAGCAGGTTCAGCTTCTATTCTTTGCAATCAACCAATGGTCTTTTGGATTCGCAAGCAAATACATAAGCAGCAGACTAAACATCCAATCAACCATGAAATTCATGTGAGAGACACTAGGAATTGGCATTGAATTGGTACCCATTTATGGGCGATGATTCAACTTAAGCCCCCACTTAATCCCAAAGACAACGTAAGATCACCCTCTAATGTAAGGATCAATTCCATAAATTGTTTACTTCACTCAATTTGCTTCCGTAATTTTAAAACAACTGTATGAATTCTTGCACATTGACATTAAGTTCTTTAATGAAAAGCTGATACTACTGTTACCATTATAAGAATATCATATGATATGTGTGCCATGATAACCATTAATACGAAAACAGATGTCTAGTTGCCATTCTTTTCCCAACAAAGAGTACAAATGATGCCAATCAAAATCTTCATGCCTTTTCTTCCCAAAATAGGCAATGATTATGGTGCACCATCTTGATCTAATCAACACATTGTAATTACCAGGAGTGTATAGCACTTTGTCTCTGTACGCACCTTACAGTATTGTGTGACCAAGGGTGGAGCTAGGACTCAGAAACAATAAAATAATATATTGATATTAAAAGCGTTACAATGTTTTACAATTACGACTATACTTTATACATATGTATTTCTCTAAAATATACATTTTCTTTTTGGCGTTCAAAGTTATGGGGTAAATATTATCTAGACAGAAACATGAATAAACAATTTATATAATTTTACTTTCTACTAATTCAAAGTATCCATCCAAGTCATAATGATTTTTTGGACTTCAAAAAAAATTTATATGCTTGTAACCAAAAATCACAGCTAAAATGAAAATTCTTACAAATACTAAGTACATATTTATGCGTGTGTGTGTTATACACTAATATGCAACTGACTTGTGTAAGAAATGTAAAGTAACAAAATGGAATCCGGTTGGGGTATGTGTGTCTCTCTCCCTATATATATGAAAACTATAGTTATATATATAGAGAGAAATTATTTACTAAGTACAGGTGCTTAGCTTATGTCAAGCACGGATGATTTGGCACATGATTAATTGGTGTATAACAAATTTAATTCAAATTTTGAGATTCGCCTTAAACTTGTCAATCAATGAGTAGATGTGTCATTTTAGTGGTACTTAGTAGACCATTTCTCTCTTTATATATATACCATCCTCCAGTAACATTTGATTTTTGACAATCAACCTAATTATTTCTTAATAAATAATAATTACAGCTTTTCTGCACAATTGCTTTTATTAAGCAAAAAATATTTTCAGTGAAAAAGAGGTTCTCAAATTCCCATTTCCTCCACTGCACCCCTCCACCAGTGTGTGTGACAGTAATAAATTGCAGCAATAAGGCGTTTGAATATTCTAATTTCTGTGAGTGGGAACAAATTGAGCTAGGAAAAGGTTGACGATAAACAAATCTCTTTAGACAAATGGGATTGCGTTGGACAGAAAATCAAATAAAGAAAGCATCAGTGAGAAGTGGGAAAGAACTGAGAACCCTATGAAAGTAGTGAAACATAGCAGAGACAATATGCTGAAATAGATGTAGCGAAAACCAGCTATATCTATCTCAGTTATTGAGATTATCATGATATCAGCTCAAATTAAACCTATGGATAACATAGCGTTTCCCCAATATACTTCTTGATATAGGTCGTAACACAAAAAGAGAAATAGGGAAGAAGATGAGGAGAGTGGGGGAAGAATACGAAGAATCTAGGGAAGAAGATATCAATATTCAATCATCAAGAATAGAATACATCAATGAAATCCTAAGTTCCTTTTTAAGGCACAGGGTAAAAAAGCTAAAATAAAATGTATTTCTAATAAAGTAAAACATTATCAAATATTAAAATTAATCTAAACAAACATAATTTCTATCAACTCTACTTTAAAATCCTATCAAACTCATATCTTTAAGCACAAGTAGGTATATAAACAGTGATTTCAAATTCAGAGGTTGATTGTACTCTGACAACTTTATGTAAGGCGAAGTTTGGTTTTTATTTTTTATTTTTGGGTGATAGTGGAAAAGTTGACAGATAAGTCATCCTCACTGCCACTCTACAGAACGTTACATTAGATTTTCATCTCATACGGCTCCATGTTCAATTCCTTCGAATTCACAGGATCCTTTTCCAGCTTACTTATCTTATAGTTTAGAGGCTTTATCCATTTTTAGTTTCATTGCTTGTTGTTTTGTCCGATTCAATAATACCGCTCATCCTAGCGAGTTTTACGGACATACTAGACCAGAAGCTTCTCAAACTCAAGCATTTACCTTTCTAGTTAGAGACTTAACATTTTGGAGCTAATGTAGGATATGCGAAAGGACCTACGGTTTAGATAAATATCTAATACGTTCCTCGACCGAAGAAGTCATTTTTGGAAGAGAAAGTATGCGGTTTTGGGATGTTAGTGCTCCTTGGTTAGAACCTTTGAGAGGTCCAAATGGATTGGATTTGAGTAGGTTGAAAAAGACATACAACCTTGGCATGCTCCTTTAGGTTCTTTAAGCAATGGAAACTGATTCAAAGATAACCATTTCAAACAAAGTGGATAGCAACCAATATTTTAGACGTGAATCCAAGAAATAACATTCCAACATCTTATATTTTGATATAAAAATATATGCATAAAGATTCTACACAATAACCACAGCAAGAAGAAGTTGTCCACCGCGAAAATCAAAATACAACCACGAAATCAACCGCACTATTTATGACAGACCTCGATCTGAGAATTCCGATTTAATCAGGTCGTAAACAAAGATGGATTGGCTGTAGCAGTGCTCACTTGTACTTCCAGCAATTCGAGACGCCGCTCCAACGTATCGAGCTTCTCATTCAAATTTGCCAACTTATTTTTTGTGGTTGCTTCTAAAATTGAGAAGGAAAAAAGAATTAATTTTCAAAAACCACCAAATCAAAATGAGATATAAGGAAAAAAGGGGTTTATACGAAACGGGTACCAAATTGTACGAGAAAGTCAAAGAGGCGACGGACATTGAGAGAGATGTGGGAAATGAATTCCCGATTTTCCCAATCAGCTTGCACTGCGATTCCCACATTCACCGCGTTCGTTATCCCACCGGCTCTCGCCATCTTGATTGCTCAGGGTAATGCGATTTCTACTGCTTGAACAATAGGTGTAGGTTGGCCGTTGGACTATATTCGACTTGATATCTGTTTTCAATTGTCTGCAGACTGCAGTAGCGATCAATCAAAGGCGACTTTGTTTAAATTGCAGAGGCAGTAACACGCTGAACAAAAACGTGAGAGGTTGGTTTTCCCCTTTGGTTATGAAGCCATTTTCGTTTTGGGGAAAGTTCCACATGGGGTCCCTACACTTTGAATGTTGTGAACTTGGATCCAAGCCTTTGATTTCTATCAACCTAGGTCTCTAACCTTCAAAATGTCCTAAAATATCAGATTTATCGTAAGATGATCATTTTGTCCTCAGGTTGAATCAAAATAAGAAATAAATAAAAGAAACTAAAAGGGAAATAGAGAGAAAGAAACGTAAAAAATAACATTAACTTACCGCGAAGATAACAATCAGCCTTTATTACACAATACACGATACAAACAATACTCCAAATTTGTTCTACATGGTTTATGGCCATTTGCTGGTTTAAATGTCAAATTGTCTCGAATAGTTGTCCCTCCAAAGGTGCATGTAAAGATGACACAATGATGTGTTGACCAATTGACTGGTTTATTAAATCTGTTGGGTTGTTATAGTGCAAAATCGTGTTTTCAAATAAAAGTCGTGTTTTTGCCTAAATGAATGGATGCTCCACATGTCGTCAATTGTCAACCCCACAACAGTGGATGGAGACCTTTGGGTGACTCTCATATATATACCATTATAGGGTTGAAACAGTCACAGCTTGATGATCTCTCTCTCTCTCTCTCTCTCTCTCTCTCTCTCTCTCTCTCTCTCTCTCTCTCTCTCTCTCTCTCTCTATATGTTGTTCAAGTTCTACTTCTTCTCTTTGCAAATCAAAACTCTCTTTTGATTTTGTTACTCTCTCATCTATTGTAATCTTGAGTGATTTTTATTTGTGTAAAGTGTTGTGTTCTTGTGTGAACAATTGATTGTTGAGGGAATGCTGAAATACTATGATCTTGTGTGGTTACGGTCTGAGTGCCAAAATATAGTTATTTTTACCTTGGTGTTGTTCCATTCGGACCGTGGTTATTCCAGTGACGGAAGCACTGGTGTATTTAGTTGTTATTGCCTCAGGGCAAAGTTTAATGAAATTTCCTTTTACAGTTTTTGTTCCTTTTTTTTTTTTTTTAATTCTTGCATATTTTGCTGTCGATATTGGGCTAATCTTCTTAAACCTCCTCTTAACAGTGGTATCAGAGGGGTTGAACGGGGGTTTTTGACTCTGATTCTCATAGATCTGAAAGCTGTGACACTTGATTAAGTTGATCTTCATTATTTTTTGAAACCCTAATAAAGGGATTTGGTGTGTTCCCTGTTTTACGGTTGATATTACAGATTACGTGTTTATACACTTAAATTCGTTGCACTAATGTTTAAAAAATTGATTTGTGACTATCTTAGTAATTCTTTTGCCCATAAACCTTAAGAGTTGTCTGGAATCTGAGGGTTACAGTGACTTAAGTCAAGGATCTTGATATTATTACCTTCCTGTGATCTTTATTGTTGTATAATACATACCTGTTGTGATTTGTACGTGATTTTTTTTTGAATAAAACACATTGTGACCGTATTATTGAGAACATATTTTCTGTGAAATAATTGAAGTTCTTTACAACTTGTAATTACTGTATATTCTGTGTCTCTTGTGTGGTGATACTTGTATTATTCTAAGTTGCAAGTACTTGTAAAGTGTCTATCTGATCTCATCTGCATATACTGTACTGCATCTAAAAGTTTTAATTGAACTGGAAATCTTTAATGGTAAATGAGACTTTATTCTTTGGCGCTAGAAAATAAAAGCTTTTTTACTTCAACAAAAATGTGCTAAAGCCATTGATGAGTCATGACCAACTGATCTTGAATCAAGTAAAGTAATTGAACAAGATGAAACTGTATGGAGCTCAAACTTTTTGCATTTGTCTGACAATATACTTGGAGAGAAATTGGTGAAACTAAGACTGCCGCTGAATTGTGAAAGAAATTGGAAACCACTTATTTGAACAATACCATGCCTAATAAGGTTTATCTTCTGAACAGTTTTTTGGTTTTAAATTGGATCTATCTCTTGACCTTGAAACTAACATTAATAGATTCAACAGATTATTCAGTGATCTAGCCAACTGTGATGAGAAACTCTCAAGTTGACAGTCGACTGTGGTTTTATTAAATTCAATTGGTGATAAATATAAATATGTTAAAAATGCAATTGAATATGGTAGAAAAACTCTAACTACTGATGTGATCATTAAGGCCTTAAGAATTGAGGAATTATAGTTCAAATCTAAAAAGAAAGAGTTTGTTAGTGGTATGAATCTGATGGTGAAGTCTAAGTTTAATCCAAAGAATGTTAACTTTAACAAGAAACCTGAACACAAAAAGAAGAGAAACTTTAAAGGTAACATGAAAATGAAGACAAAAGGTAAAAAGTGTTTCTACTGTCTTGGAGAGGGTCATTTTATTAAAGATTGTCCCAAGAGGATTTATGCCTTGAAAAATAAGTCCAAAGATGATGGTGGTGCAGCCTTAGCCTATAATGATGAGGCCAACATTGATGAAGTTTATGTTACTATAAACTGTCTACCCTGTCAAGAATGGATACTTGACTCTGATTGCACCTACCACATGTGTCCAAATAAAAAATGGTTTACCGAGTTTGAAAATGTGACTGGTGGTAAGATTTTAATAGGTAATCACATGACATGTCAGGTCAAGGGAATATGACCTATTACTTTAAAGGTAAAGGGAAACAATAAAACAGGTAAAGGGAAACAATAAACGGGTTCTTTAAAAAACTAGATATGTTCATAATTTGCAAAGATAACTTCTTTCCTTGGGGGTTTTAGATGACCTAAACTATGATATATTGATTAACAAGGGATACATTAAAATTTTAAGAGACTCTCACTTGATTGTTGAAGCTCCCAAGGGACATGGTCTGTATATTTTACAAACTAATTTTTTTTTAGATTCCACTTCAGCATTAATTTCAGTTCAAAATGATAAGTCACAAATATGGCATAAAAAATTGGGCCAATTAGCGACAAAGGACTGTAGATTTTGAAAAAAAACAGTTTGCCTTTAAAAAAAATATATAAAATAGAAAAACTCATTTTATTGTGATTATTCCATTCTAGGAAAGCATAACAGACTACTTTTTTTTTGTCTGGAATGCATAAATCTGTGTCAATACTTGCATGCTGATATTTGGAAACCAGCTTCTGTGCCTACACATACAAGTTTTAAATATTTCTTGTTAGTCATTGATGGTTTTTCTAGAAAAAACTAGAATCTTCTTTTAAAATCAAAATCTGACACTTTTAATGTTTTCAAAGAATGGAAAGCTTTGATAGAAAACCAAATTGATAAAAAGATTAAGGTCTTACGAACTGACAGTGGTTTAGAATTCTCCAATCTTGAAATTGATGAGCTGTGCACATTTTTTGGTATGTTAAGACACAGAACTGTGATACATACTCCACAACAAGATGGTTTAGCTGAAAGAATGAATATAACTATTCTTGAAAAAGGGAGATGCATACTTTTTCTGGTCTGCCTAAGATATTTTGGGGTAAAGCTGTTAAAACTGCTAGTTATCTTATTAATAGAAGTCCTTCTAGTGCTATGCAATTTAAAACCCCTGAAGAGATATGGAGTGAACTTCAGTAACTTGAGGGTTTTTGGACGTGCAGCATTTGCACATCAATCTGAAGGCAAGTTAGAACCTAAGGCACTTAAGTGTGTATTCTTGGGCTATGGTGAAGGGGTATAGACTATGGGTAAGGAAAATCAAAGGCTATAAGATCATAATTAGTAGAAATGTTGTATTTAATGAGGATGATCTACCCTACCTTAAAACTAAAAATCAAAGAGAACCCCTTAATCAGACTGAAAATGTGGAAATAGGGATTGAAATTGAGGTGGAGCAGTCTCATGATGAAACTCATAAGACTGTTACGCACCCTGTTGAGAGAAATGAGGCAACATCTGATGATGGTGCTCCTGTTGATGAACTTGAAGCAGATTTAGAAACAGATTGGTCCTTATATAACTGTCAACTTGCTAAAAATAGGCAAATAATACATATAAGACCTCCAGTTAGGTTTGATGAAATTTCTTTGTTAACCTATCAAAGTATGATTGAAGATGAGCCTGAGTTTTTTGAGAAAGTTATACAGTAAATATTCTAACCATTGGCTTGTAGCAATGCAAGATGAAATGCAATCCCGCTTCTGCAGCAGTATATAATCTCGGTCCCTTACCTTGATGCCTACAGCTCAATTAGTTTTCCAGTGATGGCAAGAATCCGCTTAAAAAGAATAAAACTTGAGTTTTGGTTAAAAGATCTGAAGGATAAATGGTTATTGATTGTAAATGGATTTTCAAAATTAAAAGAGGTGAACAAAGTGAGAATGACATCAGATATAAAGCTAGACTTTTTTTATAGAAGGAGGGCGGTACCTCCCAGTTTTTATTAAAATATCCTCACTTGTGAAGGAGGAATACTGTGATTATAAATGATATCAATGAAATCAATAAATGAGGAAGTACTACTTTCCTTACAGTGAAAGTAAAGAATAATATGAAAGTAGTAAAAATGGAGTACTACCTCCCTTACAAAAAGCACAAGTTAAA